>JAWNOR010000115.1:1200000-1800000 GCA_035045885.1 Drosophila borealis | reverse complement strand
GCTGAAATTAAAAGAAGCCTATGGATATGAAATTTAATTTTTTGTATTTTAAACTTTTGCATTAATCAGTGGGTTGTTTTAGCATACATTTACTACCGCTAATGTAAAGTAAGTGCTAAAAGTAAATTAACTAATGAACTGCAGTTCTGCATAAGAGTAGGCGTTAGAACAGATTTTCCTTAACTTATTCAATTGAAATTAAAAGAAACCTACACATATGTTATTTTTTATTTGTATTTTAAACTTTTGCATTAATCAGTGGGTTTTTTTTTTAATATTTCAGCCGACCCACTGTGACGTGCATAAATGAAAGGAACGTGCGATGCAACTGAATTCAAGCAAACATACTGAAACGCACTACTGGATTGTGAGTATAATTCCCATTGCCTTGAACTTGGCTCTTGATTTGCTTTTTTGTTTTCTTTGTTTACTTAAACATTTAAGGCGACAAATCAAAAGGGATTATTACGCGAATTTGCAGCCAAATTCCTCGCAATTATGGCGCCATTCATATTTTGTAAGTCGTACAAAATGCATCCCATTGTGGAAACGACTGAGTCTGTGCCTCGTCCCCGCCTCTATCAGATTGGCAGACTGCCATTTTCAGATGAACTTACACCAGCAAAAGGACAAAGACAATAGCCACCGACAATAGAATTTCAATGTGCTGAATTTGTTGGAAAATCACAAATTGCCGAGCAACTTGCCGACGTCATGTGCCAGACCTTCTTGATGGTTTCATTTAGTGCATTTTTCATGCCCATTACACATAATTTCAGCTCGAGCTGAAAAACGTAATGCAAAGGACAATGCACTTAATTAACTGCTAGATATTTTTGAACATTCTGTGAGAATTTTCGTTGATTTTTCACATCAGGAAATTTACATTATTATCCGAGCCCGAAAACCTAATTTAATAAATCATCCAGCTTGGCATGAGATTTAACAGATTCCAACTGATTTATATTGCCATGTCACACATTGGCCTCGCTGTGACCCAAAATTCCAATGCATTTGACATCTCGGGCTGCAAAATTGATGATATGACCTGACCTGGCTGCCACAAATTGAAAGGGAAGATAACTTTAAATGTCGTGAATGATTGAAACCTTTTCGGCTAATCTTTCTATTAAATACAAAAGCCCTAAACTTGGCAATTAAGAAGTCAAGTCATAAAATGATACTCTTTTTTTTTTTTGCCACAAAGTAATCAACGCAGCCGATTTCATTCAAGGGTTGAACTTCTTTTAAAAGAATGGACGCGATGTAATACCATACAATAATCTGGAATGCTCTTTTCGTCATTTGATGGGTAATTACCCTGGGAATAGAGCATTGTGCAGTCGGTTTGAATAGCTGCAACACTTTTATTATTATTTTAAACTTTAGTCAGTCACGTTTGTCTTCGTTTACTTTTATTCAATTTTTAAATGTCAACCAGCTATTTATAACTCTTTATTTTCTGTCCATTTCAGACCTTATTTTGGTGTGCCTTGGGAGGTTTAATATTAGGTGGAATCGTTGTCATTTCATACTGGATAAGACGATGCAGGTATGTAAACATTTCCGAGTCTTGACAATATATTTTCTATCGCTCATGAAATTAAAGAAAATTGATGATAATTTCGACGAGCCAATTCTACGCCTTTTTTCAGGGGCTTGGTTAAGCGATTTTTAGTTTTAAGATATAGTCAAATTGTCAACGCACTAAGCTATGCAGCACGTGGCTGTCAAAGCCCTGAGAGAAACGGGCGGACAACGTGCAGGCATGGCAGGGGGGGGGGGCCGTAGGAGGCCTGTGAATATGACAACAAAAACAACAATGCGCGCCACGTGGCGAATGTGCAATCTGTCGAGCGGGGAAGGGGGTAAGGGGTTGCAGTACATTCAGAGACTGGCAAAGACTAGAAAAGACAAAAGCTGCCACTCGGCCGGACAGAAAACCAACTGAATAATTCAAGTCGGCAATTGGACTGGTTGCGAACAATTAAGTTAATGATACAAGGTCACTGGAAGTGGTGGGGGGGGGGGGGGGGGGGAGCACTAGGCACAGCCTGCTCTCTCTCAAAAACAAGCTAGACGAAAAAAAAAAACGAAACAAAAACCTACTGGCCAACCAAGAATGACGCAGTTGACATTCAAAGCGTCCAGAGGGGAAGGGTGTGGTGACCACTAAGAGCGCCGCCCAGGGGCCCATTACGATGGTTGGCGCCAGCTCGTCCCAGCACTATACGACACACACACACACACTCACACACACACAGACACACATCATTTTATTAGAAGACAAACGCACAAAAGGACAACTGGCAAATGCCATGCCTTGGTGTGTTGCGTGTTTAAATGTGTGCGTGTGCTTTTGATTCCCATCGGCTGCGTTTTATTTCGTTTCGGTTGTAAGTGTCTTTCACGCGAAGTTAAAGGCCAACGCCGCGTATACGTAATATACATACGTATGTATGTATGTATGTAGATAGAAAAACTTTTCCAATTTCCATATGGAGCACACAAAAAGGAAACGGCAAACAGTAAACAAACTGAAATATTTGCATACAAACGAATGTCCTGCGACGACTGAGCACACACATGTGTCCATACGGGGAGTTGTGGCAAAAGGCGATGGTCAACAAAGGTAAACAGTCGTTGAGCGGGTCATGATTAATGTGTCACGAAGAGCACATTGGGCTCCATAGCCGCACAGTGGTTAAAAGCAAGCTGATAATAAATAAATTAGCCAAAAAGAAAGACGCCTGACTAGGGGTTTTAAGAAAAAATGTTTATTTCAAATACTAACTCGAATGAATCATTAACATACTTTCTAACATGTCATGGATATATTGCTTGGCTTCGATTTTAAAGGAGGCTTTTTCTATGTACATCCTGTCAACTTTATAAGCCGTCACTTCATTTAAATAACATAAACTAAGGCCATACTCTATGTTTTTTTCTGTTAACCACACACTATCACTACGATCGATCAAAGCAATTAAAACTGATTCGCCTGGCTATGTAAAATAGCAAGGTAAATTATAAATTGTTAGACCATTGTCAGGCCAAACAAGCTGACATGCCAGGTTCAAAAGTTTGAAGAGGGGCCAAGCCGTGGGAGGAGGGTTAAGCGAAGACGAGCAAATAATAATGGAATGGCAATAGCGACGTGAGTCAGTTGGAAATTGTCATAAAAATTAAAAATCAATTTTTATAATCCAGTTAGAACGGGGGCCGACAGTCCAAGAGCCGAACCAATATCAATAAAGCAGCCGTCGGAGGCAACGAGGCACCGAGGCACCTGGCTGATATGAGGCACGCAAACATTTCGTAGAAACCACCCACAAAGGTGGTCGTCCGGCTAGACATACGGACGGACATGGCGTCGGACTGGAATAAAGAAAATTTCATACTTTTGCGCTTTAACCGAAACGATGTTCGAAATGTACCTTCATTAACTGACGACCCGACGAACTGCGTGGCCGCGTTTGTTTAGCTCGAACAGAGCTACCACTAAAATTCACGTGCGTGTTTATAGAGCGACAAAACTGAAAACAACTTTTTTAACAAGTAATAATCCGTTAAGTGAACACGCCCAATCGAAAGAAAACTGTTTAAAAAATATAACTTTTCATAGGAAATTACGGCAACGAGAATAATGTGATCCTCCTCTGCGCAGCTGTTGATAATGTTGATGGAATAAGCCCGGATATTTATAAAACGCGCAGGTGCTTGTCTTTGAGTGTCAAGTGCTTTTCCAAGCAAGTAAATTGCTTTCCAAGCTAATCACCGGTCGGCCAAATGAGAATTCCCTCCTTACCCTACCGTCACATCCAACCGCATTGCCATCATTATATTTAATGTGCAATTCAATTTTTTGCCCTTTGACATTTTGTTGGCTGTCAAAGCTTGTCTGCGAGCTTAAATAATGCAAGGTGTTTCAGTGAAAGTAGCCAAGTTATTAAATGAATTTTCATAATTTACAAAAGACTTGGAATATTTATTTAAAAACAAAACAAATTGTGTCTTATAAGAAACAAAGGCTGATATAGTCTAAAGAAAATCTTTACAGTAGAGTTTATCAAGCATTTTTTTTACTGCTTTTTTGAACAGAATTTATTTTGAAATCCTCTAAAGCTCTTTCATGTTAAATGCGAATTAGGGTCTTGTACATTTAACGCAGCGCGATAATTCCAGTTGATTAAAATAGAAAATAAAATAAATTGTTAGTAGTTCGCCTCTTAACTGCACTCTACTATTTGCAAAAATAAAAGCAACAATAATATTTGTTGAACTTTTACATTTTAGAGAAAACTTGTCACTATAAAATATAAAACGCTCGTTAAGTTTCAATTTCTTGCCTCCTCGCAAAACGCGTTCATTCTATTCGATTTCGTGCCGCTAGCAAATTGACAATTTAATTTGCAAAAGCACAACAAAGTGACAGGATAATGCAATAATCGTAATGGGTATGAACACGTATATCCTGACACAACCTTTGACTTTCGCCAACCAAGCAATATGTGAGCAATTACAATATCGTACAGGAGTCGGCCGGGGGCTGGGAGGATGATGGCAGGCCATCAGGCAGGGACCACCTGGAAAACAGAAATTGATTCGAAAATTTGCCTGCCGCTGCCCTCTCCCAACTTGACCTCAAACAGAGAGACAAGAAAACGGCACAAAAGAAAATCAATAAGCCTCAAAAACGAACGCCAAAAGCTAGCAAAAGGCATTACGAATGTCGAGCATTTCGCACGCCTGATTAGATAAATGGTAATGCTAGGCATAGTAGAGGGGGCTGGAGGGGCTTTTGTTTTTGGACGAAAATGAAATACGATTAAGTCAACAGACAACAACTAAAACAACAACAACAATGGAGGCAACAAAAAATAAATAAAATGTAAAATTAGAATTAGACAATTAGACAAATGGCAAAGAGGCCAGAGGCCAGAGGCTAAGACACGTGCAAGCACATGTTGTAGACTCTAACCAAGGGGAGTGGCACACAGCAGGCACATGGAGCACACAGTGCTCAATGCCACACACACCCACACACACACATTTACACACAATACGCGCACTGTAACTGTAAATAACTGTTTGGTGCGGCAAACGGGGCGCATGATTTATTTAACCGCCCATTAAAGTTCTTGTCATTGTGTTGCCGTTGCCGTTGTTGTTGCAATTGTTGCTGTTGCATTTATTTCTGTTGCTGTGGTTTATCGTATAAAGCATTTCGACCGTGTTGCCATAGCATTGAGCAAAAGCTGCAAAGTTTTACAAATACTTTTCAATCAACGCAATAAAACTTCCCGCGAAATCCACCAAAATACAATTTGAGGCTTGCGATTGAAGTGTGGAAGTGGGAATCGTAAGCGATTCTATATCCACAATTATCGTCATTGTTACTTGACTAGGTTAAATTACAAATAATTTTGGGAAACAAGGAGACCGTTTTTCTATTGTGGTACGGCAGAAGCAAAGCATTTTTCGAAATTTGATTAAGTGAGCAATATTAATTGTTTGTCTATTAGAGCAAACTTTGATTGAAATTTATCTACTCGAGAAATTGTCCAAATATTTATAATATCGATTTGATTTACCAACAACAACTTTTACACACTCTCTCTAACATTTTAGTAAAACTGACCGCTCAATTTCCCTCATTTTTTTTTCCCAACTACCCCACTGTGTTTTAATGAATTCGAATAATAATACATTATAATCGAACTTCAGATATAGGTGTCGTGCATTGGACTATTGCAAACTTTGTTGCTTGAGCGATCGGTAGGTAAATTCGCAATTTGCTTTAAGCCAAAATGCCAAAGCCAATTTCCAATAAAGAAGAAATTATAAACTAGTCGGCTAAAAATTAAACAATTCACAAAAGAGCAATAAAGCATCAAATCAAGCAAACAATTATTTTCAACAATTTATTTTTTCGCAACACACAATAATTGGCTGTATTTTGTATTTTGACAAATACACATACATACACTCAAAGAATTTTGGTTTACACGCAAAGTTTAGCAATTGAATCGCTTATTTTATTTCAATAAACATATATACAAAAATATATGCAACAAATAATATTGGCTGCAAGTTAGTTTAGTTGATAAAATTTAAGATAATCGCATGTATTCATTTTGATCGCTTTACAAAATTTACAATATTCTAATTTGATTTCCGATTTTTGGTTTTTTGGTTTTAATCGCTTTCAAATGGAACACACAAACGAAGGCCTTGCCAAATGCTTTTGTGATTGTTAATCCCATAGTTGACCGCAAGTGCAAATTTTACACCTGATTTAATACACACAAGCACAGAGACACACCTGGTCGGTCGATTGAACTGTGCTAAATGTGACGTCAGCAAAAATCACCAAAGAGATGGAGACACCTCGAATGCAAATGCAATATGCAGAAATATTTGATTTTCTTATTTTCACGAATCGCTTTGCTCAGTTCGTTATTTGTACTTCCCTTTTGTTGCTGTGTTTTTTCAAAAGTTCGCCCAGCGTGCAATGGACAAAAACTTTTATTAAACTTATTGCATATGTCTTTCCATTTCTTTTCGAAACTCGACTTTTGTTCCCAACTACAAACAACAAACAACATCAACAACAATAACAATATCAACAAATAAACAACAACCACACACACACACTTGATATCGTTACCGAATTGTGCATCCTTGTCGATACCAGGACACTTGCAGCGAAATCGCCGCGCCAGCGATCCCTAGCCAGGAGCAGGAGCAGGAGCTTATCATCAGCTGCCGCCGTCAGCAGCAGCAGCATCAGCAGCAGCAGCAGCAGAAGCATTCGCAGCCTGCAGTACAGAAAGTCTTCGCCCGATCACAATCATCGACGTCGTCGCCGGCGCATGCTGCAGTGCATCAATTGAAGCAGCAGCAGTCCCTGCCCAATCCACTGCCCAAATTGCAGCCAACGGGCGAGCCGCACCTGCACTCGCATCCGCACCATCCGCACCACCACAACCACAACCCGCACGCGTCCAAGTCCGTGTCCATACTCGTCTACAAGACTCTGAACACGGTCTTCAAGAGCAGCCGCAAGATCATCGTACGTGTCTGTGAGGTGGCCAGCGCCAAAAAGTCCTTCACCATGTTCAAGTTCAACAAAGCTGCCCAACAGCAGCGACTCGATAATCGCGCCAGCGCCGTAACCGGACACGATACCTTTGTCAGGCCACCCGTGCCGGAAAAGTGAGTTGACCCCAAACTCAATTTCGAAGTGTCGCAAAGGCAATTACGAAACTTATCGAATCTTAGACTATGTCCCTACCCTTTTTTTTTAAAGCTAACACATGCCTACAAATTAAAACGTCTTCACTTAATTACTTGTTCCATGCCTTTTTCATAGTTTTTCTGACTATATTTGCCATATTCGATTTTCGCTCGTTAAAATAATAAAAATTTGTCCATTTCGATTGCAACCAAATAAATTATAAAAAATCTCCTTTTTGTCCAAAATACGTTATAACTTTAACTTTATAGTACACAAAAATTCCGCTTTTTTTAAAACCCTTTTAAACACTAAAGATAATTTTTAAAAACCAATTATTTTTTAAAAATTACTTAAAAAATTATAGCGTTTATTAAGTATATTCAGTCGATAAAATTTGATTTTACTGATTGTTTCTGCAGTTTCTTAGCTTTTCCGACACTTCCAATGCAAATGAAGCGGTTTTTTGTTTCTCACACATTTCACACCTCATATTTATCCCCAACACGTGTCAAAACGAATTGATGATTTAGGAAAGTGAAGCACATTATGAAGAAGCTGCACAAGGCGAACGGATTGAAACGCTCCAATTCGGCTATCGAATTCGATGTCTCAGCGCTGTCAGCCGCCAATCGACGCCAAATCTACAGTAGGTGAGTACAAGAACTGTCCGCCGGATTCCACTAGCAAACACACACAATGTAAATGCAAATAGAGCAGAGTGTCCGGTTATCTTGAGATGGGACGTGTGCACAGCTGTTTTCGCCAAATGAGCTGCTTACTCGTAATAGCAATGTACGCCACACAGTAAATGCACAGGTTTCTCATCAATGTTCAAGTATCTTTTGATTATGGTTTTACTTTATATATGTATATTCTATTGAAGCTTATTCAAAATCAAATTACGCAGAAATTTAACACACAGAAACAAAAGAAAAGAAACTAAATCAAAATCACAATTACAATTATTGAATATTTGCGTTATTTATATTTCCAAATTTTGCCTTCTATTTTCCAAAATTTTTGGTACGTTATTTTCGCGTCCTTCTATTTACAGCAACCGGTCGGCCAGCTCGGAGCAAGATAACTCAGATATGTCCGAGCACTCGGAGAAATCGCCACTGGTTAGCGCGAGGTTAGACAATCTTGCTAGGCTCTTTTTTAGCAAATCGATGCCAGCGGAAACCGGAAGTAGAGATACCATAGATTCAGTACTAACAACAAGGTTGCATATTCTATTTATATGTACTTATTTTATTTCTAAACCCAAACTAATTTTGTATCTTTGTATCCGATCACAACCCACCGAAAAAAAACAACTTGAAACTCAATCATTGTATCTACATATACCATACGACTTATACTATAAAACATACAATTGGCAAATTTCGCTTTCAATTTTACGTTAATCGTTTGCTTTTGCGATTTTATTCCAATCTATTTCAAGTGCATTTTCTTCAGTTTCTCTTTCGTGTGCTGGTTCTGGTTGAGTTTTTCGTGTTCAGTTTTCCTTATCATTTTTGTTTCAATCGCTTTTTTGTAGCCCAAAAGCACTTTGCATGCTAAATAGTAGCGGCTAATGGCGTTCGCAATGCTTTCACGTAGACCTAGTGCACAGAAACCACAAAACCACAAAAATAAAAAAAACAGAAAACAAAATAGAAAAAAAAAACACTTCACAATTTGAACTTGATTTTCCGAATGCTGATACTGATAGAAAACAAAAATAAAACGAAACGTTTTCAAGTGGATTTTCAGAAATGAAAATTTACAATTTTGGTAGCATACTGTGAATTTAAATAAGTATAAGTCAAAATTGTAATTATATGTATCAACAATTAACGTAATGAATGAAGAATCAACGAGTCCAAGATACATTTTCAAACACAACCTGAATGAGTCATGAGAGGGCAAACTGCAAAAGCGCACACAAAAGCCCTAGTTCACAAAGAAAATATATCCCTTTATAGAAATTAAATGTGATGATAAAATGCATTTTGTGTGCCACATGCCGCCGGCGGGGCTGCGGCCAGAATTGCACAGGTACAAGTTGCCAAGGTTTTCACCTGCGCAAATTAGACGCAGGCACAAAAATTGCAAATTAAATTATCAACTTGGAAAATTTCTCTCACAAAGGGGAAGCGACGCGCATTGATGAAAGTCCCTCTCCCCCCCCTTGTATTTGTATGGGAGTGTGCCTGAATACCTGTGTGTGTGGGTGTGCTTTCATGTGTGTGTGGGTGTGTGGGTGTGCCGACACTGCGTGCTGAGCCGTGTGATGAATGTGCAAGCGAGCGTAAGCTACAGTTCGCATGTGTGAGTGCAAAGCATCTATTTGTGTGCCATGCGCGCGATTTTTCCACATGTGTGTGTGTGTGTGTGTGTGTGTGTGTGCTTGTGGGAACTTTAACGAGCATCGATATGTGTGTCTACACCCACACAAGCTTCACTGCTGCTGCTCTGTTAAATATGCAATAAAAAAATTCACACTCGAGCACGTTAATTATGAAACCCAGCGAAAGGTGAGCTCAGCAAATGTGTTGCTATAGCAATATGTGTTCAAATTATTGACGATTGTTTTGGTCCCTTTTTGTAGATCAAAATGCCATCAAGGTCATAACATAGCGAAGCATGTTTAGCTGGCAGTTTAGAGCTCTGATGGTATAAGCTGCTTCAGATTTTCCAACAAAACGGAATTTCTTACATACACAACTTTTTTCAGTCTATTGTTTTGCTAATATTTGTGGTTTCTATGTAGAGCCTGTTCGGATTATTCTGTAAATATTTGTCGAGCAAAGTGGAAAAAAAAAACCGAACAAGCGAAAACTTTAGTGGTTTCTGCAGCTGCAGCAGGCGTTTAGGCTAAAATTAGCTTAAATAAATACAAACTACATCTATGCACACATTTGTGCACTGTACATAACATATATACTATACAATTCCATTCAAGGTCCTCGCACTTAACATCTGCAAGAACAGCACAACAAACTACGAAGTGCACGGCTGAAAAAGCTGCAATAAAATATAAAGCATACGCAACGTTGGCCAAGGCATACAGAAAGACATGTACCAAAAATGAGTGTGTGTGTGTGTGTGTGTGTTTATGGGTTGAATGCTGTGTTTTGTCAGGCCTTGCAATATTTTTCACTTTTTCGCTTTCTGTTGTTCGGACGCAAAAGGCTTTCGGGTACATACATATATTGCGTATACGCCGCGTTAGCCACACGAATGAAAGTGAAGCCAGCCTCTTGACCAACTTTTGTGCCACACAGAAACACACGCTCTTTTGTTGTTGTTGTTCTTGGCGTTGCCTTATTAAATTTTCAAACACATGTTAAACTTAACCCGAGGATGTGCTTAACCTTTGCTCTGTTTTGATTGAGTGGCCCGTAAGTGTTTGTTTATGAGCCTGTCTCCTCTTATTATGTGTGTGTGTGTGTTTGTTTGCGTCCCGGAACACTTCAACCCAGTTTGAGTTTTGCTAACAGGCTTTCTTTCTCGCATTCGTCACTTTTCTTTTAGCTCCTCTACCACACAATTAAGCCGCAGCAACTCGATACACTGCCGTTGCTATCGTTTTGACACGCTTTCCTCTTTCAGTTTCGGTTTTCACTTGGCCAAAATCCCTCGTTAGACCCTAACTATATGCCACGAACTTTTTGTCGGTGTATTGTTTAAAAATAAACAAATAATAAATTGCACAGCCAAACGGCAAATAAAGTAAAATATATGTATCTATAAAAAACACACGTTCAACTCTTGCTTCCGTTTCCGCTGCGCCATTGTGCAGGCAGGGTTTCTCTTCCGCTTCACCTACCTGCCCTTCGGGCAATACTTTTTTTTGGCAAGCTTCTCTCTATTTCGAAACTATAATTGCCAACTTTCATTTTGTCCACCTGCCCGCTGCGGATGTTTGGTCGGTTGTATTTGAGGCTTTCACCTTTTTTCAACAAGTTATTATAACAGTGCAGTGTTTAATTTGAATGAGGATGCGCTTTGCATGTCAAATAGCGTGCCAAAACAGGCTTGATTATCCCTTAACTTTGTTACAATTGTCATGAGGCATGTGAGATGTGGCACGCGATAATGTTTCGTGGTCAAGTGAAATTCCTAAAAAGGAAGGACATGCTGATTATGCTAAGCTTCACGCTAGTGTATATATTTGCTTCAATTCTTTAACAATGTTATTTTTTATTCATCTTTCGATCTCGTCAAAGCTTTAATTACTTGGGTGTTACAATTTGATATAAACATGACTTGAGTTCGCATTTGAAATCGAATCAAGCGAACATAATAATTTGATATTCCTATTTCATCAATTAACAAACACGACAAGTGGAAAATTTGTCTGAGTAATGTAAATAAATCAGCATAATATCATGAATGTCACAAGTTTGTAGACACTTTTGTGATTAGTTCTAGTTCCTATTTGAATATCCATAGTTTAAATTTCTTTCTGTATGCGCTCAAATGACAGCTCTTTTTCGAAAGAATTCCTTTCCTTCAGGTGCTCTAATTCTAATTAAACAATCTTGCAGACCCAACATAAAGTATCAATACTCAGCGCTTGACAGCGGCAATGGCATTGTGGAGCGCAGTCCCCGAGAGCGGGCCCAGAGGGAGCGAGCCCTAAATGCCACACAGGAATGGATACAGAGCGCCAATGGACGCTACGAGGTTATTGCACATCTGGATGAGATTGGGTCGAGGCATGGCAAGAACTGGTTTCTTGTCAATGATGCATCAGTGAGTTGAGATATGAAAAGAATCCGCGGAGCAACTAACCCTTCTTTTGCAATCAGGTGCGCACAGATCGTCTACTGACGCTGCTGCCACTGCCTTCGGACTGTGTGGCCTTTGAGGATCTGCCGCCTGATGAATGCGCAAGGGAAATACTTATGGAGCTACTTGGATCTCTGCATCATCCGTATATCTACCCGGTACTGGATTTGGGCTTCATGCGCAACAGCTCACATAATTATGCCTGCCTGGTTACGCCCTTCAACTCGCGCGGCAGTCTCAAGGATCTCATTTATAAAGTAAGCTTTTTGAGCTCCGCACAACTGATTGCTCATGACGTTACCTTTTTCAGGCCCAATGGAACGAGCCCTGGGCGCGAAAGTATACACGCAAGCCGAATGGCCTGCCCGTTAGCCAAGTGCAGCGTCTGGGCCGTCAAATTCTGGAAGCGCTGCTCTTCCTAAAGGAGCGCGGCTTTCCACTTCATGGCCACCTGCACAGCGGCAATATCATTCTACAAAATGGAGCGGCCAGGTGAGTTCACAGCCTTCATCAAACTAGAATCTAATTTGTTAATGAGTTAAGCCGGCTTGCTCTGCGATAAGCTTTCAAGGTTAGCAACACGTGCCGCTGAAATCGATTCGTCTTAAATTTGTTCTGCTTTTTTTGTTTAATGAATGATGAAATTCCAAAGCGCAAGCTTTATGATTACGTTTGTAATCAACTGTTCTACAAATTCAATTTTATTTTAGAAGCAATTGAACAAAATAATTGCCTCTTTTTTTGGTCATTCATTAAAAATTACGTTTAAGATCGTTATTTATACGTGTTATTCAAAGTTCAAAAAGTTATATTCAAAAGTTTTGAATATCGAAATCAGTTTAGGAATAAAAAGTGATGTAAATGCTTATTTAAATATTTTCGGACATGAGATTTTCGATAAAAATCATCAAAAAAATTTTGATTTTCGAACCGACCCCGAATTTGAGCAACCCCTTGCCATTTTGTTGATTTTGGTCAAAATTTTGATTATTCTTTTTTTGATGCCAATCGATAGTACTGATCCTTACGAGTCCAAAATGGTATAAAATTCCCAAATCGGACAGTATTTGGCCTAGATATTACAAAAAATCATCAGAAAAGGTTGACTTTACAAACAAATCGGTTTTTGGTCAACCATATGTTTTTTCCCATCGATTTTACAAATGTTTGAATGCAGATTGATAATAGGGATCCCTACGAATTCAAAAAGGTATAACATTTCAAAATCGGACAGTATTTACCCGAGATATTCAATAAAAATCATCAAAAAAGTTTTGTTTTTCGAACCGACCCCGAATTTGACAAAAAACGTGATGTAACCCCTTGCCATTTTGTTGATTTTGGTGAAAATTTAGATTTTTATTTTTTTGATGCCAATCGATAGTACTGATCCTTACGAGTCCAAAATGGTATAAAATTCCCAAATCGGACAGTATTTGGCTGAGATATTACAAAAAATCATCAGAAAAGGTTGACTTTACAAACGAATCGGTTTTTGGTCAACCATATGTTTTTTCCCATCGATTTTACAAATGTTTGAATGCAGATTGATAATAGGGATCCCTACGAATTCAAAAAGGTATAACATTTCAAAATCGGACAGTATTTACCCGAGATATTCAATAAAAATCATCAAAAAAGTTTTGTTTTTCGAACCGACCCCGAATTTGACAAAAAACGTGATGTAACCCCTTGCCATTTTGTTGATTTTGGTGAAAATTTAGATTTTTATTTTTTTGATGCCAATCGATAGTACTGATCCTTACGAGTCCAAAATGGTATAAAATTCCCTAATCGGACAGTATTTGGCCGAGATATTACAAAAAATCATCAGAAAAGGTTGACTTTACAAACGAATCGGTTTTTGGTCAACCATATGTTTTTTCCCATCGATTTTAAAAATGTTTGAATGCAGATTGATAATAGGGATCCCTACAAATTCAAAAAGGTATAACATTTCAAAATCGGACAGTATTTACCCGAGATATTCAATAAAAATAATCAAAAAAGTTTTGTTTTTCGAACCGACCCCGAATTTGACAAAAAACGTGATGTAACCCCTTGCCATTTTGTTGATTTTGGTGAAAATTTTGATTTTTATTTTTTTGATGCCAATCGATAGTACTGATCCTTACGAGTCCAAAATGGTATAAAATTCCCAAATCGGACAGTATTTGGCCGAGATATTACAAAAAATCATCAGAAAAGGTTGACTTTACAAACGAATCGGTTTTTGGTCAACCATATGTTTTTTTCATCGATTTTAAAAATGTTTGAATGCAGATTGATAATAGGGATCCCTACGAATTCAAAAAGGTATAACATTTCAAAATCGGACAGTATTTACCCGAGATATTCAATAAAAATTATCAAAAAAGTTTTGTTTTTCGAACCTACCCCGAATTTGACAAAAATCGTGATGTAACCCCTTGCCATTTTGTTGATTTTGGTGAAAATTTAGATTTTTATTTTTTTGATGCCAATCGATAGTACTGATCCTTACGAGTCCAAAATGGTATAAAATTCCCAAATCGGACAGTATTTGGCTGAGATATTACAAAAAATCATCAGAAAAGGTTGACTTTACAAACGAATCGGTTTTTGGTCAACCACATGTTTTTTCCCATCGATTTTAAAAATGTTTGAATGCAGATTGATAATAGGGATCCCTACGAATTCAAAAAGGTATAACATTTCAAAATCGGACAGTATTTACCCGAGATATTCAATAAAAATAATCAAAAAAGTTTTGTTTTTCGAACCGACCCCGAATTTGACAAAAAACGTGATGTAACCCCTTGCCATTTTGTTGATTTTGGTGAAAATTTAGATTTTTATTTTTTTGATGCCAATCGATAGTACTGATCCTTACGAGTCCAAAATGGTATAAAATTCCCAAATCGGACAGTATTTGGCTGAGATATTACAAAAAATCATCAGAAAAGGTTGACTTTACAAACGAATCGGTTTTTGGTCAACCACATGTTTTTTCCCATCGATTTTAAAAATGTTTGAATGCAGATTGATAATAGGGATCCCTACGAATTCAAAAAGGTATAACATTTCAAAATCGGACAGTATTTACCCGAGATATTCAATAAAAATAATCAAAAAAGTTTTGTTTTTCGAACCGACCCCGAATTTGACAAAAAACGTGATGTAACCCCTTGCCATTTTGTTGATTTTGGTGAAAATTTAGATTTTTATTTTTTTGATGCCAATCGATAGTACTGATCCTTACGAGTCCAAAATGGTATAAAATTCCCAAATCGGACAGTATTTGGCCTAGATATTACAAAAAATCATCAGAAAAGGTTGACTTTACAAACGAATCGGTTTTTGGTCAACCATATGTTTTTTCCCATCGATTTTAAAAATGTTTGAATGCAGATTGATAATAGGGATCCCTACGAATTCAAAAAGGTATAACATTTCAAAATCGGACAGTATTTACCCGAGATATTCAATAAAAATAATCAAAAAAGTTTTGTTTTTCGAACCGACCCCGAATTTGACAAAAAACGTGATGTAACCCCTTGCCATTTTGTTGATTTTGGTGAAAATTTAGATTTTTATTTTTTTGATGCCAATCGATAGTACTGATCCTTACGAGTCCAAAATGGTATAAAATTCCCAAATCGGACAGTATTTGGCCTAGATATTACAAAAAATCATCAGAAAAGGTTGACTTTACAAACGAATCGGTTTTTGGTCAACCATATGTTTTTTCCCATCGATTTTAAAAATGTTTGAATGCAGATTGATAATAGGGATCCCTACGAATTCAAAAAGGTATAACATTTCAAAATCGGACAGTATTTACCCGAGATATTCAATAAAAATAATCAAAAAAGTTTTGTTTTTCGAACCGACCCCGAATTTGACAAAAAACGTGATGTAACCCCTTGCCATTTTGTTGATTTTGGTGAAAATTTAGATTTTTATTTTTTTGATGCCAATCGATAGTACTGATCCTTACGAGTCCAAAATGGTATAAAATTCCCAAATCGGACAGTATTTGGCCGAGATATTACAAAAAATCATCAGAAAAGGTTGACTTTACAAACGAATCGGTTTTTGGTCAACCACATGTTTTTTCCCATCGATTTTAAAAATGTTTGAATGCAGATTGATAATAGGGATCCCTACGAATTCAAAAAGGTATAACATTTCAAAATCGGACAGTATTTACCCGAGATATTCAATAAAAATAATCAAAAAAGTTTTGTTTTTCGAACCGACCCCGAATTTGACAAAAAACGTGATGTAACCCCTTGCCATTTTGTTGATTTTGGTGAAAATTTAGATTTTTATTTTTTTGATGCCAATCGATAGTACTGATCCTTACGAGTCCAAAATGGTATAAAATTCCCAAATCGGACAGTATTTGGCCTAGATATTACAAAAAATCATCAGAAAAGGTTGACTTTACAAACGAATCGGTTTTTGGTCAACCATATGTTTTTTCCCATCGATTTTAAAAATGTTTGAATGCAGATTGATAATAGGGATCCCTACGAATTCAAAAAGGTATAACATTTCAAAATCGGACAGTATTTACCCGAGATATTCAATAAAAATTATCAAAAAAGTTTTGTTTTTCGAACCGACCCCGAATTTGACAAAAAACGTGATGTAACCCCTTGCCATTTTGTTGATTTTGGTGAAAATTTAGATTTTTATTTTTTTGATGCCAATCGATAGTACTGATCCTTACGAGTCCAAAATGGTATAAAATTCCCAAATCGGACAGTATTTGGCTGAGATATTACAAAAAATCATCAGAAAAGGTTGACTTTACAAACGAATCGGTTTTTGGTCAACCACATGTTTTTTCCCATCGATTTTAAAAATGTTTGAATGCAGATTGATAATAGGGATCCCTACGAATTCAAAAAGGTATAACATTTCAAAATCGGACAGTATTTACCCGAGATATTCAATAAAAATAATCAAAAAAGTTTTGTTTTTCGAACCGACCCCGAATTTGACAAAAAACGTGATGTAACCCCTTGCCATTTTGTTGATTTTGGTGAAAATTTAGATTTTTATTTTTTTGATGCCAATCGATAGTACTGATCCTTACGAGTCCAAAATGGTATAAAATTCCCAAATCGGACAGTATTTGGCTGAGATATTACAAAAAATCATCAGAAAAGGTTGACTTTACAAACAAATCGGTTTTTGGTCAACCATATGTTTTTTCCCATCGATTTTAAAAATGTTTGAATGCAGATTGATAATAGGGATCCCTACGAATTTAGATTTTTATTTTTTTGATGCCAATCGATAGTACTGATCCTTACGAGTCCAAAATGGTATAAAATTCCCAAATCGGACAGTATTTGGCCTAGATATTACAAAAAATCATCAGAAAAGGTTGACTTTACAAACAAATCGGTTTTTGGTCGACCATATGTTTTTTCCCATCGATTTTAAAAATGTTTGAATGCAGATTGATAATAGGGATCCCTACGAATTCAAAAAGGTATAACATTTCAAAATCGGACAGTATTTACCCGAGATATTCAATAAAAATAATCAAAAAAGTTTTGTTTTTCGAACCGACCCCGAATTTGACAAAAAACGTGATGTAACCCCTTGCCATTTTGTTGATTTTGGTGAAAATTTAGATTTTTATTTTTTTGATGCCAATCGATAGTACTGATCCTTACGAGTCCAAAATGGTATAAAATTCCCAAATCGGACAGTATTTGGCCTAGATATTACAAAAAATCATCAGAAAAGGTTGACTTTACAAACAAATCGGTTTTTGGTCAACCATATGTTTTTTCCCATCGATTTTAAAAATGTTTGAATGCAGATTGATAATAGGGATCCCTACGAATTCAAAAAGGTATAACATTTCAAAATCGGACAGTATTTACCCGAGATATTCAATAAAAATAATCAAAAAAGTTTTGTTTTTCGAACCGACCCCGAATTTGACAAAAAACGTGATGTAACCCCTTGCCATTTTGTTGATTTTGGTGAAAATTTAGATTTTTATTTTTTTGATGCCAATCGATAGTACTGATCCTTACGAGTCCAAAATGGTATAAAATTCCCAAATCGGACAGTATTTGGCCTAGATATTACAAAAAATCATCAGAAAAGGTTGACTTTACAAACAAATCGGTTTTTGGTCGACCATATGTTTTTTCCCATCGATTTTAAAAATGTTTGAATGCAGATTGATAATAGGGATCCCTACGAATTCAAAAAGGTATAACATTTCAAAATCGGACAGTATTTACCCGAGATATTCAATAAAAATTATCAAAAAAGTTTTGTTTTTCGAACCTACCCCGAATTTGACAAAAAACGTGATGTAACCCCTTGCCATTTTGTTGATTTTGGTGAAAATTTAGATTTTTATTTTTTTGATGCCAATCGATAGTACTGATCCTTACGAGTCCAAAATGGTATAAAATTCCCAAATCGGACAGTATTTGGCCTAGATATTACAAAAAATCATCAGAAAAGGTTGACTTTACAAACGAATCGGTTTTTGGTCAACCACATGATTTTAAAAATGTTTGAATGCAGATTGATAATAGGGATCCCTACGAATTCAAAAAGGTATAACATTTCAAAATCGGACAGTATTTACCCGAGATATTCAATAAAAATTATCAAAAAAGTTTTGTTTTTCGAACCTACCCCGAATTTGACAAAAAACGTGATGTAACCCCTTGCCATTTTGTTGATTTTGGTGAAAATTTAGATTTTTATTTTTTTGATGCCAATCGATAGTACTGATCCTTACGAGTCCAAAATGGTATAAAATTCCCAAATCGGACAGTATTTGGCCTAGATATTACAAAAAATCATCAGAAAAGGTTGACTTTACAAACAAATCGGTTTTTGGTCGACCATATGTTTTTTCCCATCGATTTTAAAAATGTTTGAATGCAGATTGATAATAGGGATCCCTACGAATTCAAAAAGGTATAACATTTCAAAATCGGACAGTATTTACCCGAGATATTCAATAAAAATTATCAAAAAAGTTTTGTTTTTCGAACCTACCCCGAATTTGACAAAAAACGTGATGTAACCCCTTGCCATTTTGTTGATTTTGGTGAAAATTTAGATTTTTATTTTTTTGATGCCAATCGATAGTACTGATCCTTACGAGTCCAAAATGGTATAAAATTCCCAAATCGGACAGTATTTGGCCTAGATATTACAAAAAATCATCAGAAAAGGTTGACTTTACAAACGAATCGGTTTTTGGTCAACCACATGTTTTTTCCCATCGATTTTAAAAATGTTTGAATGCAGATTGATAATAGGGATCCCTACGAATTCAAAAAGGTATAACATTTCAAAATCGGACAGTATTTACCCGAGATATTCAATAAAAATAATCAAAAAAGTTTTGTTTTTCGAACCGACCCCGAATTTGACAAAAAACGTGATGTAACCCCTTGCCATTTTGTTGATTTTGGTGAAAATTTAGATTTTTATTTTTTTGATGCCAATCGATAGTACTGATCCTTACGAGTCCAAAATGGTATAAAATTCCCAAATCGGACAGTATTTGGCCTAGATATTACAAAAAATCATCAGAAAAGGTTGACTTTACAAACGAATCGGTTTTTGGTCAACCACATGTTTTTTCCCATCGATTTTAAAAATGTTTGAATGCAGATTGATTGCCAATCGATAGTACTGAGCCTTACGAGTCCAAAATGGTATTAAATTCCAAAAGTTATCAAAAAAAATGAAAATTACATGCGATCCGTTCTTTGTAAAAAAACTCTGATTTTGTCCGTGGATTTTTGATTTGATGCCAATTGATAAGTTGCTTGGATTCAATTTTATTTGAGAAGCAATTAAAAGCAATTCAACAAAATGACTGCCTCTGTTTTTGGTCATACCAAATGCATCTAAAATTACTCTTTTGCCACTAACCCACCCCTATGCCTAGCCTAGCCCTCACCCTTTTTACCTTTCACGGCAGGCGACAGCCCGTGTTCACGACCCCGTTAACACCTCTCTCGCAAACACTCACACACACACACTCAGAAGAGGCAAAAACACGGAATGGGTGAGGCACAACAAACACAAAAAATCCTCAAAGCTTTTTGCACTTTTAATTTAAATGTGCTGAACATTTTGTGGGCGTGGCGATGGGCGGTTTTGTGTACGCCGGATGCCGGAGTAAATATAGAAATCGATTAAAGCTTGAAGTTCGACGCGGCAACTTTTATGCTTAAAATCCAAATAATGATTTTCATTTGATTAACTATGATAAGAATTTGGTAATGGATTTATGATTTTATATAGATCTTTAGTATAATTTAATTTAACCAACTCATGCACTATCTTTTTTATCACCACATAAAGTACATTTGTCACATACCATAAGAACATTTGACGGCATGTGAGAGAAACATTTTAGCCATAAAATTTGCCACGTGTTGGTCATTCCCAGCATAGTTGAGGCTGTGTGCGGAGCAAGCAGGAAAAAGCTGGCACTAAGTGATGTCATTATTTGGTGTCGACCTTTAATTATGCAATTTCTGTGTGTGTTCATGTTTTGTCTCGTTTACCGTTTGGCAGGTTATCGGGCCTGGAGAATGGCCTGCTGGGTCTGAGCTCGCGCAATAATGCCGTCATGTGGTCTCGCTCCGTGACGGAAATTGAGAATGTTGACATCGTGTGCTTTGGCCATCTGATCTATGAAATGTGCACCGGTCAGGAAATGACCACACCGAAACCGTCCATGCGGGTGCTCGAAATGGAGTTGCAGCATTATCCACAAATTGGCCAGGTAACTGGCCACAACTGACGACCGTCTCTCGACGAAATGTTTGCTGACACAATTTCCATTTTGTAGGTTCTGGAAATATTAGGCCTTATCTTTGAGCCGCCCAGCGGCGTATGCCCCTCCGTCGAGGACCTAGTCCTATGCGATCTATTCCGTAGCATCGATTTACGCGAGCTGCGCGGCCCGTGCTTCAGTGTGAGTAGCGGCTTAAAAAAAACTTGATCTTAATACCGCCCATAATAACGCACAATTTACACCTCATTTAGACAATCAAGCCGAGCCTCAGCCGTTCCACGTTAAATTTGCTGCACGCCGTAAAGAAGCGGCAATGCGCCTCGCTGGGCAGCTCCTTCAGCGCGGCGAGTTCTCCGTGCACGCCCCCCTCGACGCCGCATGATCGACGCACTGGGTAAGTGTCCATGGAGACTAGAGATTCGTGCCACTAACACATAGCCATGCAGCTCACCGACAAATACACTCACACACACGCTCACACACACACACACCCGCGCACACAGGCTAATACATATTCGAATCTCAGCGTACACACATTCACGTACTGTTACAGCTGCCAGCAAAAGGCCATTTGTTAAGCGGAGGTATTTTCTGTATTGGCCCATAAAGATCTATGTTGGGTCTAGTGATATAGAGATATAGAGATAGATATAACCAGCTTTAAAAATTCGTTACTAGAGTCTATTCAACATTTCTTAAAACTTGCATGATATTAAGAAATATATATTTATTTAATAACGTATTTTCTTTGATACATGTGCAGGCTTTTTTTATTTCCCGTTAAATTCATTTAAATGAGCGTTAGAAACTGCTTGTGGGATATTCAACAAATAGATAAATTGTAACAAAATATAATCAATTGTTTTTCTGTAGACTCGGAATAGGTAACGTTTTTAGTGAACTCTGCTCCTGGAAATTAATAGGTGCAGCTCAGGCTAATAAAAGATAACACAATGTCACATTCACACACGCACACACAGACAAGTACTGCAAAACGCACACAAAATGAGTCTGCACACTCATAAAATTATGTGTTGCAAAACGAAACAAGAACAAAAAAAGAGGTAAACAGTGGAGAAACTGCATAACGCAAAATGAGAGCATAAGCAAAAAATGGCGTCATAAACTTGATGTGTGAATGTGTGTGTGTATTAGTATAGTTATGTTTGTGTATATGTGTACATGTATCTCACCCAAGCACCTGTCCGTTTGTCTGTGTGCCTTGGTGTGCGTGCCTGCGGTAATTATGGTAATGTTCTGGCCGAGATCCCTGCCCGCCCCCGGGCTGCCGCTCTGTCGCCTGCGCCTGTTGTCAGAGTATTAAGTGCTTGAAAATTATGCATACAAGACGAGAATGTAATTAAGTAATATGCAGAAAGGAGAAGGACGAAAGAGGAAGGGAGAAGGGAGAGTGTAGAATGGAGGTAGCAAAGGCAACAACTATATATTAAATGCCCAATACACATCGTTGCTCATGTATATTTTAAGCATATATATATATATTTCTCTCAGTGTAAACTTATTTTTTGCTGCCTAATAAAAAACGCATGTCTTATACATATATATTAACTTATATACATACATATATGTAAGTAGAGGAATTTTTGAAACTAAAGTTTTTTGTATGCAATGTTTACTCTCTCTTTCTCTCTACAACTAAAACCAAATCAACCAAAAACCAATGTCTATAATCCATCTGAATAAATAAAAAAACTACTTTATATATATATATACATATATATATGTATGTCTTAGTGTTGCGAGCCCAACAATCAAACTGAACCAGTTGCAGTTACACAAGCCCCATCTTTACATAAATACATACAGATCAGCTCTTGAATGTCTATCAACTTTTGTTTTTGTCTATTTAACATACGTGTGTGTTTTATTTATGATTTACAAATTGTTGCATTTCTGCATTTGTTTATTTACATAACCCGTTCGAACCAACTACAGTGTTCCGCCTGCGCCCTATGAAGTCTTTCGTATGTACTAAACCAACCAATCAATCAATCAATCAACCAACCAACCAACCAACCAACCAGTCAATCAACCAAGATGCAAACAAAACAAACGAATATGAAATTAAAAAAAAAAAAGTTCACAACAAAAATCACTCACAAAAATACAATTAACACAATTACAAAGTGTAAGACCAAATGGCAAATGAAATGAATACCTGAATAAAACATAATAAAAACCTAAACAAAAGCTGACAGCGCAATTTGTATCAATCACAACAATTTTTGTACTCAACTGCAATTTTTTGTACCCCTTTAAAAACCAAACAAAAATCCATCCCAAAAATGGAAGAAAAACCAAATACAAACAAATTGTTGTTGTTGGGTTAAGAAAAAAAAAATATAAAAGTGGTAAGTGGCAAATTTTTGTGTACGCTAAAACCAACAGCGGCATCAACACCCCCCCCCCCCCCCTCACCCCCTCACCACACCCCCTCTTAATGCACAGCGCCTAGCTAGCAAGCCACGCCCATTTTTAAATAGCATTCGTCAAATCGGACACATGCCTAAAAATACATCCCAGCAAAAACTATTTTTGTAGAGAATCGACAATTTTCCACCTGCCATAATTGTTTTCCTTTTTTTCGCTTAAATATTATAAATAAATAATTTCCGTGTGTAAATAACTGTTGTTGTATAAAATATTCATTTGTACGAATATAGTTTATAATTGTTGTTCTAGCTGCTTTCAAATAAATATTGCATGCACATTTGTATCACAATAGAAAGCGAATTGTTTCGGCCTGCCGAATATTAGATACCCTTGCAGAAATAATGTAGATAATCTGTTGATATCATTTTACAAATAGCTAAAAAGGGAATTTTGACCAAAACGATAATAGTCCGATTTTTTACAAACTTTCTGATAACTTTGCAAGTTATCTGTTTGGATAGATAAAAAGTATGTTTAGATAAAAAGTATTCTACTAGTTGTACACTTAGTAGTTGATACTTTTCTTGTTACCCTCCAAAGTGTCTAATTTAAGCTAATTACATAAAAATATATTATATACTATATATATAAATATACAAAAATAAGATACCACTCATATATAGAATGTGTATTATTTTTAGTTAAACAATTGTTAAAGGCAAAACTTTCCGCAGAGATAATACTCCGAGTTAATACTCTTTGTTCTTTTGCTAATACATTTTACAATATGTACACTATTGGAATTTTTGAACTGTTGAGATTTTTGTACTTTGCTAGAGTTCGATTTCATCCCGTCAAATTTTACTTCACTTAGCAATGCAATGCACATAACACAGCACATAATAAATATTTGTATAGCAAACAAAACAAAGATCTTTTTGACAAAAGGTTTAAATGTTTTATACTATTTTAGAATTGTGGCTTTAAAGCGTAGGAGAGGAGAGGGGGGATGCTCGGCATTTCTACAATTGGTGGAAATATCTAAAAGCTAGCGAATTCTGTTTACAGAGCTACACGATTTAGTAATCCGATATTAATAGGATATAGTTCGTAACTAAGAAGCATAGTGAAACTAAGATTTGTCTAGATATCTTGACAAACTAAAAAGTTTTTCTAAAGAATTATTTCAAAGTGCAGCGATACGATATAGTGGTCCGATCCGGCAACATATAGACGGACCTGTGCAAAGTTGCATGACGATATCCCTAAAAATTAGATGATAGTCTTCACAGAAACAAACGGACGGACATGACTAAATCGACATGGATTTGGTAACTGATCAAGTAAATTATATGTATATAGCCTCTTTAAGGGGATAATAAAACAAAAATCGGCTTAACACCAAGATAAACAAGATGAGAAGATAATAGGCAACCTATTAGAAAAAAAAAAGCTTTAAAATCACACTATTCTACAGGAATTTATACTAAACAAGGATAGAGTATACGCTAGTCCCACTTTAAAGTTCCACTAATGTACAGTTCCTAATGAATAGTTTAAGTAGATCTACTTAGCCAGGATAGAGTATACGCTAGTTGAAGATTCAAGGCAAATATAATCATTTTGAGCATAGCTCAGGTTTAAGTAGTTATAGTAAAGGATAGAGTATACGCTAGTTGAAGATTCAAAGCAAATAAAATCATTCTGAGCATAGCTCAGGTTTAAGTAGTTATAGTAAAGGATAGAGTATACGCTAGTTGAAGATTCAAAGCAAATATAATTATTCTGAGCATAGCTCAGGTTTCCTAATTAGATTCGAATAGTTTAAGTAGTTACAGTAAAGGATAGAGTATACGCAAATATAATCATGTTGAGCATAGCTCAGGTTTAAGTAGTTATAGTAAAGGATAGAGTATACGCTAGTTGAAGATTCAAAGCAAATAAAATCATTCTGAGCATAGCTCAGGTTTAAGTAGTTATAGTAAAGGATAGAGTATACGCTAGTTGAAGATTCAAAGCAAATATAATTATTCTGAGCATAGCTCAGGTTTCCTAATTAGATTCGATTAGTTTAAGTAGTTATAGTAAAGGATAGAGTATACGCTAGTTAAAGTTAAGGATAGAGTATACGCTAGTTGAAGATTCAAAGCAAATATAATTATTCTGAGCATAGCTCAGGTTTCCTAATTAGATTCGAATAGTTTAAGTAGTTACAGTAAAGGATAGAGTATACGCAAATATAATCATGTTGAGCATAGCTCAGGTTTAAGTAGTTATAGTAAAGGATAGAGTATACGCTAGTTGAAGATTCAAAGCAAATAAAATCATTCTGAGCATAGCTCAGGTTTAAGTAGTTATAGTAAAGGATAGAGTATACGCTAGTTGAAGATTCAAAGCAAATATAATTATTCTGAGCATAGCTCAGGTTTCCTAATTAGATTCGAATAGTTTAAGTAGTTACAGTAAAGGATAGAGTATACGCAAATATAATCATTCTGAGCATAGCTCAGGTTTCCTAATTAGATTCGATTAGTTTAAGTAGTTATAGTAAAGGATAGAGTATACGCTAGTTAAAGTTAAGGATAGAGTATACGCTAGTTGAAGATTCGAAGCAAATATAATCATTCTGAGCGTAGCTCAGGTTTCCTTATTAGATTCGAGGCGAACAAAGCACCTGCCTAACCAGCAAGTTATTATTGATGCGCTTCAACTGCAGCACGATGGCAGATGCCCACGCCCACGCCCACACTCACACACACACACTCACCCACACACACACACACACAGACACACAGGTACAGAAAAACAATAGCACCAGGTGATGCCAGAGGCAGCGTAACCTGGATCAATCCAAGCTATGTCGCCTTTCATGTCGTATATCGCATTCTGATTGTTGTTCTCGCCTCGCACAGCATCAGCCGAACAATGGACTCATTTGACATATCAAGCGAGGAGGATGAGGCGGAGGAGGAGGGACTGCTCGAGGAAATTGTGGTGGGCGGCAGCATCAGCCTCTGTCAGATGAAGGGCCTGCAGCGACTGCAGCGTAACCAGAACTGGGACTCCGCCTCCTCGTCCTCGTTTACGCGCACCCAGCACAGGCAACAGTATGCGCCGACGGAGTCGCCCATTCACTACTGCGACCATGCGGTGCTCTACTCGGATGACAACAGCAACAGCAACAGCCACAATGCCCAGGAGCAGCCCACAATTCACTGCAGCTCCAGCAGTCAAAGCAATCTGAATGTGCTGCTCGCCGAGGGCGGCGTGGATTACGAGCCGGGCGAGCGTGGCGAGCGGGGGGAGGAGCAGGTGGCCGATGATCCGGTGGCCAGTGGCTCGGGTGGAGCACAGCGCTTGCATGCCTCGTCGGCCTCGTCGGCGGCAGCCTCCTTCAATCATCAGCTGACGGCGGACATGTGCAACTACAAGAACTCGAAGAGTCGTCGCCTGGAGTATTCGCTGAAGTGTCTGAAATATGGACGCAGTAATCCGTCGCAGGACTCGGCATTTGGTTCGCTCACCGATAACGATTTGTCCATTGGTTCGTCGAGCATACGCCTGAACAGTTTCCAATCGATCTCCTCGCCCATTGACGAGGGCGTCGAGGATGTCATCATAGCCACGACAACGGGCGGCAAGGAGACCTGCCTGGAACTGGCCACCATACCGCGCAGCATGGTCTCGCAGGACTCGGCCATCTCGTCGCCCTGTCGCGAAAGCTCGCCCAGCAATTTTCTGCACATCGACGACGCCATGTCCGGCACGGGCTCGACCTCATCCGGCTCCGGCTGCGCCTCGCTGGGCAACATGCGACCGCAGCACTTTCCCGTGTCGCTGTCCCCCAAGATTCTGGTGACGGCGACCAGCAACTCGAGCAACTCCTCGCTAGCCTCGAGCAGCACAGCTCAGCCGCAGCTCCAGCAGCAGCAGCAGCAGCAGTTCGATCCGCCCAAGATTCTCGTCAATGATCAGAATTCGATTTACACGACGTCGCCTTCGAAGCGCTCCAGCATGATTGAGGTGTTCTCGCAGAAGTATCGGGTCAGCTCCTTTGAGGACATGTCGCCGAAGCGCTCCGGGTCCGGCTCTGGCTGCGGCTCGGACAAGCAATATCTGAAGAACGTCAATCGGCTGGCCTTTCGCTCGCTGGAGGAGGAGCGCCGCATCGATAACGCCTTCCTGCCCATGGCGGATCGCACGCACTCGGACAACAGGGTCAACATGCAGAGCGAGAAGTACAAGAAGCTGACGCACGCCTCGTTCCGCATCAGCAAGACGGCGTCAACGGATCAATCGCCCAGCCATCATCCGGCCTCCAGCATGGAGCTGCAGCGCACGGGCAGCGCCAGCGGCAGCCAGCGCCAGACGCTCTGGCGCGACAGCAAGTTCTATCGCAAGAATCGGATTGCCAAGAGCAACGATTCGCTGCTGGAGCACTCGCCGAATCACTCCAATCACTCGACGCACTCGACGCACTCGGCCCGGCTCTCGCCCAGCTCGCTGCGGGACAATCACTACGAGAGCAGCTGCTGCTCCTCCAACCAGGGCAGTCGCCGCTCGCTCAGCGGCAGCCAGCAGATGTTGAGCGTAACCACGAGCTTCTGCGGCACGGGGCACGGGCCGCGACGCTATTGCAGCTCCAAGAGCGAGGATCTGGGTGAGTCCTCGGACTATTTGCGCGTGATGGACGCACGTAAATCGTACTCGGAACGGCATTTGGTGCGGCTCAAGCAGACGGCCATCAACAATACGCACAGCGGCAGCGAGGACGAACTGAGCTTCAACGATGACAATAATCCCTCATCATCGTCATCCGCATTTGCAGCAGCCAGCAGCAACAGCAGCAGCCAGGGAAAACAGCAGCAGCAGCAGCTGCAGCCGCCGGCACGCGGCGGCAAGTTGAGCTGGAGCAGCTGCTCCATTAACCGCCTGAAGACGACCAATATCAAGACCACTTCGCTGGCCACGCTCACCTGCCAAACGAATTTAAGCTCCAACTTTCCCTCCGCCCAGGCGCCAGCAACTGCCAGCAACTATCGCACACCATCCAAGTCCCTGGATCAGGCCCTCAACGTCAGCAGCGGCAGCGGCAGCACGAGCAACAGCACCAGCAACAGCAACAGCAGCAGCAGCAACAGCGCCGCCGCCGAGGACAACAGTTCCGTGGATGAGTCGCCCTCGAGGCGTACTTTGAGCGGCGCCGAGCTGTCGCGCATCTTTGTCATGGACATGGACGATGCGCCGGGCAGCAGCTGCAGCGAGGAGAAGACGCCGCTGCTCGACAGCGTCGAGATGTCACCGATTAGCCCAACCGAGCCGCAATCTGACCTGGACAAGCTATAAGAGATTGAGAGATATAATTAAGAGATGACATGAAAAATAGCGTGTTTTTTTTTAGAGAGTGTGACGTCACAATATCGGCTTGGGCTTTGCTTGCATACCTTTTCAATTGAGCGTGAGAGAGAAATGATCGTAAGCCATGTTTAGTTTTTTGTACGAGCGCAAGATATTGTGACGTCACAATGACTCTCTCAATCGTAACGTAAAGTACCCACACACACACAGACAAGCTATAAGCCGTGATTGACAGAGCTGATATGAAAAAAACGGGATTTTATTTGAGAGTGTGACGTCACAATATCGGCTTGGGCTTTGCTTGCATATATTTTAAATTGAGCGTGCGTTTTTTTTTGTTATACAAGCGCACGATATTGTGTCGTCACGATGGCCATGAAGTACTCACACACAGACACGTATTAAGCAGCCGAAATGCAAAGCATGTGATAAAATATGTATGTACGTAGCAATGAAATCGAAAAGGGAACCATAAAATCAATGAGTTTTAAGTTTAAAATGGCTGTCTGGTTAAATACGAGTAAAATGATAAGGGAGAATATATGTGTGTGTGTGTGTGTGTTTAAAGCGGAATGACACTTTGCAATTTGAAAATCTGTTACTTCTTGCATACTTCTTTGGTACATGCTGGTACAGTTTCGGTGCTTTCTCAACACTGTTTCGATAGTGGCGCAACAGTTTGAATGTTGACGTTGTCCCCATCAAATTATTGGCCAACAATCGTGGGGCTGCTCTCGCCTTTGCCCAAATCCACACTTAAAGCTTTCTTCTGGTAACAATAATATTTTCTTTATATCTATTGTATTTTACGCTTATTGTGTACAAGTGTACAAAGCGCTTTTACTGCAAATAAGTCTATACTGATGCTTTTCAACTCTCTAGACTGCTAATAAAAAATAAATAAAAAGCAACATCAACAATGTGAGCATCAATTACAATTTTAGCTAACTAACTTTTGAGTAAAACGTTTTCGAACGCAAAATTATACACAATTATTTGTAGCCATCTACACAGCTAAGACTTAAGCTTACGCAGCGAGTATTGCAAATATTTTACTGTAGCTTAAAATTGTTTTAAAGTCCAGCAAATAAAATACAAATAAAATAGAGTGTTAAATCAATACAAAAAAAAAATTAATAATTAAATGGATCACATTCGAAATACAAACTTAATAACAAGTATATCTAGAGTATAACAAGGCCAAAACCGATTTAAATTAAATATTTATATAGATTAAATACAACTAAATTCAATTTAGTATAAAATTTAAAGCAAATTACAAATTCAAATGTTTTAGCAGGGGCTTTACCTTCAGTTACGATGGATCACATGTAGAACCGGAAGAGTATACGACAGAAAGTAATCAAAACACAAGAGTTCAAAGAAATAATCCAATAACCAATAAAAAAAATATAACAAAATGTTTTCAATAACTAAATGTTTATGTTTATGTTAATTAACTAATGACAGGAAAGTATCAAAGCACCTAAATATTGAAAACAAATAAAATAATAACTAATAAGTCAAAGAAACGTTGCTAGACAGAAATTCAAAAAAATCGTGGAAAATACTCGTGTATTCTTAAATATAAGAAAGATTACGAAACATACAATAAAAATGCAATCAAATTTACAAAACTTACATATATCAGAAAGCACACAAGCAAAAAGAGAAAATTATATATACAATATGTACAAGAGAAAATAATAACTATAAACTATAAATTTAGACGCACGCACCTAGCGAGACGCACTTTCATGGAAGGTTCCCCCTACCTCCTCCCCCCTACCACGGATAACCAAGTTCTGGTCGAAGAACTTGAACAGAGCACAGAGTTCCACATTCAAACTACATACATAGTGAAAGTACAGTTTTTGGTTTGTTATAATGCGATTACGGCATAGGTAAAAACTTTTGTTTCAATTTAAATATACTACTTATGTATATTACAATGTTTGTGTACACATTTATTTAATAAGTATGGCAAAGTTAAAATATTTTTGTGTACGTATCCTTATTAAATATATTGTGCCCAAGTTATACGCATACGTATAATCGGGCCGAACAAGAAAACATCACCCCAAATACAATTTTTAAAGCTAACAATATATAAACTTATTTATAGAATCAGTGATATTAAGTGAATATTTTTATGATTTTAAGTTTTGAATAAAGAACATAAGTCTAGACATCCTATTTAAACCAACTGCGTATTTATTTGATTGTCTTCTTTAACAGGAACTGAAAACTCTTCAATAAATAAATACGCACATAAAATGCAATTCAAATTTTGCAACGTTTATTGGCGCATTCAATTTGGCGCCCATTTGGCGATTTACAGCACTTATTTGTTCCCTATATCGATAAGCTATCGCGAATATCGATAGGCTATCAGCGCGCTGTAATATATCGACCCGCCGCCACATCAGCTGTTCATATTCGATTACTCGATAACAAGCTAGCAAGTAAACAAAATAGTTGCAAAAAAGCCGCTCATCTTTAATCCACTTGGATTTGGCATTTTTCGCAAAAGTAAATCCCAAATAAAAATGGCAACTTTTAAGCCAAAGTTCCTGAAACCGGAAACGGACGATGCCATTGCCGATGCCGGCGGCGGGCAGGAGCCGCAGGGTTCAGCCTTTGTCTTCAACGCGAATCACAATCTCGGCCTGGTCGAGCAGCGCGAACGCCTGCCCATCCGTAAGTACCGCGACCAAATCCTTTACTGCCTGGAGAACCATCAGGTGGTCATACTGGTGGGTGAGACGGGCAGCGGCAAGAGCACCCAGGTGCCGCAGTACCTGTACGAATGGGGCTGGCACAGCAAGGGAATGATCGGCGTCACGGAGCCGCGCCGTGTGTCCACCGTGACGCTGGCCAACCGCGTGGCCCAGGAGCGTGGCGAACTGGTGGGCGATACCGTCGGCTACGTGGTGCGCTTTCTGGAGCGCATCTCCAGCGAAACGCACATCAAATTCATGACGGAGGGCATCCTATTGCGCGAGCTGCTGGCCGATCCCCTGCTGACCCAATACGGCGTCATCATTGTGGATGAGGCGCACGAGCGCAACATGCTCACCGACATGGTACTCGGGCTGCTGAAGAAGATTCTGCGCAAGCGCAGCAATCTGAAGTTGATTATCTCCTCGGCCACCATCGATGCGAGCTTCTTTAGCGAGTTCTTCAGCTGGCCAGGCGCAGGCTCCAATCATCCCATCAGCGTGAAGCTGAGCATCGAGGGACGCATGCATGCCGTCAGCCATTTCTATCTGAACGAGCCCTGCGCGGATTATGTGCGCGAAACGGTGGAGACCGTTTGGAAGCTGCATCAGAAGGAGCCGCCCGGCGACATCTTGGCCTTCTTGACCGGACAGGAGGAGGTGCTGGAGGCGCTGGACCTGCTGCGCGAGTACATAGCCAGCGCGGAGACGACCAATCTCAAGGTGCTGCCCATGTACGGCAGCATGACGAGCAGCGACCAGCTGGCGGTGTTCTTTACGCCGCCGAAGGGCGTGCGCAAAGTGGTGCTGGCCACCAACATAGCGGAGACCTCCATCACGATACCGGGCATCGTGTACGTCATCGACTGCGGCTACGTGAAGGTCAAGGCGTACAATCCGGCGACCTGCAGCGACAGCCTCGTCGTCGTGCCCGTCAGCAAGGCCTCGGCCGTGCAGCGTGCGGGTCGTGCAGGTCGCGTGCGTCCGGGCAAGGTGTATCGGCTGTACACGAAGCAGGACTACGATGAATTGGCGCCACGTCAGCCGCCAGAGATGCGCCGCAGCGAGATGAGCGGCGCCGTGCTGCAGCTGAAGGCGCTGGGCATTGGCAACATTTTGCGCTTTGATTTCCCATCGCCGCCGCCGGCCAAAAATCTGCTGTCCGCCCTGGAGACGCTGTACGCCCTGGATGCCATCGATGAGCAGGGTCAGCTGACCAGGCCCGTTGGCTTTCTGCTGGCCGAATTGCCCTTCAGCGCCATGCTGTCCAAGATGTTGTATGTGTCCGGGCAAATGGGCTGCGCCGAGGAAATCATCACAATCATAGCCATGCTCCAGGTGCAGTCGGTCTTCTCCCGTCCAGCGTCGGCGGCAGCCCAGCAGAGCGGACGCATTGCGCATCGCCACTTCGAGGTGGCCGAAGGCGATCTCATTACGCTGCTCAATATACACAGCGCCTTTGTGGAGGAGGGCATGACCAAGGAGTTCTGCGGCCAATATTATCTCATCTATCGCAATCTGAAGCGCGCCTGCGAGCTGCGCGAGCAACTCTTGACGCTGGCCCGCAAAAAGTACGGCATAGCCATCTTCTCGTGCAAGGGCGATGTGAAGATGCTGTGCAAGTGCATCACCGCCGGCTTCTTCACGCAGGTCGCCTACCTGCATCACTCGGGCGTCTACAGGCAGATCAGCAGCGGCACCGAGCTGGCCATACATCCCAACTCCACGCTCTACACGCTGCCCCAGGCGCAGTATGTCGTCTACGGCGAACTGCTCCAAACGACCAAGCTATTCATGAACCACGTGACGGTCATCCGGAAGGAATGGCTAACGGAGCTGGCGCCTCACTACTACCAGCAGACCACAGTGAGGGACTAGCAGCGGGTAACAATCGAAATAAAATGATATTTAATGCTTAACAGAATAATAATAATTAAGACGAACTCTATTCTTATTGCTAGCCGGCGGCGACGCGTCCGCGACCCTGGAACAGCATCATGGACTCGGGACCGCGAATGACGCGCGACATCAGCTCCCAGCACATTTTGGCGGGCAGCAAACTGCAAGCGAGTTTAAAGATTATTCAGTTTAGATATAGATTAGTAGATTATGTGGATATTTACCACTTGAGCGGCGTCAGCAGGCGGATGGAGTTGGGCAGCACGCACCAGACCTCGTTGCGACGCACCGCGCCTACGATGCGATCGGCCACGTATTGCGGCTCCAGCATGGGCACCATGCGCGGCTTCACGCCCGAGAACATGCCCGTGTTGATGTAATAGGGACAAATGAGACTCATCTGTATCTGGTCGTAGCCGTGCGCCTTCAGGTCCGTCAACAGGCTCTCGTGGAAGCCAATGCACGCGTATTTCGTTGCAGCATAATCGCTGCATCCGTAGGTGCCCAGCATGCCGGTTACGGAGCCAACAGTGACAATGTGGCCACGATTCTGGCGCATCATGTGCGGCAGGAAGGCCTTCGCTGTCCAGTAGTGCGAGATGATGTTGATGTTGTACGTGTTCTGGATGACGCGATCGTGCAGCTCCCAGAAGGGCTTGCAGCACACGATGCCCGCATTGTTGATCAAGATATCCACATGGCCGACATCCTCGACGACCTGCGCCGCACGCTGATAGATCTGCTCCCGGTCCGATATGTCCACCACATAGCCCTTGCAATTGTTAAAGCCATGCTTGGCCAGCAGATCGACTGTCGTCTTGATGGCTGTCAACCAAGCGTTACGGTTAGCTAATCTATTTGTAAGTGCAGAGCAGAGCAGAGCTTTCTCCGGGCGAGTTCCTTAACCCGCCCAGCTGCTAATTGCCAGCGCTGACGTGCTCCAAGCACTTAGCCGTACAGCGTTAATTAGCCGAGCCAGAGCATAGCGAAACTCACCTTCTTGATTGATGTCCCAGATGACAATGCGCGCCTCCAGTCTGGCAAAGTTGAGCGCTATCAAACGTCCCACGCCGCCGCCCCCGCCAGTTATGAGCACCACCTGGCCCGATATGTTCTGCATAAAGTAGAGAAAATATTATAAGTGAAAGTGAAACTGAATAAACAAAAAAGATTTCAATATTATTAATGTTAATCCGAATTGTATACATAAATATGCACATATAAATAAATGTGTGTCACATAAATAATTAAATTAGCATTTATTAAATTATATGTAGATTAAGTAAAAGCCATTGAGTATTAAATAGATAGTAAATTTGTTTATTACTCAATGAGTAAAAACATTTTAATGTGACAATATCTACTCTTGTCTGTAGCTATGTTTATTGCTTTGCATATGTATCTGAAAGATACACGAATATTTAATGTGCAGCAAATGTATTTTGATCTGAAAGATACACGAATATTTAATGTGCAGCAAACGTTTTGCATATTTTATGGACGGCTAAGCAAGTCAAAAGCGTGTATTGCAACACGAAGATGTCAAACTATAATTTCAAATCGATTTTGCAAGCATATATATATCCAAATATACAACATATTTAGCAAGATTGTCTATTATTTTACTTGATTTTCTTTTGTGGTTGTGCTTTGTGTCTGTTGATTGCCGACTTGCGCCAGCAACAACAACAAAAACAATGACTTAGAAAATAGCTATGCATGCGAAAAACCAGTTTCCACAAACTAATTGAAAAATTTGTTAAGAAAAGCGTCTGCCTTTTAATTAAAAATTATATGTTATGGAACTGTATTTTCTTCGGCTTGACTGGAACGTCTTCGGCCCCAATGTCACATGCCCCAATTGAAAAAAAAAAAACAAAAAAAAACAAACGTCTCCAGCAAATAACCGAAGAGCCCAAAACAATCATAAATATTTGCGGAGTCTTATTATAAGTGACGTCCACGAATGCCAAAATAAAGGCCCCAAAAGACAAACACAAAACTGTGCAAATAAATAAAGACGAGTTCATTCATAGACCAAAAGCCATTAAAAAGAAGAAGAAAAACGCGCCAGCGTGTGAATATGATTTTTTTTTATATACAAATATATATATATAGATATTGTTTTTTTTTTTCAATATTTTGGTAATGCCAACGGAAACCGTTGAAGTATGTCCAAACAAAGCCACCGTTTTGTTTAGGATCTTGTCGAGTCTGTCAAAATTGAGTTTACGACTGTTGCAAATGAAAGATGTAAAAATGGAAAACAAAGCATAATAAATTGGAAAGTTTAGAGCCATCAAAATGCCGGCGCTACAATGCATACAATTTTGATGGATTCATACTCAAGCGAATTGGCGAAAAACTAAAGCTCGCTAAATTGAAAAACTTTTTGCAGATATTGCTTTAAATAATTATTTCATTTCATTTTTAGCCATTCGCTAATTGTAAAAACTTGCTGCAGACTGAAATATCAGATATTGCTTTAAATAATTATTTTATTTTATTTTAATTATTTAATTAAGCAAGTAATTGTGGCAAGTAATTAAAATGGCATTTAACAATCTTCATAAAGTGTTTGCTTAATTTAATTTAATTGTTAATCATTTAATTAAGCAAGTAATTGTAGCAAGTAATTAAAATGGCATCAAACAATTTTTATAAAGTGTAAAATTAATTTATTTAATTTCATTTTCAGCCACTCGCTAGTTGTAAAAACTTGCTGCAGACTGAAAAATCAGATATTGCTTTAGATCATTATTTTATTTAATTTTAAGCCAATTTGTTTTAATCATTTAATTAAGCAAGTAATTGTGGCAAGTAATTAAAATGGCATTTAACAATCTTCATAAAGTGTTTGCTTAATTTAATTTAATTTTTAGCCACTCGCTTGTTGTAAAAACTTGTTGCAGACTGAAATATCAGTTATGACTTTAAATAATTATTTAATTTTAATCATTTAATTAAGCAAGTAATTTTAGCAAGTAATTAAAATGGCACTTTACAATCTTCATAAAGTGTTTGCTTAATTTTATTTAATTATTTAATTTAATTTTTAGCCATTCGCTAGTTGTAAAAACTTGCTGCAAACTGAAATATCAGATATTGCTTTAAATAATTATTTTATTTTATTTTAATTATTTAATTAAGCAAGTAATTGTGGCAAGTAATTAAAATGGCATTTAACAATCTTCATAAAGTGTAAAATTAATTTATTTAATTTCATTTTCAGCCACTCGCTAGTTGTAAAAACTTGCTGCAGACTGAAATATCAGATATTGCTTTAGATAATTATTTAATTTAATTTTAAGCAAATTTCTTTTTAATCATTTAATTAAGCAAGTAATTTTAGCAAGTAATTAAAATGGCATTTAACAATCTTCATAAAGAGTTTGCTTAATTTACTTGCTACTAACTAATTACTTTTTGTGATGTATTTGTTTGTTGTTTAAACGAAACAGAAAACACGTCCAAATGAACTGTCATTTATTAAGGGTTAGGTAGCTTTTGTCAAAAAAAAAAAAAAGAAAACAATAAACAATGCAGCGGCTAATTTAAGTTTATGAGTATGAAGTTCATCTTGAGTTGAGTTAGATAAAAAACATTAATTTATAGCTGCTGCAAGTCAAGAGCTCAAATAAAACAAGCTGCTCATTATTTAATTATGCAAATTGCCTTTTCCTTTTTTTTTTTTTTTTGGTTTTCGTATTTTCCTTACCTTCAACTTTCTAAAACGCTGCGGCAATATTGTATAATAAAGCGATTCCAATATATAAAAAATAGATTTAATTGTGAACACAATTAAGTCCAAGAAAAATTGACAAAAAGCAGCCAAAGGCTTATCCATGTGCAGCAGGCCGGGAGGCGTGGCATTGTTCATGTTGCTAAAAAATTCGATCGATGCGTTTGGATGGCTTCTATTGAACCCTAAGACAAGGGCCTTGTAGTTAATAAACTCGTTGCCAAACACGCGTAGAGTTAGTTTCGTATGCGAAATGCGTTTTAAACGGATTCCAGACACAATACAAAATTGTCGGCTTATAGCTTTTATTTGCGAATAGTGGGCCAAGCACTTTGCATTTTAATGATCAGGTAGATATTCCGCCAGTGAACCGAGCCGAACACAACGAATTCAAATGAAACTCATTTGAAATTTCTCTACGCTGTCTTTTGTTGCAGTTTTATTATTACTATTTTATTTCTTTTATTTGCGGAGGCGCGCGCTACGTTTATTAAAATTCGCTGGCTTTGTATCTTTCTTTTTTGTTTTTCTCGTTGTTTTTTGTACTTTTATTTTGCTGGCCACTTTGCGTCCGCGCCGTCCGTTTATGCTGAAGTCAAAATACCAACTGAAGCCCAGCGTCTAGCGCCTGGAATCTTGTCTCATGCCTCAGCTGAGCTCTGTCGCTCTTTCTACTTTTATTTTATTTATTTGTGGGCAGCCGCTGGAGATCTGCTGCAAGATTCACAAAATAGTCGTGTCGTGACCGTAGCGGAAATGTCAGCCAAACAACAGCGTCTATCACAATCTTAACTTGGCTAGTTGAACAGCTGCTTTAAGTTCGGTAACTTTGTAAGCCGAAGAAGTGTTCAGAACCTGTTTGATAGTTCATTTTACTATCACACAGCTTAATAAAAATCTAATGCGACTTGACTTCTCTTCCTTATACTTCATCTTTTGATGTTGTTACACATATTTATGTTGCGTTGTACACATTTGCGTGGTCTCTTATGATATTGTTATCTTATTTATATGAATATTATTTAAGGAAGTTTATAAATATTTGCGTTTGACACTCTATATACGTGCACTATCTAAACTATCTATTTAACGTTGTTTAAAATCATAGCATGCTTTTAGGCACAATATAAAGTATCTTAAAAATGTATTTCAAAAAGTATCTTGGTGTATTTTAAGACAGGTCCGCGGTTCGAATGCCGCGAACACCAAGCATTTTTTTAATCAATAAATTTGTTTTTAGCTTATTTTTAAATAAAATAATAAATACTGTAATCTTGAACATCTGTTTTTTTTTGTATTTAATGCATTTTAGCTGATTTTAAAATGTATTTCAAAATTTCTAAGGCTTTTCATTTTAACAGCAACAAATACTTTTGTTACCTGCAGTATTCGGTGCACACACTGCGCAATGCTCAGGCAAAACCCACCCCTGTTTGTTAGTGGCCGTTACTGCTGCTTTGTCTTATAATTCCCAAGTGCTTATTTCGCGAGTGCTGAGTATAAATACAAGCATTGCTGGTTCGTACGTTGGAAGTGTCTTCTGTGATTGTTCTCTGTGCATTGATCGATATATAGATGCCCATCTGTTTATCAGATCTGCTCAGTGCCGACCCTCCGTCACACTTTGTTTCCCAGTAATTCTGCCTGGCATTGCTGTGGCAACAGGTTTCGATTGGCTTTCCGCTGCCTTTGCTGCCGACGACGGGTCGAATAGCAACAGACGCACGGTTATGCATCAGCCCAACCCACCGCCCAACCTTCGCCTCGCGCGTATTTCAGTCGCTTTTGAGATTGATGATGCGTATAGGTAACGGGTTGGGCGGGGGGCGCTTATGTTGAAGCCAACAACAGTTGCCCAAGTCAGCCATTTTCAAAATTTCTTGGTTAAGTAACTTTGTAGCTTAGCTTCGGATTTTCGTAATAAATTTGCTGTTCAGAACACTTCCATGTACGCGGCATTGCCGAGCAATTTGCCCATTCTTTTGCAAAAACAAATTATTTTACTAGTAGGATACTAACCAATTACTTTAATGGGACATTTAAGTTTGGACTAGCTATTCGCTTCTTGATCGGCATGCATCCATTTCTCAGCGATTGTTTCGGCAGTATAAGGAGCCATAGCAGCACTCGCACTGTGGACAAGAACTGGCCAATTCCGTAATCTTCGGCTATAAGGGCCAAAGTGCTGCGCTTAATCGACCCGGATGGAACTCTCGAAATAGCGGTAATCTTTTGAGGTAGCTCTGTCTCGAGGCCAGTCTGAAAGTTCTCGATCTCCCTGCGTTCCATGTTCTTCAGATAGTGCTTTAGTTCGCAACGTTTGCTGAAATTGACCTTTGTGAAAATGTAAAGCTGTCTGCGGCAAGCACGTGGCACTTACATCTGACGGTCCCGAAGCCTTCGTTCGAGGCTCTCAACCGTTAGGCGCATATTATATAAGACCTCGTTTTTTTGCTCTAGCTCGTGAATGTACGATTCCTCTCGCCTTCCAAATTCGGCCTCCATGTTGCGCATGTTTATCGTCAGCATCTCCTTCTCGCGTGCCAATTGATGTACATTGCTCTGCTCCTCGGAGAGCTGCAGCTGCAAGTTGCGCTGTTCCATCAACGCACCCAAAAGATCATCTTTGCATTTGCCCACCTTTCTTTCCAGTTCCAGGTGCTGCAAGGGAAAACATGATTAGGGAAAGTTAATTAGTGGGCAAAGCAAACAGACCTCCTGTCGGCTGAAGCTGAGCTCCTGTTCCAGCTGATCCTTGTCTGCCTTCAAGCTGCGCACAGATGAGCTCAGCTTCTCGCAAGAGCTGCGCACCTCGTTGATGCTTAATGTGGACTTCTTTAACTCCAGCTGGAGCTCCTTGCAGCGCTTCTGCTCCACGCGCATCAATGTGTTTGAGACATGCAGCTCGTTCTTGGAGTGCATGGACTGAAAGGGCAATATATATTATATTTATAGATTAAATAAGTTTGAATTCCACTCACCTTCCTCTGGAGGCGATCCACCACCTGCTGCAGCCGGCGCACATCGGCGCGTCTCTGCCGCCAGGCGTGCAACATGACCGAGGTGAAGATCTTCATGCTCGCAATTCTGTCCATGTCCCGGCTGGGGCTCCATGACACCGACTGTTGCTCCACTATGCTCTCGGAGGTGACCAGCACCTGCGTACCAACCGTGCTCCACGAGTCGTCCACACGGCACTGGGCCGGACGCAGCGCAGCGGAGTCAGTGCTCGGGTTAGGTTCATGGGTATAGGAAAACTTCGAGTTATTCTCTGGGCCCAGATGTACCATATCCATGTTAAGAACAAACTAGCTTTATGTATAACTGCAATTTTCAAGACAGCTAAGGCGAACCTCAAAAATATTAACTAATTAGTCAAGTATTAAAAAAATGTTGTAAAAATATTAAAAACAAAAATTGAAAAACTTAAATGAATTTTTATGCCTACACTAAATTTGTTCTGTAGGTTGAGAAGCTTGATTCGATGTACACTTGGATAAATACGTATATATATATGAAAAGTGTCTTGATTAAATCGTTTGAATATTATGTTATATAATTGCCCTGCAGTAGTATTTCACAAGAATTTCGTAGAATCGACAAAAGTCCTTGCATGTTAACTGGCAAATTGCACGCACACTTCCAAGAGGCGGAGATTCCGGGCACGACTTAGTGCTGGGTTCTATCCGACTGCGGCATGCCCTTTCCTTTTCAACGGTCTGAAAGTTTAAATGGAAATGTGCAAAAGAAAAATCTGTAAAATATGCATATTGCATGTATTCGAAAATTGTTTTCATTTTCGCTGACACAACTTCTTAGAAAAATATATATATATTTATAAAAAAATATTCCAATTGTATTTCATTTAAAACAGAATTCTTTTCCAATTTATTTCAGCTTAGTGTAATTAAAGTTTTCCTATAATATCTCGCTTACAATCAGCTTGGCGCAACTTTTACAAGGTCCTTCACCGCATTTTCACCTTCGCATTGAACACCTTTACTTTGTATGGTTAGTTACCCTAGTCGGGCTGCCTCAAGGACACGTGTCGCAGGAAGTTCAAAGAGCTTAAACAGCAGGAAAATCAATATGTCGTGTATATAAGGTAATATAAGCGGCTCCTTACATGCCCAGCACGTGTCGGCTTTACGGGAACCCTACCCTAGACCTAGCCCAGTCACTGCCTTCGTGAAAAACCTGCTCGCCAGGTAAACACTGGACAGGTATCGCGTGATTTTACCGACAAACGTTTTCCAATTGGCTGTTGACTGCTTGCCGTTGGCATTAGCAGGTGAGGCAGGTGAAGCAGGTGGCGTTTGTTTGATCGATGTCTGGCCCAAAGGACCCGGGAGCCATTGGCCGGGACAACAATTGTTGTTGTTGTCGTCGTTTTTCCTCGAAATTCTGTTTGTATTTTATTTGTTGTGAAAATTCACGATTGACATAATTTCTATTTATTTGGAGTTTAGCTCATAAGCGCTTGGCTGGGGAAATTTGGGTGCTTCAGATACCGTTGCATAGGTCGCGTGTGTAGGAAATTCTTTGGGAATTGCCAATTGCTGAATAGTGATAAGGGACATTTTTTTTGGGTGCTTCAGATACCGTTGCATAGGTCGCGTGTTCTTTAAGTTAGATAAGTAAGGCGAATAGTGGGAAATTCTTTGGGAATTGCCAGCATAAATGCGAAATAGGTGATAGGGGATATTTTTTGAATTAATTAAATTACTCGGAATTGTGTGAAATGAACAATGTTGTGTATGTAAATTTACAAAGATACAGATTTCTGATTTAATAAATTATTTAAAGAAAAGTACAAGCTTCTTATTCGAAACTTTATCACATCACTTTGGGTAATTTTCATTCTCGATGCATGAATCAGCAAGGCATGAATTTTCACAACTGATGAGTTCCATGGAAAAAGGCATCCTGAATGTCAGAGTTCATGCGGAAAGTGAAAGTCAATTTGCGACATAGGCATGCTGCAGGGCGCATGTGAGTCATGGCGCCTTCTACTATGGCTAATGCCATAACAAATGCCGGCGAATGATGATATCCTTTTCCAGGAATTGTGCCCTGAATCAGTCGATGTTGCCGCAGACAAACAAGCGGCAACAGCGGGTGCAACCCATGCCACCCATGCCACCCATTTAGCCACAACAGAACATTTTCATTCATAAAAGCGCTGCGGCGCGGAAAAAGCTTTCCTTGGGCGAACGCGTGTGAGTCACGCTCGCTCGACACTGCGAGAAATTTTCCAGACAGAGCCAGTTGTTTGTTTTGCAATCCGCCTTCGATGTCGCGACGTCAACGTGACTCAGCTCAGCTCAGCTTAGGTAAGCTTCGCTCAGCTGGTAAATGAGCCGGAGATTGTGACGTTGTCTTTGTTGTTCTCTCTCTCTCTCTCTCTCTGGCGCTCTCTTGAGCCGCGCTTGCACTTGTTGTCGACGGCCATGGCTGCGTCATGCCTTGCTTTGGGTCTTCGGTTAAACTGTGATCTTTGTTTTTGTTTGCCCTATCAAGCGAAAAGCTCTTGGCTTGGCGGCAATTTTAATGGCGTCTGCGTGACTTGTTTTGCTCTTCGTGGCTTCCAGTTTAGTCTTCAATTCGCTGGCGATGTGATCGGTCGGTCGGTCGGACGTCGATAACGTGTGCTTTTAACTTTGTTTGAACGTCTTACAAAACCGCGCGCGCGCGAATGCTAAAAGCTCCCTCTCTCTCTCGCTGTCTCTCTCTCTCTGTATTTGGATCTGTGACTGTGTCTCTCTTCTGCTGCGCACTTGTGGCGCAGACAAGTTAAGAAAACCTGTGCATGCCAAGTGTAGACAAATTGTAGATAAAAATAAAATGAAAACGTAAAAAAAAGGTGCATTAAAAATGATAAAAGTTTCACCTGCAAGCTTTAAGTTTAAAAGAGAGCACATCGCAAAGCATAACACAAAACAAAAACCATAACAATAACAACAAATTCATATTTGTAACGGCCCCAAATGCACGTACATTCGATAATATGGCTAAGAATTTAATGTTTTGCCGATTAGATTACGCCACTCAAAGTTGTTGTCGGACGCCGCGCTGAGATCTCGCCAAAGCGCTAAAATTATACAAAAGCTTGCTAGACAATAACAAAAAAGTAACAGTGTGCTTACATGCTTTGCATACACATATATGTGTGTAGATGCGTGTGTGCGTGCACGCACATTATCGAATTCAAATTAAGTCCGCCGCCGCTGTTGCAAAAACAAAAAAAAAACATGCCGCCGCTATTGATGATGATCGCATAAGCATAAAGCCCGGAATTCCCAAAAAGAAAACGACGTCATTACAAAAGCGCGCGCTCACCCGCTCACCGCTCTCACCCACCCTCTCTGTCTTTCTTTCTGTGTCGCTATCTCTCTTTGCTTGTACTCTTTTTTCGGCTCTCACTAGCTGACGCTCTCGCTTTCGACGACAGTTCACCGTAAACTTCGATTTCTTAGAGTTTCGTTAGTTTTCAATTTTTGACTTTGCGCTCTGTACTTTTATTTTATTTTATAACATTTACTGTTGTTGTTATTATTGCTCTTTTTTCAATCTCACACTTTTCTTTTTTTTCGCTTTATTATCGCACAGTTCATGTAGTGTGCCGTGTGCTTGTCGCATTAAATCGTGTTTTTTTTCGTGCAAAAAATATTAAAATAAGCTAAGAAAAGTTATTTATGTACAATTATTCAAATATAACTGAAATACCGAACCGGTTTCTGTAACATGTAGTTATATTGTGTGCATTATAGACACTAAAATAATTTGTATTGTTGTCGATGCAACAAATAAATAGAAATACTTGTTTACTTAGCTTATTTACGTAACAAAAGTATTCTCCCGTTACTGTGGAGTACAGAAAAACGTAGCACTTAAAGTGTTTCGTACGTGTTTAATTTCAGATCCCAAATTGTACCGAACTTTGCATCGAAAGCTATAACAGTACAGCTATAAAAACCAAAAAGCAACACTCGATGCATTTTAAGTTTTCATTAAAAAAACATTAATTTAGGTAAGTACAAGAAGAGTTTTATAGGGGATAGGGGACTTACATTTTGAATTGAGAATTCATTCGTACAATATCTGCATATTTATTTTATCCATTGCCCTTGGGAATCTTCAGTTTGGAATGCGTGTAAGCCCAATATGACGTACACAAATTTCATAAATATATTCATATTTTTTTACGATGCTCTAATATTAGAAATATAATATTATAGCCTAATTCCACTGCCAATATTTCTTAAATTTTTCCCGAATGTTACATTTCTTGCGAATGTGAAGTATGTTGCACATAAGAAACCACATTTGCAAAAATTGTTGGTATTCGCGACGAGTTTCGAATTTCGTATGGATGTTAAATTTAAATTCTAATTTTAAATTCTACTAATCCCACAGTTTTCAACATTTAAAGAAGGCCAAATCTCGCAAAGAGTCCATTAATAGGGCCCTTACTAAGAGGCCGTTTTTTCTTTAAGGAAAACTTTTTTTCAAATCAGCTGTTTATAAAAAGAAGCGCTACTTTTGCCATTATATGTATGTTACTGACAACTGACACTTGCTAATGGAATCGCCGAATGTGTAGTTTGGTATATGTAGCATATTTTGAGCATAGTGGAATCCGGCTTTTATAGGCATATTGTTTCAGATGGTAGCCCAAATTCGAGTTCAGTGTATTTACAACCCCTTGTAAAAGCTTTCAGCACAAGCTTCCTCTCTGCCTCTCTGCCTCTCTCCTTCCGTTCTTATGCTCTTGTGTGGATTAAATCGTCTGGCGTATATACAAACGATATATTAAAACAGAAAACTAAAACACCTGTGTACATGGCAGCGCAGTCGCAGTCGCTGTCGCAGTCGCAGCACGCGTCGCCTAAAAGTTTTCTACTGTGTGTGTATGTGTGTGTGTGTGTTTGTGTGTGTCCGTGGGGGGTGTGAGGAAAGCTTTGCCGCTTCGTCGTTTCTGTAGGCACTTGCATTTGTTTAGGGCGTCAAAAACGGCACGAGAATTTTCAATTGTGTTTCATTCGAAGATCGACTCGATGCGTTTGCGGTTCTGTTGTCCGGATAAATTTACAGCGGAAATTACCACGCGATAAATCACTTTTTACTCGACTAACTTGTGTGAAAAGCAAAAAAAAAAAAAGGAAGAAATTGCTGAACTAAGAAATCGTTGATTTAATTAAAAAAGACATAAAAAAATTTCCCAAAAAATATATAAAAATGTAAATCATAGTTTAACACGTCCTTGGCTAAGACTACAGGTAATTACAGATGTGATGTTTCTTGCTAATTCAACGTAATTTTATATTGCACAAACAGCATGCAAAACCGGCTGCTGACTCAGTATTTAGTGTTAAATGTGTGTGAGAGACAAACAACAACAACAACAACAGCAAAATGCAAATATAGCAAGTCATCAAGAGTATAGTTATCTCAACTGTGCGATATACAATATAAAGCTCTACTTGCGTAGACTGAAGCCACAGCAGAAGCCAAGTCAATAAACGACATTTCATGAAACAAACCCGGGATTTAACTGATGTTTAGCTCCGTTATGGCATAGGATTCATATTGTCAATCATTAATCAAAAGCGAATACATTGAAATAATTGCGCCTAAAGCCAAACGCTGTGATTTGATTCTTTTGGACATGCCTGGGAGCTACTCCAACCCGAAAGAAAAAATACCTAAAGTATAAATTCAAAGTACTTTACTTCAATATTCCAACAGAAATAATGTTTTAACCAAAATAAGGTATCTTAAATTGATTTAATAGTTTATCATTCATATTAGAAATTGCTGTGCTTCTGATTTAACAGATTTCTGCTGCAGCCGTTTCTTCTACTCTTTTCAAACAAGTCACATGAAAGTAGTTAGAAATATTAATAGAAAACGGTTTGAAAATAGAGTCGATAGACAACGCCTTTGCGTTTTGACTTAACATATACAAAAATGACTAGCGGGTATTGCCCGGCCTTGCTCGTGCAACGATTTGTGCTAAAAATTTTAGATATTACTTTTCCACTAGGTACACGCCCGTGGAAAATTGAAATCTACCCACCTTTATTTCCAGTTCTATTTAAAAATACGTTTTGAGTGCATCGAATAAAGAACCAAGTGCTGGAATCAACGGTTTCCGCCCATGTTAGTCTTGCGGTGGAAATCTTCAAGCTGAAGCTCTTAAAACATAGCGAAACACGTCTCAAATAATTTTTCGTATAGATCTTTGGAAATGAATTTAAGCGCGAAACGTCACCCACCGAATCTTTGACCCCTCTCAAATAAATTTAAACAAAGCTTTTTGAAAATGAGTTTGAGGCCGAACGGATGGTAAACAAAACAGTTTCATACAAACGTTTTCACGATTTTTCCACCCATGCGGGTGGAATTTCTGGAAACGCCGAAACTACAGTGAAATTTTCAGTGTTGATCAACAATCAGTCAGTCAATCAGTCAGTCAGTCAGTCAGGACAAACAGTTGTATGTATAGAGATGAACTCGACGAGAACTGCTTCAATTTATAAGTCGGAACTAGTTCCAGATTTGTCAACGGCAGCATCAGCTATTAGTTATTTATTTGTATTTTTATTTTACCTGTAAATTGCTTGACGCCAGCGATCATTAAAATTTGTCGTTGTTGTTGTTCTTGTTTCTTTTCCAAACATATTGGCGACAAGTCGGCGTCTCGCTGTGAATTCCCAACTAGTTGGAGCTTGTTTTGGGCCAGGTTGAAGAAGAATTTGCTGCTACTTTGATGTTGATCTTAATCTTAATGTGTAGAGCCTGGCGCCAAACGATTTTTTTTTTACCCACTGGAAATAGCATAAAATTTGAATATTAATTATTCAACAGATTCCATACTATTGGCCGAATAGCCCATAGCTGCCTGATTGGCGCCGGTTAGTTAATTCCTTCTCCACTTATCTCCCTCGCCCTCTCTCTCGTTGTCTGTCACATAGGTTTTTTCTCTTTCTATGTATCTTTTTTGCTATCATTAATCAATTTTATGGTTGCAAACTACTTTTTTTTTTACGGTTTTGTGAATCAATTCTGTTCGGTTTCATTCTACCTTCTGGAACTCTCGCATCTAGCACATTATTGCCCGACGTGTTTCTATATCATCGATTATTTTATTTGTATAGTACGCGGTGCCATATCATTCCATCTGATACGCATATTTTTCGACCCTATCTGAAAGCCGGCAATTCGGTAGCTTATCTGCAGCATTTTGTGCGCCCGTTTCGAACCGTTTTATTGTGCATATATGTTTTTATACCCTTTTATTCCATGTCCGTCCGTCTGTATGAACACCTTCAATTCCGCCGACGTATCTGCGTCCAGTACATTATTCCCCCGATATTATGTCGCTTTTTTCTGGTGCGAATTAATGTCGTTACCCAAATTTAATTCTTGGTATGGTCGTAGAGTATCAGGTCAGGTTGAATGAGGTCCGCGGTAACAGGAAAGCAATTTTTTCAAAAATGATTTTGGTGCTGCTTCAGGGTATTCCCTAGTCGGGCACTTCCGACTAGAGCTCTCTTAAATGTTAATATATGAGAAAGTGCTATAAACAAAAGCGTTACAAATACATGGCCATATAATCTGTCCGTCACAGAGTCCGGGACGAATATTACATGCCGAAAATAATTTGTGCTAACAAAGTTATATTGTTTTTTACTTGAAACCAATATCCTTCTATATTTTAAGCCCATTAAAAAATTGCTGCCAATGTTATCTTATCGACAGAGTACCCGAGCACGAAGATTGGGTTTCGTGTCCCCTAGAAGACGAAAGGCTGAATAAAAAATATGGCATTTTAAGGACATGTGAATTGAGGGGAATATTAATAAGTGTTGGCAATTGTTGCCATGCAACTAGATAAGAAGCCTGGTCTGTAACCGAACCACCTGCCAATCCCTGAGTGCTCCGGGTAACTGACCTTTGCTCCAATAGAACATATTTGAATTTCTTTAAGATTCACCTCCATAAAATGTCATCACTCAAACGACAGAACACGCGTTTTCTGAATGATTCGATTCTGTGCAGCGTTGGCCACACGAGCGAATTCCTGGCATATTCAAAATTATAGATACACCCAATTATATATCCGAAACGTAATGATTATCTTTGCCTTGTGAGTCACGATATTCTTGGAAATTCTCTGCGATTTGTTAAAAACAAAAACATTTCGTACAAGTCGCTTTTCTTGTATATATAATTATCACATATCTTATAATGCACATGTGCTCAACAAACAAATACACACAATTATTATAATATACTAGTGTATAGAGGGAAAGGCATTTTCTTTCATTTTCGTATTGAAGCGGCGCCAACAGCCCCTAAGAAAGAAATGTTGACAAGTTGACTGAACGGAAATGCCAATAAACGCCAGATCGCCAGATGCCTCTAATGCCTAATACCTATTCTATATCTACCTGAATAATGTGTTTATTGTGAACATAAAGCGGAATTGCGTTCTGCCAGCGCATTTATTCAGTTGCTGCGCTTTTCCCACACAGCAATTAGTTCGTTCAGTTTAACCAATTTCAACCGAAATATTGCTTATCTTGTTGCATTTATTCATTTTTATACTCCATACTCTGCCTTTCTAGAAACTATAGGGTATATTAGGCTGTGCAAATCGATATACATTTAACATAAAGCCTGAAGAGATTTGAATAGATTAACCAATTTCATCCGAAATATTGCTTATCATGTTTCATTTTTTCATATTTATACTCTATACTCTGCCGTTCCAAAAACTATAGGGTATATTAGGTTGTGCAAATCGATATACATTTAACATAAAGCCTGAAGAGATTTGAAGAATTTAACCAATTTCAACCGAAATATGGCTTATCTTGTTGCATTTATTCATTTTAATACTCTATACTTTAGAAACTTCCAAAAACGGTAGGGTATATTATGTCGTGCACATTACAAACATTTAACGTAAAGAAAATAATTTATAGAAATTTTGGATGTTAATTCTTGTCATGTTTATATTTTATTCAGTCGCTTACGATTGGCACAGGGTATCTTCTAGTCAGGCAGCCTCAAGCGGAGCATACATACATATGTATGCTTATTTTTTCTCAATGAATTTTTGTGACTCAACTTTGTTGGAATTTAAATATGCATATCTTAAAACTTGTTATAATCAACTTGAAAAATATGTTTCTAGAAGTCCTACAAAATATTTTTAGACGAATTTCTGTTAGCAATTTTATTGTTATTATTTTTTTCCTTATCAATTGTTTAACAGTTGTAAAGAACAGCTGAAATATCAGTTCCGTTTGTTGTTTTTATTCTTTATTTGCATTTCTTGCAGTCTATGATAGTTTTTTTTTCTAGTATTTTTCTAACGATTTGTTGACACAAGTGTCTTAAGGTTTATTGACATCGCCAACAGAGTCCATTCACCAGCATTTTTTACATAGTTACTAATATTTATATATTTAATATATATACAACTCTAATTATGCTTCAGTTTTAACTAAATTGGGAACATTGTGTAAAAAGACTGATGGATTCGAACAAAGGCCTCAAATATAAATACACAGTGGAACATGAATTAAGCACACACATATATTTGAAAAAGAAAAAAATTAACAACTTAAAAGACAAAATTGCGATAAAAATATCAGAAAGCTTCTTTCAGTATGTCGAATCGGACGACAAAAACTTTTAGGGAGAAGCGTATACAAAAATTTTCGAATGCATATTTGCTCGCCTTCATTTTCGCTGCTCAGTCTATGGCCGATAGGCGAGAACTCAAGACGTGCGTTTCGAAAATAAAATTCAAATATAACTATATATACTATACTCATATATATATATATATATATATATATATGTGGTTTGGGAAAATCGTGCTCGCATATATATAAAATTTCGCTTTTTTTTCGGTAGCTGCGCGAACCGGTCAAAACCGCAAAACGAAAATCAAATATAGTGTGGCATTCAAGAAATTATTATTAACAAATAAAAAAGCCAAAGTATTGAAAAACGTTTGTTTAAAAACCGGAAAAATTTGGAACAAGAAAAAATCGAACTAGATACAGTAAAAGGTGATTATTGAGAAAAACTGCCTGCTAAATAAATAGTCGACTATATATACTATATAGTATATATAGTTTTCTGCAGTTATTACAAATATTGGCTTTTAGCCAATCAGCCAATTCCATATTTGCAACATTTTATGACGTAATTTTTGTAATATTGTATGTTTGTCCTCGAGAATCGAGCATCGAGTTCTACATTGTCCAAAAAAACATAAAAGCAATGTACGAAATATATCAACGATCTTTTCATGTAGCTTATATATTAATTGTGTATATAATATATGTATATAAAATATATGTGTTGCTCGGTAAAAGCCAAATTGAAAATGACAGGCACATTTGGTGTGACGTGCGAATTGGCTTTGCTTCGCTTTGCTTTTTGCGATAAATGCCGATTTTGTCTATTATTTAAACTGGCAGATCGAGTTCATATTCAAAGGTCCATTTAGACACAGACATATGCTGGCTGCCTCCAAAAAGATTTATGTGTCTAGGGTATTTAAAAAACACATTTCCGATGGGTTTAGTTTCCTGCGCAAATAGTTTCATTCACAATTTATAGAATTTCCTATATCTAAAGCCATATTTTGGGCAATCAATTTATAATTATAATCAAATAGTTTCAATTAAATATATATATTAATTTATGTATCTCAAAGTAAATGATCAATAGATTTAATTATTCCCTGGTATGAGATTTTTCGTAGAGCGTACTCCTAATGTTTCTCTTAGATTCGGTCAAAAATTGTCCAAAAAAAAATCTCAAATGATTTTATATGTCTTCGGTCTTTATTAATTACCCAAAATATTACAAAATTGGCAACTCGTAGACACGTTTATTGGCTTTTATTATTCTTTTTTTTTTTGCTTCTTCTAATTTACCCCATGCCAGGTTGCAGACCAATTGACGTATTCTTTTTATTGGCAGACCAATGTCTAGACGCGAGTGAATCGAAAGTCTGAGGTCATATGGCTATAGTATATTTTTATATAAGATATAAAAGTGCCGCCAGAAAGAAGCTAAGTCAATTCCCAGATAAAACGCAACTTTGTTTTGGAACGCGAAATCTTTGGGGAGGCCACTCTCCGACTGAGTCTATATCTGTCTATGTCTCATCTATATCTATATCTATATCTACACTATGCTACCTGCGAGAGATATATCTGCTCGTGTCGGGCACTTGTACTACAAAGATCCGCAGCGGAGCATTTTGTCGCACACGCATTACGCAAAATGTTATTTTTAAATGAATGTCCGAAGCTACGGCCTGGTCTGGCCTGGCCTGGCCCAGACCAGACCAGACCAGACCAACAGCCGGTTCCACGAACACGAACATGCACACTTTTTCGGTCAACTGCATTTTTGAGGGGATCAACTAATGTAATATTATGTCTATACACTCGAATGTAAAACAACAACCTACTCAAACGCCCACGTTTTATCATTATACCCTTGCAGAGGGTATTATAATATTGTCGTAAAATGTGTAACTCGTAGGAGACATCTCCTACCCCATAAAGTATATACATATATTCTTGATCAGTATCAACAGCCGGGTCGATATAGCCATATCCGTATGCCCCTCTCTCTCGGTTTATATGCGTATTAGTCTCTCTATTTTAAAGCTATCGTCATGAAACTTTGCAGGAGTCCCTCTTTCTGTTGCACGCAGTACATATGTCGGAATCGGCTGAATCGGATCACTATAGCATTTAGCTGCCATAGCGACGATCGGTCGAAAAGTAGTTTCTTGTATGAAAAACTTTTTTGTTTAACCAGATATCTTGATCAAATTCGGCATTTATTAGTTTTACTATGCTCCCCATATATATGCAAAATCCTATCAACGTGGGACTATTATATCATATAGCTGCCATAGGAACGATCGATCAAAAATTAAGTTGTATGGAAAACTTTTTTGTTTTTCAATATATCTTGACCAAGCTCGCCATTTATAACTTTCACTATGTTGCCTATATTTATGCAAAATCTTATTTACATCGAACCACTATATCATATGGCTGCCATAGGAACGATCGGTCGAAAATGAGGTTCATGTATGAACAACTTTTTTGTTTAACATCTTAACTTAATCTTAAGCAAACTCGCCCTTTATAAATTCCACTATGTTTCCTACTTTTATGCAAAATCTTACCTGCATTACCTTAGGTTTGGTCTGCAAGGGTATTAAATCTTCGGCGCGCCGAAGATAGCTTTTCTTTCCCGATTTTCTCTTAGTTTCTGTGTTCAGTGCTGTCTAGACTGCAAATCTGTAAGGTTTTGGATAAATCACAGAGTCTAGTCTGTTTACCTATGCCATGAAACTAAATTTGTATATTTAACACGAAAATTTCGCGGAAACTAGACGAAAATTCGTATTGGGCATTATTTTTGGTGTGCGGCGTCATTGTCGCCGGCGGCGTCATTGGCTGCCAAGAATTCTCGGACGTGTCTCTTTTGCAGCTGAACTAAAACGAAGCCATTTTCCTATCGATCTTCTTTTTCAGCTAATATTTCGGCCTTGAAATGTTTCCAAATCAAAATAATCTGGCCGCTGCGGGTGCAGCAGGTGATCCCCAGCAGCAGAACCTCAACTACAATGGCCTGCAGCAACAACAACAACAGCAACAACAACAGCAACAACAGCAGCAACAACAGCAACAGCAGCAACAACAAACTCAACAATTGTCACAGTCAACGAAGAACGTGAGGAAGAAACCGTATGTGAAGATTACGGAGCAGCCAGCCGGAAAAGCGTTACGTTTCCGCTATGAATGCGAGGGACGCTCGGCGGGCTCCATACCCGGCGTCAATTCCACGCCCGAGAACAAAACCTATCCGACCATCGAGATTGTGGGCTACAAGGGACGCGCCGTTGTCGTCGTCTCCTGTGTCACCAAGGATACGCCATATCGGTAATATGAAACATTATAATAAAGACACAAATAGCTCGAATAATTAGATATATCTTTCAAGATATGGAGATAATTCTATATGAAGTCTATATAGGAGCAAGATATTTGGGGGTATTGTCATTATTACTACTTATATTAATAATTATAATTGGTAGGATAGTTGGGATAGGATAGGATAGTTAGGATAGTTATAAACCCTATCCTGGGTATTTAACGGGGATATTCCGGAAAACATATTTCTAAACTGTAATATAACTGGGCTTAAAGTAATTAGGTTAATAGCAATATACACACCAATAGCTCGAATAGATCAGCATAATAATATATATCTATATTGTTCAAGATTTGTTGTAGATCATAGCTGAAGTCTGTAGAGGAGGAAGAATTGGCTACAATGGCCTTCGGTTCGCTATCTAAAATTGACTGTTTCAGTCAGATATTATTTCATATTTACTTTCTTAACTTTTATAATAATAGTTGATAGGATATAGTTACTAACCTTAAACATATTATATAATATAATACAATATATGCAATATCTTGTGGTTCGAACGAGAATATTCCGTTAAAACCATTTTTAATTGCAATATGACTGGGGTAGAAATAATTGGGTTTCGTTCCTATGTAGAGAAGGAAGTTTTGGGATCGAACTCCGTGAACACGAAAAATGTTGATTATATTTCATTCTGCCTTAAATTGAATCATTTCAACCTTTTGCTACAAATTAAGTCAGAAATATTTATATCAAGCGATTGATATCTGATAGGTTGAGTCTTTCAGTCAGATAATATTTAATATTATAAAATGGTTTTACCTAACTCTCATTTTGTGGATCAACAGGCCACATCCGCATAATCTGGTGGGCAAGGAGGGCTGCAAGAAGGGCGTCTGCACACTGGAGATCAGCAGCGAGACAATGCGAGCCGTGTTCAGCAATCTGGGCATACAATGTGTCAAGAAGAAGGACATCGAAGCGGCGCTGAAGGCGCGCGAAGAGATACGCGTGGATCCGTTCAAGAGTAGGTGCCCAAAAAAATACAGACCAGACTCCCGTATATACATGTGTATATATTAATATTCAATTCGTTTTAGCTGGGTTCTCGCATCGTTTCCAGCCGTCGAGCATTGATCTGAACTCGGTGCGTTTGTGCTTTCAAGTATTCATGGAGAGCGAGCAGAAGGGACGCTTCACATCGCCCCTGCCGCCCGTTGTCTCCGAGCCGATCTTCGATAAGAAAGCGATGTCCGATCTGGTCATTTGCCGGCTGTGCAGCTGCTCGGCCAGCGTGCTGGGCAACACCCAAATCATATTGCTGTGCGAGAAGGTGGCCAAGGAGGATATCACGGTGCGCTTCTTTGAGGAGAAGAACGGACAAACGGTGTGGGAGGCTCTCGGGGATTTTCAGCACACGGACGTGCACAAGCAGACTGCCATTACGTTTAAGACGCCGCGCTATCACAGCCTGGAGATAACGGAGCCCGCCAAGGTGAGCCAGTCGATCCTCGATTCCTCTCCGAACTAATGCGAATTGTTGTCGCGCAGGTTTTCATCCAGCTGCGTCGACCCTCGGACGGCGTTACCAGCGAGGCTCTGCCCTTCGAATATGTGCCATTGGATTCAGGTAGGCATACGTTCTGGAATCTTCATCGGCATCTCAAGCGGAAGCCCGATGAAGACATCTTTCAGCAAATACTATCGGTCGATACGGGCGCCGCCAAGCGCGAGCCGCCAACGATTGAGGTAATTGATCTAAATACGCCCACCTTGGAGCAGCCGGAGCCGCGTCTGTTTGACGAGACGCCGGCGACGGCGGCGGCGGCGGCGGAGGTGCCGCAGGATATGGAAGCAGCGGATGCAGAAGCTGAAGCGGAAGCAGAAGCAGAAGCGGAGCGTTTGCGCACGGAGCTGGAAATCGATACGATTATCGATGAAAAGGTGCGCGAATTGGAGCAACTGGAGCTGGAGCAGCAGATGGCAGCGCCAGAGCCGCGCCAGCTGACGGCCAACGACAAAATCAACGAGTGGATGAAGTCCAACGAGCTGCAGGAACAGCCCCACGAGCCAAGTCCAAGTCCAGCTGAAGGCGAAGCGGAAGTGGAAGTGGATGCCGAAGGCGAAGCCGCAGACAGCGATGCCACCGAGGCAACAGTCGAGACACAGGTGGCCGCCACGGACGAGGACAAGACGCTCAACGAGCTGCTGGAACAGGTGGCCGAGCTGGACGAGATCTACACGGACTTTGTGATGCAGCGCGACACCTACAACAATACGCTGCAGAACGAGCTGCAGAGCATGGACCGACCGCCCATGCAGGTGGACGACAGCTTCGACGATGCGGCCACCTACACAAGTCTGCAGATCGCCTACAAGCATCCGGTCGATATACCCATGGAGGATCTAATGCCGCCAACGCCGCCCATGTCCCAGTGTGCGCCAGAAGATGCACAGCATTACGATGCAGTCGAGGTGAACTCGCAGCAGCTGCAGCAGCAGGAGCAGCAGGAGCAGCTACAACGACAGCAGCAGGAGAGGATTCATGAGCAGGAGCAGGCGCAGCTGGAGCTGGCGGCTGCCCAGGAGGAGGAGAAATTGCCGCCGCTGCCGCCAAAGCGTTTGCGCAAGCAGGACAGCAATGCCGAGAATCGCTCCATAGAGGCTAACAACGGGGATGCGGCGTCGCCGTCCCCGCCGCCGCTGGTGCGAGAGAAGGCACGTGGCCTGCCGCCGCCGATTATCCATCCTCGCATACCCGATCTGCCGGCGGCGCCGACAAAACGCTTGCCGCAGCCGCCGGAGACGAAGTCCAAAAGCAAATCCACAACGAATCCCAACTTCAATACGCTGCCGCGACAAAAGAAGCCCGGTTTCTTCTCGAAGCTGTTCTCGCGCCGCAAGAGCAAACCGGAGCTAATGCAGCCGAGCAGCGAGAATTGCTCCAAGGCCACCAGTGCAGCGGCCAGTCGGGAGCCCAGCCTAGATAATCTCAATATGCGCGATCCGTTGCGCGGCTCGCAGCGCTCCGCCAAATCGAATCTTGCGGCCAGCTCGGGTCCGTTGAAGTCGGCTGCAGTGGGCGGGACGGGGCGAAAGATCGGCAAGGCCGGCAAGCCCTGCGGACGCAGCGTGAGCAGCGTGTCGGGCAAGCGACCCACGTACCTGAATGCGGATGTGGTGCACATACCCTTGAAGGGCGACAGCGCCGGCAGCCTGCAGCAGGCGCCCAATGAGGCCTATTCGAATGCCAGCACGATTACGGTGGGCGGCCAGTTGGACAGACGCACTGCATCCGCACTCCAGCTGGCCGAGATACCCATCAGCGAGGGCGGCATGGAGCTGGTGGCCATTGCCGATCGCCAGAGCCTACACAATTTGGTCAGCTCCATCGAGGCGCACTTCAATGTCAAAATGGATCCCAATTTGGATCTCACCGAGGTCGAACACTTTGCGCTCTATACAAGTGTGCCGCCCCAGGCGACGGCCAGCGAGTTTGACGAGACCTCCGCCTACTATGCCCAGGTGGATGCCGGCGAGATTCTGACACCTGACCAGGTGGCCAAACGCTTGGCGGCGGCAAATGGCGGCAATTAATTTTGAATTGAACTTGAAATTGAATATTGTAATTTTTTTCGATCGACCCAAACAATTTGTGTGGTCACAGCTGCGGAGGATCCAGCATCCTGGCAGAATTTTACACTTGGCAGCGGGGCAATCGATTAGCTCCCCAAAATTTGTAATTGTATTTGTTTTAGATTTGTTGAACCGCATGCACCACATGGGTATGCCATAATTTTCCTCGTAGTCGCGACTACCCAACGAAATTTGATTTGTGCAGCAGCGAGTTCCCCGCGGGAAAAATCGCTGTGCGATTTGTTTTGAGGCGGCGCCGGAAATGTGCGCCCGATTTTGTATTTAATAGAACTGTCTAAGTACTCTAAAACCGAATCAAGACTTGTCCATCGTTTGGCAATTAAACAATTTGTCCCCGTTTATAAACTCTTTTTTATAGATCCAGCACACCTGAGGCGGAAACGTCAAAAGACTGGCGGCGATCCCATGCACCTGCTGCTCCAGCAGCAGCAGAAGCAACAGCATCAGAATGATCATCAGGATGGTAGTAAGTTAATTCTGAATTTTCCACTCACCTGGTTGCGGGCCTTGTCTTTTGTGGTGCTGGTTTTGCCCGTCCTTGTCCAGTTTGTCCACTTTATCCGTGTGGTTTTTGTTTTTTTTGGTCGGGGTGTGTTTTTTGTGTGCTGGATTTATCGACTGCCCGAGCGCAGTTTTGTTTGAATGTGTCAATGCTGCTTGAAGACAACGATTAGTCAATTGATTTGGAAATCAACTGATCCTACCTATTAAAGTATGCTCGTACCAAACCAAAGACTTGGCAAGCTCTATGATGTATTAATCGTATAGACTATTAGCAAATATTCAAGTTATCTAAAACGAAACAGAAAAATGCACAATATGCGAAAATAAATACAAACTATATTTAAATAAATACGTAGTAGAAATATATATGTAGCAATATTGTTGTTGGAATTTTAAGAAAAAACAATTATTTGTCGCTTTGCTAATCGGGCATAAAACACGAAAAAAACAAATTTGATATTTTTATACAAAAACAAATTATTGAATATTACAAGTAATCAAAAACTATTTTATAAAACATATAGATTAATAAAAAAAAAAATATATATATATATATATATATATCGAAAAATTCGAATGTTAGTTTTTATATTGTCGCGCTAGAGAAACAACTGAACGGAGTAAGTTTTGAGCACGACAAGTTTTGCATGAGTTCAAAATTTCTTTACAAAATCTTCAAACATTAAATTTTGCATTTATTTTTTTGATAATTTTCTTTTTTTTTTGTTTTTTATATTTTTGCTCTAATTAAGATTTTAGTTTTCATACAAACTTCAAATAATAAATCTCGCTTTTGTAATACTTGTTTTTTGTATTTAATATATTTGCTTTAAGTGAAATTTTAGTTTTTATTCTACTATTTTTTTGTTTTTTATATATTTGCTTTAATTAAGATTTTAGTTTTAATACACACTTCAAATCTTAAATTTCGATTTTATTTGTTGCCCTTTTTCCAATACTCTTTTTTCTATTATTGCTTTTAATAAGATTTTAATTTTTTTTTGTTGCTTTATGTTTATAGTTGTTTTATTTATTAACTGCTTTAAGTTTTGCTAACATATTTGTGCACTGCTTTTAGGACAAAACAACATGAACTGTTGGAACGCGCAGAACATACCGCCTATTAAAACCGAACCGAGAGGTGAGCACAACTTGACAGCTCATAAACTAAATGCTAATAAAATGTTTGCAAATATTGTAGATACCTCACCACAGCCATTTGGCTTATATCGGGCGCCGCCAGAATTAACGCCCTCGCCGCAGCCATTGTCCCCCGCAAGCAATTACAACCAGAACAGCACACCGTCGCCCTACAACATGGCAGCGGCAGGCGCCGGCAATGGCCAACAGCAGCAGCAACAGCAGCAGCAGCAGTTGATGTCGCCCAATCATCACCAGCAACAGCAGCAGCAACAACAATATGCAGCTGGTAACTTGGAGTTGGGCAACAACTACAATCCCTTTACGCAACAATTGCTGGCACAGCATCAGCAACAACAACAGCAGCAACAACAGCAGCAACAGCAGCAGCAGCAACAGCAGCAGCAGCAGCATCAACAGCAGCAGCAACATCAACAGCTGCAATATAATGCCAATCCAAATCCGTTTGTCAGCGCCGGCAGTGCCACGCATTGGGAGAGCAAATTCTCAGCAGCTGCTGTGGCTGCTGCTGCCGCGGTGTCGGCGGCGCCAGCGACTGTTGCTGTTGGCAACGGCAACAATTTAAGTAATCTCAACAATCCGTTTACCATGCACAATCTGCTGACTTCAGGCGCGGGCGCGGCCAGCAATCTGCAATGGAATCTGACCACGAATCACTTGGTAAGCTCACAAACCTGGCATCAACTCTCCTCCGGTTAATAATGCTTTAATTATTTGCAGCAAAATCAACATACCCTGCAGCAGCATCAGCAGCAACAGTTGCAGCAGCACATTACGCCCATGCATCAGCAGTACGACAACAACACCAACAACGACAACAGCAACAACAACACCAACAACAACAACAACAACAACAATGAGAATGGTCCCACGATCAGCAACCTGCTCAGCTTCGACAGCGAGCAGCTGGTTCGCATTAACTCGGAGGATCAGCAAATGTTGCGCCTCAATTCAGAAGATCTGCAAATATCAAATCTATCAATATCTACGTAATACCTAACTTACAAAACTCTGTTGTTAGTCCATAAGTCGTGTTTTATACAAATGTAAAATCTGTGTGTTTTTAGCATAATATTTTCAATACGAATAAATTAATCGTTTTAGTAGTAAACATTTACAATCTTTTCTAATCAAGAGCTAAACTGGGGCGATTTTCTTGGCTGATAACATTGCGGTCATGGCTTGACTTCTAGATTAAATCTACGCTTGAAATTTATGTTTTTTTGATAACACCTTTTTCTCGCGAACATATGTAATGTGCTCTACACATTTTTGAACAAATTTTCTTTTGGATGCGATTCGAAATTAATATAGAAAGCAGTATTCAATAAGTTTTTAACCCAAGCCAATAGTGAACGTCTTTTCTTGACTGCAGACCTCGTTAAAATTTAACCAATATTTTGAAATTTAAATTTTTACGTGGAATGACCAACCTTTTAGTGATGAGTAGAAAATAAATAAAATACAAATAAGAACGTCAAGGCATTGTAAAAAGATGCCTTGACTGTTAAAGCTAAACCAATATTTTAAAATCTAAATTTGACAATCATCAATATTGAATAAAACAATTTTAATATTTTGAAATTTAAATTTTTAAGTGGAATGACCAACCTTTTAGTTAGTGATGAGTAGAAAATAAATTAAATTCAAATAAAAACGTCAAGGCACGCCAAAAAACAAAAGGTAGCATTATTCATTGTTAGCTAAACCAATATTTTAAAATCAAAATTTGACAATCAATATCAATATTGAACAAAACAATTTTAATTGTTTACTTGAATTCCGTTTCTAAATAGAAAATAAATTAAATACCAAAAAGAACTTCAAGGAACGCCAAAAAGAACAGAACGTGCAATTATAAATTATAAACAAATGCCTTGAAATTTGAAGTTTTATTTTCTGATTGCCCGGCTGTCCTCGGCTCCGTCGGCCCCTGGGGCGCCGCCATGGAAAAGGCCACGCAGCTTTTTGACGGCACACGGAATGGAGGACATGGGCAAGGCTGGCGGGGGCGTGCCGGGCAGCATGCAGTAGGCAACAAAGTGCATGAGGCGGTAGGTGGCATGTTGGTAGGCCTGGCTCTGGGCGAAGCACTGGCGGATGCGCTGACCCACCGTGGCGGCGAGGCAGTTTTGCAGCGTGAGCAGCTGTTCGTCCTTCAGCTTGATATCCTTTTCGAGCTCGTCCGCGAGTTTCATCAGTTTACTAAGTGGCAGAAATAGTAAGTCAGGTAAGTTCATCTTTGATTTAGTGCGGAATCTCACCTAATTTGTAGCTCCTTTTCGCACTTGTGCTCGACCAGGCTTGTGCGGGACAGCTGCAGCTCCTCGGCAATGAGGGCAATATTGTCGCGCAGCTTCTCCACGTATTCTTGCTTCTCTGCCAATTCGCTTCTCAGGGAATGCAACTGACCCGTCAGCTCCTCGATATCGAACTTGGCGGCCTGGCACTCGAGCTGAACGCGTGCCAGCTGCTCGAGCTGCTCACGCTGCAGCGTGTTCGCCTGGAAGAGTTCCTTTTTGGTCGATTGCAGCAGCTCCTGCAGATTCTCAATTTCCTGCGTCTTGTAGGCGTTCTCCTGCGCCAGCTGCTGCTTCTCCTGGTTGGTTTGGGTCAGCAGTATGTTGAGCTCGTTGTAAGATAGCTTGGTCTTGGCACTGTCCATGTAGGATTGCTTCAGCTGATCGTTCAGCGTATCGTTGCGACGCTTCTCCACCGCGAACAGCGTGTTGTAGACATGCAGCTGATTGCGACTCTTCACAAACTACCAAAAAATGAATGCTTATAAGAAAGTCGCCTCCAATAGAATATTGTGGACTTACGCTACGCTTGAAGTCCTCGACCTGTTCGCTAAGATGACGCACCTCCTCCCGCCGGCGGCGCCAGGAGCGCAGCATGATCGTATTGAAGATGCGCAGACTGGCAATGCGCACATCCTGATCTCCGTTGACCACAAACCGGACATTGCCCTGTCGCGCGCTGCACAGCTGTGCCGCATCCTGCATCAGCAATTGGGTCAGGCTGTCATCCTTGATGGTCAGCTTACCCTCGTGCTGGGCGGCCGGCACCAGGGCGTTCGAGTTGGGCACATGTGCTACCAGCTGATAGTTGCCGGTACGCCGTGCCTCCTTAAAGTCCATTTGGGACACAGATTTGCGTGCTCGAAAGTTCAGCATGGCCGCCGTCTGTTGTCGCTTGAGCGTCAGGTATGGAGGCAGTGCAGCGGGCTGCGCCTCTACCTCCGCTTCCGGCGTCTTCTCCAGCTTCGGCTGCACGGTATAGGTGGGCACGCCCGCTCTGGACATGCTTGTGGTTAGTGAGATCTCCGACGAGGATGGTGTGAGCAGCAAAGCCTTGGGTATTTTAAGTATCTGCACATTTTCCTTGCTGTCAATGCTGTGAAGTACGCAATCCAGGAGAAGCACAGAAATTCATTTTCTCTATGGACTCACCCCTGCAGCTTCTTTTGCATACGCTGGCTATAGCTTTGGGGGCGGCGCTTCTTCAGTACAGATCCGACATTGTAGGGCGCCCTTGGTGAATTCTTCTTGGAGCGGGGCGAATCATCGTTTTGCTTGCTGAGCAGCTCGTTTCTACGGATGCGCGGACTCTTGGGCCACATGTTGTCTCACTTTTATTATATTCTTCAATTTTTTTACACGTCACAAATAAATACAAGTTTTTTGTAATACACACAAAACTGAATGTTTTTAGCTGTAATGCGTTCAGATTGTTCAGGAATATAAAACTAAAATCGTTTTATACTGTAACAGTTCTCTAAAATAAATAAAACCCAATGCCTACTGCTCACGATTTAATAGGATTTATTTCGTTTGTTTCTGATTGTATCAAACGAACATACACACATGCATATGTTCATACAAACATACATAAATACATACGTACATACATACATACATACATACATACATACATACATACATACATACATACATACATACATACATACATACATACATACATACATACATACATACAAACATACATGCATACATGCATACATACATACATACATATATACATACATACATACATACATACATATATACATATATACATACATACATACATACATACATACATATATACATACATACATACATATATACATACATACATACATACATACATACATACATACATACATACATACATTCATACATACATTCATACATACATACATATCTACATACATACATATCTACATACATACATATCTACATACATATCTACATACATATCTACATACTCACCCCTGACTTAATCACGAAGCCACTTGCCAGGCGCCAACTAAAAATGCATCAAAAGCTGCAGAGCCTACTTGAATTCTTGAGAATCGAGGAGGAGAGCACTTGGTAGAAATTCGTTTTATTTAAATTTGCAGCACAGCGACAAATTAGCTTGGTCTGCGATTGGTATTAGATATATTTATAACTGCATGCATACACTAACACACACGGCCACATACATACAAACACACACACACACATATTGACAGACACACACACATATATAATACTTATATTACCCACTCGCATAACTTGGTCAAATCTCATCCGAATTTCACGAGGCTTGGCTTTTTGCTTATGGTTTTGAATCTAGAAAAATTTGGCATCTAAATCTGGCAAGATTTTTTTGGTAAAAATTCATGTGATAATGGTACCCTCAAATATCCTATATAGACATAGGTCGAAATTTCCCACCCCCATAACTTGCTCAAATCTCATTTGATTTTTACGAGGCTTGACTTTTTGTTCAAGGTTCGACCTCTAGAAAAATTTGGCATCTAAATCTGGCAAGATTTTTTTTGGTCAAAATTCATGTGATAATGGTACCCTCAAATATCCTGTATAGACATAGTTCGAAATTTCCCACCCCCATAACTTGCTCAAATCTCATTTGATTTTTACGAGGCTTGACTTTTTGTCCAAGGTTCGACCCCCAGAACAATTTGGCATCTAAATTTGGCAACACTATTTTTGGTCAGAATTCATGTGATAGTGGTACCCTCAAATATCCTATATAGACATAGGTCGAAATTTCCCACCCCCATAACTTGGTCAAATCTCATTTGATTTTTACGAGGCTTGACTTTTTGTTCAAGGTTCGACCTCTAGAACAATTTGGCATCTAAATCTGACAACATTATTTTTGGTCAAAATTCATGTGATAATGGTTCCCAAAAATATACTATATAGACATAGGTCGAAATTTCCCACCCCCATAACTTGGTCAAATCTCATTTGATTTTTACGAGGCTTGACTTTTTGTTCAAGGTTCGACCTCTAGAACAATTTGGCATCTAAATCTGGCAAGATTTTTTTTGGTCAAAATTCATGTGATAATCAAATATCCTGTATAGACATAGGTCGAAATTTTCCACCCCCATAACTTGGTCAAATCTCATTTGATTTTTACGAGGCTTGACTTTTCGTTCAAGGTTCGACCTCTAAAACAATCTGGCATCTAAATTTGGCAACACTATTTTTGGTCAAAATTCATGTGATAATGGTACCCTCAAATGTTCTATATAGACATAGTTCGAAATTTCCCAACCACATTTAATCAAGATTGAGTAAAATAGAAACAAACAGACGGACATGGTTTGGTCGACTCGTCTGTTTTCACTTGAGTTTAGTAAATATGGTGACAAATGCAAATGACCCTTTGCATGTGTTGAAGATATAAACCCTTCGTGTTATTAAGGAATATCCACAAGATTCCTATTGTAGTTGCTTTCCTTATCCATTCACATATCCGGCAAACTTTCACACACAGCATCCGTTCATTGATTGCGGGTCATTTGACAATTTCGGCCAGAAGTGTTTCGAGCAGATACTTCATCCTTTTTCCGCTTGTCTACATTTCCACGGCCCGTTGGCCAACAACGGTTTTTGGCATTTGGTTATTTAAAAAGGCATTTTAACCCCAGAGAAGCTTTTCTCCAGGTATTTCACCACAGCGTTTGCGCAGAGCGAAAAGCTTTTGTGGGGCTGCGGCAAGTTTTGAATTGGCTGAAAAAAAAGTTGAAGTGAATTTTTTGGGCCGCTTTTTGTGGTGGCCAACGTCGGCTGTTGGCGGTTTCATTATCGTCGCGGCGCTGCTGGTAAACGGTTCATTGGCACGGCAAAATCCAGAAAATCGACAGGTGCGAAATTGAATGTAACGAATAAAATTTCAAAAATTGAAATGCAATTAAAAATTTCGAAAATCATTTAAGTAAAACCCAAAATACAACAAAACGTGCATTTATTGTGGTTTGAGTGTGTGTGACTGTGTGTGTGTGCTGTGTGTGTTTGTGGCTATTACGAAAATCGAATCGAACATTTTGGAAAAACATAACTTAAGTAAACATTGAACAGCGGCGAGAAGTCCATTTGGGTGAGTTTTGAAAAACGGCAAAGCACTATAAATAATGTCTTATGCCTTGGGATTTGTGATTTCTGTGCGGTTTATTACAAAATCAGCCCCGCCCCGCTCAGCAAAAATACCGCCTCCAATTACACATAAAGTTTGAAAATAATTGCGCCATTAATATATTCAAAATCTTACTACTGCAGATCGGCAGGTTTATCAATGAAATGGGTTTTACCCAATCGAATATCAAATCTCAATTCTAACTATGCTCCCTACCTGCCCGTTTTGTTGATTTAGTCTCCTGTTTTGCGTCTTGGGAAAAAGTAATTAAACGAAATGGTCTTGAAAGACGTCATCTCCAGATTGTCGCACTGCGAACTGGTTACACGTCATCATGATTGGCCAGTTAAGCATTTGGCTTTTTATATTAAAGATATTATCTGTAAATTAAGATACGTGTCTGTCGCGCGTCCCCAGTTCTAGGAACATTTGCTTACGGATTCACACGAAACCAAATGTAATAACTGCAAACAATTAATGCAAAAAACAGGTCCACAGATTTTCAAAAGAATCGAGACATGAAATGTGGAATCCATTTAAAGCTCTTCTGTATTAAATATAAAGAAAATATATTAAATTGCGAAATGTCCGATAGAAAATTAATTTATAGAACAGGTATTCTTTGAGGTATCATGCACGTGTAAACTTCCAATAGAAATAATAATAAATATAAAGAAAATCTAATAAATATGAAATGTCCGATAGAAAATTAATTTGTAGAACAGGTATTTTCTCAGAGAAATAATAAATATGGTACATAGTTTAAGCTAAGCTGGAGGATAGCCCAATAAACACACTTATGTAAAATAAAATGCAGTCGCAATTGTCATGCTAATATTGCAAGTTATCTGCAACCTCTATATCCAGTTCTACAATTTGTACCCCCTCCCCCCACACACACACCACACACACCACACACACACACAATCCCCGTCTGCAGCAATAGTAGGTTGTGCAGTTGGCGATGGCATCCACAAATCGCTGGCGCATTAATTAATTAATAGTCAGCTATACTCGAATAAAGGCGAGTATCTATGTGAGTATACTCAAATACATGTGCGAGTAGATGGCGCGACTCGATGTTGTCGTTGCGGTTGCCATTGTTGCTGTTGTTGTTGTTGTCGATTTGCTATTCCAACAATCGGTCGAGCAAAAACAATATACAAGTTGACTTCGAGTCCGTCTGTCCCTCTGCGCCTTATTATCGTTGTTGCTTTTCTAACAAATTGTGAAATTGTATACTGAATACATCGATCCAGATCCGGACAACCTTGATGGCAACGCGGTCGCAGCAACTGCCATTGCATGCGGAACTCACGTTCCAGCTGCCCCAAGCGGCCGATCACAGTTGCACTCGCCGCGCCGCGCCGCGCCGCTTGTGATGTAACCGGAGTCGGTTAGTAAATATCAGACAGAAAAAGAAAAAAAAAAGAGACAGTGACTGGAAAGTTATGCGCAACTGGAAAAGCGACGCAACGATCGAGCTGAGCCGAGAGCATTGCTGGTTTCCGCATCAGAGCGCGCACTCGCTCACATGGGGCAACAAATGTATCTTGTATCTGTGAGATACATGTGGCGCAATTGCGTCTGCGCTGATGATTCATACATAATTCGGGGAATCCGAAACCGAACCCAATCAAGTGCTGCAAGCTAAAGCGCCATCAAAGCGACTGGTTTTTTCTTTATTCATATTTGAGCCGCATTAGTATTCCTAGTCAAGAGCATGTCTTTCCGTCTGAAAGCAACTTTTTGCTTTGGGCATGCCGAGCTTAACATAGGTTTGGAATGATATTCAAAATAAGTATACTAATAATGATAATAGTGGTAGTTAAAATAAAAAGGGAGATTTTTGCCTGGTACTCCCTTATTGAGCCAGAATTGCTCGACTTCCCGGATGAAGGTGGGCAAATCCTTGGCTAATGAAGTCCCAATCTGAACTGAGCAGAAAAACCTCTGTCCAAAAAAGACTTAGTATAAATAAAATTTTATTTAATGAAAAATTTGTGTTAGGCAAGTTTTTTGTTCTTTCATTAATTTCCCTTGTATTCTCCCTTTTCCACAAAACTTAAGTTGTTTTACTTTTGTCATAATATTATCTTTTTGCACCACGAAAGGGCATCGCCAAGTCGGTTAATCTCAACCTTATCGTTTATGCCGTCAGCTGGCCAACATTTGAGTTGATTTTCATTTGTAATTTGCTCATCTTTTTTTTCGGTTATCGATACGCTCTTCGGGCCTCTGTCTCCGTCTCAGTCGCAGTCTCCGTCGCAGTCGCAGTCGCTGCTCTGCTTTGCGAGTGTCTTGAATTTTAATGCTATACGCAGCAAGTCTTTGTCTTGAGGGCGTCGGCAGCGACCTTTTGCTTGGCTCTTTTATGTTGCCTGCATGCATGTGTGCCTGTGTGTGCGTGTGTGTGTGTGAGTGTATTGGCCATAAACAATGGCCTTTACTCTGCTTCGCTTTTAAAGCCAAAGGAGACAAAAACCAATTACAACAACAACAACAACAACAAGTGGTTGCCCAACTAGCAGCTCAATTGCTACTACTTTTTACTCGGCCTCTTCGTCGTCCGTCGTCCGACGTCTCACGTCTTTCGCTTCCCCCACTTGGAGCTGCGGCTTTGTTAGCGACTCTTCGAGTGCGTCGTGACCTTGGAGTGGCACATGTGCCAGAATTGCAGAAATGCGTTCGAGGGGAAGTTGAGGTGTTGTTTGGGGTTCGTGTTTCTTATCGCCTCTGCATGCCCTTACAGAGAGTTTTATGGCTTTATAATCAAACATGATTTGTCGTAATATGTATTCAAATTTTTGCTTACATTTTCTTCTCTTAAAGCTGAACTGAAAGTGTTTATATCTCTAGTATATAAGCCTGGACGCTAGCGCTCTTTTGTTGTAATTAACTATAGTATCATTTATAATATGAATTATAGTTAATTCTAATAATTTTTTTTTTTTTTTTTTTGGCTGTTTCTATTCATTATTTACGATCTATCTCTTCGATAAAAAGTAAATTTTGTGGAATCTTAATAAAAAATATAAAAAAAATTAATAGATTGAGGGCATTCGCTCTTCGACTTCCTTCTCGTTGGACTTGGGAGTTCGTCAAAAGTCGCCAAACGAGTTTTATTGCCTCTGACGTAGTGTCCAAATTTTTGTTTTGTTTTTTTTTTTTTGAGGTGCGTTTTGTCGTGTGACGTCACAAACTCAATCAATCCAATCCCTTTGCTGCATATATTCGATAAGCAGCTAAAAATCCACAGATGTGGTATTCAAGATCTTTATTCATTTGCGCTGCTGCTGCACAAGCAATCAAAATTAATTTGCGGCTATTTTTGTTACGATCTTGCCTTTGTTTTACGTAATTGCTAGCAATTTTCCAGGCATGCACTTGGCAAGCGGAGGAAAATGCATTTGTTGCCTACGCCGCGTATACTTGATGTAGTTTAAACTATGCTTTTAGTTACAGCACCATAAACACCAGCAAATAAATATTCGAATTATATATATATGTACAAATATACATATATGTAGTATGCACGAATTTTCTGCACCATTTGCAATATACGAACAACAAATTTGCCGATGCTAGAAAATATTTTGTTTTATTTACTTTTTGTGTACAGATTTTGGCATTTTGGCTGTTTGCTAAAATGACTGAAAATCAACTTTGATGGAATGGCAAGCAAAATGAAGTCAATAACTGTTCAGATACATGACCTTAGATGATGTGTCGGCCTTTAGGCAAACACACAAATACATATACATATGCATATATATATGGAATTTTTGTGTTTAAATTAGCGCCAGTTTATAGATTTCATAATTTGCCTTTTGCTGTGGGTCAGAGACAAGTTAGTTTCAAATACAACATTTTCTCGGAAATAGACCATAATAGAGGTGTCAATAGGATATGTGATATATGAGAATTTGTGGGCTATGGCTTAAAAAGCTGGTTATTTATATTGCTGCTCAAAGGTGACCAAGGAAAATACCTAAAATAAGACTAATCTTTGCTTGTTTGGTGAAAGATTTATTTATTTTCCTGCATCAACTATCTATTTTTATATACGATTTTTGAAAAATTAACTTAATTTTCAAAATATTATCCGCAGTTGCTAGGTGCTTGCCAAGAGATATCACTACAAATCAGTCTAAACAAATTGTAGCACCTGAAACACCTGCAGCGTATTATAAAGATCTCAACACCCACCCCCAGCCACTTATAAATCTTCAACAATATTTCAATATTGCGCCTGTAACGTCATTAATTAGTAGTAGAAAACAAGAAGGAGAACACACGCCGCCAATACAAAGTAAACAAAAAGAGAGCCCAAAATGTGAGCAAACAATGCGAGTGCGAGTGCGAGTGCGGCAACAAGATGAAAACAAAAGTGTGCAGCAGGCGGCGAGTGGAATTCAATGGCCGCCGGCCGATCGTGGCGTCGACGGCGCCGTCATCACGTATACGATATCGAGAATACGTCAAGTAGACGAGAGGCAGACGCTGACGCTCGCCACCCGCCGGCTAGCCGAAGCCATTAGCCGAAGCCGAGCGCACACATCGTGTCAACAGTTCAAGCCGAGCGAGAGTGCGAGTCAGTGTTGCCGACTTACGCTTCACAAAAAGTAGCTAACTCCAAAGTAAAAAAAAAAAGCTAAAAAAGCTGAATTGGCCATACATGTCGTTTAGCTGCCAAAACTGGCTACATATCCTGTGCAAGCAAATTTAGCTTTAAAAAATAGCTGTATTGGCAACACTGGCGTGCTTGGGAGTGTGAGCGTGAGTGCGAGTCGATCTGTTAAGCGCTGACAAAACTCAACGCTCAGTTTGAGAGTGAACTCCGTCGGCGAGGGTTGTGATTTACAGTTGAACTACAATTTTTTATTAGAGACCGTTTAAGTCGCCGCCTATTGTGGAAGTCACTCGCGACTGTACGAGTGCTTAGATTTGATAATTATACGCGACACGACAGCCGGACAGACAACTTGTACAAAACAACAGACTACACACACACACACACACACATCAATTAACAAAGTTATATGTATAAATGCAGTGCAATAAAACAGCAGTAGCTTGAGCCTCTTATAAACCGCTTCGATCTATCTATTTATTCGCTTTGTGTTCGTTATTCACATTTCACATCGACAAAAAAAAAAAACAAAACAAGATAATTTGGCGCGTTGTTTTTGGCCTTTTGGCGTGAGTCAGGCCAGGCGATAAGCAAAAGTGGTTTCTGTTTAAATTCTTGCCATAAATGTATAATTATATAATATATGTGGCTGGAGAAAAGTGCACTCATATGGAAAATCAAAATTCAATCACAACGCAAAACAAATAATAACAACAAATATTATAACATTGTCTCGCCGCCGCCGACGCCGCACGTTTTAATCAAGTTTTAAACAAATACCCAAACAGAAAACAACAACAACAACAACAAAACAGCTATTAAGGTTAGCAGCAATAAATTCAATAAACAAAACTAACGCGCAGTTTATGCCACACGCTCTACAACAAACCTAAGCTATAGCTTTATTACACACACACACACACACACACACATATATATACGTATATGAGTGCATTCAGCAGCCTCCACATTTCAACTTTAGTTGCAATTGCTAATCTCAAGATTGCAAACGGCAAAACTGATAAATCAACTAAATAGCTTTCATTGCAATGCAGTTCTAGGAACAGTTTTATTTAAATTCAATCAAAAGCTGTCTTTCGAAATTTATAGCGACAACTTTTCAAATTTCAGCATGGAAGAGAATGCATTTCCATACTTTTCCGTTGCATTTCAGTGTATATATGTATTTCTGATAAGGCTACTCGATAACTGACAACTCGCTGATAACCTTGCTTGTCGGCTCCAATTTATTAGAGAATATTAACTATCGGCATTCGTTATCAATAGCTTGAGCAACAGTTTGTATTCATTTGATAAGATGTTAACTGTGTGAATTCCAACTCACTTTTGATTGTAATTAATTTCAAGTGTTTTAGATTTCAGAGGGAGAATATATGAGTTGTCAGCGAAGATCATTTTAAGCTCCAGGCTCAGAGTTATTTGAATCTTTCGTCTTTACGGTGCTTTGATCTTCACTTGGCTCCGCCGATTTTGATATAACGAATTTGTAGCACTCACCGATGCCATAAAGTTTTCTCAAAGAGAATCGACCCACACATGCTATAAAGTTCCCCCAAAGAGAATCGACTATTTTATTACAAAGCATGAGCATATAATTTATTCATATCCCGCACTCATGAACTGAACTGCCAATTATTGTATTTATCACAGTTTTTATTGTAAATGTAATGAGTAACGGGCAATTGGCATCTCGTATTTGTTATTATGGTATTATTAAAATAGGTAGCAGGAACTTTGAACAATTTTCATATGTTGTTACGTAGACCCATATATTGGTTTTATAGATTCTCTGAGTGATTAGTGCAGCCCCTAGGGGGTGCCCAAGATTTGTGGATTGTTGCTCTTAACTCAATACAAAATAATATTTACATATTGCAGCCTCTCTCCGATTAGCAGCTAACAACTCACAACAAATCAATCATAATTTCTAAAAAAAAATATACAAAAAATATAAATACAATCCGGATTGCAATCTTAAGATAATATATATATATAAACATGGCACATGCGACTGGCAACGGTAAGTTGAGGAACATTATAGCTGCATTTAAGCTGTTCAAGATTTGGCTATATCCGCAATTGATCGATACGAAGCGATTCGACAAACATTTCCAAGGTTGGCCCATGGGCAATACGCAAATATTTAGATAAGCAGTTTGTAAATATTTTTACAAGTGAAAAAAGTTTATAAAAATTGTGCGCTGGCATCTGGAACATTTCGTTTATTTCATTTGCAATCAAAGCGATTCACGTAATATACACGCACTGGACGGGGGGTTTTTTTTTTTTTTTTGGTTTGGTTTGGTTTGAAAAGAACTTGGGAGCAAATTCAATAAGGTCTTTAAGGCTTTGGCCATGGCTAATGCTCGTGTATTTATAGACGGAAATAGTTCCATGTTGGCGCTGCCAATGGACAGTCATGGCCAACAGCTACTCGAATATCGATTTATCTGCCTGCCCCCAGATACCCTACCCTACCCTACCCCTGTACCAGATCCACCCGTTCGGGAACTTTGCATACGATTTGAAACCGTTTTCAGCAATTGACGAAAGCAAACAAACAAACAAACAAACACACATGAATCTCGCACCTTTTGCACGCAATCTTGCGTACATATGCATATAAAGATGTAGGTGTATACAATCAGATCGAGGCGTATACTCATAAATGTATTTGCAGATTTCAATTTAACTAAAATAATAGACAAAGTTTATCTTTTGGTAATTTAAGTATGAGCAAAAGAACAGCAGCTATAAGAAAAATAAACATTGTTTTTTTTAGATAAAAGCAGTTAGAACCAGAAAGAGAAAAACTTTTGGGTATATGCGACTGTGCATTGCCCTTCTTCAGCTCAGCTCTGGGGTTTAAAAATAACTAAAATAATAGACAAAGTTTATCTTTTTAAACTATGAGCAAAAGAACAGCAGCTATAAGAAAAATAAACATTCTTTTGTTTTTTTTAGATAAAAGCAGTTAGAACCAGAAAGAGAAAAACTTTTGGATATATGCGACTGTGTATTGCCCTTCTTCAGCTCAGCTCTCGGATTTAAATTTAACTAAAATAATAGACAGAGTTGATCTTTTGGTAATTAAACTATGAGCAAAAGAACAGCAGCTATAAGAAAAATAAACATTGTTTTTTTTAGATAAAAGCAGTTAGAACCAGAAAGAGAAAAACTTTTGGGTATATGCGACTGTGCATTGCCCTTCTTCAGCTCAGCTCTGGGGTTTAAAAATAACGAAAATAATAGACAAAGTTTATCTTTTGGTAATTTAAGTATGAGCATGAGTATAAGATCAGATAAACAAACATTTTTTTTAGTGAAAAGCAGTTAGAACCAGAAAGAGAAAAACTTTTGGATATATACGACTGTGCATTGCCCTTAATCAGCTCAGCTCTGGGGTGACCCCGCTTTTAACTTAAGTATAAGATACTTTTGAAACGGTTCTTAAATTGTATCTGTAAGCAAGAGCTTATCAATCGATCGACTGGCCGGACGTGTCTCAAGTCACGCATGCCGAAATGAGCTCGAAGCATTGTCAGAGACAGAGACAGAGAGAGAGAGAGAGAGAGTGAGAGAGAGAGTGAGAGGGAGAGCTAGCAAAGTTGAATTGATTGAATTGTGAAAAGTTTTATCGCAAAATAATCAAATGCTGCGGCTTGTGGGCATCGCGTGAGAATTTTCTTTTATTTTTTTTTTGGCGATTAGAATGAAATTTTTCTAGCGATACAAATTTGTTTGGCTGTCTGGTTTCTGGCACATTGGAAAATGCTTTTGGTTTCTGGCTTTTCTTTTTGGGGCGTTATATGCTAGACTGCGAGCTTGTAAGGCGTTCTGTTTGCGAGAACACATTTTCGTTTGATTGCCCGGCAAAGAAATGAAAATCGATTTCGTGTTAATTGTATTTGATGTACATTTTCGACGCTGGCACTTGGCACTTTTTGGCCTTTGTAATAATTCGACGTTGGGGCCATGTTGGAAATTGCACTCTACATACATGCTGGTAATTGAATTAATTGCTATTTAATTAGTTTTGCGCACGGGAAAACTGCTAAAATATGTTTAATAAAAAATTCCACAAAACCGAATTGACGAAGTGACGATAATATCGGCAACAGGTAAAGTTATTTTTAGCACCTGTTCCAGTTGCTAAACTGACTCATAAATAGGCACGTTCCGATTGGGCTATTCCAAAATCTGTAGCATTTACCCAACTGGCTCATGTCCACCTCTCACCCAGCCTTATCGGAATGGGCGAACTGATAGGAACAGAAACGTACTTGTGTACATTCTTTTAGAATAACTTGGACTTTCCCACAGCATAATCAAAAGCTGTCCAGGCATATCAGCCTGTAGCTGACTGCAAATGCCGTTTTTTTTTTCTTTCGTACAATCATAATCATATTATTTATTTTTTAATGACATTTCGTTAGGTTTGAGCTGCTCGTGTCAATTAAAATGTCTAAACATGAAATCAAATTAAATCGAAATCAACAAACAAAATATTTACGTTTTCAGAACTTGAAGTTAAGTGAAAACAACCAAAAAAAAAAAATATGTTGACAAATTAGTTTATTGATTAATACGCATTTTTTTTATTTTATCTACGTATTGTTTAGCTTTTGCCAAACCCTTGAAATAATATCAAAATAGTAAGTCGAATGCAGTCAAAATTGAAAAGTTTTGATAAATTGTAAACAATTTGAACTTCGAATGGTTTTGCTGTAAGCGACAGGCTGAAGGTCAATGGAAACTATCAACTAGCTGTGTCAGCCAAACAATATCATAAATTCGGAATGTATTGATTTTCACTCACACACACACACTCACACACACACGCACACGCACACAACATGCTAGACAGCACTTAAAAAGAGTCCAGCTAAATGATTTTGTGACAGGCTGTTGCCAAGTATTGCCGCACAGATTTTTGGGTGCTTGATTTTTATTTTGAATTTATATATCCCAAACGAAAAGTGGTCTTAAATTTACACACACACACATGCTGGCGCGCTGGCACGCACACACATGTCGGCTTATGGCAAACTTTCGTTTAAGTACTCGAGGTGCGAATGGGAATGGCAATGTCCTCCATGTTCTCCATGTTCTACTCCACAAGTTCGTGCCCGTCCTCGTCATCGTGTCTCTGTGTTTGATGTAGAGCTTATAAAGCGCAACCGGTGTGCCTGTGTGTGTGTGTATGTGTGTGCCTGGGTGTGTGTGCCTGGGTGTGATTAGGCCATCATTTGGTGGCTTGGAGTGGCGTGGCGTGGCGTGGAGTGAAGTGGAGTGAAGCGTGTGGATTTGGTAATTTTCGGGGCGCTGCTCTGGCCTAGGTCCATCGCAGCAATGCCAGCATGGCATGGCTCGGGTCCAATGCTTTCATTTTCTCTATTTAGCTGTGTTTATTTTCGCTTCAGAACGCGATTTTCCAATCGATTGAACACATGACAAGCTCCAGCCGCAGCTACTGTAGTCTGCCTACATATACATATGTGCACACATACATACACATACCTTTATATATGTATGCGTGTATGCATGTGGCCATAGCCTACTGCCCCACAAAGGGCTCGCATATGGCAACGGCTGGAGCCAGGGAGCCAAATAGACCAAATGCCATTTTGGGGCTTGTAATTCAAAACTCTGCGGTAAATGGCAGCTGCCTTATATTTCTCCAATTTTGTCATGACAAATGCGTCTGGCGTTGATTTCATTCTATTTTTGATCATATTTAATTACCATTTTATTCAGCTTTTCTATTTTGTTGTTGTTTTTTCTTACTTTTCGGGGCGACATCCTTTTTGTTGCTGCCTTCACTTTTGCATTTATTTACGCATCAATTTGTAGCGCTGATTTATGTCGCCGGCCCCCAACGATAGGAAAAACCAAAGGCAAAGGCAAGTGAGATGGCCCTAGTCAAGACTGCTCGAACAGGGTATACCCTGCAATCTTCGAATGAGTCCTGCATGCGTACACATGCGTTATATATCAAATTTAAACGCATATTGATAGATATATAAAATAAATTAAAACATTCAATATGCCCCTTTACGACCAGCTTGCAGTTACAGGGTATGAAAAACAGAAAAAAGCTTTGCCTAAATGCGAATTAAATTTGCCAAAGACAAAACAAGTGAGAAGCCTCTAGACAGACTGCTCGAACTGGATATACCCTGTAATTTTCTAAATGTCCTACATGCGCGCAAATGCACATTTAATCAAATTTAAACGTGTGTTTATCATAAATTCAAATTAATATTGGCAAAAATATAAAATAAATTAAAACTATATTCAATTTGCGCCTTTTCGAGCAGTTTTGAAGTTACAGGGTATGAAAATAAATTAAAAATCTTCAATATGCCCCCTTACGAGCAGCTTGCAGTTACGGGGTATGCAAAACCGAAAAAAGCTTTGCCTAAATGCGAATTAAATTTTGCTTCACTCACCAAGTGCCACGCGGGCTGTCTTAAAGTATTAGCAGCTCAGTCAATGCTCCGGGGCCAGAAGGCAGGGTGCGGGGAAGCGGGGCTGGCAGCAGAAGCCGCTGTCTCTGTCTGCCTGGATGAGCCCAGCAATTGCGCCCTTCGTGTTGGGCGTTTAATTAAATAAAAAATGTACACTGACTAAAGCGCAAATTTTTAATTGGAATTTAAAATGTTGAGCTGTTATTCAATGTGGCATTAAGAGAGTCAGTTGCCAGTCGACGCTGCGGTGACATTCTCAGAAAGTTATAGATTATATAAATATATATATTATTGTTACGCTGTCGCGTATCGATTCAACAACAGACGTAGTTACCTGTGCTATCCTACCTGGGCGTAACTCGCGCATGAAATCTAAATCCTGCTCAAGCTGCGCTCCTACGTCAATGCCGATTATATATAGTATATATATAGTTAGGTCAGGTAGCTGATTACGAGCGCAAAATAAAACGCAAAAACTCTTTGCCTTCATCCTGTTGCTCAGTGTTATTGACAGCGACCGAACAAAGGACCCGACGAATCACTGACTAAGAACTTCCTGATGTCACTCGACCCAGTCGACCCACCCAGTCGACCCCCCCTGTCGACCCACATTCACTTATAACACGGGGCTGGACTGCCCGAAATGCAGACCCGTAAAACGTGTTGTGTACGTAAACACGGCGGACACAATCAACGGGGTCTGCGTCGGCTAGGTGTGAATTGCAAGCGTTGAAAACAAATCTCGTGTACAAATTGTTGTTGCAATCTTTCCAAATGTAAACAAAATTAACATATGCAAATTTCTCACCTGCCCACGTGTGTCGGTGTGACTCAGTTCGAGGCATGCGTGTGCTTGGCATATGGACAAGTAGCCTGTCCCGACAATGGCTCCTTCTCCTCCGCAGCCTCAGCTACCCTCTCCTCCTTTACTAAAAAAGTTGAATTATATGCAGAAAATGCAAATGTCGACGGGGGCATGTGCCGCATTGGGCGTCCTGTTTTGCCATTGTAGCCACACCAAGTGCTATTTAATATGCATTATTATGCAACAAAATAATAACCTTGATAACTATATAAGCAACCGGTTTTATACTCTGTCCACAGACAGACAGATACAATAAATATGAAAGGGGAAAACGTGTGCAGAAGCGGAAACTGGCGCTGTGCTGCATATGCTTAGCATTTATTATATTACACGCTGCAAGGACTACGGCCAATAAACTACTGCAACTGACGGCAGTTGAGTTATGAGTTTGCAACATTATAAAATATGATTCTTTCAGAAAATATTCATATTTGAAAAATCTACTCAAATGCTAGGAGATAAACCGCGTGCATTTCTCAACTGTCTTAACATGTATTTATTTATTGTTCATAGATAAATATAAATATATTTACTCACAAGTGCACACCTGGACGCCCGATTAATTAATTGTTATTTATAAGTAGGAGGAAGACAGACACACACATATCTTTGTACATATGGCACATAACACGGCACATGTCTTGCCACATCGACCACAATAGCCAGATCTAAACCCAAGTGTAGATTTATGGGAGGAACTGGATAGGAGGGTAAAAAAAAGGGCCATTTCCAACAGGAGTCAGCTTAAAACGATTTTATTGAAAGAATGGCAAAATATCGAAAAAGAAAATTGTTTTATTCTATGCCCAACAGAAAGGCTTGCCCACCAAAAATTAGTTCAGTTTAAGATATAATCATTTTAAGTTTTATAATTATGTGTGCCAATACTTTTGTGCCAGGAAAATGTGTCATTTTTTATGTAATTAATTTTAAAAAAATTACTATTATGTTTTTGTTACAAACCATTAACTGATTTATGCAGGAAATTAACTTGTTTATACAGGAAAATTATTTCGAATCGATGTTTGTTACTTTTAACGGACGCAAAGTAGAAAATGTTTGCTGTGCCAATACTTATGTGTGTTACTGTATGTTCATACAAAAAAGTTAAGTAACTGTATGTAAAAGTTATGTGTGACTGTATGTTCATACAAAAAAGTTAAGTAAATTGGTTCTGCGTTTGATTTAAATGAACATAGTTCTTCAAATATCAAATAGATTGATGCGCATCATACAATAAATACACCAATTTGATGGGTGAGCCCCAGGGGCATATTTGCGAATTTGTTTACAGATAATTTTATATATATGCTTCCAAAGCTCAATAGTCTAACACACCTACATACTGAATAAGTAATTTAAATAAATTTCGAGTTATTCTAAAAGTTGTTTGCAATGTAAATATTCCGCTGAGGGGAAATAGCAGCGAAAACTTTTTATTGATTTCTAATAAGAAATAATTATTTGGGCTTTGATTGGCTTTACTTCACTTTGAAAAGCAATCAATCATAGAAAAGTCTAACTCACAAAACTTTTTCCCGAAATATATATTTATAGAAATATGTAAATATAGTCATAAATATAGTAGAAGGCATAGAAAACCGTTTAAGCTTTTGCCTATCTAAGCCTAAGTATTATTAAATAAATGTATTCAGGATAAAAGTAAGCAGATGTGAATGTAATCAATCCTGAAGCCCAATCAAGTGCTTGTCTTCGGATATACTATGCTACTGAAATACAGATACACAGTTTATGATAATCCATCATTATTTTCATTTGCAGGCAATCAACATCAAATGGCTGAGGACGAACTCTTTGGCGATTTGCGTATGTATAAACATGGCTAAGAGCTGTTTATTGCCAACTACAGCTACGATTATGGCCTAAATAAGTATAAACATGCGGCTTTAACATAAGTGTGGGCTGCTGCCTATGAATAATTTGCCACAATAACTCAATCGGCAGAAGGCTTCATTAGCCTTTCAATTGGTTGTTGGCCAGTTCTGCGTCTGGAATTTTTAGTGGCCACATTAAATCGCAGCCAAAAGCCAAATGTAGTTGTACTTGTACATAATTGTAGCTCTAGTTGTTGGTGGAAACAAGCAAGAAAGCAAAACGAATAATAATATGTGGCAACATTTGACGTCAGACGTTAACATCTGGCCGGGGCTGGAAGGAGCATAACAATAGCTCTGATAGATGCCGCACATATGCATCATAATTCATAAATATAGCTGACACGTATCTTATGGATACATGCCGCAGACATGTACTCGGGCATTTTGCTAAATTGTTTCTGGCATTCCGGAAAATTGCTGCAACAATTTGCCATATTGATTTTTTCCTAATGACAACTCTTTTAACATGCACCCCTTGCTATCCCCCCCCATTCGTATAGAGGAAATCCTTAATGCCGGCTGTGAACAGAACGCGCCGCCCATGCCGCAGACCTTCCCACAGTCGGCCTCGCTGCCCGTGATGCCGTCCCACATAGCGCTGTCCGTGCCGACGGCGCCGGCTGCTCAACGGCGACCCTATATACGCATTGTCGAGGAGCCGACCAACAAAATCATACGCTTTCGGTATAAGTGCGAGGGGCGCACGGCTGGATCGATTGCCGGCATGAGCTCAACGCCGGAGGCGAAAACCTTTCCCACCATCGAGATAGTCGACTACAGCGGACCCGTTGTCGTTGTCGTCTCGTGCGTCACCCGGGACAAGCCCTATCGCCAGCACCCGCACTGGCTGGTCAGCAAGGAGGAGGTGGACAACTGCAAGAGCGGCGTCTACAGCAAGCGCCTGCCCCCGGAGGAGCGTCGCCTGGAGCTGCAGAAAGTGGGCATCCAGTGCGTCAAGAAGACGGATGTGCGCGAATCGCTGCTGGCACGCGAGCAGAAGAACATTGATCCGTATCATGGTGAGTACGGCACAAGCAAAGGGAAAGCCTAAGGGCAGCTCATTTGACATTTCGCTTGCAGCCAAATTCGATCACAAAGACAACATAAGCAGCATCAATCTGTACGAGCTGCGCCTGTGCTACCAGGCCTTCATCAAGGTGGGCAACAACAATGTGCCACTCGATCCGGTCGTCTCCTCTCCGATCTATGGCAAGAGCAATGAGCTGACCATAAATCGGTTGTGCAGCTGCTCCTCCAAGTTGAGTGGCGGCGATCAGATCATAATGCTGTGCGAGAAGATCTCCAAGGATGACATAAGGATACGCTTCTTCGAGACAAACGAGGCGGGCATCGAAATCTGGGAAGCCTACGCCGACTTCCAGCCAACGGACATCTACAAGCAGACGGCCATAGTCTTCAAGACGCCGCGTTATCGCAATCCGGAGATCCAGCACAGCGTGCAGGTGGGTTTGGTCAGGCGCAGATCCTTTGACTTGGTATTTATTCGTTCGTTTCGTTTTCCAGGTGGAGCTACAACTGGAGCGACCATCGGATCGGGCGACGAGCGCCGCGCTGCCCTTCGAGTACTATCCCAATCCAGGTATGCTAACCTTTGCGCGTCTGCAGCGCAAGCTGAAGCGCAAACAGGAGCTGGACGTGTTCCAGCAGATACTTTCTTTAGATAGCGAGACCACGGCCACGAAATATTCGTGCCCGCCTGTGGATCTCAACGAGGACGAGAACACGGTCTCGTCGGACGAACAGCAGAGCTCGGGCACGCTCAACGATTTCGAGATTGCGGTCAAGAAGATGCAGCTGCGGCAACGCGTCGAATCGGAGGCGAATGAGGCGGATGCTACAGTTACGGAATATACCGATGGCCTGGACAATGACAATGACCAGCAGCCGGACATGGAGATTGAGCTGGAGGTGCCACAGCTGCTGCCCCAGCTGGCCGACGACTGCACCCAGACATCCACGCCCATGGAGGAAATCTTGCAACAGCCGCAGCTGCAGTCCCGTCCATTGAGCAACGTGGACAAGATTAACGAGTGGATGCGCAGCAGCGAGTTCGAGCGCACCGATAGCCTCACCGTAGAGAACGGCGACACGCCCACGCTCTCCCACAGCACTGCCCAGACGGCGTTCACCAATGTGAGCAGCCTGACCGCCAACACGACCATAACGAACCAACTGATCGACGACGAGGACAAGCTCTTGCCGGGCGACGGCAGCGCCTCGCGCCGCGACACCCTGGAAAATGCTGCTCTGAAAGAGCTGCCCGTGGGCGAGGAGATGCCGCCAGATCCGGTGAGTGCCAGCGCCCAGGCCTCGGTGGACATTGACGAGAACTTCGATGAGACGGCGACATATACGAGTCTGCAGATTGCATACAACCATCCCGTCGAGATGCCCCAGGGCCAGATCTATCATGCCTCCAATCCGTTTAGCCAACTGGACGAGGCTGAGCTGGTGGTGCTCACCAATCCGCCAGCGCCAAGGATTCGAGTGAATGCTGCACAAACGCCAGCCACGCCGCCGTCGCCGCCTTTGCCGCTGCCACCGCGCACCCCGTCGCCGGATCCGGAACAGCGGCTGCCCCCGCTGCCGCCCAAGCCGCGCAACTCGCAGGATCTGAGCGTCAGCGAACATAGCGTCTCCAATTCCGTGTCCTTGAGTCGTTCGCGCAACGGCAGCGTCAGCTCCACTCGCACCACGCCCTCGCCCATTATTATTATGCGCACACCCGACCAGAGTCCCACCAAGCGGCTGCCCACGGCCACGCCCAGCAGCTCGACATCGGCATCGGCATCGGCTTCGCCCAAGAAACGTCAGGGCTTCTTCTCGCGCCTGTTTTCGCGCCGTCGCAGCCGGACCGAGGACGAGGCAACGCTCGCGACCAAGCAGGAGCTCGGTTCACGGGCGACCACGCCCACTGGCAGCCGTGAGCCAAGCCTGGCCCAGTTCGCCTTGGGTGACCCGAATCGCAGCTCCATACGATCCCTGCAACCGCCCGGCTCGAGTCCTCAGCGCAGCGGCGGCCGCCCGGTGGGTCGCAGCTCGAGCAGCGTCTCGGGCAAGCGGCCCGCCCACTTGGATGCGGATGTCATCCATATACCGCTAAAGGGCGGCGACAGCGAGAACAGTTTACTGCGCCCGGAGAGCTACTCGAATGCCAGCACACTGACCTACGGACGTCCGCTGGATCGCAAGACACTGAGCACGCTCCAGCTAGCGGATATACCCATCAGTGATGGCAATATGGAGCTGGTGGCCATTGCCGATCGCCAGAGCATCAGGAATCTGTGCGAGGGCGCCTACGGCGTCGTGCTCGATCCCAGCGTCGATCTGTCCGAGGCAGAGCATTTTGCGCTCTACACCAGCAAATCGCCGGAGCCGGAGCGCGAAATTGTGGGCGGCGCAGGGGAGGCTGAATTTCTGAGTGCCGATGAGATTGCACGCCGTCTGGCCGAGGCCAACGGGCTGCAGTGAATCAATCCGAAAGTCGCACACAATTTAAACGTTAAATTACAACTTTTGTCTAGTCGTCTTTTCTTTCAGTATTATATATATATATATGACATATATGCGTGTACCTCTAGTCTATGCACAGTTAATCTCATAACCAACTCCCAATTGTCTTTGTAGATGCTTTGGCCCAGAAATGCCGCCTCGATGCGCGCAAAGCCACCGAAAGTGTCAAGCGAAAGCTGTCCGGCATTATGCAGCAGAATCAGAATCACAAACAGTCCAAAATGTTATGTAAGTCAGTTATTGATATGCGGTGTTGGGTTCCAAGTAATCTACGAACTTCCATTAACACATATTTCAAAAAAAACATAGCATATATATTTGGGCGTCTTTCATTCTCCAGCTGAAGAAAAGTTCCTATGCTCACACAGACACAAACACACACACACACACTCACACATTTGCAATCACACGAATTTGTCCCTCAACGTTATAGTTCTATATAAAAATAAACATAAACATATTCAAATGCTAGTCTCCTCGTTTAGTAGCAGACACAAAGCCCCCCTTGGTGGACCAATCGTTTTTGAAATTTGTAGAATGCAGTTGCCTATTCTGGTAATCTGTTAATTTGTTGTTGCCTCGTATTATAAAATATATATATATATACATATATATATATATGAACACCTTAATACCTGTGTGTTATTGAATTAAATAAATAAAGTTTTTGCTAAAATCTCCAAAGAGCTGTCGAACTCAGTCGTTAATATTTTTCATAGCTTTTCTAAAATGTGCGAAGATCATAAATTGTCAATATTTTACTCGTTCTGTAATTGTCCGTTAAATAAGTCGGAATTATCTAATATTAAAAATAACAAATAATTACCTACATTTTAGACCCTTTCAACTAGTTCTATATCTAAAACTGTTTGTCCTGACCGACTGACTGACTGGATGGTGACCATCGCACAGCTTATACCGTAAGAGATGAAATGTTTGTTTGTTTGTACTTATGCAAACATACATACATACATACTTACGCACATACATTCATACATGTGTACATACATACATATGTAAATTCATACAAACACACATACATACACGTGTACATACATACATACATATGTACATACATACATATTTACATACATACATACATATGTACAAACATACATACATATGTACATACTTACATACATATGCACATACATACATATGTACATACATACATATGTACATACTTACATATGTACATACAAACATATGTACATACAAACATATGTACATACATATATATGTACATACATACATATGTACATACATACATATGTACATACATACATATGTACATGCTTACATATGTACATACATACATATGTACATACAAACATATGTACATACAAACATATGTACATACATACATACATATGTACATACATACATATGTACATACATTCATATGTACATACATACATATGTATGTACATACATAAGCAGACATACATATGTAAATACATACATACACACATACGTACACGTGTACATACATACATATGTACATACATACATGTGTGTACATATGTAAATACATACATACACACATACATACATGTGTACATACATACTTACACACATACATACATATATACATACCTACAAACATACTACCCCTGACTTAATCACGAAGCCACTTGCCAGGCACCAACTAAAAATGCATCAAAAGCTGCAGAGCCTACTTGAATTCTTGAGAATCGAGGAGGAGAGCACTTGCTAGAAATTCGTTTTATTAAAATTTGCAGCACAGCGACAAATAAGCTTGGTCTGCGATTGGTATTAAATATATTTATAACTGCATGCATACACTAACACACACGGCCACATACATACATATACACATAATGACACACACACACACACACATATATCATACTTATATATATACCCACTCGCATAACTTGGTCAAATCTCATCCTATTTTCACGAGGCTTGGGTGTTTGTTCATGGTTTGGCCTCTAGAACAATTTGGCATCTAAATCTGGCAACATTATTTTTGGTCAAAATTGAAGTGAATATGGAACCCTCAAATATCCTATTATATATAGACATAGGTCGAAATTTCCCACCCCCATAACTCGGTCAAAACCTAACCGATTTTCAAAAGGTTTGGCTCTTTGTTCATGGTTTGGCCTCTAGATCAATTTGGCATCTAAATCTAGCAACATTATTGGTCAAAATTCAAGTGAAATATCCTATATAGACAGGGGTCAAAATTTCCCACCCCCATAACTCGGTCAAATCTCATCCGATTTTCACGAGTTTGCTTTTTTGTTTATTTATTTTCTACGTACTACGGGCACGGCCGGAGTATATACGCTGGTAGGGAAATTCTCTGACACGAATGTACAAATGTCCATTTGTCTCCCCAAAAAAAAACTGGGTTTGTTTTCAACATGATACGAATCGAGTCGTGAAAAAAATTTGACAATATATCTATATACCTTCAGCCATTTAGAATTGCTTAAAGACTTCGGATAACCGAAGATGTGATATTATTATTGTCTCCCGTTCAGTTTAGCTTCAAGTTTAGCTAGCCAAAGAATCGCAACAGCCTCGTATGAATCAAGTCTTTGGTCACGTAAGTTGTCAAATCAATGAAAATATCGTTGTTGTTTATTTTTGTTGTTGTCGCAGTTGTGTGACCTTTTAAGTTTTTCCACAAGTTGCTTAGTTGTTCTTATATTTTCGCATTGTTGTTGTTGTTGTTGTTATGGCTGTTCACATTTAAATGCTTAGTTTATATAGCGCTCATTAACTCGATTGTAAGCGAAAGTTTTGTCAGTTTTGCTAATGAACTTTTCCGATACTTTGCAGCAACCCAGCCCCTGGGCGTGGCACAAGGACAGTCTCTGCTTATGACGCCCATAAGCAGCTACAATGGGCATAGTCCTAGTCCCACCGGCAGCTATGTGCCGCAAGAGATCAAGGCCGAGCAGCTGCTCTATGAAATGGACAGCACGAGGAATTGCCCCTCGGCGGCCAGTTCGTACAACACTTACAACTTTCCTGCCTCGCCCACATCCAGCTGCAGCACAGCGGACAGCATTGCGCCGGTGACGGCGCTGCAGCAGCAATTGCACAAGCTGCCCAGTCCGGGCCAGCAGCAGGAGCAGCTGCTGCAGCTACTCAATCAGCAGACGCAGCAGGAGAACTTAAATATTACGATAAGCGTCAACAACGGATCCAGCAATTGGAATACAACAACCATGTTCAACGGAGGCAGCATAACGCCCACCAGCTTCAACAACAACAACAACAACGGTTACAACAACAACCAAAATGTGTTTAGTGCCACGAGTCCAGCATATGAAACGAATTGCCTGCCCTTTCAGCAGGATGTCAAAGTTCAGGCTTCGCCCCAGCTCCTGGTGCATCCTCCGCCTGCGCCACAACCTCAGCTGGAGGAGAATCAGTCCTTTAGCGATTTGATACTGAGCAGCACATTAATGGATTATACAGCCATAGAGCACATCGATCCGAATGATATAATCAGGGACTTGCAGGCGACGCTCAGCAATCTGGAGATGGCGAGTCAGGCGAACAATCCAAATAGAAATGATAATACATATGTATAGTATATATATATATATATGTATGTGTATGTATGTATGTATATTCGTAGAGCCAGTTGTACATAGATATTTGGCTATTTAGATATAGTTGCCTCGTGCATAGCTTATTACTCGAATCTCAATTCGTATGCTCCGAATAATTGTTGCTGTTAAATATATGAAGACCGTAAATTTAAGATTTTCCAATAAATTCCATACTTTGGGGAATGTTTATATGTATATAACTACCAGGAATACTCAATAGGTAAATATGTGTGTGTTTTTAACGACAGAAATAGGGTTGGCCGAGATTCGTATGGTTCTCGCTGCGCATGCCGGCAAAGAAACGTTTGATGTCGTCCTCGGTGACAACTGTTTTGTTGGCGGCAAACGATTGTAGAAACTCCTTTAGCTTATCGCCCATGCGATTGTATTCGGTGATCACGTCGATTTGCTTGGTGCGATCAATGGAGGCGAGAGCGCGTATGCCCTGCTCATAGCTGGAGTTCTCCTGGACGCGCTTCATGCCGCGCTCCTCGTAATCCTTGACTGAGTCCTTGGCATCCAGCAGAAACTCCACAGACTGCTCTTTGTACATCTCCAAGCACTTGTCGCACTTACACAGAGATTTGCGCCAGTCATTGGCCCAGAAGGCGGTGCCTGTTTAGAGAAATCACTTTAGTTCAGGCTTATATATATATGTATATGTATATGTATATGTATATGTTGGATTCCTGATTAAGTCCTAGCCTAGTCGACGGGGCCACACAATTCCATAAACATTCGTATTTAAAACTAGAATATCGTAAGTACGGTTTAAATTGAGCAGCTAACATGAACGTTGAGTACTTTTCGGAAGGGCTGGAATGCCTTATGTATTGCGGCCGCAAGTTGTCGCCGGAGCAGCGTATTCTCATCGAGAATTCGCTGATTGTGCTGCTCCAGGAGAATCGCTTCTCGGGCATGTATTTCTGGGGACGCATTACGGCCACCAAGAATGATTATTATATTGCCTTTGGCTACACGAACGATTGCTTAAAGGATCGCAAGTACTTCTACAGCTTGGATCAGTATCAATGGCAGCTATTGCCCTTTGTGCAGAGCCCGAAAATCTTTCAGGCCACGATCCTAGCACCCGATCCCTTTGTCGGCGATCCCAGTCTACAGACCTATGTCAATCTGGTACGTTGTCTAGCGAACATAAACTTCGGCTTGAGTACTAAATTCGATTCTTTCAGGATCCGACATTTAATATTGTGGCCAATCAGGTGGTCAGCATCAGCCGCCCGGAGGTGATCAAGCTCAAGGAAGAGGAACGTCTGGCTGCCATTGTGTTTATCATAAGCGAGGAGAGCGCAATTTGTCCACGCGGCGCACTCTACAAGATGGTCGATGGTCGTGTTATACCGAATCAAATGTTCCGCGGCCTAAACGATTTGCAAATTGACAATCTATCCTACTACCAGCTGTATCGACTGCCGCGCAACGATCTCAAGACAAATCTGTCAAAGCGCAGCGATTACAACTATGCCATTGACTTTCTGGACACCATCGATGGCGTTATACCGCTCAACCAGGCCTTTTCGTTGAACATGCAGCGCAATGAGCGCATCGCGATCATCAAGTCGTGCGTCTGGCTGGGCATGACCTTCTTCCACAAGCTCAACTCGCGCAAGCATGGCTTCCTCTATCTGGGCGATGGTCGCAAGAACTTTGATTTGCTCTTTATGTATTGAGATACCAATATATGTATATATTTTCAGTTGCTGACATAAACCAACTATTGAGTACTAACTAGAGTAGAGTCAATAATGCACTCACCTGTATGTCCCGTGGGGGTTTTTGGTCGACGACATTCCTCGTCGGCAGACAATTTGATGCGTTTCTCAGCCGGCTCCTCGGAATGCGACTGTTGCTCGCTCGCAGTCGGCTGGTTGTCGGCTACATTGACCTCTGTCTTGGACTCCTTGGGCTCACCTGGTGGCTGCAGTGCCAGGCCCGTGTAGTCGCGCAGGAACTCGTGACGTTCCATGCAGCCGTCACAAATCATTTCACTGCACGCATCTAGCCATTTCTCGGAGACTGTCGGCGCCTGCATGTGCTGCAGATGGAACCAGTCCTCGCAGATGGCGCACTGCAGCATTAGCTCCTCCGTGGTGCGTTCGGGATCGGGATAGGGCCGCTTGCATTTGCAGTACAAGCCCTGGAAATTCTGATTGTACAGATTGTCCGCATTTGGCGGCTGGACTGCCTCCAGCTGTGGATTCAGAGCACAACGCTTCTCGCTGCCCAGACGCAGAGTTGGGCAATCGCAACGGAAATTGCGTTTGGTGTACAGCTCGATCAGCTCGTGATTCTCGTGACAGCGGTAGGAACAGGCAAGGCAGACGCCGGCGCTATTTGTCAGATCTTCGCGCGCCTCCGGGCAGCAGGTGAGGCAAGAGTAGAGCGCCTGGCGTTGAATGGCGCCTTTGGCATATGTACAGGCCTTTTCATCGGAGCCGCCGAGCACTGCTGCGTATTCCTCCTCCATTTCCTTCTCCTCTTCGAGTACATCGAGCATTGTGATGGTCGATTGCTCCAGTGGATTCGCCTCATCCACGTCTGCAGCTTGCGCCGTGCTGTTTGCGTCGCTCATCTTGATTGCAATTCAGTGAAATTGATTTTGTTCAACTTCTTTTCTACGGACAATAAACGAGAACGCTATTGTTTGGCGCACAAAAAAAAAACTGCGAGCTAGTTTTGCGGCGTTCGTAAAACCGAAGCTGAGAGTGCATCAGCTGAAGTTCATTTGAGCGGTTCTATCGGATTTTGTCGGCGCACAAAATGCACTAGTGTGTACTTTATATGATAAATTAAAACTTTGTTAATAAATTTGGCTATAGTTTGTTGCTAAGTATTCCACATTTCATTTTACAAAATTAACACAAAATTATATTTTTGTTTTGCACGAACTAGTGGTTCTGGACGATGAAATGAAGTTTTCCAACACCAACAGAGATGGGCAAAATTTATGCGCAAGCAATGCGATGAATTATCGATAGTTGTAGTGCTGGTAAACGTATTTCATATATTTTCCAACACACGCGCATTCCATTTTCTTGTTTGCGGCTCAGTTTTATAAACAATTGTAATTGTTCTTTTTGTTGTTCATAATTAAAACGTCAAAATGAATGCGCCGCCCACTTTTGAATCGTTTTTGCTTTACGAAGGCGAGAAAAAGTAAGTTACCTCTCTTAGAAACATTTTGCAGACCGCACTTGACTTTGTTTTGCTTTGTGGCGGCACAGAATCATCAAGGAATTGGACACGAAGGTGACAAATGCAGCAATATTCACCATAAACAAGGAAGATCACACACTGGGCAACATGATCCGCAAGTAAGTTAATCAGTTAGCGATAAATTAAGTAGTATTATTTATTTTTTTGCCACAGTCAGCTGCTGAAGGATCCCAATGTGCTGTTCGCCGGCTACAAAGTGCCGCATCCGCTGGAGCACAAGTTCGTCATCCGGATACAGACCACGGCGGATTATTCGCCACAGGAGGCATTCATGAACGCGATCACGGATCTGCTCGCTGAATTGTCGCTCTTCGAGGAGCGATTTAAAGTAAGTTGATTTTTGGATTTAATTTTGCATGGTCAGCAAATAAATTGTTATTCCTTTGCAGGATGCCATCAAGGAGAAAAAGGAGGGCGGCGACTAATTGTAGTTACTCTTTATTTTACAAAAAAATTTACGAAACACAAATATTTTCACTATTTTTGTAAATAAATTAAAAAAAAAACACTTTAAAATATCCAATCACGCGTTAACACAAAATTTAAATGGAGAATGTTAGTGCGAAACATAATCCCACTCGAAAATCTGGGTGCAAAACCCTATTAGAAAAGTTCGTAGCACTGCCGAGGTAAAATACGCTCCAAACAATTGATTAGCTTTACGATTACAAGAACAACTGTCGTACAAAATATTTAGTATGTGTATAAACAACCAACAAAATTATCTTAGCTCTAATAGGTCTCATCGTCGGCGCACTCGGTCGTATCGTGTCCAAAAACTGAAATGGAAACGAAAATGGAAAATGCATGCAATTGGCATCTACTAATCAAAGGATCGAATCACTTACCTTCACAGGAATCGCAGTATTTTCGTGGAGTGGGCAACTTTCGCTGCTTCTCGTCGTTGTTGTTGGCCTCGGCGGGTGGCGGCGGGGAATAGTCGCGTTCATCTCCCGCCTGCAATGGACAATCCTCCGTTTCGTGCTTGTCGAACTCATCACAGATATCGCAAAAGAGACGCGGCGCCGGCTTGCGCTTGCTCAGCATATCAAAAGCGTGTGGCCTAAAAGTAAAGGATTATAAATAAAAATATAAATAATATGTATATAAAAGAGATTGTCCTGGCTGATTGACTGAATGGTTAACTGTAAGGAATAGGAAGCTGACATTTTGACAGGAGTTGTCTTTTGAGTTAAAATAAGGGTTTTGAAACAGAAAATTAGTCTCTCAGTTTTAAAGCTATCTTTATGAAACTTTGCTAAAAGGAACCAGCTGGATCGAACCACTATATCATATAGCTGTCATATGAACGATCGGTCGTAAAGTAGGTTCTTGTATGAAAAACTTTTTTGTTTTTTTAAATAATTTGACCAAACTCGGCATTTATTAGTTTTACTATGCTCCTCATATATATTCAAAATCCTAACAACATCGGACTCCTATATCATATAGCTGTCATATGAACGATCGGTCAAAAAGTAGCTTCTTGTTTGAAAAAGTTTTTTGTTTATTAAGATATCTTGACCAAACTCGGCATTTATTAGTTTTACTATGCTCCTCATATATATTCAAAATCCTAACAACATCGGACCACTATATCATATAGCTGCCATAGGAACGATCGATCGAAAATTAAGTTGTTGTATGAAAAACTTTTTGTTTTTAAGATATCTTGACCAAACTCGTTTTTTATAAGTTGCACTATGTTCCCTTTATTTATGTAAAATCTTATTTACATCGGACCACTATATCATATAGCTGCCATAGGAACGATCGGTCGAAAAATAAGTTGTTGTATGGAAAACTTTTTTGTCTTTCGAGATATTTTGAATAAACACGGCAGTTAGAGATTTCACTATGCTCCCTTCCTTTTTGCAAAATCTTATTTACATCGGACCATTATATTATATAGCCGCGATAGGAACGATCGGTCGAGAAGTAGGTTCTTTTTGTTTATCAAGATATCTTGACGAAAGTCGGCATTAACTATTCTCCCTGTGCTTCTAAGATACGGGCAAACCACAATGAGCATTATGAGAAGGTTGGGTCTGCAAGGGTATTAAAAGTTCGGCGTGCCGACTTTAAGTAATTTGCCTAGTATTTGTACAAAATTTATATAGCTCCCAAATTAGTTACTTGGTGAAGTCCATGGGCAGCGTTTCCAGCGTCTGCACTTTGGCCTTGAGAGCATCGTTTTTCTGTTGCATATCCGCAATGATCGAGTTGAGGAAGTTAATCTTTGCCAGGCTGGTTTCCGTATCCAGCTGCAGAAATAGAGAATCAATAAGTAGGACTCCCTCCGGAATTGCATTCCACAATCAATACTCACATCCGCATTAGCGTCGGCAATGGGGCTGCTGGCGGTGGCGACATTGGACTGGGCGCGCATCGCCATAATCTCACGTGCCTCGTCCAGCTCCAGTGACTGCAGTCTACGTGTCAGCTGCTGGCATTCCATGTGTGTAAGCTGCTCCGATTCCCTGGCCTCGTGCAGGGCCATCTCCAGTTCGCGGACGCGACTCTGAAGCTCCTGAAGCCTTTCAGACTTATCGCCGGAGGCCTCGTCCATTTCGTCGATGACCTTTTGGTACTCCACCAGCTGGGCATCGAATTCGTTGCCCTTTTCCAGCAGCTGCTGCTTTTGCTGCAGCGCCAGCTGTTGCTCCGCCGAGATGGCCTGAAGCTGGCGCAGTTGCTCCTCGGTTTTGGCGGCAGCTGCCTGCAAATCCTTCTCGCTCTGCTGCACGCGCTGCAGTTGCTCCTGCAGCTCTTTGATGCTGTTCTGCTGCAGCTCGAATTGGGTTTGATTGGCTTGCAGCTGCTGCTGCTGCGTCTCGGCCAGCTTTGCCTGGCTTTGATGCAGTGCATCCTGCAGCTCGCCCTTGGCCTGTTGCAGCTGGCGCAGCTGCTCGGCCGCCTCAACGGCTGTGCCTTGCAAGTTCTGCTCGCTTTTGTGCATTTCCTGCAGCTTTTGCTCCAGCGCCTTGTTGCTGCTCAGCTGGGAGTCGAGCTGGCTGTGGGTCTCCTGCAGCTCCTGCTTCATGCCCTGCAACTTCTCGATCAGCCGCTCCGCATTCATGTCCGCCTCCATTTCGAACAGCTCAAAGATGTGCGCCGTCTCGCTCTTCTCCGCCTGCAGCACCTCCAGCACCGTGGAGAGCTCCGCATTGGTTGCTGAGATGTTCGCATTGGCCACCTGGATGGCCTCCACGAGAGTCTTGAGGTCCGCTATCTTCTGTGCATCCTCGCGCGCCAGCTGTTCCTTGTGCTGCAGCTCGGCGTTCGTTATGTCCAGCCGTTCCAGCAGCTCCTTGATGGCCTCTTCGTTCCCGCTGCTCTGCTGCTGCTGCTCCGCCTGCGCCTGGGCCAGCTGCTGCTGCAGCTGCTTCACTTGCTCCAGCAGCTTGGCCTCACGTTCTTCTGCAGCCGCTTTCAGTTTTTCCCGCGCAGCTGCCTCGCTGACCTGGCCGGCCTGCAGCTGCTGGCGCGTCTCCTCCAGCTCTCGTTCCAGTTTCAGGACTCTCGCACTGCCCGCATCCTGCTGCGTGCCGAGCTCCCTTTGGGCCGTGGCCAGCTGCTCGTTCAGCTGATTCAGCTTGGCGTTCAGTTGGCCGTTCTCAGTTCTCGCGCTGCTCAGCTCCTGCTGCTGCTTCTCCTGCTGCTGTTCCAGCTGCACGCTCCTGGCTGCAGACGCCTCCAGCTTGCGCAGGGCGTCGCTTAGGTCCAGCGCCTGCTTGGCGGCCAGCTCCTGCTCCGCCTTGAGTTTGCCATTGAGCTGCGCACTCTGCTCCGTGCTGGCGGCCAGCTCCTGCGTCAGCAGCTCCACCTGGGCACACAGCGCATCCAGACGCTGCTGACTCGCCTGCAATTGGCGCTCCAGTGCGGCGCGCTCCTCGCTGCCCTTTGCGGCCAGCTGCTCGTTGGCCTGCTGGTGCTCGACCAGCTGCTGCGAGAGCTTCAACAGCTCGGCATTGGAGTCTGTGGAGCTGCTGTGCAGATTCGCCAGCTGCTGCTGCAGCGTCTCGTTCTGCTGGACCAGCGCCTGGCAGCGCGCCTCCAGCTGCTCGCGCTGCCTGCCCGCATCGCCCAGCGCCAGGTCGCGCTCTATGGCCAGCTGCTCCTGCTCGCCAAGCTGCGCCTGCTTCTGCTCCGCCTCTGCTCTCAGCTTGTCCAGGCTCTGCTGCAGCTCCTTGAGCTCGCGCTCCAGCCGCACATTGGTTTGTTGTAGCAGCTCATTGTCGCTGGCCAGCTCCAGGCGCTGGCCGCTGCTTGCGCTCTCCAGCGAGGCGTAGCTCTGCTGCTTGGCCTGGAGCTCCTCGTTCAGCTGCTTCAGCGTCTGCTGCAGCTGTGCTGCGCCCGAGCGTGCCGCCTGCAGCTCCGCCTGCACCGTCTCCGCCTGCTGCTGCTGCGTCTCGCATTTGGCCAGCAGAGCCGCGTGCTGGCGCCTCACATCGCCCAGCTCCAGCTCGTGCTGGGCGCAGGCATCCGTGCTGGTCTTCAGCTGCGTCTCTAGCTGCAGCTGCTGCAGCCTGGCTGTCTCCAGATCGCCCGTCTGCTTGTCGTGTGCTGCTCGCGTCGTCTGCTCCAGCAGCTTGGCCGTCTCCAGCTCCGCCAGACGCGCGGTGTCATTGGTCTGCAGCTGTCTTAGCTCCGCCTGCAGCTTGGCCAGCTGCTCTGCGCCCGTCTTGTCGCTGGATGCGGCCTGTTGCTGCAGTTGCTCCAGCTGCGTTTGCGTGGCCTTGAGTGTGGCTTCCAGATTCGCAGTCCGGGCATTCGCCTGGCTTAGCTGTGCGGCCTGTTCGGCGCGTTCCTTGGCCTGCTTTTGCTGCAGCTGCTCCCGGCTGCTGACTAGTTCCACGTGGACTTTTGTTTTCTGCTCCAGCTGCTGCTGCAGCTGCTCCAGGGACTTGGTCAGCTTCAGTTCCTTGTCGACTGTCTCCGCCTGGCTAGCCTCCAGCTGCGCCTGTGTCGATTGCTGCAGCAGCTCCAGCTCCTTCTGCAGCCCGCGCAGCTTCTGCTCCGCCACTTCCTTCGCCTCCTTTAGCTGCGCATTCTCCGCCAGCTGCTGCTGCAGGCGCGTCTTACTATCACCGCTGGCTTGGAGTTGTTCCCTAAGGCTGCTCAGCTGCTGTTCCAGTTCGCGCTTCTCCCGGGCCATTGATTCGTTCGCTTCCCTCAGCTGCTGCTGCTCTGCCCTCAGCTCGTCCAGCTGCGCTCTGCTGTCGTTGCTGTTGCGGCTGAGCATCTCGTCCAGCGCGGAGCTGTCTGCCAGTTGCACGTTCAGCTGCGTCGTCAGCTCGTCCAGCTGCTGGCTAAGCTCTCGGATCTGCTCGTCCCGCAAGCGAATCTCACTCTGCAGAATATCGCACTCGTCGTTGACGCTGGATCGTTGGCTTTCCACCTGCTTCAGTTGCTCCGCCTTCTCCGCCAGCTGCTGCTCAAAGTCGGCCTTGACTTGCTGCGCCTGTTTCTCGTTCTCCTCCTTGAGCAGCGCCAGTTCGCGGCGCAGATTCTCGATGCCGCACTGCGACAGCGAGAACTTCTCCAGGCTCTCATCTTTGGCCACCAGCTCCGCTTGAAGCGTCGCGATTTCCTTCTGCAGGTAGTTGATGTTCTCACGCAAACGCTTCTCTTCTTCCAAGGACTCCGTATGGCGTGCCTCACTCAGCTTCTCCTGGCAGCTTAGCTTCTCCTGCAGCGCAGCGATTTCCGACTGATCGTTGGCCAATCCGACGCTCTCCTCCGCAGGCGGCGCGCTCTGTAAACTGGGCGTGGCTGCGGGGGTTGAAACAAGAGTTTATAGCAATAACGCCCAAAACATTTGCGGGAAACTTTTATACCTGAGACTAGGTTCGTTATTTTCTTTTCCAGATCATGAATCTTTTCCTTATAGACCTGAGATTGAGCCTGCGCCGGAATACAAAGGGATGAATTAGTGGCTAATCAGAGCAGTTGTTGTTGGGCAATTTTATAAGATGTGCATTGACTGGTTTTAAATGTGCAGAGATTGGTCTGGTTTTCTTATAAATCTCAATCAAATTAATAATGAAAACTCAACCTTCTTTTACAGCAGCTAAGCTTAAATGATCCTAAGCCTAAAAGGCCCATGGCACAGGACTTTCATAACTTATTTAATAAAAGTTATACAAATTAATTTACTACACAAGCAAAGTATTCGAAAGCCTTTAAGCATTTGCGTTCACTTATGAGAATAATGGGGAGAAATCTACAAAAACTAATTAGAAGCCTTAGCTGTTGAAAAATTAATTATTACGCCTTTTATTAAAATGACACCTTATTTAGGCGGAAAACTGGCTATTGCCATTTTTGCATTTCCGAGCTAAATAATTCTTAGCAAAAACAATTTGAGAATTACGTAGAAATCGACAAAAATTACTTAGAAGATTTAGCTGTTGTTCCTACGGCAATTAATTAAAATTACACCTTATTTCTTCGGATAACTGGCAGCAGTATTGCATTTTCAGGCTAAATAAATCTCAGTAACAACAATTTGAACCAAACTGAAATACTCAACTTTGTGAATTTCGAATCAGAAATAAAAATTATATATCAGTCAAAAACATTGCGGTCCATAGTAAATGCTTCTTTCTACATTTATAATGCAAGCATACAAAAATATCTAAAAATTCCTTATGTAAAAGAAATAAATAAATCGAATTAGTACAAAATACATTGATAGACTTCACAACCACCCAAAATAACCTAACCTTAAATCTGACAGATAATAGTCTAGCTGTAAGAAGACTAAAAATAAAAAAATATATTCTCGATCTCCCGGATAGATAAATTAAATAATTACAACTTCAACCTAACATACACAATAAGTCAAATATAATAGTAGGTTTCACTGGAAACTTTCTATTCCTAGTAATTTTAATTATAGCCAACTAAATTTACTCATTGTCTTAAGGCAGAGTGTAAATAAATAAAGTAAAACGAAAAAATAAATAAAAAATAAAATAAATAAATATTAATAAAATATGATCGAGGGTTGAACGAATTGGCCTGGCTCTAAGCTCATTTAATAAAATATCAATTATTTACCAATTGATTGAAGGAAAATCATTATTCGGCTATTTTAAATTGCGATTCTAGCCCAACTGTTCGATGGAGTCTGTTGGCATTGCTAGTTATAAGTTTATTACTAGGACTTGGAACAATCTCACTTAAGAACCATAAGCCTAACCCTAATATCTGCGGCACTATTGCAGTCAATGCACATCTCTTTTTGCAGCTGTCTTACATTCAATTCATCGCCGCAGAATTGTGCCTCATCTATGGTAAATTGCAATTCTTCCGATTTCTTGCGCTCGTCGCCCAATTGCGACTCCAATTGCACAATGCGTGCCTTTAGCTGCGGGGGAGAGGAGAGCGTGGAGAGCAGGAAGAAATTGAATTAAATTAAATTCCAAGTGTAAAGTCAAATAAAACAACACTAATTGGCAAAATGCCTTGCAATAATATTTGTATATCGTATATTTGATATCGGGTAATGTATTTTAGTTTTTTGTTATATCGTAAGTAAGTTTTGTTTATATCGTAGATCGTACAACTAGACCAACAGCAAGAAAATTCGCTTTCATAAAATCAATTTTATACAGGTTTTCCAATTTCCATTTTTAAGTGTATATATCTTTATATATAATATATGCATATTTTTTCATTCGTATTCCAAAATAAAAAAACCATTCAGAACATGAAAATTCAATTCAATTCAATTCAATTGGGCTTTTTGTGGCTCATTTTTGTTTTGTGATAGGAGAATATCGTAAATAGTTTTTTGGTTGGGTTTCAGCATAAAACGCTGTCCAGACTTCGGCAATTAACTTCAATGTCAGGTTTCTTCCCAAAACGCATTCATCAAAGATTTTTCGTTTAAACAACATTTGAGCCCCGGCACAGGTAAGCACAGGTAAGGAGCAGGGTCCTCTACTTGATGCGCAACGGTGTCAGGACACTGTGCAGGATGCAGTGCCTCTCGTGCTTGCCCGACCAGCCACGGAACTCGCGTCGCAGATCGGCCAGACGAATGCTATGCCGGGCTATCAGGCGCCTCCAGCGATCGGCCTCGATCAGCAGTTGCTATAAAAATGAACAGGTACATACAGTGGTGCGTAAAAGTCGTTGTACAGTTTGAGAATTTCGATATTTTGGTTTTGCGTTAAAAAGAGCGACAGGGGATTAGAACTGTGGTTGGTTGTCGGATTGTGAAATTTTGCCAATTATAAGAACACAACTCAAAGTGCGCACGACATTTATGGAGCATGTGATGTGAGGTAGATAAAAGATATATTCACGCGTAAAACGTAACTCAAATTTATTCAAAAACAAACCGCAAAAAAAATTTCAAAATAAAAGAAAAAACAGATAAACAAATATAAATAAAAGCATAAAGCAATACAAGACGAAACCCGCGGACTCAAAATAGACAAAAATCCAATATAAAAGAAATTATATTTCCAGTCAAGCTGTCTATTCTATGCGTGCAATTGTGCTAAGGTACGGCAAATATATTTTTCGAACAGGTGTGAAAATGACCCCGAATGGTGTATGATAATGGAGGAAATTTGTTGAAAGTAGGTTATGCTATAACCATGATAATACTTGAGTTATTTTGATATGTGTGGTAAATTAATTGTCTTGAAAAATATCCCATTCTCAACTAGTTACTGACTTATAAAATCATGTTAAATCCTTTGCCTCATCTAAGAGATTTAATACCAACAAATTGTAAACGTAATTGAGATAAACATTCTACAGAGATTAATTTACTTTAGCTGGAGTCCGTGTTGTGCAAGTTTATTAGCACCGTGTCGTGATATGATTTCCCCCAAAGTTTAAACAGAATTTCAATTCTTTTTTGTTGACATTGTTAAGCTCGTTAGCGACTTGTTAAGATGATGAACCCGCATGAACCTTGGCCGAGTTGGAGTTGGAGAATGGAGCATGGAGAAAATTCCAACCGACTAATTTGTACTTTTTTTTCGGTGCGTGCAGTTAGCGCATTTTATGCGTGGCCAATTGACAGCTTGAGGAGCGCCCAAAATTCGTAGGAAAAAGTTTCAATTAAATGAACAAAATGTAACGTGCGCAAGTTAAGTGTGTAAAATTGACATACGACAAGAAAATGAGAGAGCAAAAAATAAATAAAAAGAAGAAAACGTAAAGAAACACAAAAATGTTAACACGGAGACAAGAAAAAACCAACCAGGTGAGCAAAAACAAATTGTTTAAACAATTCAGCACAGGTGACTGCCTGTGTGTGTGTGAGAGTGTGTGCATGCGTGTGTGTGTGTTACACTCCTTTTTTTTGCAATTGCAACAGCTTTTGAAAATTATAAAAAAAAGACCAAATCAAAGCTGAGCTGAATAAACATTCTCTGGACTTTAGCCAACTGGAAATAGTTTCTTTTTATCGCAAAACCAAACTTTCTTTGGTTTATCGGATCGCGATTTTTGTAGCTGTTCTTGTTGCAGTTGTTGTAGTTGTTGTAGCTGTTGTTGTTGTTGTTGCTGCAGCGGCTGTCTGGCTGAAATTGTTGTTGGCCTTGTCGTTGTCGTGCGGCTGCTGCTGTGGCTCGTCGGCCGCAGGCGGAAGGGCCGACTGCGATCCGCATAGGGCAGCGGCATGTACATTGTATCGGTGAAGATAATTACCTCATTGATGTTCTTTTGCAGGTGCAGCGCCTGGTTCTGTGCATCCTCCCGGTCCAGATCGCGTTCCACCATCAGCTGCTCCACGTGCTGTTGCTTCTCGCGCAGCAGGTCCTGTGAGAGAGAGAATGTTTGTGTGTGTGTGTGTGTGTGGCACAACAAGCGCATGAGTTACAACTGAATGCCCAAAATAAGAGGAAGAGTTGCACAACAAATAGTGTGCTCAAGTGTGTGTGTGTGTGTGTGTGTGTGTGTGTATATACAGGGTGCAGCATATAGTTGCAAGACTATTGAAAATTCCTTATCCAATCTATATTTAAATATGTTAACTTACGAATACGGGTTAAATATTTGAAAATACATTCTTATAGCCTAATTCCACTATAAACATTTATTACATTTTTTCCGAATGTTACATTTTCGGCGAATGTTAAATTTTTGTACATTTTCCTATAATTTCTTACACTTTTGCGAATGTTACTTTTTTTGCGAATGTGAAGTATGTTGCCTGTTGTTGGTTTTCACATAAGAAACCACATTTTTCACATTTGCAAAAAATTGTTGGTATTCGCACCGAGTAATTCGTGTTTTTTTTTATATGTTAACGACAACTGACATTTGCTAATGGAATCGCAGAATGTGCAGTTTGTGAATGTAACATATTTTGAGCATAGTGGAATCAGGCTTTTAATTACAAAAGACACATTTTAACATATTTCATCTTAATTACTAGTAAAGAATTTTACAACTAACGATAGTCTTGCAGCTGTATTGCAAAGCAAACGTACAATAGGAGTATATTTAGAGCAAACCTTTGGCAACCCAACAAACAAGTTAAATATAAAACGGGAGACAAATTCTGTGCGCATGCGTAACAAAATATAACAAAATAAAAGGTAAAGGTAAACACACAAAAAGCGTGCACTAAAATAGAAATTTGTATCGTAATTATTTATTATGCAGAAGGTGTACGAGTATATATTCGAAAACGAAAAGAAAATAATAAAAAAAATACAGCAAAACATATATACACGAAGATACATACATATAAGATAAGCCAAAAAGGGTGCAAGTAAAGTCGTATATTTTATAAATATATATTTTTGTACATGTTTAGTTGGGCTCATTTTGGCAATGTGTCGTGTGGCAAGTTAGTTGGTGGGGCGGGGCAGGAGGCGGTTAGTGGCAGGCTTAGAAGCTAGGTTAGCTAATTGTTTAGTCAATAGAGACACAGAGAAAGACACGCTCAAGCGACTTTAACAGGCGGGTACAGTAGGCGTGCATGTTAACTAACAGCGCGCGGGCGAACAGATGTTGTTTTTGCATACCTGCATGGAAAATTGACTTTTTGGCGTCGTTACAATTGGCCGAATGGGCGTGCTCGATTTGCGCTGCGTGGGAGGGGATTAAAATTAGTTAGTAAACAAAAAAAAAGAAAACTGAACACAGTTAACGGTTAAAATTAACAATATTAGCTATAGATAACAGCATAACTGTGGCAGGTAACAGGTAACTGATAACATATAACTGATAACGTGTGTGGCATGTGGCATGGCATGGCGCAGGCCCGGCTTATACCTGTGCATTCATGCGTATACGCGATGTATTTGTTGTGGCTATGCTGTTCATGGTGCCGATCGAGGTGAGAGATTCACGCGAGCCGGCGCGCGACAGACGCGTCTTCTTTGTCGACGGCGACAGCGACACCTTGGCAATCGGCACAAAGACACCGAATTTCGGCTTGCACTCAAAATATCTAAAACAAAAATTTAACGAAATTTAATGTTAATAAAAATTCGACAAGCTTTCTTCACACTATGGGCGCTTTACCTGATGCCGTCGACGGCGCCGTCGTTTTTGCCGCTGGCCTCGTCCAGCTCGACGCCGCACCAGTTGCCAGGTGCGAACTGTGTCTCGCCCAGGTAGCGCAAGATGCCCGGCCGACTGCCAAAGCCCGATGAGACAATCACACGATCGCCCACCGTCAGACCGTTCTCTGCAAAGAGCCATAGTTAGTGAAATCTCGCCATATAATCCTTAGCAGATCAGCTGGACTTACTGCCCGTGCCCGGGCTGCGCAGCATGGAGCTGCGCAGGCTGGCCGTTGGTGAGCCCGTGCGCGAACGTTCCGGCGAGTTCTTCGCCAGCGGCGAGGTGGGCGTCATTGCGCCCGACAGCGGATATGTTGTGAGCCGTGTGAGGCGCGAGAAGATGCCGCGCTTTGGCTCGCACTGGAAGTAACGTTTGCCCGAGACGCAGCCATCATTTTTGCCTGCAACAAATCAAGGTGTCAGTCAGTATACTTTATAGCGAGTGTCACCTGTGCGAGTGTCGCTCACCATTTGGCTCGTCGAGCACAATGCCTGCCCAGTCGCCGGGCGCAAAGTGTGTCTCGCCTATGTAGGCTATCTGGCCGGAACGCAGTCCGCCCACCCACACACGTTGGCCAATTATGAACTGCTCCGTGTTGGCTGTCAGCACGGTGCTGTTGTGATCTGTCAATTAGCAGCAGAGGGAAGGGATCGAGGAGGAGATGACATAGATGAGCATTTGATTATTATCATCAATCAGCAATGAAATCTCAATGTTTTGGCTGCGTTTCATAATGTTTCACACACACGTTCAAAACTCCGCTCAAGTCGTTTTACTATATACGTAGACATATATACAGATATATATAGTATAGTCGAATATGATGTCATATGCAAATTGTTCTAGTGCAATTTGCATATGTCGCTTGCAGTCAATGAAAGCCATTTGAAGCTGTCATATAAAAAATGACTACAACACGATCCCCCGCAGAGCTTGTGTAGAACGGATATTGTCTATTACCCGCTGATTATTACAGATATATATATATATATATACATATATATTCAGCATTAATCCATATGCACTTGATAGATCTTCTGATTTGACTTGGCGTCATTTACGCAAACAGACAACGCCTTAAAAAGTTGGCTTTAATTTAACAAATTACTTGTTGATATTTGATAAATGGCTTTTAAATGAAAAAATAATTAACTGGAAAATTACGCAACAACAAAATATGAAAAATAAATAAACAAAGATTGCATGCAAGCTATGTCATAATTTGTTATTGTTTGGCTCCTCCATTAATTTATTTTCAAGCTGCAACGTCAAGCGCTTCGCCCACATCTAATATGATAATTTGGTTAAATTTTTCATCATTAGGTTTTCAAATTTTTGCCGCTGCGATACGCAAGACATGCTCTTTGCTTGCCTGCATAAAGGTGTCAAGTTTGAGTTTGCAAAAAAAAATATATTATTTAAATATAAACCTATGCATATGCATTAGCCAAACATATTGTATATATTTTGTCGGGGGTCGGGTTAATCGAACATTAGTTGCGCTACTTTGCTAGTTAAATATACTAAATTAAATAATTATTAGTTTGCTTTAGCGTTCCGTTTTGATAATATTCGACTGAGTCACATAAGTGACACACTCTGGTCTAGCTTATAGTATATAAATTATATCACTTCAAACAAAGCTTCAATCTAAGCATAGCTTTCTATATTTTGCTTCTAGCTTCGCAAAAAAGTTTAATGGGGAATAACTTGAAGGTCGGTAGATTACACAAATAACGTACTTTACAACTTGCATTTGCCTTTAACAATTTTAATGAAAATTTTTCGGCACGCCGAAGATTTAATACCCTTGCAGACCGAACCTTTTCATAAGGGCACAGGGAAATTAGTTAATGCCCATTGTGGTTGATATCTTGAGAAACAAAAATTATTTCATACAAGAACCTCATTTTCCACCAATCATTTCTACGGCAGCTATATGATATAGTGGTTCGATCTTAATAAGATTTTGCCTAAATGTAGAGAGCATAGTGAAACTTATAAAAATCAAGTTTGGTCAAGATATTCTGAAGTACAAAAAAGTTTTCCATACAACAAGTTAATTTCCAAACGATCGTTCCTATGGCAACTATATAATATAGTGGTCCGATGTTGTTAGGATTTGGCATTTATATGAAGAGCATAGTAAAACTATTAAATGCCGAGTTTGGTCAAGATATCCTAATAAATGAAAAAGTTTTCCATACAAGAAACTACTTTTCGACCGATCGTTCCTATGGCAGCTTTATAATATAGTGGTCCGATTCGGCCGGTTCCGATATATGCATTGCGTGCAACAGAAAGAGGCACTTCTACAAAGTTTCATGACGATAGCTTTAAAACTGAGAGACTAGTTCGCATAGAAACAGACAGACGGACTCGAGTCGGCTGTTGATACTGATCAAGAGTAGTATATATGTATACTTCTTGGGCTCGGAGATGTCTTCTTCTATGCGTTACACATTTCGAGACAAAACTATAATACCCTCTGCAAGGGTATACAAATAAATGAATATTATCTGACCCATGTCACGCTTTAAAGCTGTGATGGGGCTTTAGTTGTAATATCCACAGATTAGCTGGCTCAGCTGTACAGTGAACACCCACACGCGTTGCCACAGTGTTTAATTGCTGGTAACGGCTCATTAGGCTTTGTTAATTTGACAATTTTTGGATCTTATAATGCGGGTTAGATCAGTACCAGGTAGAGCTAGCGACGGGCCATAAATCGTGGTAGCGTCCGTTTAAGGTGCGAGCAACTGGCATCGACTCAAAAAAACCACCTGCGCAAATATCTAACTGACATGTTGTGTGCATGTGTGTGCGCGTGTGTGTGTGTGCTTGTATCTATTTCGATATACACAGATAGAACAGTTCGTGAGCTGCTCTTTTGCTTACCTGAGCTGCGACGCCGACCCGTGGCCTCAAGATAATAATCGTCTATGGTTAAATCGAAACGAAAACAAAAACAAAAAAACGAAAACAAAGCACAGTTACAGATACATTTACAGCATGCAGGTGTGCTTGGGGTGGAGAGGAGGGGGTTATCTCAGTTGGACAGACTTACAAGATGTGCGACGTCCATTATCGGAGGGAGACCTAAGCGATCCGCGGCCGGGCGAGAAGCGTTCCCAGTCGGACGTGGGCGAGAGCGAGGAGCGCGTAAAGCGCTTGACAGTCTCTTGATAGAGATCTACGAGTATCGGATATATGTATAAGTGCTATATAGACGCGATTTACATAAATGTTAAATGTTAACTGCATATGGGCGTCGCTTTTTTTTTGTGGTTTTAGCTTTTGGGTGGCGCACAGATCGGAGTTCATTCGAGGTCTGTTTACGTTTTGCCCGTGGTTAGTTAATAATTAGCGAATTTGTGTTAATCACATACAACGGACCTGGGCCTGGTAAATTATGATTATGTGAAAGTTGTCAGTTCTGTGTTGTTGTTGTTTAATCAGTTATTAGCCGCAAGCAGTTGGTAAGGCAGTTAACTAAAAGAACTTTCCAGAGTGCGCAACTTCTCAACTGAGCCGTTTGTGAGAACAAAAATAAAGGTGTTTAAAGGGTGAGGCGTTTGCGATTTAGAAAGGTGCATCTGCTGAACTTTACTTTAACAAATTTGAAAAGAATGGAAAAGACAGTAAAAAGTAGGGTATTAAGTGTCCTATAGTATGTCTTTAGATAGAGCTTTTGTTTTGGAGATATGCCGTAGTGTAAAAACTAGGGTATAAATAAACCTAAAATGTACATTTTATATCTTGAAACGGAGCATTTACTATTTTATTTATGTCTGCCAAGGTTTAATGAAATTGAGTGTATAAAAAAACCTAAAAGTTACATTTTATATCTTCAAATGGACCAATAACTATTTTATTAATGTCTGCCAAGGTTGCTAATTATTTTGTAGGGTATTAAGAGTTCAATCGTCTGCCTTTAGAAAGAGCTTTTGTTTTTGAGTGTAAAATTGAGGCTATAAATAAATCTAAATGTCAAGTTTTATGTCTTAAAAGGGAACAATTAGTATTTTATTAATGTCTGTCAACGTTTCTTATTATTGTGTTGTTCTTAAAAAGCTTTCTGTTTTCACTGCTCAGATAACAAAAATGGAAACCTTAAAAAAGTAGTTGCTAGAGAGAAACGTATTTTATGGCTAATCATAAAGTGAGCTCCGTTAGGCGACATTCTCTCTCTTTGCTGCTGCTGTTGACTTTCGAAATCAATTGTCGTAAATTTGCAAGCGTCAAAATAAAAAGGCATAAATCAATTAAATTGTCGACAGTTTGGTAACAAATTGCAGCAGCGAGAGTCAGAGCAAAAGATGCAGACAGAAAGCAAAGTATAAACATTTTGTGCGATTGCACGATTTTGGTTTCCGCTTAATTTACGGCCGTGTAGTTAATTGTGTTTTTGTCAGCTTGAAATTGGCTTTTTCTTGCTGTTGGCTGTCTGCAATAAAAATGTATCTTGAAGATGCGAGAACAGCCTTTGCCAGCCAATCGAGCTGCCCGAACGGTAGCCAAGCATGACGTGGCCAAAAACGCACAGCAGCAGCAACTTCAAGGTTCAATTGTTGCTCAAAAGATACATTGAAAATAGACAACTCCCCTCAACCCCCCTCCCCATCTAACTATTAGTATATATACATATATGGTGTCTGGTCAGTCAAGACAATTTGTTATTATTTGCTATTATATTTCGTGACGCTTGCAATTTTTTAATTAGCCCCACAAACCATTGTGTCTGGCAAATGTATCTGTATCTACACTTCGATATGGACGCCCTTCAATTTATCTATTAAGCTAAGACTTTCACTGTGTCCAAACAGGCGAAACTCTTTTCAATTGGCTTTTAGCCCGTTTTTAACAAAAGACAAGCACTTGAATGTTCTACGTTTCCATGGAAATGTTTAGCAGCAAATATAAAAATAATATAATTGGTAATGAAAATTGGCTGAGCTTGAAGTCCATGAAAATCGTTGCAGAAAATATATAAAAATATTATATAATTGGTTTTGAAGAAAATATATAAAAATATTTTATAATTGGAAACTTTATATCTCAGCATTTAAGTAATTTTTGGCTTGATTTTTGACAAGAAATTATTGCAGAAAATATAATATATATCATGAAAGTCGGCTAAGCTTGAAATCCAAGGAAAATTTTGCAGAAAATATATACAAATATTATATAGTTGGTCTAGTTGGGAACTTTATAGCTCAACATTTAGTATATAAGAAATATGACAAAAAATTGTTGAAGAAAATGTATAAAAATCTATTATGATTGGTCTTGAAAATTGGCTAAGTTTGAAGACCAGAAAATATATAAAAAAATAATAAAATAGGTCAAGAAAATTTGCTAAGTTTGAGTTTGGGCTGGAAACTTTATATCTCAACATTTAAGTAACATTTGTTCTGGGTTATGCCATAAAAATTGACTCTCTCAAGGTAGGTTTAGCTCATTCTTTCAATTAAGAATATATGCAGTTAGTTACCTTCAAGGCCAGAGAGTCGCTTGGTGCTAATAGATCAGTCATAAGCCATTCGCTGGAGCCTTTATTAATTGCAGCTCAACTCGGCTGGGCGAGTGATGGAAATCTAAATTGTTGATTTTTAGCGTTTAACTGTTAAACGTGTGTGCGCGAGTCTTTGTGAATGCTAAAAATACATTTCCTTGCAGTTGACATTCAGTGTCTACACTAATGAACTCATGTATCTGACAGATACGCAATGAATCATCAAAGCGGCCGCTGCGTCCAATGCGCTGCGGCGTGAGTGTGGCGCCCCGAGTCTATGGCCTACGTCTACGTAATGCTGCCTAATGTTGTTTTGGCCAAAAAAACAAAGCAAACGCAGCCGACCCACTTTGCTCACGACTCTGGCCAAATGGATGGACGCGTCCATTTATGGATCTGATCGGATCGGATCGGGCGTGCGCTCGCATGTTCGCCCGATAAATCACAGCGCGCACAGCGCGAACATGTCATGGGCTCATTATCTATTGAAATGATTAAACAACATTTAATTAAACTAAACTGTGTGCAAGTGCATGTCTCTGAGGCAAATGCATAGCGTGTAGGTCGCCGCTATCTCAAATCGAACTCTCAGCTACAGATTCTAGATACAGATACAGGTACAGATACAGATACAGATACTTGTGTCCAAGTCCAAGTGGGTGCTGTTGCTCGGGCTGTGATCGCTTCTCGTCCCACATTGGACGGCTGCTAGATAGCTGTAGTCGTTTAGCCTGGTCACACTGGTCACGACTTACATGACTTTTCGGCAGGTAAAACTAGATGCAAATCTCTTTTTGCGGCAAAAGCCGGCAACAGTTGCTAACAACAGTTGCCGACAACAGTTGCTACCAACACATTCCACACAGCAGCCAAGTGCCGCTGAATGGCTTGGGCAACAGCTACAGTGAAGTTTCGTAAGAGGGACATAAGTAATAAGAAATAAGCCTTGGTATGCCAAATCAAATTGGATTTAAATGAACAGTTGGAGTTTCCGAGCAACTGCTTCGGCTTAAAGGTCTTGATTATAATAGGTCCAGGCCTTAAATTTATTAAAACTCCAAAAATAAACACTTTAATATAATTGAATAAGTTTTTTCTTTAACTGTGGCACGCCTTGCTTAGCACTTAGTTAGTCTTCACTGTGCGCTCATCTAAAATGCAGCATTTTTATCGCAATTAATTGCATTTCTGTGCATTTGCTTTGAGCACAACAATAATTGCATTTAATTTTCTATGATAATATTCGTTGATATTTTCAACACCAGCTTTTGTGCTTTTGCGCTCAGAACAACGCCCGCCCAGGCGATTGTGCTATTGTGAGAATTTCACCAAATGGAAAACTGGTTTGATGTCGGGCTTTGGGTTTTGGTATTTAGATTTTAGATGCTTACGTGACGCGGGTGCTGCGTAGTTGTTGGCTTTCAGGTTTTCACAAACCACTTTTCGAAGGCGTATTCGTAAAATGTCAATAATATAAATATTATTTTTGACTGGAATACAACAAAAAAAACATGTGACTCCAAAATTTATCGATATACCGGCAACAATCTATAGAAACCCCCACCAGCCCCCTAACCCACATATTTGCAGTGTTTTTTTATTTTTTTTTTTGAGTGTCGCGTATTTCACATTACAATTTAAATTGTATAATTTTATACGCATATGCATAGAACGTGTTTAGCATTCAAAATACTGGAAAGACCTCAGCCGAGAAGGGCACTCGAAATACCCCAACATATATCTAAAAACAATTATATAAACACTTGAGCACACATTTGCTTAATGGAAATTATTTGCTTAGCGCCAACTAATCCCATAGGAATATAGACGATTAAAATTATAACTGAAATAATAGTTAAATCAATTGTCCAGGGGAAGTCGTAAAATTGTTGCCAAGGCGCAGTTCGCAGTCAATTGAGGTGATCATTTGTAGATCAGATTCAGTTGATGCATACGTAAATAAGTAATTGGGGTTGGGATAGATCAATCAAACGATTGAGGTCGAGCTGAATTGGAGAAAGTCTGGGAACAATATGTATGCATACATTTTGGGTTTATTTGTTAACTAGTTCAAAATTATGCAAAATTACAAAAAATTGCACTTTACTTTCAGTTTATCTAGAGCCCAATGTTATGGGAAAAAGATTCCAATTTAAATTATTGGGTTTACTTTTTAACTAGTTCAAAATGATGCTGCATTTGCAAAAATACAAAAACTTGCAATTTAGATTTAGTTTATCTAGAACCCAAATAATCGTAGCTTAAATTAAGATTAAAAGGAAAAATTTTCCAGTTGAAATTATGGTTAAATTAATTTGTTCAAGCGTTGCCGATTTAATTTTAGATTAGAGCCGTCAAATGCAATTTTTAACGCCGTTTTATTTCCAGTTTATGGATATGTTTACCCCGATGTGTTAATTAAACCATTAAAAGCGGCAAAAAACGTATTAATATGTCATGGAATTAAAGAACTTATGAAACGCATCTTGAAAGCCAAGTGTACAAATGAAGTAAAATGCAAAGAAATGTTGTAATTAAAATTAATATTTACCTGTGTACGCTGAATTGATCGAACTCAAATTGTCATCGCTTTCACGACTCATGCTGTTTGTATCTAAAAATAAAACCGAATAACGTATAACGGAAGCAAAGAAAAGAAAGAAAATACAAAAGTCAGGCAAATGAACATAACAATATAACAATATAACAAATAACAATAAAAGATATATGAAGAGCACATGCTGACCACGAGAATAACAAAAGGCAAATTAAATTGAAATTAAAGCTACTTACGACCCACAATGGGGGCAAAAGGGATCCAATAATTCAGAGTTTCATACGATATTCAGGCCAAAGCAACTGCCCAGCTAATTGGCCAAGAAAGCAAACGGCGGCGGCGGCACAACAACAAAAAGCCAAAATGTGCAAATAGCAATTAGTAGCCGGTAAAATTACCGACTCCAGCTCGATACATATTGTTGTTCGTCTGTGTATCTGTGTGTGTGTGTGTGTGTGTGTGTGTGTCTGTGTGTGTTTATTTGAGTGTGGGCTGGGACAAGCGCAGTTAACAAATTGCACAGTTAAGCGCAGTTAAGTTATATAAACAACGCGCTCGCTGAGATAACCAGAGAGCGTTAAACAGGTGAATGTAGCGCAGCTAAAAATATACTTATTATGCATAACAATCGAAGATAAAGAAACATCTTAAATATACTCAAAGTGAGTTAAAGATACTTAAGTATCTTTCAGATACTCAGCCAGATCTAAGGCCAACGAAAGTAAATCAAAGATGCTGATATATCCCTCAGATACTCAGGCGACAGCTAGCGATAGTCAATTGAAGATACATACATATGTATCTTATAGATACTCAAAGCGAGTCCAACAAAGATAATTAAATATCTTTCAGATACTCAAGGTAGATCTAGAGCCAACGAAAGTAAATCGAAGATACCAAAGTATCTTTCCGATACTCATTTAAGCGACGACAGCCAGAAGATACTTATATACATATGTTTTTATAGATACCCAAGGCGAGTCAAATATCTTTCAGATACTCAAGCTACGTTTAGAGCCAACGAAATTAAATCGAATATACCAAAATATCTTTCAGATTTTCAGACAAGCGACAGCTAGCGATAGTCATTTGAAGATACTTATATATGTATCTTATAGATACTCAAAGCTAGTCGTGACACTTTAGCCCGCACACGCGTAGCATCTCGTCTTTAGCATCTGTCCGTGGGGTGATCCATCACCTTTAACTGAAACTCGTTTCAGCAAACGATACTAGCCACAATTTTAATGACCTATTAAAAACGTCAGTGCGAATCTCGCGAAAATCAACTGAAATCAGCGCGCATCAGCAAAACATTGTCCGGCTTCTGACATTTGCCGGTATTTTACGGCGTGAATTCGTTACGTGTACTGAAAAAATGGACACTCGAAAAATGCCGGCAAATTGCAAATTGAAGATGTACACAATTGAGTTATACCCAGCATTCGCAGATGAACGGGGTATCACAGTGCTGCAAGAAAGTCTGATTGGCAAATTGCAGATCAATGCAAATCCACCTGATCGGGTGAAAAACAAGTGATTTTTACATAAATAAAAAACTCTTTAGACAGTAAGATGCTAAAGTTATGTTTCATAGTCTGTAACAGACTTTGACATTAAGCAGAAATCTGTCTACCATTTATATCTAGTCAATTTATTCCAACTGTCTTATGGAAAACTGTTTACTAGGTATCTGCTAGTCGTGCTTTGTTCGATTGCAGCATTCTTCATAATTTTCAAGCTGAATAATTAACAACAAAATGCGGCACGACAGTTCGCAGAGTTAACAAATGAGCAAAGGCAGCAACAAAGGTTGATTGAATGACAGTTTAAAGATCAATGCAAATCCACTTCAGCAGGTGAAAAATAAGTGATTTTTTCTCTAATAAAATACCTTTAGCCCTAATAGTCTTAAACAAGCTTTGATTTTAACTAGAAAGCTGTAGACCTTTTATATCTAGTCAATTTATTCCGAGTCTCTTATGAAAAACTGTTTACTGGGTATCTGCTAGTCGTGCTTTGCTCGATTGCAGCATTCTTCATAATTTTCAAGCTGAATAATTAACAACAAAATGCGGCACGACAGTTTGCAGAGTAAACAAATGAGCTAAAGCAGCAACAAGCGCTGAATATAGAATTGAAGATGTTTTGTTTTTGGCTTTTTGCTTTGCTTAACTGATTGAACATTAATAATAATAATAAATGTACGGCTCAATAGATGGGCCAACAGTTGCCGCGTGTCTCTCCAGATTGAGAGAGAAAAACAACTTAATTACGCTTTGTGCTTTATGCCAAAAATTATGAAAAGAGCCTTCAAATTTGGCCAAATACAATTAAGAGCCGCAGTAATTTGCTTCTTTTGGCCCGGTAGCCATAAATAATAGCAAGAAAAAATATATAATTATTTTTTATTTTTTTATATTTGTTGCTTAAATTGTGTTACAAATTATGCAACCCACACGCAATTGAAAGTCGCTTTTGGGTTGGGCATTTGATTAACTATCTGTGGGCGTTCGACATGTTGTTGTTAACTGTTATTGGAGTATCTCGGGGCAAAGTATTAGCCGAATTTCGTAGTTGATTGAATACCTGCAAATTGAACTGCGAACTATAAACTCTGGTGGTTGCATGTTCACATTATAAAGCTCGACTTGGAGATATTAAAAAGCAACCAATTCTGCTGTAGAAATTAAACAAACCTTTTCAGCTTTTTCTCTCGTAATCTGTTTGTATATTATTAACAGAGATGTACTTAGAAGTTGCCTGGGGCTGGCAACACTTAGCAGCATGTTAAATGGAACTTTGGAGTGCCACATTTGATTATTGAAAAAAAAAAAACTGCGACAGGGGCTTTTGTTTGTTTGTGTTTCGGTAAGTGACACGTTAATTTATTTGCCTGTCTGTCTGTGCCTTAGAACAATATCGCATTCGAAATAATTAAAAGCACTCGAGTGTGCACGAATGAAAAAATAAAACCATTTGACGGTGATTAAAATGCTTGCTTAATGGACACTATTTGCACCGGGTAGGCACCTGAGGCTCTTTTAAGCCGGCGAAGTATGTTAGCTGGAGCATGAAATACGTAAAGGAAGTAAATGGAAGAGATATCTCCGCTGTATACGAGGAACATGTCAAAGCAACTGTTACAAAAAACAGCTGGGTCTTCCCCCCAACTCCCCTACTCACTACTCTTAACTCCCCTACTCTCTACTCTCAACTCCCCTATTCTCTACTCTCTACTCTCTACTCTCTACTCTCAACTCTCTACTCTCAACTCCCCTACTCTCTAATCTCTACTCTCAACTTCCCTACTCTCCACTATGCACTCTACTCTCTGCTCTCTACTCTCTACTTTCTATCCCTAATCCCTAATCCCTAATCCATACTCCTTACTCTCTACTCTCAACTCCCCTACTCTCTACTCTCAACTCCCTACTCCCTACTCTCTACTCTCAACTCCCCTACTCTCTAATCTCTACTCTCAACTTCCCTACTCTCTACTCTCTACTCTGCACTCTACTCTCTGCTCTCTACTCTCTACTTTCTACTCCCTACTCCCTAATCCCTAATCCCTAATCCCTACTCCTTACTCTCTACTCTCAACTCCCCTACTCTCTACTCTACTCTCTACTCTACTCTCTACTCTCTGCTCTCTACTCTCTACTCCTCCCTAATCCCTACTCCCCAACTCCCCATCTCAGAGGTGCTTTAGACTGCCCGCAGCTTTGGTCTGTTGGTCCAAAGCATAAAGAACTCTGCCATTAGGCGCACATTACATACAAGCTCAGAGGTTAATAATTCATTAGTAGACAGCTGGAGAGCCAACTCTTTGTCGAATCGGCGTGGAGCACAAAGTTAGTGGCCTTAATGGGTTTGTTTGCGTCGACATGGAAGCCGCTTAGATCTTTTTGGCCAGAAAAGCAGCGAAGCGAATAACAAAATAAATAAGTAAAAAATCTTGCATGAATGATATTTCAGTTTAAGCAAAAGTTATGACAACATGCGAGCAAAAAAATAAAAAATTAAATGCCATTTCATGGGCCTCACTTATGCAAAATAAATCCCGGCCGACCAAACGTGGTAGCTCATAAAAATTAATTAACCAAATGCGGCAGCAGCCGAATGCTGCCAAAAAGCAACTGTAATTGAATTACAGGTGCTGACAAAAAAAAAAAAAAAAGTAAAAGGTGCCGGCGGAAAAGGCAACAACAAATTTGTGTAAAGTGCAATTAGCAAGCGACTTGATTGCCATATAATGTGCCAGCCCTGGTGGCAATTAAAAAGTCGTCATATATTTATGGCAAGCAATATGCAGCAATGCAGGCTAATGGTGCGTATGCGCAACAGCAGCGGCACATATATGTATATATTACTCATACGACACCTACGCGGATGCGCGCTGGAATTCTAGAACAAATACAAACTGAACTAAGCTGAGCTCATTGCGCCAAAATGGCTACAGAAATAAATAACAATAATAATAAACAAATATGTAAACAAAACTGTTCAAACAGCGACACGTTCGAAATGACGCCAGTATCTATTGTTGGATTTCACACAGAAATTTAACGACCAAACCATAAAGAACAGACCAAATAAATGATGCTACCAATACGATATGGTTCTACATAGTCCAGTCCGGGGTTGAGTTCGGGCTATCTTTTTGAGTTTATCGATGCTCACAAATATGGCGAAAGCCTCGTAACATCTGCGCCCACAACTTGTCGCACAGCTGCCTTTTAAAATGTGTAAAATAAATATCTAATTGGTTCGATACAGTTGTGTAAGCGAGGGTGGAGGTGAGGGAGGGCGTGGTCACAATGCTCCGTCATCGTAAGGGCATTTATATCTAACAGCGTGCAATTGAAAGTAAACATAACCTAATGATATCTTGTTCTTATCTTAATGCCGCAATGGCTTTAACTATTGAAAGCTTTATGCTGTCAAATGCTAATAACCATAATTTAAAAAAGGTTGATTTGGGCTGTAAACCTGAATTTGTAAACAATTTCGAAGGCAAACACTGACAAATCTGAGCAGCACATTAATGGCTCAACTTGGGTTTGAACCAGCTTCGCAACCAGTTCAAAATTATTTTTCTTTGTAAGCCGAAACAAATGACAAATCTTCTAGCCGGAACGAGGCGTACGAAATTTAAATAGGGAGTCTCAATGAAGATCACAAGCAACAGAAATTCATAACTAAATGTTTTCGTGTCTTTTGTTTATTTTTATCGCCAAACTGACGGAAAATACAGCTGGCAGTTAAATTCGAGCATGTTTACCTCCCCGGTTGGGTTTTCCAGATAGCGCGAAGAGTTGGTAAATTTTGGACTGGCAATGCCTAAATAAAATAGGTGCCTGTTTTTTTGTTTTTTTTTTGTTTTGTGTACTCGCCCGACTCGTTATCAGTTGTCAAAAGCAGCCAAAAAAAGGCGATAGTAACAAAAAGCAAATAAACCAAATACACAAAAATGCTGTGCTGATAAAATGCCATTTGCAAAAACAAAAAAAAAATACAATGCCAATTGTCTCGTCTAATGCTTATGCTCTATACAATGTGGCAAATGTGCTACACGGCATGGCGCTTGGCTCCAGAGCAGGTCTCATCGAACCTCAAGCGCGTCGCGTCCGGCCGAAAAGAAAGCCCGTCCCCGGACGAAGAGTAGAAAGTTTGCGGCGAGCCGGCAAATTTGCATTGGGTATTAGCAAGTGAAGCGTTTTGGCCAAAACACGTCATAGCCCATGCCAAAAATTGGCCAATCAACAATCAACAAATGCAACAAAAAAACTTTTGCGCAATATGTTAGTGTTATTTGTGTTTATTGTAAAAATTAAACATGCGAAAGTTATTTAGTTGCATATAGAAAAAGATGGTTAAGTCAAAGCCCTTTGAAAGAGGCAAAACTCGGGAAAAGCTCTGTTAACGAAAATTTTAGATAATTGCAATAAAATGCATCACTTCGAGAATTGTTGGTTGGAGAGTAGAAAACAATTTTGAACTGGAAAAAGGGAGTCCGTTAGAAGTTTTACTGTACTGTAATACTTATCAACAGTTGGAATTTAAATGACGTACAACGCATTTAGCTGCCCTCATGTGTAAAACACTTGAAATTCCAAAAAACTTTTTGATTGCACAAATAACTGATTGCACTTTTCTATTTATACATTTGTTCACATAAAATTCTAATTGCCTGATTCCACTATGCTCAAAATATGTTACATTTACAAACTGCAAATGTCAGTTGTCGTTAACATATGAACGTCAAAGTACCGCTGCTTTAAATAAACAGTTAATTGGTTTGATTTGATTTATTGAAGAGCCGCAAAGTTTCCCTTCATCGAAATACGACCTCTTAGTAGGGGTTCCATTTAATGGACTCTTTGTGAGATTTGGCCATCTTTATATGTTAAGAACTGTGGGTTTAGTAGAATTTCAAATTATAATCTTAAGTTACCGATAACTTTCTTCGTAATATAAGCTGTTTATGGTAATGATACTTTCATATTTTCCATAACATCGATGCGAAATTCGATAAATCATCACAAAAAAACACAAATTAATTGGGGGAATACCAACATTTTTTGCAAATGTGAAAAATGTGGTTTCTTATGGGAAAACGTAAATGCAACATATTTGACATTAGCAAAAAATGAAAGAAATGTTGGCAGTGGAATTAGGCTATAAGGGTTTTACGGCGTATTTTCAAAGGTTATCAAAAGGGACAGTAACTCTATTTGTGTATTTCATCAATTGTCTATTGGCTGCCGTCAAAACTTAGATAGACAATAATACATTTTTATACCTAATTAGCGGTTAACCGCAAATTTCAATATAGCAAAATCCGGTTGGTGCTTTTTATTTATCTATCATTGTTGTTGTTGCTGCGCTTTTACTTGACATGCGGCGACAACTTTGTTGTAGTTTTGAGTTTAAAGTCTATGGAACGGCTAAGGTTGATATTGTGGGCCAAGCGAAATACACGTGATTCTCAATGCTGGAGACAGACTGGAGACAGACTCTGACTAAGCGCTGTTGACCAAATTACAGTGTAACTGAGTTCAGGGCCAAAAAATAGGTGTAACTTGTTTTAATAGCAAGATAATATAATCTGGGAAAATACATCTAACCTTCAGGGTATAATTCCATACAAAGAGACTTAGTCATAATTCCTAACTGTGGAGTAAAAGTGCTGGGCCGCGCCCTTAATGGTTCCTATCAACGTGCTATAAAATTAAATTTGGCGTTAAACAAAAAGACAATATCTAAAGGAATGATAAGAAATGTGTTTCAAAAACTTGACTACAGCAAGCAGAAAACAGTAACTAAGTGTTGCCAATTATAATTATCTTATCAATGGGGCAATAAAAAAAGCGAAATCAAAGTAACATTTTGTCAAGCCTCATGAAACAAGAAAAAATGTAAGCCAATCGACACCTATTTAGCTTTTCCAATTATAGCAATATTTTATGTAAAGACAGCTGTTAATAACAGAAGCAACTCAAGGTTAACATTTATGGAAAACAACAACAGAAACTGTTAAAGCTGGAATATATATTCAGCTGGAATATATGTTAATGCACACATATGTATGTTAAGAAACAACTGGCAGATATTACGAATAACAATAATGAAGACATTTTCAGAGCACTTAGAGCACAAGTTCGGATATTCCTTTTAGGGCGGCACAGAGGACAACAACAACTCGAATCAAAAGGGTCACAACTTTTACTTTCTGGATTTTGATTTTATGTTTTGTTTTTGTTTTATCAGAAATTCACCTTTTTTAGATTTGTAACAGAAAATTAGTTGAGATTCGACAGACCAATGGAAATCGGTTTAATGTCTACGGCGTATTCCACTATATTGCAGTATATAGCAGCTGTATTGTTCAGTTGAAGCCTGATACGCTGGCCAGAGCTGATGCCCGCATCTATTAAGTAGTTCCCAAAAAACGCGTCCGTCTCGCAAAAAGTCGCTGAAGTTACTGAAAAGCGCAAGTTTTGCGAACTTGCGAGAAGCCAGCAATTGCGAGCTTTGCGAGCGCGAGAGAGCCAGAGAGCGCGAGAGCAGAGAGCCGAGCGAATGAACGAACCAAGCTTTGTAGCCCAGTGTTGCTTTTGTCTGTGTGCGTGTGTGTGTGTGTGTGTGTGTGGAGCAACAGTGTTTTTATTGAATAAACGACGACACGAAAAACCGTAAAGTTATTTTACTTTTTTCTCATTTAGCTCGTAACACGGACGCGTACTTTAAAGATTTTGCAAACAAAAGCGGAGCGCTGATCGTCTTTTTATTGGGGGGCAAAGCTTGGCAAGGGTTGCCACACTTTTCAAAGTAATTTGCATACCTCTTAGAAACGTAGCATATAAAAAAGTTGTGCAGGTCATAATTCGTTTACGTACTTATTCGCGATCTGAATTAACTTATCCAAATTTCAAGGGCTTTTGATTAAATTGTCAATTTACAAAGTGCTGAAAAAAACTTAGCGTATCTGAGAGTCGAACACTCTCGACTTTAAGATTCATATTGGAAATGGGTGCGTGCACTGATTTATGATCGTGGCGCCTATATAATGCCTGCCGAGTCTGAAACTGAATTGCGTTTGGCTTTTAGCACTTATCGCAGAAATAACAAATTGAATGTAGTCTCCGGCCGGAGATTCTATAGAGGATATGCGGGCAAGTGTGTTGCTCAATTGAATGCTCTATAAATAAAGTAAATAAATGATGAATCAGTAATGGGTCTCGCCACAGCAAAAGGTCAAATCGAGCCAAAAACCGAGTAGTACACTAATCCACTCACGGATCACGGATGTACCCAACCATTAGACGATCCAATCTTAAGTCAAATGAGCTTTCGGCTTTTGTAGCACACACATTTTTCATATGTATATTTTTATTATTATAGAGAGCGCGCTTGTTTCCGATCAAGATCAATAAAATGACATAAGCTCGACTAGAAAACAAAACGCTAACGAGAAAGTGCAAAACACGGGAAGATCAGAGATATACCTGTGTGTGTGCTTGTCTGTGTGTGTGTGTCAAATGCGCAGTGCAAAAATTGACAAAAATATATATGGAGAATAATATAAAAGGCAACAACAGTTCGTCAGTTCGTGTGTCATCGGCTGCTCGCCTGACAGACAGCACGCAGCGCACAAAATTCAATTATAAGTGCCACAATTTATAAACAGTCGCTGCCCCACACACAGCGTGTGCTCCGCGGTAGGGCATTGGGGATTCGGGGTGGCGGGTGTGGGTTTGACATTGAGTGCTGAGAGATGAATGACAGGTACACGAAAGTGATTCAGTTCTAAGTGCTTCGTGTGTGCCCTTTGAAATTGCTATGAATGCTCGCTTGGATAGATTAAATTATGAACAAGAGGCTCTAGTCGGGAGTTCCCGGCTAGGGTATACCCTGAACCCTCTTCTGGCTTCACCAACTGTAGCTCGTGATAGGATTCGTTTGCTTTAGCAGTAATTAAAAAAAATATATAAGCCTTTCCCTAACCAGGAATCGAACCCGTGACAAATGGCACCAACTGCAAACGTCTCCACTCGACAGCCACGCAAACAATTCAGTTCATATTAAAAATAAACTAATTAAAATAAAAACATTACAAAACAATTGCCATTTAAATGCTGTTTACATTTACACAGAAATTCTTGCAATTTTCGCTAACTGCCAAAAACACGTGTCTTTAATAACTTTTGTGTTTTTCTTAACCGATTTTGATGAAATTTTCAACAGTAGATCTGATTGTGCTATAGAATATACGTACATATGTATGTATATAGGGACAATTGCATTAAAATTGTGGCTTTAATTGGTTCAAATTGGTTTATTTATTTGATTTATAGCTATACTGTATAAGCGGGGAGCTGGCAATAGTTATAGAATAAAGGATATTTTGTATATATAGATATTTAAGAAGCTACTTTTCAAATTTGGTGGAGACACTTATAATTTACCAGATTTGCTCAAAAAACAGAATTTCGATATGGATTCTTGTCGATTGCTTGACAACAGGGTAAGTTATAGATTAGCGGAAACAAACTCCTACTCCTACTAGAAGGACCTACGTTCCTCTTAAAGGTTCTGAGATTCTGAGACAGACAGATGGACACTGCTCGATCGACTTGGCTATTAATTGGTTGGAGATGCTTCCTTCTGCATGTTACATACATTTGCACAAATACATTATACCCTTTGTACCCATTTTTAATGGGTTCAGGGTATATTAACACCTTAAGACAGTTCTAAATACTCTTTAATTTAACTGGATCAAACAGTTAAAGAATTGGTGTACAATATAGGGTATATTGCTTTTGTAGCTATAGAGGAGGCCTTTCTGACGCCACCTCTGTCAAAACTACAAAAGCTTACGACTTTGCCTATCGCTCAGAGATTATTTCACTTTTGGGTAACCTACCCAGTGTTATTATATATTAAGGTAAAATCTTGATTTTTGGTATGCGTACACATTTGAATGCCACATTTTTTCCCTAAAATTTCCAATCTGATACGATAATAAACGCAAAAGTTATCTAAGAGTGCAATTTTCTTGAATTGGAGATGAGATACAGTCGGCAGCTTTTGAAGCTGGCTGCAGGGTATCTCCTAGTCGAGCAGTGCCGTCAGTTTGCCCTGGTGCAATTAAAGAGCTTAAGTTGGGGATAACAGAGAATAAAAAGCAAAGCCAGCACCCTTTGAAACTGGCTACAGGGTATCTGCTAGTCGGCCAGTACTCTCTAGAACAGTTACACTTGCAATTAGAGAGCTTACGAATGGGAAACAAGACACTGGCGTGAAGCTTTCCGAGCTGCGGTCGCATCGATTGTAATAAGAAAGACGATGAGGATCGCTCGAGATTCCCATTAAAAAATATAAACACAAATAAACATATACGATATCCCCGCATATATGGGCTAATGGGTCGATCGACGTGCGATACGGGGCTGCGGTTTGGCACAATTACGTGAATGAATTGAGTCGCAGACGCCTCCAACACACACAGCACACAGCGCACAGCACGGCTCAATTAAATAGTAGCCGCGTTTCATTTAATTGGCCGTAATGCTGCCATCAAAGACTCTTTTCAAATGGAGTGAGCTGTTTAATTATGAGTCGAGCGCCTGTGTGGGCGGCTGTCAGTCTGCCGAGGGGCAAACAAATCGAGGGATCTGTTTGTTTTTCTGCTTAATGTGTGGTTTGTTTTGCTGCGGGCTGTTTAATGGATAAATTAACTATTCATTTGTTTACGAATCAAAACAATTGCAATGCCAGCTTTACGATTCAAATGAAGTTGACAAGCGTTAAGTGTCGGGTTGTTATTTTGTTGTGCCTCAAAATGTTGCATATATAAATATAATATTTTTGTATTCGAAATAAGCGGAAAACCCGAACTAAGTTCTTTCAAATCGCGCTGGCTGTCGTTTTCACGCTTTTTCCGCTGAATTCGACGAAAACTAAATGGTTTTTTTCAACACTTGCTGCAAAGGCAATTGAGTATAATGATAATGGTTCTAATTTTGTTGTGCCTCGAAATGTCGCAAGCGGAAAACCCGAAACAAATTTCCGCTGGCTGTCGTTTTCACGCATTTTTCACTGTATTTTACGGAAAATAAAGTGATTTGGCGACAATATCAACCGAGTTAAATGGCAATTTGATGGCTTTGTTGTTGTGCAATTAATGTATTTAATAAAAAGGGAAGAACCGCAGCCATGTGTGGGTGTATCATTATTTTGGATTACGTCTACTGAATTAATAGTTTGCCAGTGGGTGTTACAGAGCTGTACTTGGACAAGACCAAAGTTACACAAGACCAGAACTGAGCACAAGTTTTGAGTAGATAAGACAGATTAATATATATATAACTATCTATCTATATCGCTTTAGACGAAGAAATCAGCTAGAAAAAGGCGTTTTGACTTACCCCTGGGCGGTGGTCCCGATTTGGGGGCTGTGTGCGTGCAGCAGGGTCTCCCGATTTTCGATATGGATCCAGTCGAATCGAAACTGGAGGGCGGCTTAGTTTTTGTTGGTATCCCGGTCACGGAGGAGGCGAGCATGGGTATATTTGATCGGCTGGGCGGCTTTATTTTAGCCGCCATGGCCGGCGTTTCCATTTCCGTTTCTGTTGCCGCTGCCGCATTCACATTTACTTCCTTTGCTGTTGTTTCACTCATTTTGCACTTTTTAAGTTTTTTTTTTTTTTTTAACTTTTATAAGACACACGCGTATTAAAATGTAAAACGATATAAGAGCCGGCTTTGGAAAATTGCCAGAAATGTGTACAAAGGAATTAAAGTGGCTTGAACGCTGATTACTTACCTTCGAATTGGCTAAAACCAAAATATTGTATTTTTAATTTTCATGTATGTTTCGCAGCACGTGGACACACTGTGCGGCCAAGTGACGTTTTGGCGCGCACGCAGGCTATCTCGCTCGCACGCTCGACGGCTTGCGCGTACACAGCCAACAGCTGATTGAAGCTGATTTTTTTTCTTTTTTTTTTCACCTTGAAAAACAAACAAAATAACCGCTGCTTTTGATTTTTGGTTTCGGTGTGACCGCCTTTTTCGTTATAATTTGAAATATGCGGAACTGATGCTGCCAGCTCGTTGACACCTTGAATTAATTATGTACATATACTTCTCACAGAGGCGTTCACTTACACACAGGCACACGCGCACACATATACAAATGGACAATTTATTGAATCAAATATTTGCTGGGGTTGTTCTATGATCACACGGCTGTGCACAGGGGATTGAGAGCATAAACGGTTTGTTGTTGTTGCTACCGTTTTGCTTGACACAGATTCGGACGCGACGACGTAGCCAGCGACGGGCGTTGATAAGATAACGTTGCACAATGCACCGCTGTTAACGAAGACGTTAGTATACGACACGCGTTTACATTTACTCAATTTATAACTTATTTACTTAGAAATTTTTTCGCACACTTTCGGTGTTGGCTTTAATAATTTTTTTTTGGCTGCGTTGGAATTTTTGTTGTTGCAGTAGTGATGGTAAGAAGTCGCTGCAATGTTTCTATCGATAGGTGTCAACCTATCGATATAACGGCTATGGTCCGCTAACTGTCTGGAATGGTATGTTATTCAAATGCATTTAAATTACATTTCAAACAAATGGTTACTTGTATTTTAACTTTAAAATGTTGGGCAGATTAATCGTTTGACAAACTTTTCAATTTCGACGCTGCTAAAATACCACGATTTGGTATTAGCTGAATTGTGGTGAATTTGTAATTAACACATTTGGTCACACTGTTTGACAGACGCTTCAGTATTTTTTTTATTTCGTGGCGTGCGTTTGGATTTAGCCGCTGTTCCGCTTGATTTTTGGGTGTTTTTGTGTTTGTGCGAGCGCGCGCGTATGTGTGTGTGAAAAGAAAGAAGCCGCAGAGGAAAATACGATTCTTGGAAATCTTATCAATGATTTTTTAGGTGCTGCCACAGTTGGAAAATGCCAACGCACTCAACAAATCTCGCACGTTTGTAGCTTGCAGCTGCAGTTGTTGTCGGTGCGTCTGTCGTTTGTTATTACTGCTACCACGCCCACACACACAGGCACACACACACACACACAGCATGGCAGCCACGGTGTACAAGCGCCTACACAGCGCCAGCATTGGCGGCGGCGGAGGCAGCCTCATCGCTTCCACCACTTCCCCCGCGTCCATGGGCGGCTCCTCGCCCATGCTGGGCCACTCGCAGCTGACGCGCTCGCTGGAGCGCATCCTCGAGGAGGCGCACTTCAGCGGCGAGCTGATACTGACCAATCGCAAGCTGAAGGACTTTCCCAAAACGGGCACCAAATACAGCCTTACGGATACCGTAATTGCAGGTGCGTATTCAACATTTAATGGGCCCCCCCCTTACCCCTGCCTGCCTCTCACCTATGCTGGGTGCGGCTGCCATTCACATTTAATGCTAAAATCTCCTTTTGTTCCGCTTGAAAATCAATAATTTGCAGCAGCCCGCCGCGCTCTCTCTCTCGCTCGCTCTCTTTCTATCCTTATCTCCCTCTCTCTGTGTCTTGCTCCCTTCGCTTGCTTTGCCAAGGGGCCTGTCCATCTGCAGTCGTTTTATGTCTTTTTATTGCTTTCGCACGCACTTGCTCTCCGCTGCTCGCCTCTCTCTCTCTATTCCTCTCTCTCTCTCTCTCTGTCTGTCTCTCCTTCTACAAGGACAGTAATTATTGCAGCTGTTTTTTCGTTTTGCCTTTTTTATTCCCATTTGCTGCATTCTGCACTATTCGCATTTCGGGTGGGTTTTTTTTTCTGCCTGTTTCAAGTTCAGCCAACTTTCATTTTTGTTGTGCCCAAAAATGCACTCAATACACACAGACACACCGACACACACACACGCACACGCACATATACAGCCACCCACCCACACAAGCACCCAACTAACTACCCCGAGGAGCGAACCATCTGTTTTAATAAGTGAACAGCCCGTCGACTTTTCGCTCTGCCCATCGCCCATCTTTGATTCGCTTTCCTTTTGTTACGAGTTGTAGAAAGGTCTTAAAAAAGGAATTAAATTTTAACATAGGTTGCAATGTTATAACTTGATGTAATAGATAAATAGATAAACTCTATCAAGGATTAGTTCTTAGAACTACTTTTATGCGTTTCAAGAACTTAAGTCAGCTATTTCTTGAACATATGAGTAAAGTTTTAGCAGCATCAAACATATATCATATATATCAACTATAGGAACAATCAGTCGGAAAAGGAGTTTTTTTTGTAAATGTGATATACTAGTATATGCCAGAAGCCAGAAAGGGAGTTAACTCTTTGGAAATTCGCAGTTCTTTTTTCTTTACTGATTATTGTTTCTTTATTGTTTTAAGTGTTTCCTTATTGTTTTTAGTGTTCCCAAGAGAATAACAAACGCGGCGATAGGAAATTGCAAAAAAATAAAATTACAAAATTACAAAATTATGAACTGCAGAAAATGTTTGATAGAGGATGTAATTCAATTAAATATGATATAAGTTTTACAGTTCCAGTATCGATTCGTGGTCTTTATTTTCAATAAATAAATAAACGATTCGGTTGAACTTTCTTGGGTTTTGCTTCCGGCATTTTCCAATTAAGTTTCGTTTGTGGTTCGATGCCTTTTGCCGGCTTCACGATTGACTCATCGCTTGCAGATTTATGTGTGTGTGTGTGTGTGTGTGTGTGTGTGTGTGTGTGTCTGAGTGTGTGTGCGTGTGCGTAGGCGTGACTAATTAGCAATTTAAATCATTGGCCCCTTTTGGTGTGAACAACATCATAGGAACTACCCTTTCCATACCTCCTACTCCTCCCCCCTTCTTGTGTGAAGACACAATTAAGTTCTTTTGTTGCTAAAATATTTATGAAAATGTTGTGCCAATAAAGGTGCTGAAGAAGAAGAAGAGCCACCCCCCCATTGAAGGGCGAACAACTGGCGAAAGGTGGCAACATCATTTTCTATGCTAACCACCGGCTCAGAGCGGGCGAGTTTCGAATAACCACTTGGAACCCAGAAATCAATGAGAGCCATAAGGAATTTTTTTTTTTTTTGGCTTTCCTTTCATTCCTTTCATTTCTTTTGCCAGCAACCCTCAAGGATGTTGGTGTGGCGAGGGTGGGGGTTATCGTAGGTGGCAACGCTTCCTCAAAACCATTTGTTGTTGTGGTCTAGACCCCAGTCGGCCCTGCCCCCCTCCTCGCCCTGCAAAAGTCATTTCGTTTTCACTGCAAGCGCAGCACGTGATTAAGTTGAATGTCACGTAAATCAAACAACGAACAATAAACGTAGAAAATAAACAAATGCAACTGCAAAGCAGAGAAACTCGACTGGGCGACGTGCAGGAAATTGCTTTAAATAATTGCAAGCAGCAAACGAAAGAAAATAAATATTTGCAGCAGCTGCATGAAGTGCAGCAGACAAAGGTAGCAGAAGTTGAGCAAAAAGGAGCATATAAAAAGGTAGCAAAAACTGAAAGGAAGGAAAAGGTAGCTGTAGATAAAGAAGGAGCGGAAGGGTGCTTATGCAGCTGAAGTACAAAACGCATTTAAACATTGCAATAGAAAAGGAGCAGAAAAGGTTAGCTGTAAACGTTAGAAGAAGAGCAGAGAGAAAGGTAGCAGAGGATGGAAGTGCAGCAGATTTAGGTAGTAGACACGACACTGGCAGCTGCGCAGTGTGCGCTGCAATTGAAGCTGCTGCCAGTGTTGCTGTGCATGCACAAAATGTCCCCAACTGAACAAGAAATAAAGTAGTTGTTGGCAAACAAAACAATTTTAAACCGAAGGGAAAGAAGAGAGACAACTGTCGTTTGTTGTGTGTGTGCCTGTGTCTGTGTGTGTCTTTCATAGTTCCCGTTGACGTTGTTATTGTAATGTGTAATGTTTAAATCTGAAGCCGACAGCTTTGTAGTTTTTTATTATTATTTGTTGCTCCAAACACTCAGCAGAACTCGCACCAAAGGAAGCGACGCTGTCAGATGCGGTCGGTCTGGCTAGGCACGTCGCACGCTCAGTGGTTGTTAAACTGTGCTGCGTGCTTTGCATGCGCGACAAATGGGAAGCGCTGCGCAGCTAGAGATGACACATTGCGGCGATCGTAGTGCGTGATTGGTATGAAAATGTATTTCAAGGGCATTTCGCTCACGAATAATGCAAAATATCGTGTGCTAAGCAATATTCTCTCTTGTTGCATTTATTATTAGATATTTATCCGTTGCCTCTCTTGGCAATTAATAAATGCGCGAAAAATGAATATTCTTTTAGCTAAATTTCGTAGTCTTTCTATAGATAAATCGTCAAAAAAAAAAAACATAATATTGAGGCTAGTCGGCTGCAAACTTGACACAGAAACGAGCATTCATTGAGTGTATCTATTAATTCAGAATTGTAAGCAATATTTAATGGCTCCACGATGTGTGGCAGGGGCAATTCTGAGGCATAAACAATTTACGTTGTTTATTGGTGAGCGTAGCACGCGCTCACCAACACAAGTACAAGAACACAAGAACTATGTTTATGCGCTGCGAATCGTGATATACAAATATCGTGGTACTAAAAAATACTTAAGAAGTGAAGCTGAAATTGAAATATATTATCGAAAAAACAATGTTAAAAACATTTCTTCCTTCTTTTAAGTTTTTCTTTTGTTGTTGAACAAAAATATCTTTTATCTTTAACATATCTTCATTGAATGGTATTAATTTTCGAATCAATTGATTTAACCTACAACCTAGATAAGATAGATCTGCAGATAAAACGACGTGCAAACGACTTTATCTTAAATATTGAATTTATATATATCGCTTCGCGATAAGCATTTTTCAACAATTAATCATCGTGTAAACATTGCATCGACAATAACAGCTCAACCGGACAACAGCTACTGGAACGGCAGCTGCTATCAGCTTACAACAACTGCAAATAAATTAAGGGCAATAGCCACAGCAACAACAACAACAACAAAGAAAAAGACAACAACAGCAACAAATTAAATACACGCCAGACATTTGCTAGCCGTGGTGTTTCTAGTGTGTATGTGTGTGTGCGTGTGTGTGTGCCTACGTGTCTATGTGTGTATAAGAAAAACTATGCTCTTGCAGCTGAAAAATGCTGCCTCAGCTGAACGGATACTCGCTTTAAAAAAGGAAAATTCATCAACAGCAACAACAACAACAACAATTCAAAAATGTGTACTCTTCAAATGTTTCAATATTTATTTTATTATTTGTTTACTGTTGCCAAACAAAAAGTTGTTGTTGTTGTTGCTGTTTATCTTTAAGTTTACAATGTGACCAAATGTGAAATACTCGCGAAATTGCAGAGCACTAAACAAATACAACTGTGTGTGCGCTTGGTATGTATGTGTATGTGCCTGTCTGTGTGTATTGAGTGGCTGTTAAGTGCCGTTAAGGGGGTTAGGGGTGGGGGTGCGGGAGGCAGTGGAGCAGCCTGCGCTTTCCACATGAAATCGAACCAATCGAAGCACGCAACTCCGATGCGATTTCATCATGAGACACACATCGAAGCGGGAATTATAATTGCTGTTGCAGTTGTTGTTGTTGTTTTTGTTGCCGTTTTGATTGGAGGATAGTGTGGAAGATTGATTGAAGAGGGTAAACCATATGGAAACTGTTTTGTTGTTTGTTTTCCCAGCTGCGTATTTAAAAATCGCGTTTGCTCAGCGATAAGCAAGCGAGTCCAAAGTGTGGGAATCATCATTTGAGTATAAAGAAAGCATTTTATTAATAGATTTGAAAACATGTCAGTTATGTATAACCAGGCCTTCTTCAAGAATGTTCCAGAGTAAACACTATTTTAAGACATCCTTACAAGAGCGAGACAGGCGGAGAGAGAGAGGGCAAATGACACGACCAATTTAATATGACACCCAATTTTCTTTTACATACATATATCTGGATCATTTTTAACCTCAACATTAAACTGGTTCCGAGTCCGGTTTACATGTAAGTAGTTCAGCCTATGCGGCATCTAAACCTGACTCACATATGAACCGGTTCCATACACGATAAGATTTTGGTTCCATCAAGAATGTTCCAGATTAAACACTATTGTAAGACTTCCTTAAGAGAGAGATCATATTTTAGTTACCTTTAAACTGGTTCCGATTCCGGTTCATATCTAAGTAGTTAAGCCTATGCGGCATCTAAACATAATTCACAAATGAACCGGTTCCATACACGATAGGATTTTGAGGTTAACCACTTTAAGTTCTCGCTTATTAGATTGTGCTTTTATGCCATATAAAGTCTGATTACTCAGTGTGACCATATTTACAATAGGCATCAAATGCAAACTTCCAGCCCAACATTACACCGTAAAAGTCTCTCAGAGGAAAACTCGTACGCTTTGCCCATTTATTCCATTATGAATCATAATTCGAAGCGTGTGCCCAACATCATCATCAACGATCATCATCATGATTGTCGGCGAAAGCCAGCAATAAAATTGAGTAAATTAATTTCAATAAATCCATCAATAGAAGCCACCGCGTGCCGTCCCAGCTGCCGGAATAGCCCGTCACGAGTGGCAAATGGTTCCATATTAGACTTGGGCTCCAGCTACCCAAATGTGTGTCCATGTCTCTTCTTGTCTGGAATGTGGCGCCATTAATTTAATTTTTTGTTGCTTCCGTTGACGCCCTTCAACGGCAAATGGTCGCCCCTTCCTCTTCCTCTACGTGGACGGCTGCACCCTTATTGCATGAGTTATTCCATGGCCAATTTCTGGGAGTATATTCTGCAATATTTATGCGCTGTGCTGCAGGTGTGCGACATTCTTTCAATTTCCAACTTTGTTGTCGCTAAAATAAAAGCAAATTTCATTTGATTTATTTTGTGCTGCTTTTTGTGTGTATCGCAATTTGTTTTTGGCCAACAGCCAAATGACCATGTGGCAGGTGGCAGGTGGCAGGCGCGCGAAGCTCGTCCCAGTTAGCCTATCGCGGATGCTGCACGGGAAATATGCGCGGATCCAATTTCCGCACGTTGCGGCGGATTCCATAAACTAAGCTGATGATGTCACCGGCCTGTCCTTGGCACATCCTGTTGCTAGGCAAAGTTTATTCAACCGACTCGACATAATGTGGGTGCAGCAAAGTGCATCTCAAGCGTCTGCCTTTGTCTGCCTTTTGTGCATTTGTATTCAGGGCTGGGGCCTGGTAGGGGCAGGGGAAGTGTAGGGGATTACGCTAATGTGAAGCCATAGCGAGAACCTACCCAAGCCGCGCCCCAAGTGCTGACTTTCTGTTGCGCCCAAAGGGGGGCAGGCGGAGGAGAGGTGCAAGCGAAGCATAAAGCAATCTTCATTGGCCTATAAACAACGTAGGTTGGGGAGCCACTGGGTGTGCGTAAATCAACAACAACAACAAAAATAACAACCAGTCAAATGGCATCGTTTGTCGTCAGCCAGTTTTAGCGTTGAGTTTTCTGAGTACTTGGAAGTGGCTGACGGATTCGCATTTCTGGTTTTTCTTCCTCAAGAGCATTGCATAAGCCGAACGGATCACATAAGTAGTATTTGCAACAGCCAGTGTTGAACAACTGGTTCGAGATACGAGCTGCAGTTTTTGAACTAGTTTAGAGAAGCTTTAAAAATTAATTTATGAACTTTCGCAGCTCTGGCAAATGCCCAGAGGAGGTTTTATCATGATTTAATAAACACTTAAGGATCACATAAGTAGTATTCGCAACAACCAGTGTTGAACAACTGGTTCGAGATACGAGCTGCAGTTTTTGAACTAGTTTAGAGAAGCTTTAAAAATTAATTTACGAACTTTCGCAGCTCTGGCAAATGCCCAGAGGAGGTTTTATCATGATTTAATAAACACTTAAGGATCACATAAGTAGTATTCGCAACAGCCAGTGTTGAACAACTGGTTCGAGATACGAGCTGCAGTCTTTGAACTAGTTTTTGAACTTTCACAACTCTGGCAAATGCCCAGAGATTTAATATACCCTTAAGGCTTTCGTAAGTGAATAGCATAAGCCGAACGGATCACATAAGTAGTATTTGCAACAGCCAGTGTTGAACAACTGGTTCGAGATACGAGCTGCAGTTTTTGAACTAGTTTAGAGAAGCTTTAAAAATTAATTTATGAACTTTCACAACTCTGGCAAATGCCCAGAGGAGGTTTTATAATGATTTAATAAACACTTAAGGATCACATAAGTAGTATTCGCAACAACCAGTGTTGAGCAATTGGTTCGAGATACGAGCTGCAGTCTTTGAACTAGTTTTCGAACTTTCACAACTCTGGCAAATGCCCAGAGATTTAATATACACTTAAGGCTTTCGAATAGCATGAGCCGAACGGATCACATAAGTAGTATTTGCAACAGCCAGTGTTGAACAACTGGTTCGAGATACGAGCTGCAGTCCTTGAACTAGTTTTGAGAAGCTTTAAAATTGCATTTTCAAACTTTCACAACTCTGGAAAATGCCCTGAGGAGGTTTTATTATGATTTTATAGACTAGTTTATGAACTTTCACAACTCTGGCAAATGCCCAGAGGAGGTTTTATAATTATTTAATATACACTTAAGGCTTTCGTAAGTGAATAGCATAAGCCGAACGGATCACATAAGTAGTATTCGCAACAGCCAGTGTTGAGCAACTGGTTCTAGATATGAGCTGCAGTCTTTTAACTAGTTTTGCATTTTCAAACTTTCACAACTCTGGAAAATAAGCTTTATCACGGTTTAATAATAATAAATGTAGATTTTCTACAATATCAACCACTTTAAATTACGCTTAAAATGTCGGTTCAGTTTCTTTCGTATATGATATCATCATAATATTACTTTAATGACAGCTCTTAAACTTGTAATGGGCTGTAAACTAGTTTAAAAGGCCACGCATTGGACTCCACGCACTCATAGTTAACCAACACTAAACTCAAAATTTACACTTCAAATAATAGTGAAATTATTTATAGGCGAGTCAGTAAATGTAATAGACGCATTGCCGTAAACAATTTCCCACTAAAAGCGAACAAAAGTCTGGTCAATATTTGGTCAGGGAATTATTTACCCGTAAAGCTAACCAGTTAAAGCACTTCCCAACACTGGCATAACTATATTTCATGCTGCTACTGCTGCACCCACACATTATCCAATATGACCACATGCATAGCTCCATATCCAAACTACGCCCACTCGAAAACCTAACGCACAATTTCGTGTACACAATAAATTTGGTTGTTTGCCTTTTTTTTGGCTATCCCCACTGCCCCATTGTCTGCCCCCATCCCAGCCCGCCCCTCGATTGTCGACGAGCTGCGCCTGTTGTTTGTGCTCTCATTTTGCATGTAAATTCATTTAGTAAATTAATTGCCCATTCCACGGCACTTTCCCACTGTGTGTTTTCTGTGGCCAGAATCGGGCTGCGGGCAAATTGTAAATTGCCGGCATATTGAGGTCATGCGCTCCAGTGTGGCGTGGCGGAGTCGGCTTCGGAGTCCGAATGCGTGCCGTGATAAGGCAAACAACTCCTCCTCCCTCCCTCCCTCCCTCCCTCCCTCACTTTGCAAACCAAAATAACTACGTGCAGGGAAGGCGCATCTCCTGCCTGTCTGTCGCCCCAGTAATTAATGTCGCTTCCCCCTTGTTTTTGATTTACAGATCTGTCCCGAAATAGATTCTGTGAGCTGCCCGAGGAGATCACAACGTTCGCGTTCCTGGAGACGCTGATGCTCTACCACAATGCCATACGCAGCATACCGGAGTCCGTGAAGCAGCTCTCCTCGCTGACGTATCTGGATTTGCGCAGCAATCAGCTGGGCTCGCTGCCGCGCGAGATCTGCTTCCTGCCGCTGCAAGTGCTCCTCGTGTCCCACAATCGGCTGGCCGCGCTGCCCGACGAGCTGGGCCGCCTGGATCAGACGCTCACCGATCTGGACGCCTCCTACAATCAGCTGGCCGCGCTGCCCGTCCGTCTTGGCGAGCTGCGCACATTGCGCTCCCTCTCGCTGCGCAGCAACCAGCTGCTCTATCTGCCGCGCGAGGTCACCTGCCTGAGCCTCGTCTCGCTGGACGTGAGCAACAATCGCATCGCCAGCCTGCCCCTCGAGATACGCCACATGAGCACCCTCGTCGAGCTGCAGCTGGAGAACAATCCCCTCACCTCGCCGCCGGCAAGCGTAAGTGCACAAGAGACTGACTGTCTATATGTAAAAATATCTAGTCATTGGCATAGGAACTGATTAGATAGGATATCAATTCCATATTTGTTTATATTTCAACACAGTTAGAAGCTATCGCATTTCCCCTGTAGACCCTGCTAGTGTCACAGTCGCAACTATTAAGTAATATTAATGGTCTATATATAGATATGCGATAATGAGTAAATTTAATCTTGAGTAACTTCGGTGCTTAGAGTTCCATCTTTATGCAATTTTCAGTGTTTAAATGCGACATACTAGCGGGTATTGCCCGGGCTTGCCCTTAGAATGTTTTGATATTACCTTTCCACTAAGAACACGCCCGTGGAAAATCAAAATCTACCCATCTTGATCTCCACTTACATTTTAAAATATGTTTAAAGTGCATCGAATAAGGAACCAAATTTTGGAATCAGAATTTTCAAAGGTTTCCAAATTTCCACAGTTGCGGGTGGAATTCTCTAAATCGCTGAAACACGAATTCATTAAGTTTTTATGTAGAGTTTTGGAAATAAGTTTGATGCAAATCGGACAAAACCTGAAAACTTCTTTGAAACGCATTTTCCACCGAAGAAAAGTGGAAACAAATTATTTGTCATATAGGAAATTAATTTGAACGCGAAACGTCACCCGACAAATCTTTGAGCGCCATTTCCAGCAAGGAGGAATGCCTTTTTCTAAAAAGTATGAAACACCCCTCAAATAAATTTGTACAAAGATCTTTGATCTTTGAAAATCAGTTTAAGGCCAGGCCGATCGAAAAAAGTTTCATACAAACGTTTTTCGCGAATTTTCCACACTTGCGGGTGGAATTTTCCAAAACCCCGACTTAAATTTCAGATTCCTAGCTCTTGCGGCTTGGGCTGTGCGTTAATCAGTCAGTTAGTTAGTCAGTCAATCAGTCATTCAGTCATTCAGTCAATCAGTCAGCCAGTTGGTCAGTCAGTCAGTTGGTCAATCAGTCAATCAGTCAGTCAATCAGTCAGTCAGTCAGGACAAACAGTTTTATATATAGATATAAAAGTACATACATACCCAGACTCAGTTTATTATTCCAACTCGAATCGCATCGATTTAATTCATGCTCTTTGATCTGCTTACAGCTCTGCATGCGCGGCCTGGTGCACGTGTTTAAATTTCTGGAGACGCAGGCGACCAAGGAGGAGAAGGGTGCTCGAGCCGGTGGCAATTATGATGGCTACACGACGCTGCGACGTGCGCCGCGTCACAATTCCAGCGGCAACATGCTGGAAACGGCGACCACGCAACGGCATGCCGGGCGCCATCAGATCGACTCCGGCTACAGCACCAGCGATGGGCTGGACAAGCGCTGGTCCCACGATGCGCCCGGCAAGTCCAAGACGGACTCGCCGCTGCACTGTGCGACGCTGCCGCGCACGCTGCCCTCCGGAACGGGCAGCAGTCAGTCGCAACCGCAGTCGCAACAGCTAAGCGCAGATCTGATGGATGCATCGCTCACCTCCAGCACGAGCACGATTGTGGACGAGAGTCTGACGCTCAGTGCGGGCGTCTCGCCAATGGCATCGCCCTGCAAGCGATCGACGTCGTCCGCCACGGATCACATCAGCTACGCGCACTCGAACAGCTCGAGCAATAGCTCGTCGCCAGACCAGGACGATGATCTGATGCTGGATCATCAGGAGCGCAGCGTTAACGGCAGCAATGGCAAGCTGAACAAGAGTCTCAGCAACATACAGACCTACAAGTGAGCCACAGATTCAAGAGTGTCCAAATTGTCAGCCATTTAATCTGTTTTTATACCTTCGGCAGGGAGTACAAGGATGCGCTGAAGCAGCAGCGCAATCAGGAGATTAGCAGCGTCTACAAGCAGAAGCATCCCAATGCCAATTCCAGTCCCAACGAGGAGGAGCTGCCACGCCTGACCAACGGCCAATCGGCCACGGCCACGCTGCCAAAGTCCATTATGAAGCAGCCCAGCAGCAACGGTCAGAACGGCAACGGCATTGATGATGTGGTTATACCAAAGAAACCCATACAAAAGGTGATTCCATCACGCAACACGGAGCTGATGTCATCGCTGGCATTGAAGTCGTCGCCCCCAATGTCAGCCACAGACCCAAATGGGGCCAATTGTGCGGGCTATGTGAAGCCCCACAGTCCCATGAAGAATGGCCTCGGGGTGCTCACCAACAGCAACAACAACGGCTGCAACACCAAATTCAGCACGTCCAATGGCAGCGGCGCCACTAGCACCTCCAGCACCGGCCTGGTTAAGTCGCCTGTGAGCGCCACCAGCAAATTGGGCAACGTGAAGACGCATCGCACGGTCACTTGGAATCATGATATACCTGCCGAGAAGTTGAGCTTCACCATGCGACGCGAGTTCGATCGTCAGCGCGAGGAGACGGAGCTCATGTCCCAGCTGCGTAGCGTGAGTGCGAGAATCGTATTGAATGAATCATTGCTCAGCTTTTTATCTTTGCTTGCAGATCATTGAGACACGCTTGAAGATGACGCTGCCCGAGGATATCGCATCGGCACTCACAGACGGCGTCATACTCTGCCATTTGGCCAACTATGTGCGTCCGCGGTCAGTGGCCAGCATCCATGTGCCATCGCCCGGTGTGGTGAGTGTTGTGCTCCAACAAAAGCAGTGTGGCACACAGCACAGAGATCACATAAGAAATGTATCTTTAGGACTAGCTATTTGGTATTAGTCTGTAGATTGTCTGTCTACATTTCCAACTGTATTCTGTTTCCCATCGTAGTATATTTTCAATCGAAAACTGTGTCTGTTATTTTGTTGATCCTCGTTTTGTTCTTGTGGCTTAGATTTATAACCCTATTCAAGACAAATCAAAAGAAATTTTACAAAATTTGAATGAAGTAATTTGTTTAAAATATTAAATATGAATGAGGTTCAGTTCATTGTAAAGAGAATTGGAAATACGGGTGAAGTAATTTATTTATTTTCATCCAATTCATTTCGTCGGGGCAATTATTGAAACTGACATATATTGGATGAAATATATTAAATGAAATTGTTTCCACATTTTATTTTAATAAACCCCTCGAGTCAGCCAATAAAATAATTTATTTATTTAGAATATAAAAATGTGGTTAGATTAAAAATGATGTTCAGAGAATTGGAAATACGGGTGCGAATCAGTTTAGCTTGCAACTTAAAGAAAGGAAAATAATAGTAATTAAATTGAATTAGCTCATTTAAGATCTTAATTTGTAGCTACTCAGCTGTGCCACATTGTTTTTGTTTAACTCTGCTTAATGGAGATATGTAAATAATGTGATTTTTCTTTAGAACAAATTGTCAATGGCGCGCTGTCGACGCAATGTGGATAACTTCTTGGAGGCCTGTCGTCGCATCGGCGTGGATGAGGTGCGTATTTCAACCCGTTTTTACAGTCCTACTTCTAAGTTAGACAACAGTTAATATCTAGCTTAATTGTCGGTTGTGGGGCAAGTCAAATGCTTAATGCGCTTAACGCTTTCCCGCTTTGTAGTCGGTTTGCAATTATCAGAGACTGCTTTTTGTCTAAACACCTACCCTTATACTTAGCCCTACCCCCCTACACACACACACACACACACACACACACACACACACACACACACACACACACACCTACACATACTTTTGAAATATGATGCATAAAATCTGTTATTGGTGTTGGTTGCAGGAGTTGATTTGCTCCTGTGCAGATGTTGTGCCACAGCAACAACAAAGCGAACATCCACGCGCGGATGATGACTATGACGCTGATGTGTATGTCGATGATAAAGACAACAGCAACAGTTGCAGCAGCAGCAGCAGCAGCAGCAACAACAATAACATTGATACAAATGCTGGCCGCAAGCGCTGGCAAGTGCCAAACGCAGTCGCCCTGCTGCGCACGGTGGCCGCACTGATTGCCCTCGATGCGAATCCACATCATCAGCATATGCGCTACCTGCAACAGCAGGAAGAGTTGCAGCTGAAGCTGCAGCAGCTGCAACAGCAGCAACAAGAGCAAAACTCCTGCACCAAACAGCCAGTACAGATGTTGCAGCAACAACAACAACAACAACAGCAACAAATAGATAATGTATTATATGAGAATTGTGAGTTTGTCAATGGCAAGGAAGCGCATATGTCTGATGATGCAACAGCAACATGCATGCTCTACGAGCCACTGCAACAGCAACAGCAGCAACAGCAGCAGCAACTGGGCGCAGTGGGTCAGCTGCTGCGCACGGCCAAACTGAAGACCTACGAGAAGATCAAGCATAATTTATTGAGCGCACACGGCCAGCACAGTTTTCAATTGAACAACAACAATCGCACACTGCAAACGATTATCGAGAGCGAACACGACGTGGCCGCCGCTGGACCGGCTGGTCACTATCATCTGATTGACGAGAAGCAACAGCAGCGGGAGCAGCTACGCGAACAGCAGAAGGAGGAGAAGGAACAGCCCACAATTAAGCCGCTCGCCAAGCGCATTGAGTTCTTCGAGCAGCAGCCCAAACTGGAGGTCTTTAGCATCTATCGCATTGATGAGCAGCAGCAGCTGCAGCAGCCGCCGCCGCACAAGCTGGAGCAGCTGAAGCAACACGAAGCTGGAACTTTGTTGCTGAAGCATGACTCCCACACGCTGACGATCATCCTGTCGTGCGTTTTCATCGCAACTTTTCTGTGGCTGGTCTTCTTCCCATTGCCCGGCTAGCAATGGCACGCCCCCCTGCAGCTTCTACCGCCTTTACGTATTGCCAATAGTTTTAAGATGGAGCTCACGCAGCTTTCATGGCGCTTGTACTAATTTATTTAACTTGAGGCTGCTTTTACGTTTAGTGCTAATAAGTATTACGCTAAATTCTAGATCTAAAACCCCAAAAAAAAAAACCCAAAGACTTTGTAGTGCAACACATATTGAGGGTATTCCCCCAAATTGTATTTGCTATCATGTGAGATTTATACACACATTCTTGACTATATAGGACACAGACACACACATATATATACAATTCATCACAAATAACATTTTCACTTAGTTTTCAAAAAGTATTTATATTTTAAAAAAAAAACTCTACCTATTCCTAATGCTAGGCTACAACGAAAAACACACTTGAATTGCGTTCCGATTGTTAGTTGAACTAAGTAGAAAGTAGATACAAGTTAAACAGTGCTGTAAAGGACTCGATTACCAGTTACCAGTGCTGTAAAGGACAATGAAAGGTTTAGATTTACATATGGGTTGTTGTTATTGACCAATGGGTCGACTGGGACTAGCAGGCAGGCGAAGCAGGGACACAAAATAGTTATAGAAAATAGCGCGAAATAGTTATATGAATTATATCTATAAACACTCCAACAAAGATCAACAAACTATATACATATACTCGAGCGCACAACTCTTGAACAATCAATTTTCAACGCACACAGTTCTCATCAAAAAATATATGACAAAAATAGTGCCTTTGACTGTACAGTTTAGACAGTCTGAATCAGCTATATAACTTTATATATAGTACACACACAACTTCAAGCAATATTTCTTGATTTCGTTGCCAAGATTTTCGAACAATTGAGAACATAATTTATATTTTATGTGTACAACTTACTGAGTGAACGAACAGAGCGCTTTTTTCTCCCAATGACTATAATTGTATTATTTATAAAACTATGAATTAAAAAAAAAACTATATATTCCATTCCTAACTATATCATATAATTTAATTTAAATTTATATATGCTTATATAATGCAAATAAGTACTTAACGAACTCTCGATGAAAAGCTAATCAAATTTCTAAAAGAAAAACAAACACTGGAAAACTTACATAGTTATTGAAAAAGAAAACTTGTATACACACATATTTATATTTTGTCTAACAAAAAAGAGAAACATATAAACATTCAGGCAGCTATAAGAAATGCATAAAAATATAAATTTAGTTATAGTCATTAATTTTTATAAACGACATTTAACAAAGACAAGCTATTTATGCTCTCTATATATACTAAGAAATCTGTAAACAAATTGATGAAAAACAATCAAAAATACCAGGAAAATTGATATATTTATGAGCCGCAGTAACATTTGAAGCCAAACAACAAGCCAAGTTATAAGCATATTGCACAGTGGAGCAAACTTCCAATGTTTCCAGTCATTTATTCTTCAAACCAAACGAAAACTAATGCATTTATTGTAAGCATTAAGGAGAACTATGCGAAAATGTCAAAGAAATATAATACATTAATATGAACAATAAGCAATTGAAAACTAGTTTTTATGGCCAATTTGTGCACAGTTTGATGGCGACTGTTGCGTAGCCGAGACACGCAACCACGCCACAGTGACTGTAAAACTTTGGCGCGAGAGAAAAACAGAACAGAACTGAGTTGTAAAGCTTATATTCTATGCTTCTATTTGTTTGTATTTTACTTTATTAAAATAATCTTGTAAACTTATTTTCACACAGAATCTAATTTGCTGCGCTGCCGATGTGCTCGAAGGCAAAGGTGCCGTCCAGGTGTCCATCACGGTGGGTGAACTCTTCCGGCTGCATGGCAGCGGCTTGGTCTGTGGCGGCAGTGGCAGCAGCAGCGGTGCTGCCACGCCCACAAAATCACCAACCAGAACAACACGTGCCACATTGTCGCCCACGCCCCTAGTCTAGTGGGAGGAGGAGGAGGAGGAGCAGGAGCAGGACGAGGTGGAGGAGTTTCTTTTGATGCTGAGACACGTGCAGCAAATGGATAATACTTTTGGAACAACTATTTAATGAACACACGGGTTTCCTGCATAACACATTGTGAAGAAGATTTGAAAGTTGGCCGCCTTTTTGTTGTATTTGTAGCCAAGTTAGTTTAGATATGATGCGTGAACATTATGTCAAATGCTTTGTTAGTTTATTTATTTATGTAAATACACACAACATAAAGAACACACACAATGAAACCAAAAAGCACACACACACACACACATACACATACCAACGAATTTGAGTTAGTCACAAAGAAGTATTTATTAAATTTGTCATTTGAATTCTGCATACACACACAGTTGTATATTATTAGTTTGTAATCTGGCAAAGGTTTTCCCACATGCATCTCAAACTGTATGCCATTTGTTTCTGTTATACATATATCTATTGCTGTTTGGCCAAAATTTGAATAGCGTACTAAATGAATACTGTTTTAAGTATGAATCAATCAGTCTACATATATACATACATAACATACATGCATACATATAAATAATTTGTCATATATCTATATACATGCATATATGACTAATTTTATAATATTGATTATGTAGCTTAGTTCTAACGATAGCTGTGCTCACTTTTCTACACTTTATACGAAGCGAATTATGCACTAAACTGTAAGTCTTCGAATATATCAAATAAAATGAAAATTGTCATACGTATCTTTCTCGCTGCTCTGCTTTTATTTCAACTTCTGATACTCGCCTGGCCTCTCCCTGTTTGCCCAAGGCTTCGAGATGTGCGCACACATGTGCCCCAAGCTCGAAGCCCTCCCTGCCTGTCGCAAAGAACAACAAACTCGTGCAGTCGCAATTTGCCAAACACTTTTTTCGTTGTTACCAAAAGCTAACATTTTCTTTGCTGACTTTTGCCAGGGATTTTCATTTTTCGCATTTTACGACAGGCCTACGACACTTTGCTGCCCGCCCGCCAAATTGAAAGACGATGCCAGCTGCGGATTGAAAATATACAAAAAGAAAACACAACTTTCCTTCCATATAGTTTTTAAATTTGCATAATGCGCAAAGCAAGCAATTGATGGAGGTTGTTCTTGCTAAGCGGAAAACATAGCAAATATATAATTGAAAATTTAAAAAAAAAATTTTTACTTGAGTGTTGAGAAAAATAACGAATTTGTTCTATCAGCCTAAATACTTCGAGAGTAAGTAAAATTAAATTGTTTTTTGGACAACTTTTTTGTTTTTCTAGATATCTTGACCCAACTCGGGATTTATAGGTTTCACTATGCTCAATACATTTATGCAAAATCTTATTTATATCTATATCATATAGCTGCCACAGAAATGATCGGTCTAAAATTAAGTTTTTGTATGGAAAACTTTTTTGTTTTTCTAGATTTCTTGACCATACTTGTTTTATATAAGTTTCACAATGTTCCCTACATTTACGCAAAATCTTATTTCCATCGCACCACTATGTCATATAGCTGCCATAGGAACGGTCGGTCGAAAAGTAGGTTTTTGTATGAAAAACTTTTTTGTTTATTAAGATATCTTGACCAAACTCAGCATTTATTAGTTTTACCAGGCTCCTGATATATTAGCAAAATCCAGACAACATTGGACCACTATATCAAATAGGTGCCATAGGAACGATCGGCGGAAAATAAAGTTGTTGTATGGAAAACTTTTTTGATTTCCAAAGATATCTTGACCAAACTGGCCATTTAAAAGTTTCACCATGTTCCCTATGTTTTTGCAAAATCTTATTTACATCGGACTACTATATCATATAGCTTTCATAGAAACGATCGGTCTAAAATTAAGTTGTATGAAAAACTTTTTCTTTCCCTGTGCTTCTTAGATACGGGCAAAGCATTATGAAAAGGTTGGGTCTGCAAGGGTATGAAATCTTCGGCGTGCCGAAGATAGACCCTCTTTATCGCTTTATTTTAAATATGTTGTACGATTATTAAAGTCTGCCACTTCGAGCGCTTTGAATGATTCTCAATTAACTTCCTAGTGGCCACAATTCAAATCGAAGCAATTTGGCAAAACTTTCGTTTCACTCTTTTCTCCAGCTGCTTTCACTGTGTTCATAGAAAATTGAAATTGAAAGTGATTCGTAATAATCGAAATCAAACACTCGCAAAAGTCATTCAAATAAGAATGCACTGCCCAAGGTCCAACTGATTGCGTCAGGTGCCAGTTGGGAGTCGGGTGTCGGGAGTCGCTTCGCCTTCAAAGGGAGAGCTTAAAAGACGCACCAAACCTTCATCAAATAGTTGCAAAAAATATTTTCCAATGAAAACAATGCATTCGAATTTTTGTTCTTTTTCTGTTTTTTTTTTTTATAGAAAAAACACAGTTTGAGTGGCAAAGGCAAAAACGAAAAGCAACCAATTTGGTATTCGCATTGAATTTGAATTAATAGGATTAGAGGAATGGCTGTTGATGGCTGCTCAATGACTTTGGCAACTAAATTCAAGTGCTTTTTACCATAAAATTAAATGCAAATAATGATTTACCAAGAGTACGTGTGTGTGTGTGTTTGTGTGTGTGTGTGGGACATGCCAAAGACCGGTTGGCTCTTTTTTGAAATAGGAGCATCTGATTAGTCTGATGTGGCAGCTAAAAAATATTGCGGCATACAGCAGCATTTTAATTATCGCAATTCCCCAGGGCGCAGTTCAACTAATTGCCCTTACCTCGGCCCCAAGACCCCTGCCCCCTCTCCCCCTCTCCCCGTCCCCCATTGCCACAGTCAACCAGGTCCGACACGCGCTACAATTAAACTATGCCCAAGCAAAGGACCAAAAGACAAAGCACCCCAAGTGAGAATACTTAGGTTGGGTTTGCTGAACCTAAGGATACCCTGTACATAGTTTTAACTTATGCTGAAGCCCAAGCCCAAGACAAAGCACTCCAAGTATGAATACTTAAGTTTGTTGAACCTAAAGATATCCTGTAAATAGTTTAAACTTATAGCAGCTTCTTAATTGTTAATACCTAATTTGGGTTTGCAGAACCTAAAGATACCCTGTAGCTAGCTGCAACTTATGCCAGCTTCTTAATGCTTAATACTTAATATTTTAACTTGTAGCAGCTTCTTAATGCTAAAGACAAGGCTTGATAGATTCTGCTATCGAGGTGTCTAAAAATATATAGCCTGTTACATACTATTCCAGTACATTATACCCTCTTTTTTACTACTTCTATGATTACAGGGCATAAAAACCACACACAGGCTTATCGGGCAGGCGATGCCAGAAGCAGTTGTCTTTTCAGCGGGGAAGGGAGAAGTGGTTGCCCCTTGTAACAAGGCAAGTGCAATTTGTGGCCAAAAAAAAATATATATATATGGGGGACGGAGAGAGGGGCGTGTCCGCCCATCAGCTGACAGAAATTACGCATTCCGTGCGAAATGTATGTACGAGATAATCATTTTAATAAATTTCAGTGTGACAAATGAGAGTTGGTTACTCCGATTGTCCGTTTGGCTGGCTTCTTGCTGGCATTTGGCTTGTTGGCCTGAATTATTAATAAGCCATTGCCATTGCCATTGCCTGTGGCAATGTGGAAGGGCCAAATGCGAGCTGTCTAATTGATGCCTGCTGCGAAGTACCTAGTTTAGGTACCAAGTCGTAATTGGGCGTAGTTTATGTGTCACCAACGTTTAGTTTATAGGGCCTAGCTCTATTATGGCATGTTACCGGAGACTAATGCCAATGGAATGTGGCAGATATATTGGCTAGAGCTTGTCACCTGTCTGCGGTTAGTTAATTAAAACAGAGCACTCACAACCTGTTTGATCTAAGCGACTCGTTCCGCCAAACATTTCTGCTAAGTGAGGTCATTTTCAAGATATTCAAAAGTATTTACATTAATACAAATCATAGAGATCTACGAGTTGTTGGGAACAACATTTTTGTTGAGCTTATTATTAAATGCAATCCTTTTAATGTAGACAAAATATTTGGTTAGAGCCGTTTGGGGGTAGCTTTTGCAAATGTTATTCTATTCAAAATATATGAAAATTTTATTTAATTTTGCCAAAGCCGTTGTGCAAATTTCATAGCACATTCTTTTCCATTGCCGTCATTTTGTTGCCCGGCCGTGCCCCGCCCAACGCCGTGCCGCCCTCATTTTGTAAAAGTTTCCGCCGCTTACGGAAACTCATTTGAATGCATTTTCGTAATGAAGATGAATTTGGAGATTGTGTATTTTTCCAGTTCGCGGCACATTTTTTGGAAAATTGTTTGGCCAAAGTTTGAGTTTCTGTTTTAACTTGGCTTCGGTCGCCCCAAGCCAGTCAAGACTGTACACAGTACTGAGACTGAGCCTTGCTCTTTAAAGCTGGCAAAAGCTGATTTAATATGCGGCAGACATTCTAAAACACGTATCAGATTTCAGAGCTGAAGAGAACTTTCATTGCGCTAAATGAGTTTCAGCTGCAAAATTAAAAACTTTATCAGTGTGAAGGCAAAAAAAGCTTTCACACGTGTGTACGTACATACATATCTATGTGTGAGTGTGTATCTGTGTGTGTGTGTGTGTGAAAAAACTTGAAACTTTTTCATGAAGTTAAAGCAAAGTAAAATCAAATTATTGTGGTTGGGCTCAGCTCGGCCCCGTCCCCGACCATTCGTTGCCGTTGCCTGCCGGGCTCCGGACTGGCAAAAGGATTACGCCGTACCCTTTGCTGGCATTCCTGTAACCCTCCCAACCCCTTGCTACCTGTAACTTGTCGCCATTGCATCCGCGGGCTGGGAAGGGGGCAACACGGCAGCAGACAGTTAGAGCCCAGCTCGTTCGCTCGCATGAAGTTGCCGCATTCTAATTGAATTTTCACTTTTTTCCCCGCTCTGCCCGTCTGCCACACCCCGCCCTGTTGGAGGCTAGGCGCCAGCCGGGGCACACACGGCGGCTACGTGATGGCGCGACGCGGCACAAAAATTGCAATAATTATTTTTAATCTTAAGTACGACTTTCGCGTAATGAGATTTGGATTATCTGCGCAGCCCTGCCTCACACACACACATACACACACACTCAGAGATCTACACACATAACGAGCAAACCCCCAAATTTACGTGCAACGCGTCGCATAAAAAATCTCTCAGAAAAGTTTGGGCGTCTAAATTATGCAGACTTTGCAATTGGGGTGCGTGTACGAATTTCGAAAAGGATTTAATGCGCCGGGCTTTTGTGTATTACAGTTTAGCTGGGTTCATACCTGAATGTCGGAGGTGAATCTTTATAAATTATTTTCATTTCGTATATATTTGATGACGCCGACAAAGGCCATTGACAAAAGTGAGTAGCACATAAAGAGGTACTAAGAAAATAAACTCGAGCTCGAAACTCCAATTAATATTTAACCAAGAGTCGAAGCTTAAAATAAACCAATTGCCCAAAACAAGAAAATAACATTTCGTTTTAAAAATTTAGATTTATATAAGGCTCTGCCCGGAGCATTAAAAGCTTGGGGCCTAACCATTCGATTTATCTAACCGTACTTGGTCCATGCCAAGGTTAGGTTAAGATCTAATCTATCCCGCAGATTCTATATAAAAAGATCTACTGCCTGCAATATTTTCAGTAGAGCGGGCATATATCTCTATATAAAAAACTCAGTCCTGACTGTCTGACTGATTCGTGATCAACGCACAGCCCAAGCCGTAAGAGATGGGAAGCAATATTATTCTTATCCTCAAATATCCGATATAGACATAGGTCAAAATTTCCCGCCCCATAAGTCGGTCAAATCTCATCAGATTTGCACGAGGCTTGGCGCCTTGTTCATGGTTTGGCCTTTAAATCAATTTGGCATCTAAATCTAACTGTTGTTGTTGTTTTTGCTCAAAAATTCATGTTATAATGCTACCCTCAAATATCCTATATAGACATAGGTCAAAAGTTCCTACCTCATATAACTTGGTCTAATCTCATCCAATTTTCACTGTAGTTACCTTTTGTGATGAAGGGAATTTCTTTTTTGTTTACCATCCGATCGGCCTTTAAGTCATTTTCGAAGATTTTCGTTCAAATTCATTTGAGGGGTGTTTCACTACTCTCGAAAAATGCATTCCTCCTTGTCAGAAATGGGGGTTAAAGATTTGTATAAATACATTTATACATACATACATGCATACATACATACATACATACATACATACATACATACGTACACCTATATACATACAAATATATACATTTATACTTTTCCGCTCCACCTCCTCCTGCTCCACCGCCTCATGCTGCTCCTTCACCGGCCGATGGAGCCAACGTTTCCTGCCTTGTTGAATTTCAGCAGGGCCTACTTTAATTTTTGAGAATCGAGGAGGAGAGCACTTAGAAATTTGCACAGCGACAATTAAGCTTGGTCTGCGTTTGGTAGAGAACAAACATGTATGCATACATATATACATAAATGCACACACACACATGCAAGCATACACTATCACACTCACGCCCATACACACATACATATACACACACACACAAACACCCACACACAACTATAACACTTTTATGCCTTCGTACAAAATCATGTATTATTATATAGTTGGCTCCATATACGCTCACTTTTATAAGATTTGTATATATATATAAATATATAAACACTTTATATATATTATATATATAATATATTAAAATATATTACAAGCTAAGGCTGCCTAAGGGCAGGGAGCTGTGATTATAGCCAATGGGATAATTTCAGAAATGGAAATATTTTTATATATAAAAAGCTTAATAAGCGTAGTAGGTATAAGATTTAGATATGGGAGAAACTATTTCTTTTGTTTAAATAATTCCTATATAGCTATCAGAAGAAATATACAGATGGTACGGAAGAAAAGAGTTATTTAATTTCAAAGAAATAATAGAGCTTAAAAAAACAAAGAAATTAAAATTCTTAAGAATTTATTCATTGACATTAACATTTAAATAGCCGCCAGTTACTTTCTGCAGTTCGCTGAATGAGCGGATGCGCCTTTGGCAGAGCTTCTGCGGCGTTTGAGCGACTGCACATTCGATTGCTCCTGAGATGTACCCTCCCTCCTGCCACAGCTGTCTGTTTGTGGTTCTAGTTCACTTTTGGAGTCGCTGCCGTGCAGAAAGTTGAGCAGAATCAACGCGGCAGCCAGGCAACGGCAGCCAACAGGATCGTCGATGAGACTTTCCTGGGAACGCAGAATCTTTTCCGATTTGGATTTGCAGCGGGTCTGATTTTCATTTTGATCGCATAAATTAGCAGCTGCATTCAGCGCGGATCTAAAGCGCAGCAGTTCCCAGCTGCTCAGTTCATGAAGACTGCGTGGCTTGCATTTGGATAGTTTGGGAGCTTTTAGGGATGTGTCTTTACGACGGCTTGCCGTCTTAGCTATTATCTTGCTAGGTTTTCTGCGCTTGGTCGCCATCAGAATTTTCCTTGCGTTAATTTAATGCTGAATTCGAAATAGGGGAATAAAGTAAAATAATCAGTCCTGGGCTTGCTGCGTTTCAATTCCAGAGTCAACATGCCTGGTATTCTGGTCTGATTTGTTGCACAATGCATAAATTTTCGGCAGGCCCTTAAAAGTTTTTATACCCTTATAAGGGATATTACGACTATGTAATGGAAAAAACATGGGAGTATCTTCCAAAGCATTAAACCGAGCTATAAAAAACCTATGTTTAAAGCAAAACTAATCGGATGAATTGTAACGAAATCCTGTCCTATCAAAAGGCTCAAAAACTTTTAAAAATATGCCAATAGATACAGTCGAAAAGGCTGCAAGAGTAGGAAATCTTCGGCAAGTCAAAGATAGCTGCTCATTCTTGTTAAGCCAAATATTGCATTTTCATTAAGTTAAAGTTTGATTTTCAGTTTTTGTGGTCTGTGATCTGTGGCTGGATTCAAGCCGCCGTCATTTTCGCCAACTGCTGCGCGTTTACTTAAAAACTTTTTGGCGTTTGCTGGCAACTTTTTCGGGCCAAAAGTTTGCGGTCTGTCTATCTGTCTAACTATTTGTCTATGTATGCAGATATGGGTGCGTGTGTGTGTGTGCGTGTGTGTGAGTGTGTGTGGGTGCGTGTGTAATAATCGTATGCAGAGTCAAAGACGATGACTGGCAGCTGCCTACGGCAGGCCAGTTGACAGCCACAGGGAAAATCGCGGAAATTTGTTAGCTATTTAGCCAAGGTAACTTTGGCCTTAAGCATCATACATATACATCATATATATATATATTTTTTTAAATATTTATTTCAATTATAAGCTGTTGTTATTACAGCCACAGGGAAAATCGCGGAAATTTGTTAGCTATTAAGCCAAGGTAACTTTGACCTTAAGCATCATACATATACATCATATATATATTTTTTTTAAATATTTATTTCAATTATAAGCTGTTGCTATTACTAATAAAGTTTGTTTACCTATTATGGAAGAAAAGAGACAGAAATCACTTTATTTGAGAATGTCCCTCATATATATTTTATTTTGAAGATCTTGGTTCTGTTTTATGTAAACGACCTTATACCAATTTGTTGATTTTTAAGTACATCGTATTTCGACAATCTAAACCTATATTTTGTAACCTTAAGTATTACAATTATAGTTTGTATAACTTTATCTCAAATAAAACCCACACTTTCTACACACTTTCTTTTATCTATATCGCATTAAAGTAAAGATATTTAATTTAAACATAATTTCTGCAACTAATTAAACTAAACTTAAAATTCTAAGCCTTTTTTTTTACTAAGCATTCATTGAATACTATTTTTTGTGCATTTTTTTTTATGAATTATTCGCCGATTTTTGCAGCGAAAAAAATTGAAAGCCAATAGCATAACTTTGAGCCATTTTCACACTTCAACGATTTTATACAATAGCTAAAATTGCGGATTTTGCGTGTATAGGGGATGGTGAATATTTTTTATTAGTTCGTGTGAAAAATCGAAATGAATAAAATATTAGCTGGCTGACACACGACACTCTCCGAGTTTTTAATAAAGTTCGCTATGACAAAGGCAACTTTATCAAAATCTTTCGTTATCAATTCACAAAATATTCGAAAAATTGAGCGCATGAAAAGCAATTGCATTTCATATAACAATAGTAGTTGGCCGGCCAGGCACAGTTTGAAAACTGGCGAACCAATTGAAAGTTTCGCTTAAAATATTCTTTTATGCACAATAGTTCCGATATTGATGAAAAATCAAATGAAATGCAATTTCAATGCCAATTCCGCTTTTTTATTGAATGCATTTTGCAGCCGACTGTCGCGCAAATCAATTGATTAACCTGCTCTGATTCCATTGACAACTATTCTAATGAAAAGTATATTAGCTTTGAATGGGAATAAGCTTGTCGATGTCGACCAGCAAATAATGCAAATTGAGTGTGTTTGACATAAACATAAAGATTTCTTATCGAAAATTATAGGCGCAGCCATTTTGAAAGTTTTATTTTTAGTCGTTGTGTCAAAAAATCAATTCAATAATGACATTCATTTTGATATGAAACATTTCTTAAGCTTTTAAAATGCCATTCCAGACTTGAAACTGTCAAAACTTGGACAAAACTGAATCGATGTTTGATGATCGATGGCTTTTTGGGCAAGTTTTTTAATTCTTTTCTTTATTTAAAATTTAAAGCGTTTTGATGGTCACTTTCAATAAGATATCATTTATTTTGTAAACATTTAAAAGCTTGAAATTTTAATTCTTTGCGACGTCAATCTCAAAGAACAAACTGAGGAATTATAGATAGTCTGATTTGAGATTTTGAGCAGAGCGAACATGGAGAAAAACCGCAGACTCAAGAACTCTTTGAAAGAAAGAATAAAGTTAAAGTATATATATATATATATATATATATATATATATGAAATATAAATTATTATAATAAATAATCGAAGTCATGGACTGACTGAAATACCATTCTGACAAAAGAAATACATTTTGTTTTCATATCAAGATGACAAAAATGTCGACATTTCATTTTTCCAAGTACCTAGCAATTGCGCTTCCTGGACTTCAAACTAACATAACCTTAACAAAACTGAATCGATTTTCATTTAATTATTGATGACAATTCAGATATGCCTTTTCCTCTGGAGTCCAAACATATATTTTTAAGCTTTAAAGAAACCGTTCTGGTAGGAAATGTATCGAAGTGGGCAATAAGCGCTATTAAGTGACTTATAATCATGATTTTCAACAAGTTGTCAGTTTTATTTTTTTGAACATCTAATGGTTGCGCTTGTCTGCATTCCTAAGGACATTTGGCATCCTGAGCTGGCGCAATATGCCCGACCCGGGCACGGCATATGCCCCGTGCCAGCGCCCTGTTGTTGCACTCTAATTTATGCCATGCAAGTGGCACAGGATCCGCATAGGAGCTGCTGACTGGCTACGGCAGTCTCTCCATGCTCGCCTGGTAGGTAGCTTGTAGCAGGTGAAGCAAAACCCATTTTCTTTGCAGCTGATTGCATTTTATAGCATTGCGCACGGCGCTCGGCAAATGCCAGCTACAGCTCTGTCCCCCTGGCAGACAACTTTCATGGTGTGTTTCTTTTCTAAGCTGTTTGTTTTGTGCCACGAATGAATTTTTTAAAATGGCGCACGGCAAACATGACGCGTTGAAAGCTGCTACTTTTAGCTAAATGTGAGGGCGAAAATAAATGAAATTTTATTTAGCGAAAACCTAGCTCCTTTTTTAATGCACCTCTATTGGCTGCAATTTATTGGCACAAATCATAAAAGCATGTGGAACTAGTCGGAACTAGTTGGACTTTTGGAGTTTGCATTTCGCTTTTGTTGTTCTGTGTCTGGCCGCGGGTCCTCTGCTGACACCAATTTCCAGTGCTCACTTTTCGTTTTATTTGTTTCGCATTTGTTGCAGGCACCAACGCACCACGCCCCCCGACCCCGCCGCCCATTAAGCAATATAAGTTGCGTTTAATAGTTAATGCAAAGCTTTTAAGCAGCCGCGGGCAGTTGCCAGTTGGTAGCCAACAGCCAGCAGCTAGCCAGCCTCGTGTCGGCCAACGCGTCGTATGCGCAATGCAGCAGGGCTTACAACAAGCTGTTGAATTTAATTTCGAGCAGAGTTGCCGCATTCGCCAAAGCAGCTACTCGTGCAGCAACAAGTCGAAGCACGGCCTGCAATTACATAAGCTTTTATTTCTATTAGCGCTCATAACATATTTTTATGCTCTGCCTTTTCAGGCAAGCAGGGTATGTGAGAGTCGATAGATAGTCAATAGAGTCGATAATAGATGCGCATTTAAATCAATCAAAACATGGAGTCAGTTAATTTTAATCGAAATAACAATCATCATCTTGAAGATGAGATCAAAAATGTTCTTGGCACTCTTTACTACTTAACCAGAGTATTTTAAAGTCGCAACCAGCCGCCTTTTACATTCTCACTTATATATTATGCTGCGTTCCATTAAAGCAATTAATGACAAAGACTATTACTCGAATAATTCAGTGAACCACGACTATAAGTTACTCTATGAAGAGGTTGTTTAACATCTTAAAAAAGAAAAATTATAAAAAAATAGCTGCTTGAATATTTCTTTGGATCGCTGAAATACTTGAACCATTTTGACCCTTCCTGAGCCCAGGTTGATTAACATTAGAAAAAAGAAAAATTAGCTATGATTTCTATCCTTAGGGTCGCTATTGGAAACTGTTTGAACATTTACACTTAAATACATGAAGGATTTGGATCCTCTAGCCTAGTCTACATACACAGGCACATATTTGTGATGCCCTTTGACTTGATTTTATTAGTGCAGGGTATACAATGCACTTGCCAGCGAGGTACAAGTAATTAAAAATGATCGGAAAGCTGAGGCAACATAATAATGATGTGCTTACTGCGAGCTTAAAGCCAGAAACATTAGGAAGCTGAAAGCGAGGAGTTAAGAGAAGAGTTGCCTGAGTGCAGGCATTATGGACTCTAAAACACAATAGCTTATTGGAGACAGTGATGAATGGCGACATATTATAGTAACTAGTATCTGGGTCAATCACATTACAGACTGTGGTCCATTTTAGTAGCTAGCTTTAAGCAAATATTAATGGCAAAGGCGAGAAAAGACTATTTGAATCCTTTGCAAAACAATTAATTTAATCAATTGCCAGAGAAGCGAAACGTATGTATTAGGGCGATGTGAGCTTAGAATATAGGAATGAGAATTTTAAACTTAAGGCCTCAAAAATATAAACAATTTCAAATCAAATATAAGAATAAGATGCCTGTTGCTTTGAGAGATTTAAAGTATGCAACGAGCAGTTTGCGTTCAATTTGAAATGCAATTGAAAACTGCAGCCAATTAAATAAAACACAGGGAAAGTTCTGCAGTCGAAATGGAAATGTAGTCGAGCCTGACGAGAAGGCCCACAAGCTGGGGCAAAAAGAGAGGGGGGCAGAGAGAGAGAAGCGTGGAATATATATTATCAAGTTGAATTTAATTGCATTTCACAGAAAGTTAGCCGAAAAAACAAATGTTAACAGGCGACCGGGCGTCACTATAACATTTCGAATTACACAAAAACAAACATTAAACAGTCAACTAATAAATTTGGCTGAATTTGTACAACAATTTTAAAGAGTAATTTTGAATGCAGCAAATATTTTGTGTACCGCGGGCAATTAAATGGCTCTAAATTGCATTTAAAATGCTTTGGATATTAAGAAGTCAAGCTGTGTGCGGCATTTATAGGGTGTTGGCATAGCCAAGAGGCGCCAATCGATTGCATTTAAGCAGAGTGTTAATGCATTAGTTAATGCATTAGTTAGCAGCTGGCAGCTGGCGAAACTCTGATGTGCCACTTACCGCACATATAAAAGAAGTAAACACTTAGCCAAGCCATTAGGTCTAATAATTCTGCAGCATCAGGCAGCTGCTGTGGGACAGGCCATCTATCAATTTGGTACCCACATCGATCTCACTGGCCGTGCGATGCTGCCTCTAAATAATTTGCATAGAAAAAATCACATCAACACGTTGATAGGACGGACACGGGACGGGGCCGAGCCATTTATCAGCGCCCAAGTCCCATAAATAAAACAAATAATACAAAAATATGCAAAATAAAATGTATAAAAAGCATCGAAAGATAACCGCCTAAGAAAAAAGCGAGAATGTTTAGAATGCTCGAACGGAAGATACTCTATAACTAACTATTTGTTGAATTTTGCCAGATTTTCAGACTTCAGAAAAAAGCGATTATTGTGGAGAATGCTCGACAAGAGGATATTCTGTATTTAACTATTTGTTGCAAGAAAGTGGCCCAAAAGTCTACCGAATCCTATGCAATTTTAAGACTTCAGAAAAAAAAGCGAGTAAGCGAAGAATGTGGAGAATGCTCGACTAGAAGATATTCTATATCTTAAGTAATTTTCAGACTGAATATACAATAATAATGCTTAAAGAAATTTGAGCAATTTTTAATACGAATTAAGTTCTTATACCTGTCTAGTCTCTATCAAACCCTCTTTTACTTAGTCTACGTCCAAGGTATAAAAGGGTCCAGTTGCAGAATACATTTGGCCTAATAGATGTGCCGAATGAAATGGGCCTGGCCCAACCCGCAGGCATTTGTGTGCGTGTGTGTGTGTGTGTGTTGCGTTAAACAAATGGCCGATGACCCATAATAAAAATTATTATGAATGAAAAAGAACAAGAAAAACCCATTGGGCTCCCCCGGCCATGGCCTTGAGCGCATGAATTGGGAATTTGTGGATGGCAGCACCCTTTGGGAGCTGCCCGTGTTCGACTCGACAATGTTGCTGCCGAATTGTATTGGGCTTTGTGCAAGGGCACGTGCATCAAGATTCAATTGAGAGCTACGAGCAGAAAATGAAAAATATATACTATATATACATATATATTCGTATATAGCACGCACGTATATAGACAAAGTTGCTTTTCTAATTGGGACGTTCTGGAAGAGAAAATCAATTCTCGTCTTGTCCTGTCACAGTATTTAATAACAAATAAATAATTAATTTGTCGCATCGTGAATTTCCTTTGGTAGGTGCTGATAGCTTTTCTAAGAAATAATAAAGCTATGTTTTGTACAGCTTCAATTCAAATTCTATTTCCATTATAATAGCGATAAGTAATGTGGAGTGCTGCGATGGCAGAACTCGACCAAGAATTGCTCACTGTTCTTTACACTAGAGAGTAACTAAACGAGCGTGTTTTCATATTACATTGTAAATATAAATCATCTGAGCTTCTAAGCACAACGCACAACGAACGCATCAAGGATGAAACTTTACCTGGGAATGTGCTTTATAATAGTGATTGCTGGACTCTTGGCAGAGCCGACTTGCGATCAGGTTACTGGAGAAGATTTGGAAATATGCAACGCGAATACCTGCTGGTGTGAACTAAGGAATCAATTCATGGAGGAGTGCTGCAGAGACCTAACTTCAAAAGGACTTCTGGATCAGTGCGAACAATGCAATACAGAGGCGCGTCAAAAAGCAACAGACGCCTTGCTGTCGGAACCAACAAGTGTCAGGCGTTGTACTAGGCAGACATTAGCTCCGCGTTGTCATAAGAATAAAGTCTCATGTAAAAGGAAGATATATACAAAAACCAATGGGTGGTGGGATAGCTTTCTAAATGGATGATCTTCCTGAACGCAGCGTCGATATAGACTTCAAGTCTGTGTGAATATAAAAAATCAAGACTTCACTTAATAAATATGTTTTTTACAATTTTTTGGAAATTTTTTGGGTTTTTTTTTCTATTTGAATAGGCATGCGTAATATAAATAAGATTGAATGATTTGTATACCCTTACAGAGGGTACAACAGGCTAATCGATATAGCCATGTCTGTCTGTCCATAGGAACGATCGGTCGAAAAGTAGGCTTTTGTATGAAAAACTTTTTTGTTTTACAAGATATCTTGACCGAACTCAGCATTTATTAGTTTTACTATGCTACCCATATATATGCAAAATCCTATCAGCATCGGACCATTATATCATATATGTAGCTGCCATAGGATCGATCAGTCGAAAATAAAGTTGTTGTATGGAAAACTTTTTTTTGTCTTTCAAGATATTTTGATCCAACACGTCAATTCGAGATTTCACTATGCTCCCTTCATTTTTGCAAAATCTTAATAACATCGCCCCACTATATCATATAGCTAGGGTACTAGGTTCTAGTATGAAAAACTTTTTTGTTTATCAAGATATATTGACCAAACTTGGAATTAAATATTTTCCCAGTGCTTCTTAGATATGGGCAAAGCACTATGAGTATTATGAAAAGTTTGGGTGTGCAAGGGTATTAAATCTTCGGCGTGCCGAAGATAGTCCTTCTTTCTCGTTGTTCATTAAAGTTATTGCATAGTCAGAAAGGCCTACTTGGTGCTGTCAGTAGTAGGGCATAATCTCTGAAAGAGTATGTATTATAATTGCTTTCGAAGTAAACAAACTTTACATCATTCTTGAATATCTATTATATTTTCAAACATATATGCACACTTTTCAATTCATTCGCTCTCAGTGCTCTCTGCTATGCACAATCCAGAGAAACTTAACGGGCATGTTTACATTTTCAGCGTGGGCTTCACTTGAGCTTCTGTTTTGTTCAGTTCAGTTCAACAGTTCGATTATATACACGGTCCGTCGCACAACGATCGCATCAAGAATGAAACTTTACCTGGGAATGTGTTTATTGATATATGTTGCTGGACTCTTGGCAGAGCCGACTTGCAATCATGTTAGTGGAGAAGATTTGGAAATATGCAAGACGAAGATGCGCCGCTGGTATGACCTAAGGAATCAATTCCATGACGAGTGCTGCAGAGACCTAACTTCAAAAGGATTTGAGGATCAGTGCGATGTATGCAATACAGAGGCGCGTCAAAAAGCAACAGACGCCTTGCTGTCGGAACCAACAAGTGCCGACCCGACTTATAGGTTGATGCTCAGCCCGCCATGTACAAAGTTCGGTAACAAATGTCGAAGGCTGCAGCTCAATTAACCATCATGGTGGCCGTGAAAATAAAAAATCTAGACTTCACTTAATAAATATGTTTTTTACAATTTGTATGTGATTTTTTGGGTTTTTAGTTCTAATAATATCCTAGTTTTTGCAGTTACCAAAATCGATTAGTTCACGCATACGAACCAATTGACTGTTGGGGCTGAGCAAGAATATTTGTGCGTGTATACTCTATAGGGTATGCCAGTTACAAACATTTGTGCAAAACCAATATACCCTTCTTGCCCAATTTCAATGCGCTCAAGGTATAACCAAGTTATTTTCACCTTAGCTTCAATTTAAGACCGCAGCGCAATACCCTTGCAGAGGGTATTATAATTTTGTCGTGAAATGTGTAACGCATAGAAGGAGACATCTCTGACCCCATAAAGTATATATATTCTTGATCCGTATCAACAGGCGAGTCGATATAGCCATGTACGTCTGTTTGTCTGTCCGTCTGTTTCTATGCGAACTAGTCTCTCAGTTTTAAAGCTATCTTAATGCAACTTTGCAGAACTTCCTCTTTCTGTTGCACGCAGTACATATGTCGGATCCAGCTGGATCGGACCAGAATATCATATAGTTGCCTTAGGAATGATCGGTCGAAAAGTAGGTCTTTGTATGAAAAACTCAGCATTTATTAGTTTTACTATGCTCCCCGTATATATACAAAATCCTATCAACATCGGATCATTATATCATATAGCTGCCATAGGAACGATCGGTCGAAAAATAAGTTGTTGTATGGAAAAATTTTTTGTCTTTCAAGATATTTTGAATAAACACGGCAGCTAGAGATTTCACTATGCTCCCTTCATTCTTGCAAAATCTTCATAACATCGCTCCACTATATCATATAGCTGCGATAGGAACGATCGGTCGAGAAGTAGGTTCTTTTTGTTTATCAAGATATCTTGACCAAACTCGGCATTAACTATTTTCCCTGTGCGTCTTAGGGCAAAGCACTATGAACATTATCAAAAAGGTTGGGTCTGCAAGGGTATTAAATCTTCAGCGTGCCGAAGATAGTCCTTCATTCTCGTTGCTCATTAAAGTTACTTAGCCAGAAAGGCCTACTTGGTGCAGTCAGTAGTAGGGCATAATCTCTGAAAAAGTATGTATTATAAAAGCTTTCGAAGTAAACAAGCCGATTAAAGTTACGAGCATGAGATGTCAATGGCTTTACATAATTCCTCAATATCTTCAATATTTTCAAACATATATGCACACTTTTCAATTCTGTGGAACTTAAACGAGCGCTGAGAACTTAACGAGCATTCGCTATCAGTGCTCTCTGCTATGCGAAATCCAGAGAAACTTAACGAGCTATGCACAATCCAGAGAAACTTAACGGGCATTTTTACATTTTCAACGTGGGCTTCACTTGAGCTTCTGTTTTGTTCAGTTCAGTTCAACAGTTCGATTATATACACGGTCCGTCGCACAACGATCGCAAATCAAAGATGAAACTTTACCTGGGAATGTTGATGATATATGTTGCTGGACTCTTGGCAGAGCCGACTTGCGATCATGTTAGCGGAGAAGATTTGGAAATATGCAAGACGAAGATGCGCCGCTGGTATGAACTAAGGAATCAATTCCATGACGAGTGCTGCACAGACCTAATTTCCAAAGGACTTGGGGATCAGTGCGATGAATGCAATACAGAGGCGCGTCAAAAAGCAACAGATGTCTTGCTGTCAGAACCAACAAGGGTCAGGCCGATTTATAGGAAGACATTAGCTCCGAATTGTCCTAGGCCATGTAAAAAGAAGATATATAAAAAGAAAGAGGAAGGATGGCTGTTTTTTGACATTTTTGGGTGAAAACAGGATTTTCGATTATTCAAAAACAAACTTGATTTGCCATAGGCAACAGGCAACAATTATAGATGCAGATATCGAGCGACTTGAGTTTATGTAAGCGTGATCTACTGGAAAGTACAAACGTGTTGGAATACTCAAGTGGAAGGCTAATTCAAAAGATATATTTTTTAAAAAGTTCTGTGTACACTATGTGAACCAAATTGTGTGTCTTTAGTTTAAATAAGTTTGTAGATGTGCTCAAAAAATATCGAACTAAAAAAAATAAAAGTTTAGAGCAAGTAAAGAACCAACAAGTTGATATCATTCTTCAAATATCTTCAATATCTGCAAATGCATATTAACACTTTTGAGTTCTGTGAAGGCGGCTGACATCATGACTAAAACTGATTTTCTGTTTTGATGAAACTTTACATAGGTATGTGCATAATGAAGTTTGCAACAATCTTCTAATCCTCCGCTCAAATTTGTATCGCAAAATCATAAAGTACTTTAAACGATTCATATATATATACTATTTATATACATTTGATTTTTGTTTATGGAATGAACAATGGACAAAGGTCCTTTGGGGCTCTCTGTGCCCGGCGTAAAATGTGAAAAATATACAATACGAAATATTCTCCAGGCACATTCCATTCGCATCATTGGGCTGTACTCATACGTATGAGTCGGCAACACATACAAGTGCGACTAAATAAATAATAGAAATATTTTTCACAGTTATTTTTGCATATTTTCATACTGAATTCAACAAGGTGGACACGGCAAGTGCAAGGGGGTAGGGGATGGGATAAATGTTTTGATGTAGTGTGCGATGGTTTTTACATTGTTTGCATGGGCAACATTTTAAAGTACTTGCGTTGAGTAAAAATAAATAAATAAATATAAATAAATATAGTAAATATGCGGCAAGTGCGTCGAATGTTGGCGAATGGATCGAAATCCATTAGCTCGAGAGCTTCTGCCCGTGTCCCAGGAGCAATGATAGCTGCGAACCTAATAGCCTCGCCTCGACGTGTTGTCCCTTTCAATTATGTTCAGCCCGGGCAGTAGCAGGGCAGACTCACTTCGTCTTGGTCCTGCGGTTTTTTTTTTTTTTTTGGCTACTCGAGCATTTTTCAATTTTACACGTAGCCATCGAAGAGTGAGGCTCATTGTTATGTTTTGTTGTGTTGTTGCCTCGGGGCAGGGAGATCGCGCTCCCGCGGGCAGCCTGGCCAGGGATGAGAAGCGGCCAGCGCTCGCCTGTTCGGCGCGTGGAATTTATTGGCAGTGGAATAATGCCAGGCACGTTCATTTGATTACATTAAAACGAAAGTGGCTAAAAAGGTTGCCCGGCTGCCCGGTTGCCCGGCTGCCCGGCTATCTGGCAGTTCCACAGCCATTCTCGATCCCACTTCGGATTGCAGCATAATTGAGCTGTGGCCAGGCGGCGTTTTTAAATAAATATATAATGCACGTGGCTATGGGACCCGCTTATTATGCGCCTGATAATGCGTATACGAATTTCTGCTATTTTCGGGTATATATATATATATATTTTTTTATTTTTTATTTTGTGTATGGAAAACAATAGAGCCACACGCACACACACACACAGTCATTGGAAATGAATGGAGTGTAGGGTGTAATTTCTATATTCCTTTTCGTATATATTTTTTGAATGTGTGCCAAGGGGTGTGGCCCGTGTTTCAATTGTTAAACTGGTAAGACTGTAGGGAGGAGCTTTCGCTTTGTTCGAAGAGAATGCCGACTCACATGCAGGACTATTCATAATTCCAATTTATTAAATTAGCTGCAGCATTGCTTCGTCTATAAAATTGGGGCTTTGCAGATCTGACAACTTTTATATATTTTGAGCAGCTTTTTGTTTTTTTTTGTACCAACAGAAGAAACTGATATCTAAGCCGGGTCTGTAAATTGCGTTTATAGTTTATATAGCCACAGTTTTGGCCAAAATATCACAGCCGTGGCAATTCAGCTAATTGAATCAACGTTTCAATTACGCGACAAAATTCAGAACTCAACCCGCATTCGAATGCGCACAACATGCATAATTATTGTGTTTGTATTTAGTTTACTAAAATAAACGTATTTTTATTGAGCAATATATAATAAGTAGCCTTGGAGCAGCGAATAGCTAATACGCTTTTAGTCATATTTAAAAATTATATATAGAAATTATATATTATATTATAGAAATCAGAGTAAAGTTATTTGATGATTAGTTTGATTAATAACCGGATGAATAACCTGGGAGTATTTGGCGGTAAAATATGCTAAATGTGATTTGGGTTTTCCCTAACATAATTATAATACCCTTTGTCGGAAAATAAATAAATTTGTCATGCAAAGAGCAACAACAACAACAACAACAACAATAATGCAATAATAATTACGCACAAATCAAGCACTCGACTTAATTGCATTTAAATGAAATTAGCATTAAATGTTTACAAATTTTGTGGCACATTTGAGTGTGTGCAGCGAGTCCATTTATTATTCGACTAATTTGTATATATTTTAATGTTTTATTTTATGTTATATGATTTTTAAATTGCGGTTTGGATAGCGCTCTTAATGCTGATAAATTATCGCAGAGTTGGCTGCGTTTTATTTTTTTTTTATTCTTTTCGCTATTCGTAACAAGAGCATTAAAGTTATTTAACAAAGTGCATAAATAAACATTGAAAAAAAGAATGAGATGTGGATCAATTTATATGGCGCACCCGCATCAATAATAAATTATCCTCAAACCCAAGGCAAGCCGGGACCCTCTCGAAGCAGAAACCAATATTATTATTACAGGGTCGGTTAATTTATCTATGTGCAGGCTGTCGAGTTAAATAAAAAAAAGCAACGTGTAGTAAATTTAATAAATTCATTATCAGCTCATTAACAAGGAAACGCACGGGGCGTATGCGCGATATTGCAATGCAGCGCAATTAAAGCCAAAATTGCTGACACGACAGCGCCGAGCAAATTTATAATACGCGTAAGCGGAAAAGTTCAACAGCCGTTTGGGCATGTGAAAAGCCTTAAAGCCATTCAATTTTGCACATAGCAAAGCGAGTGGGCGTGGCTGTGGCAACAATTGGCGCGCCCGTGTGTGTGTGCATGTGTGTGTGTGTGTGTGTGTGTGCACAGGCCCAACGGCCGGCAGTCTAATTGCAAAATAATATACACAGCTCTAAGAGCAGGGCTGGGTCTTTCATCAATGCCACAGACACATACACAACACACACAAAGACAACACACACACACACACACACAGACATGTAAGAGGCAACAACAAAGAAAGTGGCAAAGGAAGACGTAACTACAAGGAGCGCATGTTTCGGTTAATTAGTAAACACAGCAAAAAAAAAGAGAAGAAAAAAATAAATGAACGAGCTTCAAATAGTAAAAGGAGTAACGAATAGATAGAAAAATGACTACATAATACCCTGTAAAACATAGAGAAGTACTTGAATATATTATATATCCTGGTGATATGACATGATGAGAATTGGATATTTAAAACTCAGCTCATCTGAGCCTATACTTCATCCCATACTTATTCTATCCACATTCTTAATGCCTCTTACACCCAACTTTAGGTATATATTGCAGGGTATATATAACAAAATAAAAATACTAAAAGCTACATTGGCCGGTGGGGCACAAGAGAAGCGACAAAACATAAGGAAACGAGTGTTCAGCCTGAGTTAGACTTGACCCTGGCTCGTGGTGTAGGCTCCGGTGCAGGGCCAAAAGAGTCAACTCCCAATTTGTTGGCAAAGCTGTGCCCTGGCTTTGTCTATTCGCCAGGCCTGCTGGCAAGTGAATAACATGTGTGCCACGAGGGGATTTTATTAAGGCATTAAACATGGTGTTTTATGCGAGCATTTGGCTCTTTTGGCTCATTTGCTCTTCAAAGGCACGGAAGTTCCAACAGTTGCTGCATAAATTGGCAGATTTAACTTTTTTTTCCCCCAGCGATTCGATGAGCAGCCTGTTGATGGAATATCGAGCTAGATGCCGCACAAAATTGTAGACTACAAATTGGATTCGAACCACTTCATTTGCAAACTAACATACTTATTTAATCTGAACACTCCGCTGCCCGCTCGGGTGCAGGTGCGATGCACTCATGACAAACACATTTCATACGCGTATTAAGCAAAAATATGTTACAAATAGCAAGAGGCAAGACGAATGCGAATGTGAATGTGAATGTGAATGCGAATATGTAGCCGGGCATGTATGCATAAATTGCGGCCAACGTGGCGTATACACAACGCACAACATGCAACGCGCATATTTTTCGCCTTATGAATTCGTATTTTATATGAATTTTTGCTTGCGGGCACGAGGTATGGGGCCTGGCTGGTCTGTGGCATGGGTAATTTTAGCAGAGAAACGCGTCGCAGCGCAAAATGCAACACACCAATGCATAAAAATGCCATATTTCAAAATGCAAATATATTCTTTTAGCTTTTTTGATAAATGACACCGCGGAGGGCTGATGAAAATGGCGCACAGAGAGCTGCTCGCAAGCAATATGAAGCGTGCCAGCCAAGCAGAAGTTCCAGCAGCAGCAGCAGCAGCAGCTGCAGCAAAGGAAGTAGCCAGCAGCAGGAGGCGAGGCAGTTGGAACTGTAAGCGGAGCAAACATTTGAAAAAACATTTCAATGGGCCGCGAAGCACTGCGTGTTGGCATTTTAATTTAATTTGCCAACATTGCAGCGCAAATAAAATATGAAGGCGCCGATTGCTGAGAGCAATTTGCTTTTCCCGATTAACCTCTAACATTTACCTCTCCTTCAGCTCGGACGAGAAGTCCAAGTGCTGGGCAAGTGCATAAAAAAAGCAGCTGAAGGATCCCATTAAGAGAGATATAACTAGCTTATAAGGTATGAGATGTACCCAGCTTATAGTTATAATTGTGTCCCGAAATATAGTCAACTAGACAGGAAATCCCTTTCGACCCTTTGTCTTCCTTTAAAATTAATTTGGAATTTATGAATTAAGCTGCAGCAACAACTGCTGCCACATTTTCGATTTTATTTATACAATTTTTTATTTTATTTTTTTCAATTTTAACATTTACTGCTGACATATTCTGGCGTTTGGGCGCACACGCGGCGTATGCGCAACATTTGCTCGTATTAAAAACATTTTGTTGTGACGTATGCGCAATTTTTTAATTAACAAACCGCCACGTTAATATATTTTATGAGCTTTGCCTTTGGCTTTATTAAGCAATCTTTGTGCTCCAGCCGTGGCATTAAATGATTTACATGCCAACACACTGGAAACCAAAAGCCAGCGAAGAGTTTGACATTTTTGACATGGCTGCAATTGCAGCACGTAGCTACACAGGAAATTGCGTGGCTCAGCGGCAAACAGCAGATGATGTTTAACAAAAACAAATCCTTTTGCTATTAAAGTTGCCAAAGAAGAACGTCAACAAGAAAATGTCATATTTTTGTCGACAAATAAACTGTCGCCTGTCCATTCCATGCAGCTGGCTGGATGATCTATGCGCTGAGATTTCTTAGCTAAGACCAGGCCACAAGGCAGGCAGCCGCATTCCAAATAAAAGCACAAATACAAATTCATGCGGAATGACATAAGTCACCGCAAAAGTAATTTTTCACTAATGAGCTTGCCAGCTACCAGGTAAACGGCTGCACAGTGGGCCGAAAGTGTTTGTGCAAGCTAGAAAGTTTAAAAAATATATTCTAAACATTGTATATTATTTACCATAAATTTTTGCTTTAATTTACAACAAATTGTTATTGGGAATTACCTTAAAGGTAATTTATGTTTCTTTTGGCTACCAGGTAAACTGCTGCACAGTGGGCTGAAGCTGTTAGTGCAAGGTGGAAAGTATAAAAAATATATATTTCAACCATTGTATATTACTAAACATATCCCAATTCAGTTTTTTGTTTTCATTTACAACCATTTATAATTTGAAATAATTAAGTAATTTCTATTTCTTTTGGCTAATCATTCGCCTGGTGCCACAGTGCAATGTGCTTCCTTTGAGATACTGCTGCGGCACGGGCTTCGGCTCTGACTTTGTCTTTAGAGCGCTGTATCATGCTATTTAATCTAATGATGTATCTCAGGTGTTTGTTTGTGAAATTTATCGTGGAAAATTTTATCCGTATTCTTTGGCTTAAGGCGTTTTAGCTGCCATCCCTTTTGCCAGAGACATTGCCATTGTTGTCTTGTTTCGTGTTTCTATGCCGGCGATTTATATGCAGCTATTAGTCTGGATAAAAAAAAGCCAAATTGTTGTTACGTATTTGCGTGGGTGGCGTTGCTTTCAGTCCTTGGCCAACTGGGCGGGAAGTTGGTTTGAGTTGGTTTCGACTATAATTAGCTGGATGGTTGGCGCATCCAATTACCTAATATCCGCGAAAGCATTCACACCTAATTACTGTAGCAACTGCAGCCACACCTAATGCAGAAATTACAAAATGAATATTCATATTTGTGCAGCAGCATTAGCGGCAGCATCAGCATCGGCATCAGAGGTTGCCGCAATCGTCGTTGCAGCTTATTGCAAATGAAAGCCGGTAGTTTTTCATTATTTTGTATTTCCTGCTGCTTGTTGTAATTGTTGTTGTTGTTGTTGTTGTTTGGCTGGTTTGGCTCGAATACGAAAATCTGCATGCAGCTGAATTTTTTTTGTGTCGAAGGTTTTTGTATTGTTGTTTTGTTTGTTTATTTGCTTGGATCTGGATGTGCTGAACCTGGACGTGAATGGGCAGCCCTGCCCTTTGCATAGCTTTTCAGTGCGCTTAACAATGAAATTTGCGCATAACCACATGCAAATTGCCAACCCACAACATCACACACACACACACACACACACACACACACACACGCATGCACATGTGCACATTGGAAAATTTACAAATAATAATCTACGCGCCAGCAAAAGAGTTTGCTTGGGATAGGAATGTCAAAACGCAAATTGCTGCAAACCGCAGCAATGCACAACAACAACAACAGCAAAAAAAATGATAACTGGATCAAAGGATGTTGAGTTTTTTTGAACAGACGAATAATGTATGCTCTTTTGCGATTTGAAGAAATAAATAAATAAAAGCATATTTTCAATTGAAAGTTGGACATCACAAAGGGAAATTTTAAGGTACAACTATTGCAGCCGCGATTCGTTTGCTTATAATTAAAATTGTGCAATTGCAATTTTATAGTAAAATAAAAATAAAATAATATGCATACAATTTGTAATTGAACTCTATTATTTTGTATGCCTTTCAATTGCACAGCAAGTCGCTGAACCCAATTTGCTAGCAATTTTTTCAAAGCATATATTTATGTACTTGTATAGAGAAAGCGGATTGGTTAAACATAAATTTTCCAGAAATGCGCGTCGCGTCCCGTCGCCTGGCTGCCACTGCGACTGTGTGTGTGTGTGTGTGTGTTGCCCGTTCGGTTGTTCGGTTGTTCGCTTAGGGCATTTGGCGTAGGTAACATATTGAAATATATTGCAAGCCCTGGCTGTTGGTCATTGCGACATTTTTCCGCTGACTCCGCCCCGCCGGGCTATTAATCGATAAACTTTATTATAATTTGTTGTGGCCGCGCATTCGGTTTTTTGCCCGTTTTTGTAGACATTTACGGCATATTACGTATACGCCATGTGCGGGCCTGTCTGGCCGCTGGCTGTGTTAGCCACGTCAACTCATTGGCATGCATATAATAATAATAATTCATATTCAATTTCTGGCATAAAAGTTTTGCGTGTTTGAATTTATCAGTTAATTAGAATTTGTGCGGTGAGTATTTGCAATTTAAGTTGTCTGTTACGGCCGGAAATGACAAAAATTGTTGCACAACAATTTTTGCGAACATCCGTTTCAATTTAACTTTCGCTTCGCACCGAAGACGACGCAAAAAAAAAAAAAAAAAGAAAACAGCAACAATACGTAAATTCGAAAATGGGCAGCTTGTTACTTGTTGTTAAAAACGACGCACATACGCGCTCATAAATTTAAAAAATGTAATATCCCTCTTACGGAAATGACAATTTATTGGTGGTTTTTACTATTCGCAATTTATTTCAACTCCGCAAGGAAATGCATTGCGGATGTAACGCCCCACAGCCTTACCCCGAGCGGCAAGTCCCGCGTCACGCGTCCCGCTCTTTTGGCTGGCAAAAGTTGACGCTGCAAACAAACAAACAGAGCGACAGACAGAGAGACAGACGGACGGGCAAACATGTACGCCAGTGTAAATATAAAAATAAAATAAATATAAATAAATATCGGCTGCAAAGTGGCCATGGCAGCAGCGGTTGGAGCAGCAGCAGCAGGGGCAGGGGCAGGGGCAGCGGCAGTGACACGGTGAGGAAGCAGCAACCGCAGCCCACAGTGCGCCACGCCCACCGCCCGCCGCCCACCATGCCACACGAAACGGTTGGCCAACAGGCGGCTGAGATTGGAAATCCGTTAAGTCATCGCCACTGCCAACCGCTGTGGCCGTTGCCTGGTGTCGCTTCTGTTTTTTTTTTTTTTTTGCTGTTGCAGTTGCAACTCTTTTGTTGCTTGTCAATGCATTTGTTTGTTCTGTTGCTTTGCTCGCTTCTGGCTGCTGGCCGGCCAAATCCTATGACAAATAAACGCTTCTCCAGCAATTTGTTGTTGCAGTTGTAACTTTGCTTTTAATTTAAGAGAGCTGCAGTTTCTAGACTGCCTGGCGAACAAATTCAGAATCGTAAAGAAGGTCTGCAGAAAAATACCTAAAAAATGCTCAGTGAGTGCTCGAGGTATGCAGATCTTCGAGATCTATTTGAGATTTTGAGATTCTTTTTGAGGTTCGTGGCGGGTTTGGACGTAAGTCAATCACGCTCCAATAGTCGGAGAAGAATACATTGAAGAATGATGTGAGTTTGCTGGAGCTGCAATTGCAAGGCGACGTTTGCAATTCCAGGAAGGAATTATATGAATTATGATGTATGGTAGATGTACAATGATGTACAAATGGGGGTTATATTGTGTTTGTCCAGCAGCATGGAACTAAAACTGGAAGTATCAAATCAGATCAGGATCAGCTAATACGGCTTATAGGACTTTGAACATTCGTTAGTTTCTTTCACGCAACGCACAAATTTTCATTGAATCTTTAATTGTTTATGTATTCCCTAGGGTATTCCCTAGAAATAAGTTATCTCTGCTTTGTCAGCGTACACGTTCATTCATAGTTTCCCATTGAACGTAATATTTATAATAATCTCAGAGCTAATGTCTTAATCTACACTGACCTATTATACGCCTATTAAGTATATGTATAGCTATTTTATAAATAAATATTCCACAATCCCATGCTGGCACTCGTTAAACCAGATGTGAGCCCCAAGCTAGCGCAAACTGGAAAGTTGAATATGCCAAAGTCTCAACTCACGATCGTGCAAATTTAATTTGTATGTGATTTTAACCCATCAGTTAACTTAAACTAGATCATTTAATAGAGTATTAGCAGTAATTTTCTAGTTAAAGATATTTCTCTATCGAATATTCAAATGAAAATTGATTCGCAGAATACCCAAGTATTTCCAGTATGTATTTTTATAGGCCAGTCTTGTTAATGATACATTTATATAAAAAAAAATAATCATTGAATGCAAATATTATGCAAGTGTCAACAGAGACAGATAGAGAGAGAGCAGACCAGGCCAGAGTGCTAGCTTGTATCTTTCGCTGTGAATCCAAAATACCACCACAATTGAAATTCGATTCAATTGTAAACAACAGCTGCCAAGATGAAAGCGTATTTATACCGGGGCATTTGTCTGCTCTTATTAATCGCGAGCACTGAAGCTTTTTTTATAACTGCGATCAGGTTAAAAGCCAGAACAAGGTTAAAAGCCAGTTCCTGAATAAGAGCTTCTTGGAAATTTCTGAAATTATTTGTGACAATGATTGCAAAAATGCGTGTAATAAGTCAGCAACTCGCGAGGCAACAGAAAAACTTAAAAGTGAATTAAGAGCTGACTGAAAAAGGATTCAAACAAGCTTGCTGCCAAATTCCATTGAGCAGAGAATATCTTTTGGATTGAATCGGCGCAATTTCCGTGGGTTTCAATATAGCAACTCGTTAGATAAAGATAACGAAGCGACTATAATTTAAGTCTACATAAATAGTTATGTGAAACCAGTTTATAATAGTTTTGATATTACACTTCTTTAAACTCGTAATCACTTGTTATATTGAATGGAAAGACAATAAAAAGAGAATTATAAATTTGTTATACACTTCGAGGCGTGCGTAGTACTAAGAAATCGCTTTGACAAAATCATAAAGATAATCGTTGAATATGAATATTGTTGCTTCCCTTATCGGAAATTGTATATATGAATGATTTCCACACAGATCCATTCAGTTGCTGCTCAACAGCCAAAGAATGTACTCCTATCTGACAATATTCGCGTTTGCGCTTCTCCTGATAACAGTCTCTGCGGCTTCTCTCAACCGTGACGATTCGAACTATATTCAAATTCGTATAAAATGTTCCAAGGAAGACGGCAAAAATAATTACAACAAGGCAAATCAACTGGGCCACCTTAGTCGCAAAACTTATGCAAGAGCCAGGGTGTCGTTTGGAAATCGCACTCCTGAGGAAATATATGAAGAACTGGGAAAAATACATCAAAATTCAATCAAAAATCGTCACGTTGATGCTGAAGAAAGAAAACTGTTTATTGAATGGGCAATAAGTAAAAATTTATTTGCAGATACAAATCGTCACAGTATAAAAAGTCCAATAAAAAACAATTTTTTACGTGGTTGAAGCAAAAATGCTATTTTTACTAAAAATCACCAAAATTCGCCAACCTCATTGCTGATAAAAGCCAAATTTAGTAAGCGCAAATAAAAACCTAAAAAAAATTATTTTCGAATTTATAACTAAATATATAATACATTGTATTACATAGATAGATCTTAAGCACATACATATTTACATAAACTAAACGGGGAATTATCAATAATAAATAGAGAACTTGATTTACGCAAAAATCTTATCATTTGCTTAGATTTAACATGCCTTCAACAAGAAAAGACAGTTTCCACCTTAGGACCTCTTATATATTCGTTATGAATGGTTTAATATAATTGCCAGCATGTACAATAAAAAGAGAATTATAAATTTTGTATACACTTCAAGGTGTAGACCTTTGACCGTGAGAGCGCTTTTAGCAAAATCTTAAAGAGAATCGTTGCCTCCCTTTTCGGAATATATATAAATGATTTCCATACAGATCCATTCAGTTGCTGCTCAACAGCCAAATAATGTACTTCTATTTGCCAATATTCGCGTTCGCGCTTCTCCTGATAACAGTTTCGTTCAACACTTCTCTCTTTCCCCTGCGAGAATATCAGAATCGGGAATAAATATATCAAAATTCATTGAAAAATCGTGAAAATCATTTGAAAGTTGCAGAGGAGGAAAGGATCATCAATGATTTACGTTCCATTGCTATGAATTTTTTGTAAATTGGTGATTGAATTAAATTGAATACAACACGTTCTTATTCTTGAACGAATCTTAACAGAATAAAAATAACATAAAATTTTATTTAATTTCAATAAAAAATAATTTTCTACTTATGTGAAGCAAAAATACAATGTTATCTACAAAACACCAAAATTCGCCAGCCTCATAGCTGATAAGAGCTAAGTTTCATAAGCGCAAAAAAAAACCTAAAAAAAATTATTTTCGAATTTATAACTGAATATATACATTGTATAGAAGATCTACATATTTACATAAACTAAACGTGGAATAATCAATAATAAATGTAAAATTTGATTTACGCAAAAATCTTATCATTTGCTTAGATTCAACATTACTTCGACAGGGAAGGTCAGTTACCACCATATATATTCGTATGCTGTCTAGCCTGTGGGTCGATTTGATTGCTGGCGCATTTTATAAAAAATAAAATGTACTCGCTGTGCTATAAATAAAGATGATAGCACATATTGTCTGCGAAAGCCTTCAAAACATTTAAACGCAGTTCGGGGAGCGTCGTGTGAGCATCTGAAACTAACGAATTTTATGTATATTTACCCAACGAAATTGCATTTTCCAATTGACTTGCGATTGGGCTTAGGGAAGAGTAGAAGCGACCACAGAAAACGCGACCACGATTAATTAGATGATGAACTAATTGAATTCGAATAACTTAAATTAGGTAAACATACGGCAGGGTGAACGAGGCGAAGCGATGCTAATGCTGTTGACAATAATTAAAATGGAAAAAAAAAATATATTTTCAAAATCGAATTTGAAATGGCAAACGTTGCACATGGAACCGTCAGCCTCCCGTCCCACAGCCACGCCCACACCCTTCAGACGCAACGGGAATTAATTAAGTGCATTAAAACTTATTGAACTATATGAAAAAGGAGTCGGATCGAGGTTGCAACACAGAGCAGCAGCAGCAGCAGCAGCAGCAGCGGGGAACACGACATGGTGCCAGGGACCTGCCAGCACTTGCCAGCTGGATGCAAAATTATTTAACTAGCACACGGGCTCTGCGTCTGCCCGTCGGAGCATTTGTGTCGTTCGCCTCGTTGACTGCAGTCAAATGCTAAACGCCGCCACAGACGCAGCTTCACTCACATGCACACACATGCACACACATACATACATATAACCGCACTCATATGCTCACACTAGCACAGATATTCCGGACTCACGTACTCCGCAGAACAGGAACAGGGACGTGCCCCAGCACCAGGGACAGCCAGCAGAAACAGATATAAATATACTCACAGATCAAATACGAGGGTTTCCTAAAAAGTTCCTCACAATTTCTAAGCCTTGAACAGTTGCTTCTGTATACAGGTGCAAATCCCTCTTGCAAAGCTAAGTCAATTATCTTTATTCCAATGTGACTTAAGTTATTGCTGTCTATTAAATCTTTTCTAATTGCTAAATTCAATTCTACATTGCATACTTTTGTGGCAGCCCTCGCAGCGCAACGGCTGTGTGTGCATGTAATGTATGATGGAAAAGTTGCTGCTGGCGCGTGATTCCAATCGAGTTATTACAGAAATTAATCATGTTGAACATGCATGGGAATTGCATATATCGTACGTACACACACAAACGGATGCATATGCAATACGCATTTGCATTCGTTCGTGTACCACAAAAAAAAAAAAAAAACAAATGGCCACAGACAACCTGGCAGCAGGGAGAAGCAAAAAAAAAAAAATAAAACGAACCCAAAGATTATCGTTGTAAGCATTCTTTGAGTGAGTGATTAAAATGCGTGCATGTCAAATGTTCAATTCAAAATGGGTACGCAGAGGGGCTAAGAGATTGCATGCGCACTCACATTTGAATCTACCTTACGGCATTGCTTTAAGCGTTGTCAGAGTTCGCGCTGCGTAATTTGCATTGATTTATGCCCGCCTGAAAGGTGCACAATTGCAACCTGCAACGGCAACCTGCAACGGCTGCCTTCAATGTCGCAGCTGTGAAACGATGTCAAGGTGGCATGCGGCAGACGGCGATGCACTGTTAATGCGTCTACGGCTATGTACCGGGGCACGTACATTCAATTAAACGCCCTTGAGTGCCGGCCACGCCTCTGGGTGGGCGCCTGGGAGTTTATTGGCATGCCAGTGACAGTGCCCGAGAGCAATGAGCTAAAGATAAATAACAAGCCATATAACGCATACGCACTGTATGCCCAAAGTGCATGCCGTCCGTTGCTTATGCAAAAAGGAAGCGCATGCGACCAGCCCTGCGTGTGTGTGTGTGTGTGTGTGCGCGTGTTTGTGTGCGTGTGTGTGTGTGCGCGCGTGCAAGTAACGCAATCGCTTCGCAAAGCCCGGACAACAGTAAACAAGCACGCAGAGATAGAGACTACCGCATGACCTCATCTCCTGCTCTTTGGCCCCTGCTGGTGCCCGGCTCGGCGCTGGGGGACAGCTTTGGCGCTTGTCAACGCTGCCCACTGCCTGGCAGCCAGCGCTTTTGTGCTTTTCCAACTCCTGTGTGTGTGTGGGTATTTGTGTGTGTGTGTGTGTGTCCGTCTGTGTGCTGCATGCTTTCAGGCGTTGATTTCCACAACTGCCAAACGCTTGTCTTTTGATCTTGCCATAGCCTCGCTGGCCCGCTGCCACGCCGCTGCCACGCCTCCATGCCGCACGCCTCTCGCAAATGCAATTTCAATTAAATTTTAAATATTTATGCAGCTGCAGCAACAGCACAAAAATGTTGCTGCCCCAGCACTTGCAACAAAACAATTGCAACCAAATGGTTTAATCCGCTTCTGTTTCCATTTGCCCTCGTGTGTGTGCGTGTGTGCGCGTGTGTGTGTGCCTTTGCTTGTGTAAGGATTAGCATAAGGTCTGCATATCATGCTGATCAGCTTTTGTATCCATCTGTGGTATTTATATGACTAGCCACAGGCTACAAAGTAACCGGAATAAATTGTAATTGTGCAAAGACTATTGCCGGAGAAGCAGAAGAAACCCATACACAATGCCCTTTCAAGTGGTTGAAGAAAACAATTGGGGAATTAACAAGGGATTTACAATTCTTGCGAGTCAAATAACAAACACTCGCACACAATAACAAACACTCGCATAGTTCTTTGTTTGCAAAACCTAACAAATTGTTTTCATTATTTATGATTGAGTTTGGAATTGAATGCACAATACTACATAACAGTAACAATATAGTTGTTTGTATTAATTTTTGTATTTCTATTTTGATATTGTGTTGCTTATGCCAACTTATAAAGAAACCATGCTTGGTCTCACTTAAAAATTCAAAATCATCATCAAATATCCTATATAGTCATAGGTCAAAATTGCCCAACCACATAACTCGGTCAAATCTCATCCGATTTTCATAAAGTTTGTCTTTTTGTTAATGATTTGATCCCTAAATCAATTTGGCATAAATATCTGGCAACATGATGTTTGGTCGAAATTCATGTGAAAATTGTACCCTCAAATATCCTATAAAGATATAGGTAAAAATTTCCCAGCCCCATAACTCGGTCAAAACTCAACAGATTTTCATAAAGTTTGTCTTTTTGTTAATGATTTGACCTCTAGATCAATTTTTCATCAAAATTTGGCAACATGATTTTTGGTCGAAAATCATGTGAAATTGTACCTTCAAATATCCTATAAAGACATAGGTAAAAATTTCCCACCCCCATAACTCGGTCAAAACTCAACCGATTTTCATAAAGTTTGTCTTTCTGTTAATGGCTTGGCCTCTAGATCAATTCTGCATCTAAATCTGGCAACATGTTTTTTGGTCGAATTTCATGTGAAAATTGTACCCTCAAATATCCTGTATAGACATAGGTTGAAATTTCCCACCCCCATAACTTGGTCAAATCTCATCCGATTTTCATAAAGTTTGTCTTTTTGTTAATGGTTTGGCCTCTAGATCAATTTGGCATCTAAATCTGGCAACATGATTTTTGGTCGAAATGCATGTGAAAATTGTACCCTCAAATATCCTGTATAGACATAGGTAGAAATTTCCCACCTCATAACTTGGTCAAATCTCATCCGATTTTCATAAAGTTTGTCTTTTTGTTAATGATTTGACCTCTAGATCAATTTTTCATCAAAATTTGGCAACATGATTTTTGGTCAAAAAGCATGTGATTGTACCTTCAAATATCCTATAAAGACATAGGTAAAAATTTCCCACCCCCATAACTTGGTCAAAACTCAACCGATTTTCATAAAATTTGTCTTTCTGTTAATGGCTTGGCCTCTAGATCAATTCTGCATCTAAATCTGGCAACATGGTTTTTGGTCGAAATGCATGTGAAAATTGTACCCTCAAATATCCTGTATAGACATAGGTTGAAATTTCCCACCCCCATAACTTGGTCAAATCTCATCCGATTTTCATAAAGTTTGTCTTTTTGTTAATGATTTGACCTCTAGATCAATTTTTCATCAAAATTTGGCAACATGATTTTTGGTCGAAAATCATGTGAAATTGTACCTTCAAATATCCTATAAAGACATAGGTAAAAATTTCCCACCCCCATAACTCGGTCAAAACTCAACCGATTTTCATAAAGTTTGTCTTTCTGTTAATGGCTTGGCCTCTAGATCAATTCTGCATCTAAATCTGGCAACATGTTTTTTGGTCGAATTTCATGTGAAAATTGTACCCTCAAATATCCTGTATAGACATAGGTTGAAATTTCCCACCCCCATAACTTGGTCAAATCTCAACCGATTTTCATAAAGTTTGTCTTTTTGTTAATGGTTTGGCCTCTAGATCAATTTGGCATCTAAATCTGGCAACATGATTTTTGGTCGAAATGCATGTGAAAATTGTACCCTCAAATATCCTGTATAGACATAGGTAGAAATTTCCCACCTCATAACTTGGTCAAATCTCATCCGATTTTCATAAAGTTTGTCTTTTTGTTAATGATTTGACCTCTAGATCAATTTTTCATCAAAATTTGGCAACATGATTTTTGGTCGAAATGCATGTGAAAATTGTACCCTCAAATATCCTATATAGACATAGGACTAAATTTCCCACCCTCGTAACTCGGTCAAAACTCAACCGATTTTCATAAAGTTTGTCTTTCTGTTAATGGTTTGGCCTCTAGATCAATTTGGCATCTAAATCTGGCAACATGATGTTTGGTCGAAATTCATCCTATATGGACATATGTCAAAGTTTCCCACCCCCAAAACTCGGTCAAATCTCATCTGATTTTCAGCAGGTGCAATGTGTTCTATTGCGTTTATGTTTATGTGACTGCATCCACAAAAAACACAGATCCTGACTGATTTGAAGTTTCACGTATGTTCATCTTCCCATTTCTCTACCATTTTTCTCGCTCCCTTCCACTCTCGCTCTCCTTTTCTCTTACTCGGCAAGCGAGTTTCCCGGCAAATGTTACTACTGCCATAATTTACTGTCCCATAAGAATGTCGCGAAGGCGAACGAGTAAATCATGGCCGGTGCGTGAGTTGCCTTCGAGTTACTTATAGCGAGCAATTGTCTTGCCACGCCCATACTAACGCCCCCCCCACACACATATTCAAGCTACTTGACGGCCACATAATGCCGCAAATAAATCTAATAACGCCCGCATAATTTGCATAATTCTCGTATTTAATAGACAGGCGTGGCAGGCAGCGCAGGTAGCCAAAGCAATTGAAGCCGCCGCAGTCGTGGCTGGTAATCGTCAGCCTCTGAATCCGGCTCCGGCACCGACTCCGGCACCGACTCCGGCACCAGTTCCCACTCCGGCTGGCCTGCCGCTCCCCCAAGCGCTGGCAGCGGCTCGTGTCGCATCGCTTTGTTGCTGTGCGCCCAACATAAAACACTCAAAGGATATGCTGACAATGAGGCTTAACTCACACACACACACACACACACACTGAGCGTGTCATAAAGCGGCTGCAATGTTGTTGTTTCGGGCAGGAGGGGGAACGGGCAACAGGAGCTTATGCCGAGTCTTGCCCGGGTATGCGCCTAAAAGCGCGCTTAAATAAATTCAATTTAACGTGACTAATACCATTTTATCGCATTGTTTAAAGCATGAAGCACTGCAATGTGCACAGGATATAATAGCTGGAGCAGAAGCGGGGAGCAGAGGCGGCGGCGGGGTGCTGCTTGCCTGCCGGCTGCCATCCTGCCTCCATTTCAGCCGCACAGACGGACCGATTACCTGCCTGCAAGCGTGCTTCATGTTGCCTTTTTGTGTGTGTGCTCGCCGACAATATTGTCAAATTTCATACACAAGCATATATTGTGTGTGTGTGTGTGCTTTTGTCTGTATTCCTGTATTACTATCTGTCTGTGTGCGCCCGCTTGTTTAACTGTTGCGATTTACGGACTAACTCCGACAAGGACGTCGTCGTCAACAGTGCAATGAGGAAATAATAAATACAACATTTGAGGAAATTGAATTGTATGTGCTTATACCTTCATGCATGCACACACATGCGCACATATTTGTGTGTATATATCAATGAGCTTCCTAAAGCAGATAGACGTACAGCCGACAAAAATGTTGACATTAATTGCAACACACGATAGTTGCAATGGACAATTTCTTGTAGATGTGAGGGATTTTAGATTGTCTAGGAAAAATCATGAACCGGAAAGCCAAGAAAACATTAAACATGCATTATTTATGTTTAAATACATATGTTATAAATATTCTTTGCCCAGGCTAAGCCGGGTAATAGCTCCTAATAAGATTAAAATGTGAATTTAAATATAAATGATTATAAATCATTATAAATATTATACCATATTATCCAGTTAAAGAATTCGTATAAATATATATAAATATAAAATATAAATATATATATAGGTTTTAAAAATCAAAAGCAATGCATGAACCGGAAACCAAAGAAATTAAATATATATGTTAATACGCTATATATTACTCTGCCCGGGCTAAGCCGGGTAATAGCCCTCAATCAGAAATGAACGTAAATTTAAATTGATAAATATCCCTCCACATTCAAAATAATTATATAATAATTATATATTCCAGTTAAGGAATTCCTATACAAATATTAATTTCAATTTTGTCGCCTTTTTTGATACCACAACTGACAGCTTTGTCGGCTGGCACATGCCGCTATCGGGACATTTGTGTCTGTGTGCGTGTGTGCTTATAGGCCACTTTGTTGTTGCTGTGTTGTGTCTGGTGGCTGTTGTTGCTGTTGTTGCTGCTGTGGCTGCAGTCATTGCCCCCTGCCCGCTCTTCTATTTGTACTGAAGTTAATAAAACTGCCTTTTATGGCGCTCAGCTCAATATGTATTTTCATGGCCGTTTGAGCGCCTGAAAGTATGCAGCAATCAAATTAAATGTTATGTACGCTTTTAAAGAGCTGCTTCACACGGACCCGGACCCGGACCCGAACCCTAACCCGAACAAAGAAGACCCGCTCCCGGGGCCGATCATCGACAATGCGAATTGGCAATTTGGCAATGCTTACTTATGCCAATCAAGTGGCCAATGAAATCAAAATTTTGTGCCCGTCGGGCATGGCCAGAAGCTTGTGATTATGATTATGCAATCATTATGGCAAATCTTTTGCTCAACGCCTTTTATGTGATTTGCATATTGTGTTCGTGTCTGTGTATGTGTGGGAGAGAGCGTTTCTTCTAATTGAGTTAAGAGCTTTGCTTTGGGCAGACATTGCCATCGCGATAACTGAATTTTATACATGTATATACATATATATATTTTGATATCTATCACGCACAGTTTTGCATAACAAATAAGCTCAGCTCCAAATCCGCAAACTCAATTTGCGCCAAATGCCGTCGCCTGGCCCTGAAAAATGACGAAAATATGAGCAGAGTGTGCAGAAGAACCCGAGCGACATTTGTCAATTTTATTTATGGTCACGTAGCGTTTCAATTTTGCTTTAGATTTTTCCTAATGGCCACAAACAAGCAACACAAACTACCTCGACGACCAGCAGCAGCAGCAGCAGCAGCCCCACCACCATCAGGTGTTAAAGGCCACTTAAGTGCTGAAAAATGTTGGGAGCCAGCAGCCAGGACCCACCTGGCTGGTCCAGCTGGCGTAATTACCCGCCATTCCGAGCTATCCAAAGTGTTGAAGGTGTCTAGGTTAATGCACAAACAAATTGAATCTAGAGTGTACCACAGGCTGCCTTGAAACCACTTTTATTTTTTAACGAAATAGACGAAAAAATGTTCAAGTTCAGTTTAGGCTTAATGGCAAGCAAAGCGAGCCAAGCAAGGCGGAGTGAGAACACGAAACTTATTTTTAAAGCTTTTCATAAGAACTTAATGAATACTTAATGTTTCAGCGATATGGGAAATATCATAATGTCATAATATAATTAGCGAAAATGAATACGTGTTTCAGCGATTTGGGAAATATCATAATGTCATAATATAATTAACGAAAAAGGTGGTATGAAAGTTTTGCACTTACCATGCGATCGGCTTCAAAATTATTTTCGAAAATCTTTGTCAAAATTCATCTCATGGGTGTTTCGCAATTTTTGGAAAATCCATAACTCCTTGGTGGAAATCATTTGAGACGTGTTACAAATTTTTCGCAGATTCTAAGCATCCTAAATGGAAAATGCGATTAATAGATTTTTTGGCTTAGTTAAGTTAAGTTAGCATATGTCTGCGTACATACATGTATGTTTTATATATATGTATATATGTATATTTATATATATGTATATAAATATATATATTACATACACATATGCATACACAAATACATGTATACACGCATACATGCATACATGCATGTGCACATGCATACATGCGAACATTCATACATGCACGCATGCATACATATATACATGCATGCATACATGCTAAAATGCACACATGCATGCTTACATGTACACATGCGTACATGCTTGCATGCGTACATGCATACATGCATACATGCTTGCATGCGTACATGCGTACATGCTTGCATGCGTACATGAATACATATATACATACATGCATGTATACATACATACATACATGCATACATACATAAATACATGCACACATGCATACATGCATACATACGTACTGACATACAAATATATGTATACATACATACACATAAATGTACATACATACACAAAATGAACCACAAAGAAAACTCAAAAAAAACACCAAAAAAAAACACCAAAAATACACCAAAAAATAAAAACACTAAAAAACACCAAAAAAACACCAAAAAAAAACACCAAAAAAGCACTACACTACCAGCTAAGCGTAAAAAGCTGCAGAGCCTACTTGAATTCTTGAGAATTGAGGAGTAAAGCACTTGGTACAAATACGTTTTATTTAAATTTACAGCACAGCGACAAATTAGCTTGGTCTGCGTTTCGTATTAGAAAACAAACAAAATGCATACATACATGTATGCATACACTAACACACACACGCCCCCACACACACGCACATACATACACACACACACATATATATATATATATATATAACACTTACATGTACTCGTACAAAATAGTTGTATTATTATATACTTTGTTATAAGCTCACTATTATAAGATTTGTATAGAATCTATAATTTATTTATTGCTAGTAAAATTTCAACTAAATAAAAAAAGCTTTTAAATTTAATAAGTATGCAAATAGCTTAATTAAATGCAATCGATTTCATTGTTGATGTATTTTTTAGTGCGTCTTTTAAGTCTAATTGATGTTTATGTGATTGAGTTTTGGATCAGGAATGTGCAATTCGGCATTCAAGTTCAACTATGCCAACTGCTGGGCACAATAATGCCAGCAATTTTAAGCCGCAACACTTAAAGTGTGAAGAGTGTGTGTGTGTGTGGGTGAGGGTTATCTGTGTGTGCCACATTATGCCTTGTTAAAAATGCCCAAAGAGTGAAAGGACCACAAAGACTGAAGCGGAAAGTTGTGCATATCTGTTTGTGTATGCGTGTGTGTGTGTGTGTGTGTGTGCGTGGGTGTATGTGCGTGTCATCATCGTGTTAACAAAAGAGCATACTCAAGGTTTATACGAAATGCAATTCCACTTTTGCGCACTTTATGTCAACATGTTGTACGTAAATCTTTGTGTAAGACTATGCCAAACGCTTTGCCCCGGGTTCAGGGGTGTCCTCGGCTGTCACACACTAGGACACTGTCCGCTTGGGTGGTATAGCTTACATCTTGCTATCTCCCTCTCTCTCTCCGTTTCTCTCTCTCGCTCTTTCTCCCTTCCGCGCTCAGCATGTGTCTGTGTGTGTGTGTGTGTGCGTGTAGTCGGTGTAAAAGTGTCAAAAGTGCTTGAAATTTCAGCAGGCTTTACAGATAGACAGACGAACTGTGCGGCGCACCCAGGCCGGAATGGGTAGAAAGTTCAAGTAGAACTGGGCCAAAATGGGTGCTACAAAACTGGACAGTCTCTTTCTCTTCCTCCTTTTCCTAGGAGTCGCAGTCGCAGCTCCGTTCCGTTCAGTTCCACTTTCGTTTTATGCCCGGGCAAAAAGCTCAAATGCAGAAATCACGCTCATATGCTCAGTTGCATGCAAAGTCAAAAGTCTCTTTGAGCACACACACACACACATATGCAAACACACACATAAATACGCTCTCTTTGGCAAAATGTGTTTCTTTTTTTTTCACCCGGAATTTTTGTGCTAGCTGGCAAACATTTGATATGCGTATTTGTGTTGCGCTTTTTCTTTTGGCTGCTATCCAAAATCTTGCAGCTCTCCTCCGGCGGGAAATGTTTAGCCGATGCAAATAAACAAACATGCCTCTAGACATGCGCCACACCCACCCAAGCCACCCACTTGTGGGCGTGGGGCGTGTCGTGCATGCAGCTGCCATGAAATATTTGGCGCTTGTAGCGTTTTTCACTTTGTGGCTGCAACCGAAAGCGAGAACCTTTACTTACCATCAAGCCGGAAGTTGCAGGAAGTTCTCATGAAAACCAAACAGCTGCCATTACTTGCCAGATGTCCCCGCCACTCGCTACCCCGCACCCCCGCTGGCATTTTCCTATTTCGCTCATCTTGTTAGGTGCTGATTGTCTTCGAATGCGCTGCACTCCCTGGATATCCACTTGATGAAGAAAATATCATGGCACCTGCAACTGTTTTATGTGATTAATGTGAAGTGTCTTTCTCTCTTTCGTGGAATAAAGTTACTTAGTTTGGGTAAATCACTCAGTGGCTTAGTATTTTGTTTTTTTTTGGGTATATATTAAAGTTACAATTGTATATCTGCAACGAAACCAATTTTAATATAATTATCAATTTTTAGCATATTAATATGGATTATCATATAAAACATACTTGAATTAATAAGAGTCAGAAATAAATAATAATAAAAATAATAATTATAATGATAATAATAATAATAAAAATAATAATAATAATAATAATGATAATAATAATAATAATAATAATAATATTAATAATAATAATAATAATAATAATAATAATAATAGTAAAAATAATAATAACTATAATAATAATAATAATAATATTAATAATAATAATAATAATAATTATAATAATAATACTATTATCAATAATAATAATAATCATAATACAAATAAAATTAGTAATAATTAAATTCGGGAATAAATAATTATGGTATTCTAATAAAATAATAGTTTCATTTATAAATACATTCATTTTTGCAAGTTCTTATTATTTTCTTTTTAATACATATGTATGTTTGAATTAAATTCATCAAAAGTTATTTTGTTTCTGTCCTATCAGAAACTAAAAAGTTACATTAAATAATTCGCAGATATTAAAATTTTATTAATAGTAAGCTAGGCTTCTTGCTGCTTTAACTATTTGAGAATTATAAGCGTCACGTGAGGAACAAGCCCTAAGTTAAATATCTGTGTTTATTGCTGTAGAAAAAAGTCCCTATATAAGTTTATATTTTCTCCTCATGCAAAATGGCAGCGCATTGGGAAAGTAACAAACCGCACCCCGATCCATATATACCCCTATTCGCGCACATGTGCATGTACTTGATTGTGGGGCGGGGCACTATAACTGTTATTGACACGGCATCATATTGAAAATATGCAGTTTTTTGCGCTTTTCGACGTGCGTGTAAGTTGTTGTTGTTGTTGTTGTTGCTGCTGCTGGCGGTTGCCTGATGCTGGTTGCTGCAACTGGTTTGGGGCAGGGCCCGATGCTTGGGTAAATAAATGCGACAGCGTGGCATCGCATATATCAAAGTGCAGTGTCGTGCATATTTTATGCGGCCCACCCACCCACTCGGCGGTGGGGTGGGTCCTCGTGGCAGGAGGACATCATCATTATGTTGCACAGATAAACGCCTTAGGCAGGCGACTGTCAAGTGCAGAGAGCTGAAAAGGCGTTTACCAGTCTTGCGTGCGTGCGTGTGTGTGTGTGTGTGTGGGTCTGCTGACAGCTTATGATTTTGTAATTAAATGCCGTTATAAACAAACATGGCGGATTCCCTGCCATAGCCTAAAAGCATATGCACATGTATAATTCAGTCCTTGTGGCGATCAATCAATCGCATTTGAGAGAATTCTGTGCCGAATTCACCGAATGCCAGGCCACTTGACTCACTACTTATTCCTGCACTAATTAAAATCAATTAATCTTCTAAATATGCACGTTATTATGCGGCGCACACACACACATACACACACTCGCAGTTATTGTTGCCTACTTCCTGGCGCTCTGTCGAATTCCTTTTGAGTATTGCATTGATTAGGTGTAAATTTATGCACTGTGCATATGATGTCTCGCACTTGCACTTGTTGTTTTTGTTTTGAACCAATTTGCGCTTAATTTATGCACGTGTCTTCATCTGAACTTTACGAGAATTGTGGTTTTAGAGAACTTGATTTGTGATTCGGTTGCCTAAGAGCGAGGGCAAGGCCTCATTCAACTTGAGGTCGAATCTCTAAATAGCTTTGTTTTGCTGCGCATTGTTTCCGCTTAAACAGTTGAGTAAATTTACTAGCACATTAAATGTTGTTTTTGGAGATTTTAGAAATCAGATATTAAAGTGCCGCTCAAGTCGTGGTCATATCTGAACTTGTCTTAATAAATTTGTGTCTTTATTATGCATGGCTTAAATATGCCAATTATCAGATGAACTTATCTAAAGGTCTTATCTTACTTCACAAATACCAAGCTTACTGTGCTGACTGTCCTCAAACAATTGTTAATTTTACAATAGAAACTTACCTAAGGTTATCCTTGCCAAATATTGTTGAGAATTCGGGGGATTCCAAATATGTTGTATATTTCGCATCAACTTCAGGCGGATGCGAAGCCCTTCCAAGTAAAATTTCAAGCACCTGTGCCGTGCTCCCGCTTCTCGTGCGTATTTTCCTTAATGTATATTTTCTCGCCTCAACTGCAAAATATAGACATGTAAATTAGTTCAATTTAATATTCATCCAATCGATCTCACAGATCGATTTATAAAAACACAGTACCTATGTTAGACTTAACAGTAGAATAAGTTATATTGTAAATATGCATATAAATTTAATTTAAGTTGTTCCCATAATAAAAGTAAAATTGAAATAAAGCAAATAAAATGCTGCAAAAACAAAAAAACAATTTAATATATATTCATTTCGCGACTCTACACTTCATCTCTAAGCTTACAAAAACAAGAAATCCTACGACAGTTTTGAAGCATGTCCTTTTTTTTTGTGCTAACAAATGTAATTGTATAAATGTAAAAAGTTGTCAGCTGTTGAGTTGAAGTATGCACAATGCTCAATTGGGCGGCAAACAGCAACAGTTACTCATAGACTGACCTACCGCAAGGACTGGCTCAACCCGGCCATAAATCCTTTACTGACCCAAAGAACAAAAAAAAAGGGGCGAAAATATTAACCCCATGCCCCCCATTTTTTTTCTTTGTGTCGCAAGGGGACCTGACTGCATAATTTGCGTTGTCGTTTTCCGCTGCTCGCGAAACTGGCAATTTTTCGTTTTAATTTTCATGTATCTCTCTCTCTCTCTCTCCGGCTGTCTCTTAATTTTTGTGCTCGAAACTGACAGTCAAATAAATTATTACGCTGTCGTGTAAAAGCCGCAGAGATTAAGCAATTATGTGGCACTTAATGCTGGACCAGGCCCAGAAGGCGGCCGACGCGGTAATTTAAAGCATCCGCCGCTTTATGCTAGCCATAAATTTTTGATTGCCAACTAGTACAACAATCCCCGACCCCCCCCCCCCCCCCCCCCGACCACCCCGCCCCTCCGCGTCTGGCTGGCCGCGCAGGTGCTTGGTTACGCACGCTTAACCGCAATTTGATTGGCTGCCCGGAAAAGTTTTGTGCAGCAGCCAAATGCAAACAGAGGAAACAGTTGCTGCAGGTGGGAAAGGCGGTGTCCCGCCTCAAGGAGCAGCAATATGAAAATGAAAATGAACATTTTCGGGGCTATAAACTCTAAACTGCAAGCCAGAAGTTGGCCTAGTTGTTTTTGTTTTTGATTCTGTTGCCTGTTGGCCAAAGTTCTTGTGCGTGCGCGAAACCATAAAACCCAACGATGTGGCAAAAGCCTTTCTGACGTACCCATAAAATCGTTTTTCAATACTTTCCGCGAGAGATGTGTATAAGGCAGAAGGCATCGAATTAAATGCGCCGAAGAATTCCGTTCAAATTTGCTGGCAATGCAATTCCTTGATAAATAACTTGACCAACAACATTTTATGGCTCTATGGATTTTAATTTAAAATTTTCTAATTGCATTGTTGTTGCTTTTGTTGCTTTTGTTGCTGCTGCTGTTGGATGAGAGAAAACATTTTGCAAAACTGTCGCATGCAAATCAATCTCAGCTGTCTCTCAACCCGAAGCCAGACAATTTATGCATGCTGCTGCCAGCTTTGGGGTCAGCATTGTCCTGGCACCCTCGAGTCCTGCCTGGCATCTTCAAAACTGTCTTCTATGTTTCATTAAATTTTTTGGGCCCTGACGCTCTCTCTCTCTCTCTCTCTCTGCACTCATCTGTGCAATAGTACAAAATGCCACTGAGCGAAGCTGTTGTGCAGTGGCCCATGTCATTTGTCATTAAACACGATGCGGGAGGAGGGCGAGCGGACGAGCGGGCGGCCGGCGGACGGGCGGACGGGCAACAACAACAAAGAAACAGCTGTTGACAACGAGCCAAGCTTACGGTTAACATGGCGTATGCGCAATATGTTTGCTTATGCACATCTGTCTGTCCCGACTTTGTATACATTGTAAGCTTTGGCCTGCACTGTTCCGAGATTCTGTTATCCCTGGATATGTCTCTATTTGTCTGTCCAGTGTCGGCAAGCCATAAGTAAAGGTTTTAAGCGCATTTACTGGCAAATTCTATCAGCAAGCGGCAGCAGCAAATGTAGCAATCGCATAAGCGATGCACAACAAGTGAAAAGAATCCACATGTTATCATAAATTTCAAACAGTTTTTCGATTTGACAAATCTCTGTCCTGTCTGATTAATAGACACAGTTTCCATTTTGCCACATTGTCTCTTTCAGGGCAAATGCAAATAGGCCAAGCAGCAAATATTTTCAATTCACTTTGCCGCAAAAATTATTTACTCTTGCGGATAAAGGCCAAAAAAAAAGATAAGCTCTTGCAATTTAACAAATTAAAGGGCCACTGGCATCTGCCCAGAGCAGAGCCAACAACAAATAGAGAGAAATCTGCTAAAAATATGTGCTAACAACAAACTAATCTTTTATCAAAGTAGCCATAGACGAAAATATTTAAACTTCAAATAAAAGTTTGAGTTTTTCTTTTCTCTTTTTTGGCCACAATTTAAATGCACTTTCATCTTCGTTGTTGACTTGCCACACGTGCTTGCCCCCTGTGCAACCCTCTGGTTATTAGGCAACTGTTTCCACAAGTATTTTCTGTTTGACTCTTGAGTTCGGTTTTAATTTAATAACATATTGCTTAAGGCACCTTTGCATGCATATACATAAACATATTTATCTTTTAAATAGAAACAAATAGAATCCAACATTAGGCTACAAATAAATACAAGAAATTTAGAATATAAACTGCATTTTTAAGTATTCCAATTCTACTTCAGGTACTAAATTTAAATATTCGTAAAATAAAATCGCACAACAAATGCTACGGATTTAAAATGCAGCAGGCAATTACCTTAAAAATTGCCGCCCATCGACAACAATTTGCAGACAACCATTGTTAATAAACATAAATTTCATGTTACATTTTTAACAACAATAAGAACAGCAACAACAACAATAACAACAACAACAACAACAACAACAAGTGTCATTGGCACTCAAAGTTCAAGTGCAAATGCGGCTGGAAATGCAATTTAGTCCAATACACTTTGGCATATTGAATTTGTGATTAGGCAAATAAACTCAATGGAATTACAAGTGCTGTACAAGCTAACAGTTTATTGTGGGCCCAAACACCTGAACGGGGGTGTGTGTGCGTGTGTGTGTGTGCAAATATACAAAAAAGAAAAAGTAAATTGTCGTATGTTTTGCTTAAAGTAAATATTCATAGGCATTACTTTAGCTTAATGGCAAGGGGCGACAATATGGCAGAAAAAAAAAAAAGGAAAGCAGATGAAAATTTTACATGCCAAATTTCACTCTGGCCAAGTGGCCAGAGGGGTTGGGGTGCAGAATTTGTTGTCCCAAAAGAAAATCAACTATATAGACGAAAATTTGCACTGCACCAGAGCTGAAGCTGAAGCCAGGCGGGTGGGGAACGTGACGGGAGACGGGTGGGAGGGGAAGGGGGGGGGGCAGCAGGTCGTCACTGTCGTTTGCCATTGTTGGTGCTTATGTTATCATAATAAATTCATAAATTCGATTTATTTTTCAATCAAAATAAATATTCGTATTTTTGTAGCCTGCGCACTTGAATGAAATTTAGTTGATTTCGTTTGCAAATCTATTTTATTGATTGTTCCAAGAGATATTCGAAAAATGCGATGTCAAAAAGCATGAAATTGAAATAAACCAAGGAAATTCGCTGCAAACGGGTCTTCAAAATTTGTTGTTGCCTTAACTTTAGAAATAAAAATACATATTTATTTAAAGAAATATTCACAGTTGTTTACTTTGAAAGCTATTCACACTTTTTTATAGACATTTGTCACACGAACGATATTTTAGCTTATTTATAACATAAACAACAGACAGTCCTTTGCTAAAGCCGCAAATCTCTAGTAGCTACAATGTTTAGTTAATTAAAACAATTAAAATAATTTGCAAGCTGCGCGACAAAAAAATGTATAGCAAGCCGAACGAGCAGGTGAATAGCTGCACACCTTGTTAGGGCAGGTGGGGCATGCCCCCGCACCGCGACAGGCATGAAAAATCTACATAGCAACAACATAAATTATGCGGAAAAATACCAGCGCCAGTGTTTTATCTTGTCTATCAAGAGTGTTTAGCAAGTTTTTGAAACACTGGAACCATTATGCAAATATGCATAAGGCTGCGTGCCGGCTGAGGGGGCGGGGGTCAGGGCACAGCGGGTGGGCTGGCAAAGGGCGGGCAGCAAATAGCAGGAGCTACTAGTGAGCAGCCGCTTTTGATACACTCAATGAGTGTGGGTATGAGCATGGGTATAAGTGAATATATTCATTTTCAGCCGACTTTGCGCATAATTTTTAAATGCAGTTCCGCAAGCGCCAAAAGACGCCCGCAATTGGCTTAAAAAGGTTGTGTGTGTGTGCGTGTGTGTGCGTGTGTGGTATTGGCAGAGCTCATGTGCGTGGTAGCAGCTAGTTAACAGCACAACGACTGTTAAAGTCTAACAGTTGTGTCTGTATTGGCGGAGCTGATGTGCGTGTTAACAGTTCGTTAACAGCGCAACGAGCTGTACGCGTAACAGTGCGCGGTTTCCAGAAATGAACACTGCTAAGGGGCTAAGCTTCCAGGCTGGGGTAACAGCAGCAGCAGCGGCAGCACCTGTTAAAGGATATGTTAACGTTAAAGCGTTAACAGTGCTGTCGCCGCTACTGTTAAAAAGATTGCAATGGCCGCTCGCAGCTTTAGCCATAAGTAATTTGCAGCAAAAAAAAAGGAGGAAAGAAAATTGTGAAAAAAGAAAGTGCAGAACATAATGCAAAATAAAATCAACAATTATGCTTCACTTTGCGCACGGTAATTATGGAAAAATGTCAACAAGCTATGCCCATGTTGTTGTTATTGTAGGTTAAGCGTGGCTCGGGCCTTGGCCACTGTTGGTTTTTAATTTCAAACACGGAAACTGGCAAACGAAACGAGAGTTGGCTTTAGGCAGGCGGATAGATGGGGGCTGGGGGCTGCTCAAAGGATATACGAGTGCGCACTCAAAGTTGCGTTTTATGCATTTTATGGGGCGTGGGGGTGGTGGTGGGGAGGGGGGGGGGTTGTGGCGCAAGTTGACACCAGTAATTAACATAAGACAAAAGGCAGCGAGTCCAGTTTTAAGTGTTGCGCTCTTTGCCGCCGCTTTGCACTTTACAGTGATTAAAGTAAATTTACCTGAAGCTCTTGAGTTTGTGTGCGTGTGTGTGTGTGTGCGTGTGCTCTAATTGTTTGACAGAATCTGGTTGTTGGCCAAACATAGCAGCAGGGGTCGTGGTCGTGGTCGTGGTCATGCTCCTGGTCGGGGTCGTGGTCGCAGGCGCTGCTCTAAGCTCAGAAATCAGCTGAGGTCACATTAAATTGCACAGTTGTGCTTGCTATTTGTTTGTGTGTGTGTGTGTGTCTTGATGTCAGTTCATGTTCTTGCTGTTGTTGTTTGTCATTTCCGTCTGTCGCGCCCAAAAGTATGCAACAGCATAGCGACTGCCTTCAACACTTGGCAATGCATCAGCGTCAATATTGGCACTGACTGTCACTCGATTATGCCAAAAGGCACCAAAACTGATATCAGCCCGACTATAAATAACTCTCTATGTGTGCGTGTGTGTGTGTGTGCATGTGTGTGTGTGTGTGTGTTGCAAGCAGCTGCCAAGTGTGTTTGCTAATATCGGTTACTTAGCGGCTGCCGTGAGGGCGGCTAAATTGGCATTTTGGTTCGGCTGTCGAGTAGCTTCTTCAATATGGAAGACCCTTAAATACCGTTTAGGCGTCTAAGATATATCCCAACTAAGCATATAGACATAGATGGAAAGAAAATATTAAGTAGTTGAGCACTTAAACTGATTTCCTCGCAGAGTTAGTTGTGCTGCTGAAGTCAAAATATATATTTCTTTACTTGAAGCTAGCCACAACTGAAAGCACATAGAGAAAAATATAATGAAAATTATCTGTACGAAAGTTGAGCCAAATTCTTGAACCTTTGGTCGTATCACACGCTAAGCTGAAAAGTTTTGTGTGTCTCCTTTTCAATAAATTGTTGTTCATGATTTCCTTGCTCCGTGTACATTTCAAGAGTTATTTTGGGTAAGTTTTGCACCGAGCTTGGACAAATTCATATTTCAAAGAGGGACAGGACAAATGCAGTTGACATTTTTACGTCTTTAAACTTTTATTGGTTCGATGTGTGCTCTACGATTTGTTTGCCCTTCACATTTGCCGCCCGCTGACCCGTTGGCCCCCAACTGCCAGCAAAAAGGTTGCCGGCTCAACATTTCATAATGGCGAGTGAAAAGGACACTTTAGGAGTTCAAACGGCTTCAAAGTGACAACAACGATTCCGCTTTGTTTTTTATACATATATTTGATCCCACCTCAGCACGTGTAAGCATGTGTATCCGGCGCAGGCTCCGGGAGCATGCTGGCATTTCGTGTGGGCGCTCGTAATTTAATGCCGCTTCAAGCGAGTCTAAAATATATCGAAATGGTGCGTAAAAAGCTGGTTCCAACATTTTGTTTTGTTTTTTTTATTGCTGCTGAAAATGTTGTATTTTGTTTCAGGCGGCAGCACATAAATTATTTCTACCTGAAATTTTATGCTAATTTTGTTATTTTATTTACAGCAATTCGCCCGTAAATAAATGGTTAAAAATTTCCAAATTTATCAAAAACTTAGACTTAAATATAAATTACATGCGAAATAAAATGAGAATTGTATTTAAAATGTTTTCATTCGAGCCATTTAAGTTTTTTTTGCCCTTGAGTACAGCCAATTTTGGTAACTGGAAATTGCCTGTGAGCCAAGTACTTTAAGTCAAGCAGAAGCACATTACGCATACGCCAGGTTGCACAGACGCGGCGACAATGCCACAAGCTGGCAGTCACTATTTCAGATCAGGGCCGGGATACCGTTGCAGTGCGCAACATTGTTGTAGTTTTTAATGGATTTTCATTAAGTAACAAGATAGAGAGAGGGAGAGAGAGCGAGAGAGAGAGAGGGGTAAAGAGAGTCAGAGAATGGAAAGCTCTTAAGAAGTTCATTACAGTGATGGCAAGCAAAGAGGCAACTGGCCAAAAGTTTATTTGGCCATTTAGTGGCGTCTGGCCAAAGCCAGCAAAGATGTTTTACTTAAGAACCGAAATGATATACGTGTATTTGTGTGTGTGTGTGAGCGTTTATCTATCATGTTTGTAATCACTTTTCATTAGGTTTTGTGGCTGAGACTTTTGAGTCGGATTCTGACTTTGGCTATTGCCCGTTTCGAATGGCTTTCGCATAAAAGATTTTCGCACATGCTCCAGAATTTTCAAGTGTAGAAAGAACTTTTTTAATTGGAAAACACATTTAAGTGGATTTTGTGTGTTCCCACACACACACACACGCACACACACACACACCCATATATACACGCCCACCCTTTTGGTGTGTGAAACTTTTAATGCTGTTTATTTTCCCCTTCCTTCTGCAAAGTATCGCATTTAAAGTACGAGCGTAACAAAAACTTTTGCTGTTGCTCTTGTTATTGTTGTTATTGTTGCAGTCTTTGACTTGTTTAATGCGCATTGCACAATGTGCAATGTGCAATAGCAATTATGAGCCAGAGTTGAACATTTCCCTGTGCATTACTAACTCATAGTTTATGCATAATGTCGACGTTCATTTCATTAGTTCCCAGCTGCAGCGCATGAATAAATGTTTCTTTCGTTTTTTATTCGCCACACTGGAGATTCCTGCCAAAGTAGTAAACAACATTTTAATGTTTTTCATATTTCACAGCTGGGGCACGAGGTGTGTGGAGCAAAATGTGGATGCGGTTGTCCTTCTGCCCTCCTGCCTGCGGCATATTAGCCAAGTTCGAAGCCAGCTCTTGGTTCTTTTGTGCAGCTGCCTATTAGAAGCCAGCAGCTCTCCAGTCAACATAGCTCATTAAAACTTCGCCTCCCCCGCTCGTCTACCCCACAAATAATTGCTGACGGCAAACCAACTTTGGAACTTTGGTGCTGGTTATATAAATAAAAATCATATGAGCGAAAATGCAACTAATAATAATATATATACATATATCTGCTCTGCTGCCCCAGCGGAGGCTAAGTATATGATAAGTTAATTGCACTGAGCAGCTTATTGGGTCAAAAGAAGAGAGGCTTTTTATTTATAGCAGAGCGCATTACATTTAAGTATTTAAATATACTTTTTGTAGGCAAGCAAGTCTTAAACTTTACAAGCTGAGATGCGACTGTTAATTGCCTTTCTTTGTGGCCAATAGACATATATATGGCATATATGACATCTGAGCTGATGTAGATCTTCACAGCTGCGACATAAGTTAAGTGTGAGGAGCTGCCAGCTGGCCAGATATCGGGCTTAAAACTAGTCAGAGAGTTGCATATATATAGTTATAATAAGAGTGTATACATGCATTAAATTAAATTAATCCTGGCGCAGTGCCATGTACGCCTTTAAGGACTCGAGGAGCAACAACATGTGTGCGTTGTAAAAAAGCCAAGGTAAAAAATTATCGCACTGCGTGTCTAAGACGCAGCGAGGCAGACACAAAACAAACTGCGCAGACAATGCCAGACAATGAGAAATGCCACACACTGCAGCTGGCTGACTAAAGCTACACTCACACGCACACAGAGACACACACACACTCACACACACATGCGTGCTCTTAAGGCTGTGTAGTCGAGTCATTTGTCTGCCCGACTGCGGAGCGCGTCTCATCAGCGCTCGTTTCGGGCTTGAAAAAAAAAAGGGTTAAAAGGTTTAGTTATTTATCATGTTATAAGTTATGATGTCAGCGTGTTGGCATTATGTGACTGATAAGCGCAAGAAAATGAGCAAAGCACACACGCACACACACACGCACACACATAGATAGGCAGCGCTCACAAATGAAATGAAAAATCGAGGTGTGAAATCTTTGACGTGGCCGTCATTTGTAGTCAGTCTAGGCTGTACGGGCAGCACTCTCGCTTTGAATAATGACAGCTGTCTGTGTTAAAAGAAGAAGTCAAACGCACGCACACACACACACACCAGACACGCACACAGGCACATAAGCGCATTTGCATAATAAATGAAATAAATAAATGCAACTTGTAATTTAAAAGTTCATGCCAAGGACATGCAACGCCAGCCTCAATGCCACACGGACTTGCCCCAGCTGCATGCTTCGCTGCGCCCCGCTCGAGCAAAGCTCGTGGCAAGTCCAAGACATGTGGCTGCAGCTGGCAACAAGGCCACGTCGCCAGCAGCTAAGCCAGCACTTCAAGGATTTAATGCGGCATAAGGAATAATGACAAGCTACACACACACACATATATTTTTTTTTGCCTCTAATTGCATTGAATCCTTTTGGCCAAAGTCGGCAGCTGTCTGAGCTAAAAATTGTTGAGCCAATGCTTCATTTCTAATGCTGACCAATTTAGGTGCCAGTCAATTAGGCAAAACACTTTTTGGCACTGCGCTGCATAATTCATGAGGCTAACTGAGAAAATGAAAGGGAATTAAGAGAGAGGCAGAGAGATGGGCGAGTAGAGAGTTGACTTGAGTTGACTGGTGCTGCAAATTAAAAGCGTTAATAAATATTTGAGCAACATTTTGGCGCTCTGTAATCTGCCACAATTTTGGCCACTAATTTCGCCTCCAGACAAATCCGCCTACTTCCGAGTACTCCACGTGGCACAATTGAAGTCATGTGGAAAAAGAAGGCAGCGCCGTAATTGAAATATTGACAGTTGCGACTGACTGTCGACTAAATTCGTATATTTTGCAAGCAGCAGGCAAAGAAAACAATTAAAAGTTTTACACTTGGGCTGTGCTCGACTGGCAGCTGCCCTGCAGCTCAGCAAAAGAATATAAATGGTGCCTAATAAATGTTACCGAAAATAACCCAATATAACAAATCTAAACGAATACAAAATTACAAATTCCTGCTGGGTTTGAGCCGGCGACTACCCGCTTGCTAGTTCGACACCGAACCCACGCAGGCTCACGATGAAAAGAAAACTTGCATGTCTGCGTTGGTGTTGATTTTGCCATACAAATTTTGAGCTTAAGTATCTTTGTTTTTGGGTAAACAACAGCTCGTAATAAAAATGTACATTAATTAAATGATAAATAATATTATTTTATGTTATTGTATCGCTTTCTAATTTATTTAATTATTGTATTTATATATTTGGAATATTTATATATAATAATATAACTTTCATAAATTGTATTATTATTTTTAAATTTGTTTATTCATTTATTGTATTTATATAAAGAAATATAGTATATTGTGTATTTATTTTTGGAATATCGTAATAAAATGTACATTAATTCAATGAGGAATTATATTATTTTAAGTTATTCTAACGCTTTAAACTCTATATATTTATTTTTTGTATTTATATAAAGAAGTATATATATATATTATATATATATTTTTGGAATATTTATATATAATAACATAACTTTAGGTTATTGTATCGCTTTAAAATATATTTATTTATTTATTGTATTTATATAAAGTTTGTCTCATGCCTGATTTTCGCTAACTTGTAACCTTATGATGCCCATTTCCATCAGCTTGTTAGCACAGGGCATTAAAAATTTAAGAAGGCGCGGCGCACTTTCAAATATTCACTTTAATTTATAATTTATCGGCTAAGGGCCAAAGTTCGACTTTGAAGTTGGGCGCATTATTTGGGGTATATGCGGATAAACTTTGATTGTGCTAATTAGCAAATTGGCGCCTCGGCTGGCCACGCCCATTGGCCCTTGGTATCTGAGTGTCGGCACAGGACACCTTTGGCCACAGCGTGGCAGCTTCCTATTTGCCTCATTGTCAACAACAATTTGTTTGCCAACATAAAATGAAGTGAAAAGGGTAACCAATTTTGGCAGGCGGCCGTTTCGTTTCGGCCATATAAAACGCACAATCGAATTGCCTATGTGGCAATAGTTTCTCCTTTCTTTGGAGCACACATTTATTTTTTTTTTTTCCTGCATTTATTGTTGTTTCTTTGGAGTCTGCTGGGCTGGTTTTTCTTCTTCTTTTTTTTGTCAGGTATAACGTAAGCTAAGCAAACATTTTGGCCAACATGCAAAAAAGTGTTAGTATGCTCAGCGCGCGGTACTCTGCCATCAAAAATGTCCTTTTACCGCACACACACGCATACATATAAGTGTGTATGTGCGTGTGTGTGTGTGTGTGTGTGCGATGGCTGCCATATATGTAAAAACTCAGACGTGATGTAAATTTCTATTGAATGCTGAATGGGCAGAAAAAATATTTTTAATGGTCTTTGGGCAGCACCAACAGCAGCCGAGGCAAAGGCAGAGCCGTTGACAGTTGCATGAATTGATGGTCGAGGGGGATAGGGTTCGGGATGGGTTTAGGGGTTAGGGGCACGGGCAGGGGCAGGGGCAGGCGTACATATGTAAAGCAAAGTCATGCGTTGGTTTAGAGAGCCAACAATTCGTGCGGCTATTTAAAGCCTTGCTGCAGCCTAAAAGTATGCTACAGAAATTCTATTCTTTTGTTGAATAAAATAATCATGACCAGAAGCATATTTTGCATGAAGAATATCAAATATTGCCACAGACAGCATAATAAAATTGGTTTACTTTTTCTAGGCATAGCCCAAATATTTGCACAAAAAGAATGTTTCACATGAGGTAGACGAAATGCAATACACGAGATCCACATGAATGCATGTAACATGCATTCGAAAAGTTTAAAGTTTAATTAAATTCAATTAATAAACACAACCAACCAATTTCTATGGCAAATAACTTAAAAGGTTCGAATGAATTATTCTTGAAACGAGCTGTCCCATAATCCAGTTCTCACTCAACAAAAGGATTTTAACGTGCGCTTATTTACCCGTGTAACGTTAAGTCTTTTATTTAATTCCGCTTAGCAATTTAAGCGATTTGTCAATGCCATAATTAAACATTTAAATGTTAGTGCATTAAAAAACAAGCAGTTTATCAAATCAAGTGCATTCACATAAACCGCATCGTGACCTTGCGTTGAGTGCAACAACTAAACGAAATATTTTTCTGCCAGTCAACGCAAAAAATATCACAAATTCGCAAATACCAACATAAATATAAAAATATATAAATATATATGCATACATATATAGACTGCTAGATGTCATTATATTGTTTTGACAGGAGAATCGAATACCGAAAAACGATTGTTTTGGCCACAGGGCGCGTCATGAACACGAATCTCAGCAACAATTTGCATGATGCCGTTTATGGCAGCTGTGTGCGTGTTTGTGTGTGTGTGTGTGTATTTGTGCACTTATTTGAATATGTATTGCATTTGGTGTTTTTGCATAATTTGGCATGTAAAACATTTACAACAACGGATCACAATGCGAAAGCATGTAAATATTGCATTTGATGCTTGCCAAGCTGTGCGGCTTTTCATTTTGATTGCAGTTTTTGCTCCTCTTCTTCTTGTTGTTGTTGCTATACCCTGCACCCATAAAATGGGTTAAAAAATTGTTCTAATACGTCTACATGCTCTATCAAGCAGAGTATATAGGCCTGATACTAGATCATAGATGGGATAAAAATCTGACTTACGAACTTTTGTCATGTGAGTTCTTGGCAGCAACTTTTTGAAGATCATAAGGATTGTTTGTTTTTGATAGTTATAAGGTGTCCTGTGAGTCCTTTCGTGTCCTGTTTATAGTAGAGCTGGAGAACAACCGATGGACTTATCGATTACTGAGAACTATCGATGATTTTATTTGAAACCATCGATGTTTTCGATGTTTTCCCAGCTCTAACACTTTTTGAGCAAAAGAAAGCGACAAAGTAAAATCATTTTAAACGGAAAAACTTTTATCTTGGCCTTTGCTTGGACAATATATATAATATATTAAACATTTCAATCATCACGGTCGGATGTTTTTATTGTTTCAATACAATATTTCGAAAAATCTAAAGAGCCGGATGACAGAAATCCACTTGTATATATTGAATGGTAATATAGTTTAGCTAAAAGTTTTTAACCCAAAAATGTCATCGTTTTTTTTTCAAATAAATAGCGACAGCTTACAAGGGTATTTTGCCAATTCGTAAACGAATTTAAATCTTGATCTCACATGAATTTTATTGGGAAATTTTACTTATTTTCAGAGAAAATAATAAATTTGTTTCTTTTTAATATAACTAAAGTCTTCTAATAATTTTCTTTTTGAAAACATCGATACCATCGATGTTTCACTTAAAAACAATCGAAAACATCGATGATATCAGATATCGATGTTTTTCCACGTCTAGTTTACAGGGTGTTGCTAGTCGATGCTTTTGTTTTTAGCAGCGTAGGCAACTGAAAGCAGTTGGGGCTTAGAAAACTCCAGCTATATAATTATGTGCAGTAAAATCTGTTAAATAAAATATTGTGTTTCTCACAAATACACACACAGATGCATGCACACACCTACAGCTCGCATTGTTTATGGCCCGCTTTTGCTGCTGACAATATTTATATGGAGTTCGCTTTTTTTTTTGTTTGTTTTGCATTTTACCTGCTCGGTGCCGTTGCCTGTTTATGTTTCGGTGTCAGAGCGTCGCATTTTTTATGCAAATATGCCAAGTTTATAGCGGCTGCGCTTGCTTCACACTCTCTGCTATACTATCTGGCCTGGTTGGTTGTCATATTTATTTATCGAACCACAAACAATGCGGCAAACTTCTTTGGCGTCGCTTTCACGCTTGCCGATAGCCAGCGGCAATTTCGTGCATTATTTATTTTTGCAGCATAAGTTTTGTGCTGCAGCTGAATTGTTATTTATGCTGACTTTGATTTTCCTTGCGGAATGTTTATTTTTGTTTTTCATCTAGTTTCTACTCAATTTCATGTCTATTTTTTTAAGCGACGAAAACATTTTACAATTCGTTTGTTTGCTTCTCGCTGGGTTGTGCCCGATTTTGGTTTCTTTTTTTTTATACTTCTCTATTCGAATGTGCACTTTACACAACACATTTTATTGCTTTCTGCTTCTCGCTATGTTTCTTTCTTTTCATTTCACTTCTCTCTCGTATTTTGCTTAATATTGGTTTCAATCTGAGGCTCACTTCATTTCACTTATCTCATTTTCCTTTAAGCTTTGCTTCACGCTGCTCCTGTAATAGAGATCGCTTCTTGCTTTGCTTCTCACTTTTGATTGAGGATTCTTTTTTTACGCACAGCTTCATTCTTTAGGTCTCTGTTCGAATGTGCACTTTATACTACAGATTTGATTGTCTTCTGCTTCTCGCTTTGCTTCTCACATACCACCAACGCTTCTTTTTTTTGATTTCACTTCTCTTCCGTGTTTTTGGAAACAATCTAAGGCTCACTTCATTTAACTTATCTCATTTTCCTTTAAGCTCTGCTTCTCGCTGCTCTTGTAACAGGGATCGCTTCTTGCTTTGCTTCTCACTTAACTTACTTGGTAAGATTTTTTGATTTAAATCCGACTTAGGCAGCTTTATAGAAGTATTTACCAGCGTACCATCGGCTGACTTGCTTATATAGTATAATTTTTAATTTTGTTTTTTATTTCAATAAAAAAGCAATTTATAAACATAGGTCTACCTGGCAGTTATACAATGAAATGGCAACCCTTAACGGCCCATTTCCCCCCAGTTGAGGCCGGAGTGTTATGCCAACCTGCTATATATCAGAGTGCCTCTATGCAGACCCAGAGCTATGACAGGGCTTGCTTATGTGCTGGCCATAAAAGCGCTTTTATTGCTCATTTGACAATATGGTCGCCTGCACCCCTTGCGGATTTTGTGTTGTGCTGCTGCTGACGGTAAATCTAAATAATTTGGCAATTTTGTGCTGATTTTATGACATGCCACAAAGGTACATTAAAAACGCTACTTTTGTCTGGTCTGCGAGCAGCCCAACATGTCGATATGGTCCGATTACATTTTGGCTATACACACGGCGTATACGCAATATCTGTACATTCCTTTTTAAAGTGTTTTGCGGGGGGAGAGCGATAAAAAGTTGCTGGCATAAATTTCAAGTGCAACAGGAGAAATGAAAATTGCTAATTAAGCGACGGCCACAAGAAAAATCTCAACCGTTTCCAAAAAACTTTTTTTTCCACCTGTAAAGTTATGCATTTTATGGCAGGCGCCTGATTAAACTTTCCGGCTGCACTTTTGTGCACTCTTGCAGGCTGCAACTAAATGTGCTTAACTTCATATGAATTGCTGTGGGCGAGGCGAAGTTGTTGGTTTAATTTCTCAGGGCCTGGCGCCAGGCAAATTAAGAACTCCATGCGGGCAGAGACATTACAACTTCTTCTCCGTCAGAGGAAATGTCAAGCGAGCGGCTAATGAAAATTCATGGAATTTGCTTCAGTTCTTGAGCGCAAACAAATGCTATGGGAATAAAGTAGTGACAGTTTTGCCCAATTTGTAGGCACTCAACTCTGGCATTGCAGCAGGCCATTGAAATGCCTGTAAAGGCAGCTTTATGAATCTGTTTCCAGTTAATGAAACTAGGTATACTACAGGGTATTTATATATTTGGAACTTCAAAAATAAATGCACTCTATAACATTAACTTTACGCATTCATTTTTTAATCGTTCGTGAGCATTTGAATTGCAAAAGGGCATAAGAATGTTGTCTTGCCTGTGAAGGAAGCTTTACCAATCAGTCAACAGTTCATGAATCTAGGTATTCAACAGGGTATTTATATCTTTAAAACTTTAAAATACGTGTCTTCTATTGCATTAACTTTAAGCACAATTACTATTTAAAACGATCTTCACTATTTGGTCATACTTAGAGAGGCAGCTTTCCCAATCTGTATGCAGTTAATGAATTACAGGGTATTTATAGCTTTGGAAATTAAAAAATAAATGCACTCTATTACATTAATTTTATGCACAATTACCATTTAAATTAATTGTCACTTTTGCAACTTTAAGCTGTAAGATTTTTGGGAGTGTGACCAAAAATGTACTCAGCCGCCGTTGGTCAACAAGTTTTTAATTATAAAATAACTTTGGGTAGTTTTGCAGGCACAGACCGTGTTGTACATGTGCAAAAGAATTACGTATGGGCCACAGCAGCAACAGCAACAGCAACAGCAGCAGCGGCGGCAACAACTGAATGGGCAACACACTGTCCTACACAAGGCGGGGTTCAATTGATGGCAATGCTGTGTAATTAGCCACAAATTGTTTAGGCCTAGTTGCACGCGCTGGCAGCTGTTCAGCTGACTGGCTAAATTCAAATATGCACACAGCCAAAACCAAAGATGACACAATTTGGGGCATGCGAATGTGTGTGTGTGTGCCAGTGTATGTGTGTGTGTGTGTGTGTGTGTGTGCCTAACTGTATTTGGCCAATTAAGTAGGCTACGCTCGTACACAGCGGCTCATGTCCACGCAAATTAAAATAACATTTTTTGGTAGCTTTAGCTGTTTGCTGGCCAAAAACTGTTGAAATTTTGCGGCCAGAACTTGCAACTTGTCGCAATTGAACTTTTATGGGGCGCACGTAGCGTATACGCAATTACGCAGCCCAGCAGCAGCTGCAACAGCTTGTTTTGTAGAGAGAAATTATTTACATGGCAACACGAATGCATTCGAGATTTGTTTTAAAATAATTTCCCATCGAAATGATAGAGTTGAAATAAATGCTTAGATTAATTCGACAAAGTCGTAGCATATATGTATGTATGTATGCGCTCTTCAATTTTGGCTGTAAATGACAATGGAAGCGCTTCCATTGCCATTTCAGCCATTTTAGCCATTTTGGCCATTTTCAATGCATTTCAAGCAGTTGTTGGCTGCTTGTCGACAGCAGATGCATGCTGGAGTGCCTTTTGCTCTAGCTCCACCCCCTGCCCCTGCCCCTGGCCGTGACTCGTCTCCTTTTGGCTGTGTAACAGGTGCAGGCAGCAGCATTTTTTGCTGTTGTTGCTGCTGCTGCCACAACTCAATTTATTTCAACATGTACTTTTGAAACAATGAATTTCACTTTAGTTGCTAATGGATTTTGTACGAAGCAGGCAGCCTGTCTATGTGTGCGTGCGTGTGTGCGTGTTGTGTTTGTGTCTAGCTAGGGTTATATATATATTTTTTTTTTCGGCTCGGGTCAGCTGGCAAGAAACTGCGTGAGACAGGCCAAGTCGAAGCACTCGAGTGTTCTTTATGCTTGTCTGCTGCCACGCCTTGCATTAATGCATTTTGTTTGCTTTGGCGACATTACGCTCTTTGCACACTCGCACACACACTCGCACACACAATGACAAATGAAAGTTGAAGCGCGCGCACGCCCTTATTGAGACAAACGGCTGATGCATGGACTTGGACTTTGAGTTGGTTTCCCTGCCTGGGCTTGTTAGCTTCGTTAGCCACGCCCACAGACATTATGCAAATGCAAAAGAGCCCAGCGCAATGCAATTAAAATGCACCCAAAAATAACTGCTGACTAGTCTCTGGAAAGTCGCAATCGGACTCTGCCTTCGACACTTCATGCGTAAGCCGGAACACTTAATTAATTATACCCTTGCAGAGGGTATTATAATTTAGTCGTGAAATGTGTAACGCATAGAAGAAGACATCTCCGAGCCCATAAAGTATATATATTCTCGATCAATATCAACAGTTGAGTCTGTCCTGTCTGTCCTCCTGTCTGTTTCTATGCGAACTAGTCTCGCAGTTTTAAAGCTATCTTAATGAAACTTTGCCAAAGTTCTTTTTTCTGTTGCAAGCAGTACATAGGTCGGATCCAGCTGGATCGGACCACTATATCATATAGCTGTCATAGGAACGATCGGTCGTAAAGTAGGTTCTTGTATGAAAAACTTTTTTGTTTATTAAGATATCTTGACCAAACTCGGCATTTATTAGTTTTACTATGCTCCTCATATAAATGCAAAATCCTATTAAGATCGGACCACTATATCATAAAGTTGACATAGGAAGGATCGGTCGTAAATTAAGTTGAATGAAAATTGTTTTGTTTATCAAGATATCTTGACCAAACTCGGCGTTAACTATTTTCCCTGTGTTTCTTAGATACAAGCATTATGAATAGGCTTGGTATGCAAGGGTATTTAATCTTCGGCGTGCCGAGGAAAGCCCTTCTTTATCGTTTTCTTTTTGTTTTTATTTGCGCCTATCATATTTGGCTCTTATCAGCAATGAGTTTGGCGAATTTTAGTGGTATTTACAAAACATAGTATTATTGCTTCACAAATTGCTAACAAATTGTTTTTAATTTGAATTATATAATCTTTTTAGTTTTTTTTTATACTACTAAAATTTGTATGTGCTCCTATTCTTGTTTTTCGAATTCCAATAGCAACTGATCGAAAAGATCATCCCTTTTCGGAATTTTATCTCGTTTGGAATGATTTAATAATAAGTCTAATAAAAAGTCCTTAGATATTGGCTCAGGACCATTTCCGAGCCACCAAAAGACTCGTACATTATTTTTGAGTTTAAGTTGGCCTGATTCATTTGCCTCGTTGCAATTATTTATGCCGTTATCCTTGCCAAGATTTTGAATATGGTCCAGATCGTCGCGGTTGAGAGAAGCCGGAGTGACGGTTATCAAAAGAAGCGCAAACGCGAATATTGCCAGATAGGAGTACATTGTTTGGCTGTTGAGCAGCAACTGATTGGATCTGCATGGAAATCATTCGAAAAGGGAAGCAACAACATTCATATTCAATATTTTTTTATAACATGAGGCAGCAATCTTATCGACCCACAGTCTAGACGGCATACGAATATATAAGAGGCCATAAGGTGCAAACTGTCATTTCTTGTTGAAGGAATGTTAAACCGAAGCAAATGATAAGATTTTTGCCTAAATCAAGTTTTACATTTATTATTGATTTTTCCCCGTCTATGTAATACAATGTATTATATATTTAGTTATAAATTCGAAAATAATATTTGTTAGGTTTTTATTTGCGCTAATCAAATTTGGCTCTTATCAGCACATACAAATTTAATAGTATGAAAAAAAAACATAAAAAAAATTATATAATTCCAGCAGTGAAACAATAATTCTGGCGAATTTTGTTGATTTCTAGTAAACATAGATTTATTGCTTCACATAAGTAAAAAATTGTTTTCAATTGGAATCATATAATTTTTCATGTTTTTTTTTATACTATTAAATTTGTATGCGCTCCTATTTTGTTTTTTCATATTTGATTCATATTGCATGAGCAGATCTGTAAATTTCGGACTAAATGTTGGTGCTACGATATGATTTGATAATATTTTTGCCTGTTCATCAGATATTTTTTTAGGACGGTGTCCATTTCCGCGCATTTGCCTTGTTGCAATTATCGGCTGGATCGTATCATTATATCATATAGCTGCCAGAGGAAGGATCGGTCGAAAAGTAGATTCTTGTATGAAAAACTTTTTAGTTTTTTAAGATTTCTTAACCATACTCGGAATTAACTATTTTCCCAGTGCTTCTTAGATACGGGCAAAGTATTATAAACATTATGAAAAGGGTATTAAATCTTCAGTGTGCCGAAGATAGCCCTTCGTGCTCGTTCTCTTTTAAATTACATTTGCCAGCAGTTGCATTAAAACTCACTTCGGGACGAGGGCAGCTCATTTCGTGCTGCCAAGCAGCAATTCAGTTCGTTGTTGACTTTAGCAGTACATTTTTCAGCTGCTGTTAGCCAATGTTGTTGTTGGTCTTTCTTATGGCTCCCCCTTCTTTTTCTTCTTCCTCTTCTGCCACTAGCCAACGCAAATACTCTAAGCCCACTTTAAGGCACTGTGCCGTCCTTGTGGTCATTGCCATTGTCATTGCTGTTGATAGACTGACTTTTATGCTGTGTATATAGTTGCCATGTTATTTGTGCCTAGGGCCAGACAAGTGCCGCATAATAAAAGTTTCCTTGTTGCATGCAGCCCGCTCGACGTCCACCTTTACGACTTACATTTACATTAGATTTTCACGTGTCTCCGATTTAGTTAACAACTCGAATTACAAGCCGACAACTTGCCAGCCAGTGGCAACAGCTGCAACATAGAGGTTCGAAAGGTGAACCGATTTTTTGCCCTCTCTCGACACATTTAGAGCAATTTGTTCTTTTAAAATTTTGGAATATTCAAATATTATTTTTAAAGCTTGAGAGTGTCAAAAGAGAAGAGTGGTAAGTTTTTTACCTCATGTAACTTTCCTATTGAATAACTTTCACAGAACCGATTTACATAATTTTTTTCTGTAATTATTTCTGCTTTAAAGTTTGGTTAATTCTCACTACAATTTCTTAGACGCTTTTGACTGTAGTCTTTTTTTTTTTTGAGTACGGATCATTTGTGCAATTGCTTGCTTTTGTTATCTTAAAATTAAGTGTATCATTAAATTGTTATTTGCAAAACTGCAATGAGAAACCAAAAAGTATTTAATGAATAGTCTAAGCTGTGCTACACATGGTCTGAGTTTGCGCTGCGGCTTAGTTACCGATGACATGTGTCAGCTGCAATCGAATACGCTTTCAAAGCTTAAACGATTTTGCGGCACTTTGTGTAAATTTCAGACAAGCTGCCACAGAAGCTGGCAACAGGAGGAGCCGCCGCCATGTCACGTGGCCCAAATTTAGGCTGCATTCGTGTTTGGGTGTGTGTGTGTTTTTGTGAAAGGTGCCGAGTTTGGTTATGCTTTTACTTTTGTGGCATTGCTTACTAATTGAATTAATGTACACAATTTCCAAACAAAGTTTCCTGGCAGGGAAGCCTGTTGTGTGGAGTTCTTCTTCGTGCCACGACACATGTGCGCGATTGAAATCAGTTTTGGCAGCGCCAGGCGAATTGAATTTGTCGCCGCACACACCCTTTGTTGCTCCCCCATGACCGACACTCCCCTCTCCACCCATATCTCCCCTAGCTCCACCTCCTTGTCTCTCTAACATACCAGATACACACACAATTTTTATATCGCTCTCTAACTGTTGCGGAGTGTGTGGCTGTGTGTCAAGTAATTTGAAAACAATTTGTTCGTTTAATGCCAAAACATGTAAAGTTTTTTAATTGTCTACAAATTGGCAGCATTTGCAGCAGGCGGCAGGGCCGCAATCAGGGCTCAAAGCCAAAGCCAAAGACATTGAAAAGTCGTCGCCAAAGTTGGCGTTGCCTTCTGGCCAAAAATTGTCGGCGTCACATGTTGCACTTGGCGCCTGTTCACAGCCTTTTAATTATATTTAATTGAAATTCGAGACCACAGGCCGCATTTTCGCTCAATGCTCCGCAAAACAATTGAAGTTGTTTTACAATAAATTTAAGCCCGCAATAAGTTTAATTTGTCTGGCTTTTTTCGGTTTCAATTAGCCCATAAATTTAAGTATTTTAAATTGAAATTTAAAGGACGCCTTTGAAAAAAATATGTATCTTTATTGGATAAATATTTCTTAGTTTTTAGGTCGTGGTATATTATCTTATGGCTTGGTTTTATTAAGTCTATGAATTTGTTCATTAATATTAATAGCAAGAGAAAGATTTGTTAAATATAATTGTTTATACCCTGAACCCATTAAAAATGGGTAAAAAGGGTATTATGTTTTTGGCAGTCAGAAGGAAGCATCTCCGACCCCATAAAGTATATATATTCTTTATCAGCATCAACAGCCGAGTCGATCTACCCATGTCCATCTGTCTATCCGTCCGTCCGTCTGTCCGTCCGTCCGTATGTATGAACGCAAGGATCTCAGAACCTATAAGAGCTAGAGACTTGAAATTTTAGCTGTAGGTTCTCCTAGTGCCCGCGCAAATCGAGTTTGTTTCCGATATTCGATAACTTGCCCCGTTTGTAATCGATAAAAATCGATATTCAAATCATATTTTTTGAACAATTTCGACAAATAATATGAGCTACAGTCACCAAACTTGACATGTAGCTTCTAGAATAGTATATATATACCAACTATTTTTCTTTTTATACCTATCGCCTGTTGGAAGAAGAGGTATCCCCTAGTCGGGAGTTCCCGACTAGAACCTGTTACTTGTTTTATTTTTTATTGAATAAATAAATTATGTACAATAAATTTGTTATTCAATAAATAATTTTTTTTCTTTGCGCTTTCGTCTTATTATTTTTAAATTGTTTTAAAAGGTGCCCTTTAACGACACACACATACACACACACACAGACACCCTCGGATAGATTAAATGCAAATTTATGTGTCATTTTTAGTGTGCAATGAAATTTCAGACTGTGGCACTTGCCACTCGCCTCAGTCGACAGTTTTGTAGCGTGCACAAAACTAATTTGCACTTGAAACCACAACAGCAAAAGTCATAGCCGCAGCGGCCACCGCAAGTCTGTGCGCCGTGCCCCATGCCCCATGCCCCATTTCGGATGCCCCTTATCCAGCGCCGGCGACTAAACCACTCGCTGTTGCAAGGCTGTTGAGCAGCCGGCGGCTCAGTGTCATGTGTCCTTGTGCAGCAGCCGAATGAAGTGTAAATGAGATTTTTATGCAACACCAAACCGACCACAAGATGCAGCAAAAGCGAGTGCTGTAGCTTTCGGTTAAGTCGACATAGCGACAATTTCTTGTTGTTGTCTGATTTTATTGCTTAAGTTGCGAGTCATAAAGCTCATTACGGCCAGGAAATTGCATATAACATTACACGGCACACACACAGAATAACAACAGCAGCAACAACAATGTGGGGAACTAAGCTACACGAGAGCTGAGTGAAGCAGAGCTTAATTAATGTGCATCCCGCACAACAGCTTGCGGCACGCAGCTCGACTTGCAACACTTTTGCCGCTGCTGCTGCTGATGATGCAGACGCTGGCAAGCGAAATAGAAAACGAAAACATGTCAGGCTTCAGAAACATAATTGTGTTAAATTTGCAGCAAATATGTTTTTGTTATTGCTGGCATTGTTGTTGCTTACGAAAATATTGCCGTTTGCTGTTTTCCCCATTTTCCTGTTTTGCTATTTTGCTATTTTGCTAGTTTCCTCATCACATAGCTCAACTTTTGTGGCTTGACGTATACGCAACGTGTGTGCATAAGATTAAGCATACGCACGGTTGGCTGCCTGCACCAACTAAGAACTTTACACAAATGTCATGCCATGACATTCAATGTCGGTCTCTTCTGTGTGTTTGTGTGTGTGTGTGTGTGTGGCAAATATATTCGAATATAAATTGCCAGTTGTAAGCTGGGAAATTACTCGAATGGGACACTCGTCTCCCAGTCCAACAATAAAATACAATTAAAGTAACTATAATTTAGCAAATATATCTCGGAATATACTAAACAAAGTTTGCGCATCCAATTTATAAATTAGAAACAATCAATCAAGGTAACAAAACTCAGTACAAGCAGAAGACATTTTAAACAGGGTATTGCAGTTTGGTTCAAAAAGAAAATCCCAAGCACATTAATTTCATATACTCGAATAAGGACCACATATGCCTAAAAGGGTCACGATCTGTCGAAAATTTATCCTTATTTGTTAAAACCTTCAACAATTGTTAAATAATTTCAAACTTTTTCAAATGCTCTTTGCCGAATCTGATAAATTCCTGCCAGGGTATGTCGGATACAGCACTTCAGAAAAATATGCTGCGCTCTCTTGATTTAACTTGAATTTATCTTAAAACACTTTGGCCAATAATTGAATTAAAGTTGTGGAATATAAATAATGGAATTAGAATAGTTTTGTGATTTGCAAGTACTCCGCAAAGCTTGTTTGTGGATATAGAAACTTCTGCTGGCCCTTTAGATGCTTTTAGCGAGGATGTAAGTAACATTAAACCAATTAATTTATATCTATTAGATCGGGCTTTGTATTCGCCAACAACTGTCGCCGTAGCGCAACGATTAATTAAGCCTGTCATCGTGTAAATTTTGCTAAATTATTATCAATACTGTTGTCAGCGATAAGCGAACAGGACTCACATGTGTGTGTGAATATGTGTGTGAGTATGTCAAAGCGACATCGACAGCAGTAATAACAGGAACAAGAGGGGGACACGTTTGTTGACGGGATACGTTGGCAGGCATTCGGTTGGCCAAATTACAATTGCGATATGACAATAATGCAATCAAACAATCAATCAATTAATGTCCGCCTGAATTAATGTTGAATATTATGTATTATCGTCAATGCCATCATTAGCACTAAATTCAATTAAATTACCAGCTCGGGCTGCCGGAAAGTCAGTCAGTCAGTCAGCGGCTGGTTGACATCGAACTTGATGATTCATCATTGTTAAATTGTGGCACCTTTCACTTTGTATGGCAGGTGGGTTGCTTAAATGTAAGTAAACACAGTTTTGTCAGTGTTCTGTCTATTGAAAAAAATTGGGAAAAATTTCAAAATTGTATGTTGAAACTAAAGTAGGACCTCACAGCATGGCCAACACTAGAGTCGGCGCGGGCAATTGTCATGGAGAAATTGTGGAGATGTATCAGGATATCTATAGTTCTGGACTGTTTCCCGTCTGGTGTACACTCGTTGCGATTGTCATCTTTGTTCTACTGTTCTGCCATTTACAAAGGCGCCCACATTTAAGCTAACCCAGGACATGCTGTTGGTTCAATAAAGTCCCGTCGAAAATATTATTATTACAAATTTCATTTGAGTTGGAGCGAAAGCCGCTGCGGCCCTGATAACTGCTGATCCGGCTTAGACAATGAATCTGATAATTAACAGCTTTCGTTATTGGCTTTTAGTTGCGATAAAAAATCAATTGGATTTATGTAAAAATTGCGGCAAAGTTGCTTAAAAGTTTAACAACACAAAGTCCGTGAAAGAGTTTGTGAACGCAAATTTTTAAGAACTTAATTCAATGAATATTTATTGCCTGCATAAAGTTACATTTAGATGGAATTTCGTAACATTTACATATGAAAGCGGTTAATTTTAACAACATTTTTCATTTCCATTTGAAAAACTTTAATTCAATTGTTTATCACTCATTTGTCTGGCATTAAGTCGATATAATTATATATACATATCATTTTTTTTTTTTTTTGTAATCGCAGCTTGTATCTGAACTGTTTGTGGTATAGCAAAAAATGTAGGCTGACGCTGGCTGGCTGACATTGCTCATACGCCCCGTATGGCTGATGTCTCTCTTTGTGCGTGTGACATATGCAAATATTGATGGGTGTGCATCTCTGTGCGTGTGTGTGAACAATTGTGCATAATATTATGCAAATGTATTGTGCGAGTGTGAGAGTATGGGAAAAACAAATACACACACACACACACAGACAGAGAGACAAGGGGGTGCATTGGCATAAAAGTTAAGTAAATATATAAACATGCAGCGGCTTACGCATGCCTTCCTGTCAGCCGCTTTATTATTGTTGTTGTAACGGCATGTTTATGTTGTTATTGATATACGCTACTACACACACACACACACACACACACATGCACATATATACAAACGTACTTATATGTGTATATCAACATGTCTGTAAGTCGAGTAAACATTCGAAATCAGTTCCGTATCAAAAAGCCAAACGATATTCCACAGCGAGTATATGAATATGAATGCCAATATAAATCCGTCTACTTACAAGCCGCTTCCTCCCCCATCTCTCTCTCTCTCTCCCTCTCTCTCTCTCTCTCTCTCTCTCTCTCTGTCTCGCTCTCTGTCTGTGTCGCCCTTTGCGTGATTTTTTTTCAATAAATTGTGCGTGAATGATGCATAAATCAAATAAAGTTAAAAAATTATATGCTGCTGCCGCGCATCAGACGTTGCGTAAAAAAGCGTAGCGCACATTTTTTTTTTTATCTGACATATATGTATTTACACGTGTGTGTATGTGTGTGTGCATTCACATATACAAACACGCGCGCATTCAAAGTGAAAAGCAAATTGCATTAAGGCGAAACGCTTGTTAATAAATAAACATTTCTTTATTGGATCGCAGCATATTTGCATGCCCCGTAAACAAGCAAAGTGAAAGCTGGGGCATGCTGATTGTTCAAGCGAAATGCAACTTTGACCTAAACTAGTTTTAGTACAAAACTTTAGACTCTTTTGAAATGCACTTGTTTGGAAAGATAGTCGAAACAGGGTATCTGCTAGTCGCATTTACTTGTGCTTTATTATTTGTGCTGTCGGCTTTAGTTCGATTTTTTACACGCCTTGCAGCAAATGCAATTTGATTAATCGCCTATTTTGAGAACTGTTATCAAATATGATGACAAACAGAAGGCTTTAAAGTAATGTAGTTAAGGGCCATTAGTAGACAATTTGTGGCACTCCATAAATATAAAAATTCGCAATCAACAAATTGGTTCGCTTCGTTCTCTATTTTCCTATGCGTTTGTATCTCATCCCTTTTTGCTAGTTAGCACTTTTTCTTTTGCCTCGTGTGTGCCTTGTAAATTTAAGCTCAATATTTGTGCACTTCTGTACGATTCAGTTGGCTCCAACTAGAATTATATCTAGCTAGGCAACTGTTGAACTGTTGAAGTCATTTTATTGTCTGGCTGAATAGGGCTTTCAACCTTTATCTATTTCTTATGCACAGGCAAATCTGCAGCTGCTTCTTCTTTGCTGCATCCATTTTTTTCTACACACTTCAGTGGGCTATAGTGTGTGTCGGGCGTCAGGACGGCTGTCAGAGTGTCAAGTTGCCGGGGTTTTAAGGCAACTTGAGACAGCAGCCGCAGGATGTCATTTTGCAGCGGCTACTGCTGCCGCTGCTGCTGCTGCTGCTGCTGCTGTCCTCACTAATGAAACAAAAACAGACAAGTTAATGTACAGTTGATGTACAGTCTAATGGCTAGCCCGCACTTTGCCACTTTGGCGCTTTGTCGCTTGCCTGTTCCTTTTGGTCGCCCTTTGGTTAACTGGCCGCAACTGTCTGCAGATTTGCATAGAAAGTAGCTGGGGGCCGCAGCTAATTGAGTGACTAAGCATCGTTGGCTAAAGTTTTCGACATTCTAATGCCATTGTCAAGCTGCTGTTGCCGCTGCTCAAACTAGTTAACATTTCCGATGCTGCGGCAAGGCACTTACCTGCAGCTCTCTGTTCCCAATGTTCCCCATGAATATGGCTTTTATAAATAATTCAAGCGCATGCTGATAGCGACTTTAAGCCTTTTTGCGTGGCCATTCGAGAGGCTGGCGCATTTCTAGAGCAGCGCAAATTAACAGAGCGCATTGAATGCGAAGGGGGCGACCTATACAAAAGACTAAGAACTTGCACAACGGCCCAAATGTCACAGCAACTACGACGACAACAACAGCAACAACAGCAACAACAACAACAACAACAAGAGCAACAAAGAGCAACTACAGCCAGGGCAAAAGGCAGCTGAAACTTGCGGAAGTTGGCCTTTTGAAATGGAAAACTTACAGCCGCACAGCTTTCACAGTTTTCACAGTTTTGTCGGGCTGGCATCAACAATTTTGGACATTAAAATCAACTGTGCATGTTTTTCAGAATTATTCGAGCATAATTTCTCAACTGGCAGCTGCTGCCTATTCGAGTATACGACTATTCGAGTATTGACTTCCCTTTGGAACATTTTACTTAATTTGCGAACAAAAGTGCTGCCTACTTTTTGGGGCAGCACGCGCCATTGCAAATTAACAGCAACAAAAGCAACGACTGTCGGCAAAAGCAAATAAAATAACACAATTTACAGTTAATCTAAATGTTGGTTTTTATTAGCCGGCAGAAGTTTCTGTGGCTGCGACTGCAACTGAACTTGATAAAAGTTAAGCCAGCGCCAGAATGTGTTGCTGCGGGGTGGACTGGGGGGGGGGGGGGTGTGCATGATATAGCCGCAGCAAAAGTGACTTTATTATAATTTTCAACTTTTGATTTACTGCGTGCTTTGTGTGTCTGTGTGTGTGTGCGGCTCAAGATGCCAACGAGGCCAGCGCCAACCCACTCGACAAGGCAATCGGCCCAAGGCAGACAACACAAAAGCCATGAACAACCACACAAAATGATGCTAATTTTTACACCACAACAACAAGTACAACAACAGCAACAACAACAATGGCACCCAGCTCCAAATTGTTAGCAGAGATAGCGACGGCAAGAAAATACAATTGCAAAACTTTCTTACAACAAGATTTACAAAATTACAACAATAAAAGCAACAATAAAATTAAGCATTGTAATATGGTGACAACAGAGCACAAAAATGAGAAAATAAAAACGACCAGGGTAAAATCAAATCAATCTTAAGCAAACTCGAGTTCTTTATACTCTCTAGTAGAATTATAATGTACCTATAAGATAAGTTGGAAGTAATCTGGGGAAAGCAAATCTTGAATATTTGGGAGAAGAGCTCGAACTGTAAAAACTGAAAATGGAGCTTGGTATTTAGAAATAAAGTTGATAATGAAATCAATTACATTTATAGACAAATACATTAATAAGGTAATTGAATTAATTTTGAGTTCCTTAAATAAATTAAAGCTTTTCCCCCCTTTGTATTAGATTAAATAATATATAAAATAAATAAAAAAATCAAAATGCCATTTGTATATGTTCTAGCTGTAGGTCATAGGGTGTCCGATAATCTAAAACTTCTCTATTTGACGCTTGTCATCAAATTTCAAATCATTATTCATTTGCTGGCCACAAAATGTTCACATTCTGCGGTTCATTTTGTTGCCCTATATTTGATTGGGAAGGACGCGACTTTAAAGCGGATCTGTAAGTGGCAATTGGACATGTGCGGCTTTAAACTCTACCTGGCACGTGTCATAATTGCAAATCAATGAGCTGCAGTACAATAGTCGCGCTGATTATGACTATGTCATAACGATGATTACGCCAATTGTATCAGCTTGTGTGTGTGTGTGTGTGTCTGTCCGTATGTGTGGGTGTGGGCAGAACACACCCTACTGACTGTGAATGTACGTGCATGTACCAGTCTGTCCGTAGATGTATGTGTGTGTGTGTGTGGGCGTGTGTGTGTGTGTAGCATTTTAATAAATTACGTGACAAACTGCAATGCTCTAAGCCTTCCCATGGGTACCGACCAGGCGCAGTGTTGGGCGCAGCAGGTGGCCCTCTCGCGGCGGTGCGTGCCCGAATTCCGTTAATGTAGGCTCATTAGTTGGGGCATTAAAGCAGTATTATGAGCATCGTTGCGGGCAACGGGGGCTACAGCTACCGAATTGGTGCGGATACATTTGCATTTGCAGTCGGCAGCGTCTTGCACATTTGCATACTCGCATTCTCACTCGCTCGCACTCTGGCTCGATTTGCTTAACTCTCTGGCTCTCTCTTTCGCTCTCTTGGAGTGTCTGGTATCTGTCGCATTTCTAGTGTAATTTGCGAAATTAAATGACAAAGTTTTGCACACAGTTAACAATATTAAATCGGATTTCAAAGGCGCCGCCACCGACAGTCCCATCGCCATAGCCAGCTCCAAATGTAATTACATTTTCTGTTTTGTGTGTTAACAAACCGTATAATTGGCCCCGGCGCTTTGTCGCGCGCCTGTATCCTGCATTCACGTTATCCTCCGCCGGAATCCTTGAATCCAGCGCGCTGCCGCTGCCTCTTGCCATAAGCCTTGGCCAATAAGCAACACCAGCAACAGTTAGCCGCACTCTGAATCGCACATTTCATTACATGTTTAATGGGTCCGGGCAGTGGCCTAGATGCAATTATTCTGAGAGCAGCTCCACTTATTAAATGAATTTCTATGACTCCATGAATTATGGCAAGCCTTGCGAAGCCAAAATGTGAAGTATGTAAAATATATGAAAGCCTTGGCCTTGCTCGTAATACGTATAAAATACTTTCTCTCAAAGATCTTTGGAAATGAGTTTGAAGCCGATTGCACAGTAATCAAATAACACTTTGATCTATGTCTATATATATATAAGATATATAAGATATTTGAAGGTACCAATTTCACATGAATTTCGGCCAAGAATCATGTTGCCAGATGTTGATGCCAATTTCATCTAGAGGCCAAACCATGAACAAAAAGACAAGCCTTATGAAAATCGGTTGAGTTCTGACCGCGTTTTGGGTGTGGGACATTTTGACCCATGTCTATAAAGGATACTTGAGGGTACCAATTTCACATCGATTTCGGCCAAGAATCATGCTACCAGATTTTGATGCCAATTTCATCTAGAGGCCAAACCATGAATAAAATAACAGCCCTTATGAAAATCGGTTGAGTTCTGACCGCGTTTTGGGGGTGGGACATTTAGACCTATGTGTATATTAGATATTTAAAGGTACCATTTTCACATGAATTTCGACCAAGAATCATGTTGCCAGATATTGATGCCAAGTTCATCTATAGGCCAAGCCATGAACAAAAAGACAAACCTTACGAAAAACGATTGAGTTTTGACCGAGTTATGGATGTGGGAAGTTTGACCTATGTCTATATAGGATATTTGAGGGTACAATTTTCACATGAATTTCGACCAAGAATCATGTTGCCAGATTTTTATGCTATATTGATATAGAGGTCAATCCATGAACAAAAAGGCAAACTTGATGAAAATCGGTTGAGTTTTGACCGAGTTATGGGGGTGGGACATTTTGACCTATGTCTATATAATATATTTGAAGGAAGCATTTTCCCCTGAATTTTAACCAAAGAGAGCAGGGCAAACAGTTTTATATATATAGAGATAATAAATACAAGTAAATTTGTATGGTGTATACGAGTATCTTAAGGCACAAAATGATACAAGATGATGAATTAATATTCATTGTAAAGGGGTCTTTTTTGTGACATAATCGTTAGAATTATTTTGGGTACTCACCTTAATCATCCTCATAAAACAACTTTTTGATTGCGATGTGATCAATTTGCCGTTATATATAACTACTTTACGTGTTGGTCCATCTGTTGTCCTTACTCTTCTTATTAGTATTGTTCCAGCAATCTCGCTCTCTCTCTCACTTGTCTTTTAATCGCGGAAATGCATATTAATACGCAGCCCTTAGCCGGGTCACCTTGCAACTACAAAGCGCCGCTTTATTTATACTGTTGACTCTTCTTCTTTCAATCGTACTTGTTGATCTAGCAGTTGTCATTACTCCTCACTCTTCTTATTAATATTGTTCTTGTAGTACCATCTCGCTTCCTCCCACATATGGTCTGCTTACATTCGTTTAAACGCGCAAATGGGTAATAATACGAAGCCCTTGCCGGGTCGCCTTGTAGCTTCAACTGAAGCCCAACTGCAAAGCGCTGCTCTATTTATACTGTTGACTCTTCTTCTTTCCATCGTAAAGCCCTAATGCTTGTTGTTCTGCTCTGTCTGTCTTATTAGAAACTCTCACCTTCTCGCTCGCTCATACAACACTTCTAGCTCAATTTTCGGTAATTTCTTGTTTTCTTAATTTTGATTTCTTAAGGCCAAAGTAGTTGCGCCTAATCAATGAAATGGCTTGGGTATCCACATTTTAATTTCTTCGCAAAATTACAGCATCAACTGCAAATAGGAATATATCAATTATGGTATGATTTGTAAAGGCTTAATTTGAGGTATTTAAATAAAGAAGAATGAAAATAATAAGTCAAATAAATTTTTATGGTGGCAGCGAATACCATAGGACACAAAATTATAAAAAAAGGCCTTGGAGATGCGCGAATATTCATTGGAAAGGCCCTTTTTTATGAAAATCTTTAAAATTATTTTGTGTGCTTACCTTAATTATGCCAATAAAACCAATTGTTATTTGCGATGTGATCAATTTGCCATTTCAAATAACATATATTCTTGTTGGTCCAGCAGTTGCCCATGCTCTTTAATCTTCTTATTAGTATTGTTTCTGTTATGCCATCACGCTCACTCTCACTAGTAAAATGCTTACATTCTTTTAAACGTGTAAATGCATATTAAATGCATATTAGCCGAGCCACCTTGCAGCTTTAACTGAAGTCCAACTTCAAAGCGCCGCTTTATTTATACTGTCGACTCTTCTTCTTTCAATCGTACTTGTTGATCTAAGAGTTGTCACTACTCTTCACTCTTCTTGTATTGTACTGCCATCTCGCTTCCTCCCACATAGAGCTGAGGTCTGCTCACATTCTTTTAATCGCGTAAATGCACATTAAAACGCAACCCCTAGCAGGGCCACCGTGCAGCTTCAACTGAAGTCCAAATGCAAAGCGCCGCTTTATTTATACTCTTGACTCTTCTTCTTTCAATCGTACTTGCTGATCTAGCAGTTGTCATTACTCCCCATTCTTCTTATGGTATGGTGCCTGAACTGCCATCTCGCTTCCTCCCAAATACATATGGTCTGCTTACATTCTCTTAAACGCGTAAATGTATAATAATACGCAGCCCCTTGCCGGGTCGACTTGCAGCTTCAACTGAAGTCCAACTGCAAAGCGCCGCTTTATTTATACTGTTGACTCTTCTTCTTTCAATCGTGAAGCCCTAATGATTGTAGTTCTGCTCTCTGTCTTTTTCATTGGAAACTCTCACCTTCTCGCTCGCTCTTACATCAATTCTAGCTCAATTTTCGGTAATTTTTTATATTACTAATTATGATTTCTTAATGCCAAAGAAGTTGGGCTTGATTAATGTTATGGCTTGGCTTTCCAAATTTTTTATTTCTTCGCAGAATTACAAGTTGGCAATAGGAATATATTAATAATGGCATGATTTGTACAGGCATAATTTGAAGTAAGTAAAGAAGTATGAAAATAATAAGTAAAGTAAATTTGTATGGTGTAAGCGAATACAGAGTAACAATTGACAGAGTAGCAAAAGATTTTCGTCTGGGTGTGCGTGACTTGCACCCGGAATATACTACGACTTTTTTAACTGTCTCGGAGTGCATTTGCTTCTGACTTGATCGTAGAAGCTCTAAACTTATGTTATTTGCACTAATAAATTGATCCGAGGCAACCATTCGCATCTAGGCATTTTGGAGCATAGCCTGGCCAATTATTAAAGAAATTTATAAAAATTGTCAGAATTTTGCTACGAACATATTCAATAACTTTTTTTGGTAAATAAAGTTAAATAGTAGATAAAGAAAATTGCATTCAAACTATTTTTGTTGCTCTTCAAGCTATTTATTTTCGTTACCAAAGAATATTTTGGTCACTGTACGAAGACATAACGGCACAGTGTATGCTGTTGACTGTACTTTCAATCGTGCAGCCTTTGTTCCCAGCGCTTTCTGATTTCATCTGCTTCTTTCAATCGTGTACTGCGCTCTGTCTTTCGCATTAGCAACTCTCGCCTTCTCGCTCACTCACATTACTAACAGCTTTATTTTTCGGGCATTTTTTGTATTCTTAGTTTTAATTGGATCTAATGAATTTTGTTGTCTAGTTATGCAAATTGTTAAATTTATGCGCAAAAGTACATCAATTGGAAATGGGCATATATTAATCAACAATATAATATAAATTCACTTATTACTTGTAGTCCACAGCTGAGTTAATATTTGGCATTGTGGTTATCGTATGTCGCATTTCCAATTACCAATAATTTCGAATTGGTTACCAATTACCAACATATTAAGGAAGGGTGATCTGTGTGCATGTGCGTGTGTGTGTGTTTGTGCACCTGCCTCACGCACATTGGGGAATGTCAGTTTTGCGCTCGTGTGTAAATATGCAGCTGGCATATTACTTGGGCACAATTGCAGAGTCCCTTTGTCATATTTTCGGGATGCCATCAAGTAAATTTAATGAAATTGTTGCGGCTTTTAGTTGCCACTGGCAACAGGGCAAAGTCTGCTGCTCGGATGAGTCGCCACTCGTCAACGCCAGCGTCATCAGCACCATCATCTTTGCCACTGTTTGCTCAGGCGTTGCCCTGCTCCTGCCCCTGCCCCCGCCCAAGCCCATCCCCTTTCAGCACGAGCCACATTGCAAAAGCCAGCCCGCAAAGTGGGTCAGTTGCACAGGCAATGCGGCATGAAATTTGAGTTGCTTGGCATGTTAAACAAATTTTGTGGTCAGTTGTCAGCAACAAAAAGCCAAGAAGCCAAATATTTGCTCAACCAGCTCAATATATACCCCAAGCCCCAAGCAGCCAACGCATACATAACACAGCTTCAGCATCAGCTACATCTTTAGTTCTGACAATTCGCTTCGGCTGTTGTTGTTCTTGATCTCATTATCAAAGCGAGCTGCGAAAATAACCACAACACAACAGAATCGGCCTGGCCAATCCACAGCAGCCTGCAGTAGCTCATCCCATTCTCTGGCAAGGGGAGACTTTTTCAAAATTGATTTGCTTTCTTTCGGGTCGCAGGCTTGTTTGAGTTGCACTTGACACATGCTGAAGCCATGCGTAAATCTTTTAAAACAACTTGAAAAGGAAACAGCACATTAATTGATTTTCCACACACTTCAATGAACATTCAAGTCCGTAGACAACTACAACTAATAGAAAAACTTCAAGTAGTCTAATATCCAATACCCTAGAAAGCACATCAAAATTGTTAAAGAAACATCTGCCTTTGGAGGCTGAAAAGTTTTGAATAATAATACTAAAAACAAGGCCTTTATATATTATTTAAATTTCTTTAATTAAATTATTTGCTTAAATATTTTCCTGGACTAAAATTAAAGAAAAAATGGTATGCCTTGAAAATCACAATAAGAGAACATCATGTTGTTGTTTGTCATCTTTGAATAACAGCAAAAAATCGTTTTCTGAAGCAACTGTAATAAAAAGCTGTACTCTTCTTTCTGCCGTACAGACCTGCAGCTCTGCCATCTCGCTCACTCTTATTTCTGAGTTGCTCTTTTTCTTTCAAATATTTAAGCGCACATTAACATTCAGCTTCTTACAGGGCCACCAGGCAGCTTCGACTGAAGCCCAACTGCAATGCGCCGCTCTTTTTATACAGCTTGCTCTTCTTCTTTCCATCGAGAAGACAGACTGCGCGGCGCTATCGCCAATAGCTCTGACTACTGGCTGATCTCATCTGCTTCATTCAATCGTGCCGAATACCACACACACACACACAAATACAAAACGATGAGTTACTTGTAGCTGGTGCTCTCTTCTTCCGCACTACTTAATCTCACTGTCTCGTTCGCTCCCTCTTAAAGCATAGAGCACTCGGGCATTTTTGTGCCGTTAATAATTGTGTTATATATATGTTGGATTGACATTTTCGTGAGTGATATTATTAATTATTTATTTTGCATATGTTAAGTCTTAGTTTATCATACTTTATATATATATTCTCATTAAATATATTTATTTGTTGATCACATTTTTGTCTAGCCAATATACCCGCTACCAGATTCGCATCAGAGCTCAAAATTGAAGCTGATTTGCGTCGCTGTGCGGCAGTCTCATAACCAGGCCAGAGAGAGAGAGAGAGAGAGAGAGGGAGAGCCGGAACGATCCAGGGCCAGGGCCAGTGAAGCGTGGCAGGCGCGTGGCCAACTGACAATGGCAGCAACAAAAGTAAAAGGCAAAAAAGCAAAAAGAAAAACGTTGGTAAAAAGAAGAAGCTAAAATAATTGTAATGGTTGCTTTGCATGCCAAGCGGCGCACTGTGCCAATTTTTCAGTTAAAAGGCCGGCGGAGCAAAAAAAAAAATGAAAATTGTGCAAAAGCAATGTAATAAATGCGTCTGCTTTGTGGGCAGCTGATGAACAGCCGCAGAGGAAAACAGGCGGCCGATAGAAGCGGCAACAACCACCGAAACTTGGGCTGAAATTGAAGCTGAAACTGAAACTGAAACCGAGGCGCCACCTTTTGCCTTTGGCTGATAAACGCGCGCCCCTCCTGTTGCCCCTGTTGCCACTGTTGCCCTTGTTCCGCACAGCTGCGTGCCTGCAACAATTTCCACTTTTTGTGTAGTCACATCAATGCAGCCCGTCAGAGTCACCTGTGCGTGTGCGTGTGTGTTTGTGTGTGCGTGTGTGTTGGCCCGCTTTTATGTAGCGCACTTTAAGGCGCATAAAAAATGGCCATTGCCTTGGCAAGCTGCTTTATCTTTTAGCGTTTTATGTCGCATTTGCGTACCCGCTCGGCGCCCAGCTCGTTTTATTGTAATAAATTTAAAACATTTTGCACTCATACACATTTTATGAATCTTCAAGATGCCAGCGACTAAAGTGCAGCTGAGCTGAGCTGCTGCTGCTGCTTCTGTTGCCGGGGTAGATATTTTATTTGGCCATTGAGACACGGGCATGGCAAAGTGCACTGCAATTGGGATTTATGCAAATGGTGATATATACGAGTGTATATATGTTCGTATGCTTATACATTTTTGTGCGCAGCAAACTTTCAACATAGATTAAAAAATGTCAGCGAAATTTATGCGAAATTATGCAACAGCAACAGCAACAACGGCAACAGCAACAGCGACAACTCGAAATCTTTTATGCATATGCAAAGTTGACATTACGCATACGCAACGTGTGCTGCAAAAGTTGTTGCATTGTTTTCAATGCCACACGCTCAACTATAAACCAACTCGTTATACTCTTTTTGAGAGCATTTGAATTTGATATGCAATTTATAAAAAATAAAGCATATACTGTTTGTCCTGACTGACTGGTAGTTAGTGAATTTTTCGCCGTAATTAGGAGAAGCACGCTAATCCGGACTTTTTGGAATTTCCACCCAAATATGTGAAAGAAATGCAAAAAAGGACTGTAAGGTTTTTGCTTACCATCTGATCGGTATCAAACTCAATTTCAAAGATCTTTGTTCAAATTAATTTGAAGGTTTTTTCATGCTTTCCTCCATTCTGAAATTGAGGTCAAAGATTTGATGGGTGAAATCCTCAAATTCATTTACATTTTATTTCATAAAGATCGAAAATACGTGTGAGACTTATTTTACATTCTTCGCAGTATCCAAACTTCCTCGGCGGAAAACTCAGGTCAGCGATTTTTTGGGCGAACTTTGAACTCATGTTCAATTGGCATTAAGCTGATTTTTAAAGCATTAAATACGAATTGGGAAATTCCACCCGTAACTGTGGTGAATGGGCGGAAAACGGTTGATGAAAGTTTTTCGTTTACCATCCGATTGGCTGCAAATTCATTTTCAAATTGACACGTGTTTCACTCCTTTCGCAAAATCCACCCCCTTTTGGCTAGAAAATGCCTGTAAAAGGTTTTATAAATATAACATTATTTTTCGGTTTGTACGAGATCCCAATATTTTTGCTGTCTCGATCGAGTTATTAAATGGCAAAAATTGAATTTTTCGAACAATTTTGTTTCGTCCTTGCATATAAGGATGTTTAGTCATTGGACTCCTGAAGTTGCTGTCGTTGCATGTTTTTTTAATAACACTGCCAAATACATATTTTATGGTAGCACAACTCGTTTGCCAGCTGCGCAGCAAATCAACTTGCAGCCGAATTTTAATAACTCGAACTGTAAATGGAGCTCAAGAGCTGCAGGAAAATCAGCAGTAAAATCAACAACCAGAAGAAGTCGAAGTAGAAAATGCAGCTTCATTATGGCCAGCCAGAAATTGTTATGAAAATTGACTTTTTAGCCGCAGGCGAAACTAATTTTGTGCGCTGGCTGCCTTTTGGCCTGACATAAAAGTCAATCGGCAACTGCATTGACTTTGGCTCTCGCTTTGGCTGTGGCCTCGGCTTTGACTGGGAGCTGGGAGCTCGGTCTGGGGGCCTGCTATCGATAGACTCGTTATCGTTATCATTTGACTGGCCATTTGCTGCTTATCAAAGCTGATTGCACTGCCCGCAGCCTTGACTCTGCTTTTGGTTCGCTTTCTATTTCTGTTTCCATTTCTGTTTCTAGCTCCCGCTGCATACTTATTGCACTGCCTGCCTGCCTTCCTGCCTGCCTGCCTGCCTGGTCCTAGTCCTTGTTGTCCTGGTTTATTGTTTTCGAGTTTTGTTGGCCCGCTGCCTGCTGCCTGCTCGGTTGCCATATTATTGCATATAAACTTCATAAATCTTTTGCCCGCTTAAACTTTTGCAATTGAGTTGTGGATACAAATTAACTCAACTTGCTGCTCAAAACTTTCTCCCAAATAACAGGAACAACAACAATAACAGACTGAGCAGCTGCTCCGGCAACAACAATTGTATTTACTAATATTCTTTTTGGACTACTTCAAAGTTGCAGAGTAGAATTTATAGCTGTCTATTCCAGCCTCTAACTGGCATTTGTTTCTATTCTGTGTACTCAAATTTCTATTAATTGTTTTTCTTAATCAATATTCATTTACTAACAGTTCACACATGGACTTGCACGGCGTTCAAATATTTAAACAAACAACACAAAAAGGACAATTCCTGCAGGCTCAATGCCAACGGGCTGTCATTAAAAGCTGACTTTTTATTCGCCTTTGCTTGACTTTTCCTTTGTTCCCTGTCTTTGCGCAAATATTTTTTTCATTATTTTCCTTCTGGGGGGTTGTTTTTTTTTTTTTTTTAGCCAAGTTGGCTTTTGTGGTTGTGCAGAAAGTTGCCGGCCGGAAATGGAGAGCGTATGGTTTGGGAAGGCGAGTTGTCAGTGACTCGATTTCCACTTGAGTAAACATTAACGTGCCGGACGCCCCATTGAAATTCAAGCGTGCAATTCATTTCCACTTAATTTTCAACGCTACTTTTGCGCTTTCCTTGTGCTTTTCCATTGCCTTCCTACTCGGCCAGAGGGTATGACAGATATGCAAGCCAATGAAAATGAGAAAATTCCAAGTCAAAATCAATTTGGCGGGAAAATGAAGTTTTTTCTTGAATCTTCGTTTTCCCACGCTGATTAATTTTTGCCTAGGGTATTTAATAGTCGGTACACCAAGTTCACTTGGCGTATTTGTTCTATTTTTTTTTTGAGGAAGTTTCGGGCGGTGGTTTTTGTGATTTTTGTCATTTCCGTTTTGGCCATTTAATATTTCATTTTTTTTTTGTTTGGCAAAGTTTTGAGGGAAATGTGTTGCAAATTAGTCACAAGTGTCTAAATTCTGATGCGCCGCGCGTCACAAAGTCAATTTAACGTAAATTTATGAAAATGAGAGAGCAAAATATAAGATATAGAGAGAGTTGTGTTTTTTTTTGGCAGCTCGGCAACTTGGGCTGTGTAATTTGTGGCACTTTGAGTGGGTAAATTGATAGCAATTAAGCGAGGCGCGTGGCAGTATTTGAGTTGAGCTCTCAGGCGATTTGATTAGTCTGTGTGTGTGTGTGTGTTATTGAAATTGATGGAGCGTATCTTTGGCTGGGGCTAGTGTCTTATAGATTTGCGGCGGAGCGGGAATATAACATTAATTTCGAACGGGGGAACTGAAGTTTATTGATTTGTGTGCTCCGCCGATTACAAATTGTATCTACAAATTGGAATTGCCGCCTTAAAAGTTGTCTATGCTAGGCATAATCATTACCAGCAACCTCTCAAATATTGGCCCAGTCTTTCTCCTCGTTTGCCTCTAATTTGTTTTGTTTTGCCGCGTTGATTTCATTTATCCGGTTGCCTAATTAATTAGATTGCGGCGTTTGCCGCCTCAGGTAATGAATGAATGAACTTCGCGCTCTGCACCTATTACAATTGTCACCCACAAAGAGCACCTACTGCCGCCTCGACTGGAGCTGGAGCTGGAGCTGAGGCTGGGGAAAATTTTGTTGTAAATTGATTAACTGACTGACAAAGCGAAACGACTGAAACGACTGAAACTGACTCGCAGCAGCCATTGGGGTTTTGCTGTTTGTTTTAATTAAATTTCTATTTTCCATTAACTATATAATTATCTCATTTCATTATGCTCTAAATTATATAAAACTAATTGAATGTGTAGAGCATCAACAGAGTAAACAGTTTGTGCAGCTGCTCGATTGAAAATCCATAGAAAGTAGTTCAACAGGAGTTCAGTTGGTTTTAGTACTTGATATAAGTGAGAAGTTAACTGGCTAGCTGGTGCTTCAGAAGCTATATATACATAGGTCTACATATAAAACTGACAGGTGAGCAAGGAAAGCACCAAATCGTAAGGCTAGGATTTAAACCGAAGCCTCCTTTTGGCTCCAAAGTGAGTACAAAGAAAGTGAGAGAGTAATGGGCTTAGAAAAAGTCGACCTTCAAGTTGAAACAAAGTCGAAAATATAGAATGTTTGTATTTTCTTAAAATGTCAACTGCATTTAAATTTGTGGGAAGTACAAATGTGTTTATTGTAGGTGGTGATAGCTATAAAATGAAAGATACTTGATATATATATATACAGTACGACCTCGCTCAACGCAACCTATTAAAATTTGGCCAATTGCGAAATCTGAGGTAGTTGCAAAAACCGAGGGAAAATTTTCTCTTGGCCACGAGACCTATTTCCAAAAAGAGATGCCTTTGCTAATCATTAAAATTAAAGTAAATCGAATAGTTCTGTGTTCAAAGCAAGATTTTCATTTTACTTTATTTATTTTTCGAAAAATTGAGAACTTGTGGTCTGTCCTTTTTTACAATTTTACTTTTCTGAACAGCTGTTTCTACAATGTTAAGAAATCGGGTGTTGCAATTATCGAGGAGTTGCGTGTAGCGAGGGTTGCGTTGACCGAGGTCGTACTGTATACTATTCTATAAGCTGCATATCAAGTTTGATGACTCTAGCTCTTATTATTTACGAATTTTGTTAAAAAAAAACAGTATTTCGATATCGATTGCCATCGATTACTTGAAAACGGGACAAGTTATCGATTATCGGAAACAAACTCGATCTGCGCGGGCACTAGGAGAACCTACCTATATCAAGTCTCTAGCTCTTATAGGTTGTGAGATCCTTGCGTGCATACACACGGACGGACGGACGGACAGACGGACAGACAGACGGACAGACAGACGGACATGGGTAGATCGACTCGTCTATTGATGCTGATCAAGAAAATATATATACTTTATGGTGTCGAAGATGTTTCCTTCTGGCTGTTACATACATTTGCACAAAGTCCATTATACCCTGTTTACCCATTTTTAATGGGTTCAGGTTATAAAAACAAGCCCTGGCAACGCTTAGGTCTCTCAGCGCCGAACTAAGATATGAGTGGTCGCTAGTTCAAGCTATAATTCAATTGCGTGAACTATTTAAGTTAACTTTTCTCTGCCTGAAGGCACGGCGACAGTTTTGGTCACACTTGCATTTTCAACATTATCCATTCGACCCGGGCAAGGCCGGGTAACTTTATCTAGTGTGGTGTTAAATTTATAATATATGTATATTATTATTTCATATTATTATATTATTATTTCCCAGCTCACCGACATATTTTCAGCATAGTTGGCTTATCAATTGGCCTGGTCGGGGCCTATTAAAGTTGTGGCCAAAGCTCTAATATCACTTCAGTTAAATGTTTACAAGCTGCCAGACAATGTCCGGATTATGGCTGCAGAGCACATTTGTTGTTGCCACAACTGTTTGTGTTTTGGCCATAACAGAGCCAGAGAGAGAGACGAAACCTGTGTTAAAGTTAGTTTATTACTTAATTTTTACTAGCTGTCAATTCAAGGCGACAATTTGTGCTCGCCCGAGACGCCAATGAACTCCGGAACCAACTCCGAGCCAGCAGCTAGCAACGGCAACATCATCCTACTTATGCGGGCTGTGTGCTGCACTTGTTACGCACCCGCAGCGAAGGAGGAGGAGGAGGAGAAGGAGGAGGACGACGACGAGTACATTTACGGGTTACATTATAGCCAACCGTTGCCCTAATCCTACGGCCAGCGGCCCCTCGGCCTGCCTCATGCATTGTCCGGCTTTTATGGCACGTTGTAAACACTGCGCATAAACTTTGCACTAAAGTGTTGTCGTATAAATTGTATTATGGCAGCTCCCAGGCCGGCCATTTACAGCGGATGATGGCGGGTCAGAGGGGGAGAGGGGGGGTGGGGAGGTAGGTAGGGAGGGGGCGCGTGTGAAAAGTAACAAACAGCTCGACGGCCAGACAAAGCAAAAAGTAAAAGTAAAAGTTTTCGTCGCTTTTTTTGTATTTGTTTTACTGTTTGCCAAAGCGCTTTTTGCTTTTTGCCAAGATATTTATCATTTTGGCTAGCGCAGCTTTTAATTACAATTGTTGTGGCTAGCTTTTTGTTTGCTGCACAAGCTCCGCAAACGGCGTCCGTCCACGCCCACATCCATTCCCTCGCCCACTCCAATTCCTGTTGATCCTGAGCCGGGGCCAGTAAATTGCATTTTCACGCCCAGCTGCATGGCAGACGCAAACGCAAACGCATCGCATCCAACATCTACGCCGGCATCATACTCATCCACATCCACATCCACGTCATCATCATCATCGTCATGCTCATCGTCATCTTCATCATTGAATGCCCATTTCTTTTTTTTTTGGCCTTTTTCCTTGTCTGTCTGGATAGTGAATTGCCCTGATTCGTTTTCATTTCATGACCATTATTTCGACTATGCCGTGTAGAGGCACGGCTGACCCGGAGAATTCTAACTGCCATGGCCCCGGGCCAGACATTTCTGTTGCTAAACTCATTTGCATGATTTCTGGTTGCGCTTCTTTTCCCTTATTTCCAGTTTCATTACGCACGCCTACCAAGACAACAACAACAAAAAATATACCAAATATTCGATGAGTTTCCCAAGTCGATGTACGATTTCGGTTCGTTTATTTTCCGGCAACTTTGTGATTTATAAGGCAGCATACTTTCGCTCCAATCGAAAGCTGAGAAGTTTATAAAATCAAGGACAGGTAATACTTCAACATATAAAGCTTAACCTAATATTTCACTTTTAATATAATTTATTTAATCGCATATTCAACTCTCTAAATATTGACATGCAAAATTTATATGCAAGAAAATAGAGGACACGTAACTTAAGTTCACCTAATCCATATCAAAATATTATGATTAAAACTACGAAACCTTTTAAATATTTAATCGCATTTTGAGCTCCCTACACTCGGCTTTTCCTGTTCCTGTTCCTGACATGCGAGATCTATATGCAAGAAAATAAAGGAAAGGTACAAAATTAAGTTCAACTGGTGCTGATTTTCTTATAGGAAATTCTTCAAAATATAAATCTATATCAGTTATATGATTACAATTAATGAGTCTTTAACCTAATATTTTACTTTGAATAAAATAAATTTAATCGCATTTTGAGCTCCCTACACTCGGCTGACATGCGAGATCTATATGCAAGAAAATAAAGGAAAGGTACAAAATTAAGTTCAACTGGTGCTGATTTTCTTATAGGAAATTCTTCAAAATATAAATCCATATCAATTATATGATTACAATTAATGAGTCTTTAACCTAATATTTTACTTTGAATAAAATAAATTGAATCGCATTTTGAGCTCCCTACACTCGGCATTTCCTGTTCCTGTTCCTGACATGCGAGATCTATATACAAGAAAATAAAGGAAAGGTACAAAATTAAGTTCAACTTGTGCTGATTTTCTTATAGGAAGTTCTTCAATATATAAATCCATATCAATTATATGATTACAATTAATGAGTCTTTAACCTAATATTTTACTTTGAATAAAATAAATTTAATCGCATTTTGAGCTCCCTACACTCGGCATTTCCTGTTCCTGCTCCTGACATGCGAGATCTATATGCAAGCTCTTTTTATATTTTCAACAATTTAATTGGCGGTATATTCGCTCTTCTGGCAAACTTTCCATTGCGATTTCCTGTGCCATAAATCATAGTTAGTTTTGTGTGTGTGTGTGTGCGTATTTTTTTAGAACCCACGGCTGCTGTCGCTTGGCTGTCAGTTTTGAAGGCCATATCGAGCCGCGGGTCTGGCCACAAACTCGAACTCCCACGGCCAGGGAGACAATGGAGGAGCAGCCGGAGCAGACGATGACTACAAATTGGGCGCATTTCCTGGCGTAAAGTTGCCAAAACTCTGGAGGTCTGGACCCGCAGTTGGGCCTCCAACGATGACTCAGCCGCGGGCAATCGCAATTTTTACTTTTGCTGCACTTTTTCGTAGTCGCTGCAATTTGGTTGCCTTTTCGTTTATTTTAGTTTTTCTTGTCCTATTTTTTTTTTTGTATTTTTTGTGTTTGCTGCATTTGACATTCTGTGACTTTTGCTGGCGCGTAATTTATGTGAGTTTTGCTACCAGGGCGCTACACAGCGCAAAAAAAATGGAGGCAACTTTAACAACCGGCGACATTATGCGAAAAGACAGTTGCATAGTGCGGACAATAACAACAACAAATGGCTCAACTTGCCGCAGCATAACTTTGTTTGCCGTTGCCCCACATAAGTGGGCAAAAGTACTCGTAAGTAAGTAAGTAGTTTGTACCCAACTCCGAGTGCCTTGTATGGCTGTCCAACTGTCTCCCTGTCTGGCTGTCTGTCTGTCTGTCTGTTTGTCTTGGCGCACAATCAGCTGTTTGTTTGTTTGTTTGCCTGTTTGTTGTTGTCAAGTTGTGTGCGTGTCGCCACATTCGAGTTTCTTGTTATTCATATTCATTAGCGCTCTATTGTGTGCCATGAAACTGCAATAGGACTCCAAATTTTGACAGCAATTAAATGGCAAGAGCACAATTCAGCTGCCCCAGTGCAAAATGCGCGAGCGATAAGTCGATTAAATAAATTATAATTTTGGAAATGTAGATCTGAATAACATAAAGATAAATGCGCACATTCGAATCTTTGTCTTGCCTTGATTTTCGTGTGAATAGCTGCCCTGATCTAAGCCCAAATAATTGGCAAATGGATAAATGAAAATTTCCAAAATTTACACACATCAAGTCGTCTCCGAAAAATCCATCCCATCCCAGCCCAGGCGGACTTGACTACTTCTATGAAGCCTCATTCTTACAGATCAGGCCTAGGCAGTAACATCTAAATTCTTTTGTAGTCTCAATTTGTTTTGGTTTTTAGGTGAGAACCAAAAATCTATAGAAAAATTTATCAAATAATTTGAAATATGTCATTTTCAGAGCAATCATGTGTTGTGGACCTTGCGGTGGCTGCTGTGGTGGACCCTGCGGCGGCGGATGTTTTGGACCTAATGTTTGCGGTCCGTGCTATGCGACGGGACCCTGCTTCGGTTGCTGCGGCGGCAGTGCCTGTGGCCCGTGCGGCGGCTGTTGCAGTAGCTGTGGACCCTCTTGCTAAATCCGAAAGCCCGTCTACACTTAAAAAATGGTTCTGGAGACCCAAATCACATTGAAAATGCTATCAAAATAAAGCAATGTAAGAATTCGTAAAAGTCGTCTATTTGTACTTATTAATATAAGGTAGTATATCAAATTAGGGGATCTAAAAAAAATTCAGTTAAGCTTTTTAGTGGCGCTTAAATGAATATGGAAGGTCTTATTGGAAAATATGACTCTTAAATTTATTATTCACTTTTAATCTATAATATAAAGAGAAACGAATAGTGCAATAATAATGCATACACATTTTAATTGCCAGATTAAATGAATTTTTGACGATATTTGTGATAAATTCTCAACTATATAAAATTTCTTTATCTTTATATATGTATTATAATTTTTATAAATGAATATGAAGGTCTTAATAGAAAAATAATAAATAAAATACATAGAAAGTATGACTCTTAAAATTATTATTTGCTTTTGATCTATAATATAAAGAGAAACGAATAATGCATACTTATTTTAATTGCCAGATTAAATGAATTTTTGACGATATTTGTTAATGTTATTTGTGATAAATTCTCAACTATTTAAAATTTCTTTATCTTTATATATTATAATTTTTATAAATGAATATAAAGGTCTTATTAGAAAAATAATAAATAAAATACATAGAAAGTATGACTCTTAAATTTATTATTCACTTTTAATCTATAATGTAAAGAGAAACGAATAGTGTAATAATGCCTACACATTTTAATTAATTTAATTTTTAATTAATTTTGTTAATGTTATATTTGTGATAAATTCTCAACTATTTAAAATTTCTTTATCTATATATATTATAATTTTTATACTATATACATTTTCTTTTCTTAGTATAAAGACTTTAATTTGTGGATATTATTGTTTACACGTTAATTAAAATTCAGTTAAGCTTCGAATAATAACCACATCAACTTTGTTGAATTAACTCGCCAATCGAATGATTCTGCCCTGGTTGTGCTTCTATGCGTGGTTATATTTTGTTATTTATTTGCTAAAATAGAAGCGATCCCTAAACTTTCAAATAGAGCTTCAGTTGGGGGGGAAATCTGATACAATACTTCCTGAAATGTTTAGCTTTTCATGCAAGATTTAACTTTATTTGTGTTTAGTTTTAAATTGTGTCAATTGGAATAGTGGGTACTCTTGTTAAAATAAAATTAAAATGCACTTAAACTTGGAATAATAACCACAGCAGTTTTTAAATTAACTCGGCAATCGTAACTATTCTAGCCTGGCTATGGACGCACCTTATGTGTGGCTATAAATGTTTGGCCAGGGCAAAATATTGTTTTTAGTTGCGATCCCTAAATTTACAAATAAAGCTTCAGTTGGGATCTCGCTAAAGTTCGTTATAAAGCCAAAATCGTGCACATTCAGTATTAAGTACTCATGCTAACTGCCAGGCAGGGATAACAGTCACCCGGCCACAAAGCGGGAGAGCTGCCAACTTTATTTAACTGTTTGCCAAGCTGTCAAGCACTAGCTAACTGCCACACGCTCCCACACACGCACACACACAACCACACACACACACACACAGGCACACACACAACCACACACACACACACACATGCAACACATACACCACATGCTCATAAGTGGTTGGGCATGGAGTTTTTGTTCTGGGTACAGGGTACTGCTCTCTGCTCTCCTGCTGCCGCTGGCTGTGGTCCTTGTCCCGGTTGGGAGTACAGCGTAAAAGCCAAAAAGGAAACGCGCTACATTTGCGCTCAACGTGTTTGCCTTCAACGTTTCACGCTTCGATTGCCGCACAGCCAAAGCCGGAGTCGAGGCACCTGAGAGCTCAACTGGCGCACACCTTTACCATATATACATATATACAGATACATATTGAGCTACAGATACTGCTGCAGAAATGCGCAGCCACACAAACACACACACAAACAGGGACACACACACATTTTAATCTAGCTGCAGAAAAACACGCAGAGCAGCATCAAGTATACGCCGCGTGTTGGCCGAAATTAAATTTTAAATATTTATAAAGCTGGGCGCCAATAAAAGGAATTCGCAATTGGCCTGATTGGCTTTTAATCGCAGCAGACAGTTTTTAATAAATATGCATAACGCTTGCCACGCCCACAGCTGGAGACGCCTCAACAGCTAATTTCAATTGAGTTGGTGTGTGGGCGTGGCAGCGTATACGGACAAACAGCTCGAACCCGTAACGGATGCTGCATTGTGTTTGGTGCGGAAAAGCCAAAAATCAAGTGAAATTTATGATTGCCATAAAATTGCGTGGATATATGTGTGGCAACAGCTACTGCGCCTCGAACGGATGCCAGCTGCAGGAGACTAACCCCAGCTGTTACTTATGCGCATCCAGACGCAGCACGTAGCTGGCGTATCTCTTAGATACAAACACAATGTTGCGAGTGCGGACTCGCACGGGGCTTCCGGTGACTACATAAGATATCCAATCGGGCAACTGCAATTTCGTAAATCGAACAAGACTGTTAGCCCATAGCTGCATACAGCATAAAGCAAGCAATCAGAGCTGCCCGGGCAGCCAAATGTTAGCTACCCAAGCTGCCAAAACTCCATAGTGCGTGCCATCAATCCCATCATCATCATCATCATCATCATCATCGGGAGCAACATCATCATCGTGTCGTTGGTTTTATCGTGCAGTTTGTCGCATTGGTTGAGCTGATAAGCAGAACAGCTCGTAATATGCATGCCTGAGTGCTGAGTTCCTGCCTCCTGGCTCCCGGCTCCCGGCTCCGGCTCCGGCCTTTTCCACTCGACTCTAGCCAACGCTTGTTTATTTGCCGGCAAAATTGTGAAATAATGTGCTGCAATCAATTCGCAATACATGCGCTCTGGCCACATGCCCCGGTGCAGCGCAAAAATATGTGCACTCAAGAGTTTTGAAGCGGCAGCTGCCACAACAACTCTCCGGCACACCATGATGAATATGTTTACATCAATAACAACACCGAGGAAAAAGGGCTATCTTCGGCACGCCAAAGATTTAATACCCTTGCAGACCAAACCTTTTCATAATGCTCATGGTGGTCTGCCCGTATGCTTAAGATATCTTGAAAAACAAAAAAGTTTTCCATACAAGAACCTCACTTTCGACCGATCATTCCTATGGTAGCTATATGATATAGTAGTCCGATATTAATAAGCTTTTGCATTAATGTAGGGAACAAAGTGAAACTTATAATTTGCGAGTTTGGTCAAGATATCTTGAAAAACAAAAAAGTTTTTCATACAAGAACCTACTTTTCGACCGATCATTCCTAAGGCAGCTATATGATATAGTGGTCCGATGTTGATAGAATTTTGCATATATATGGGGAGCATAGTAAAACTAACAAATGCCGAGTTTGGTCCAAATATATTGAAAAACAAAAAAGTTTTTTATACAAGAACCTACTTTTCGACCGATCATTCCTAAGGCAGCTATATAATATTCTGGTCCGATCCAGCTGGATCCGACATATGTACTGCGTGCAACAGAAAGAGGCACTTCTACAAAGATTTATTAAGATAGCTTTAGAACTGAGAGACTAGTTCGCATAGAAACAGACAGACAGATGGACATGGGTATACCGACTCGGCTTTTGATACTGATCTAGAATATATATACTTTATGGGGTCGGAGATGTCTCCTTCTAGGCGTTACACATTTCACGACAAAATTATAATACCCTCTGCAAGGCTATAAAAACCCGGGTCAATAATAAAGCGATGCTCCAACTCGCTCAGCTTCTCTCCATAGCCGATGGCTGCAGCTGCCGATGATGAACACGTCAAAATGAGTTTACTTTGCGGTCTGATGGCAGCGATTGAAGCCAACGCGTAGATAACCCACAAAGTGCTTGACATCGAACCAATGAGGGATTAATCAGACGCGGGTCCTCGAAATTTTAAAGTGTAACGTGAAGTTATAACGGACTCAATTTAAATCGCAAGCTGGCGGAGGATATTCTAATGAGTTACCGAATATAGTTCATGTTTAGGCTGCGACTCAGTTGTCAAAATTGTCAAAGTTTCCAAATTATAAAAGACACAATTGCAAGTGTTATAAAAATATAAAAAATTCAAGGAATATAATTATTAGTATTTTTAACATAAGTATATTTTGTAGTGTTAGTCGTAGTTAGAGGAAAAAATGGAGGGAAATGATGGCGTCAAGGGCATATTGAAGGTTGGGCCCAATCTAGTTGACAATATCATATTGAAGACGGCCAAGTTCGATGAGATGAACGTTTTGGCGACCTTTCATCCGGCTAACAAGGACTACGGCCACATGATTATCGATGAGCCAAAGACGCCGTTTGTCTTTGATGAAAGCTTGCCACATGATCTGGACACGGCCACGCTGATGGAGAAGCTGCACCTGGCCGCCCAATCGGAGACGCCGGCTTTTGGCATTGATGCCGACTCGGACGATTCATCGGTGGACGAAGACTATCCGGAATCGGTCGATGAGAAGGTGCGGCGCCTGGAGTTTGAGCGTCGTCGTAAGCTGCACTACAAGGAGTTTCTATCGGTGCCGCTGGCGCGTCGCCTCATTGCCCAGGAGTTCGGCGACATGATCAGCTCGGAGATGAGCATAAAGGACGAGACGGTGCCGAGCATGGAGGGCTGCTCGTTCGAGACATGTGCCAATGAAGAATCCAGTCGTAGCACTTTAAGGTCCCCGGTCTCATTGGGCTCCATGCTGACGTCAAGGAACAGCTTAGATGAATTAGAAGCACCACCAGAAGTCGAGCCGGGTTTCGGCAAAGATCATCCCTGTTACCAAAAGCTTATGGCCGAATTGAATTTATTGCCAGAAGTCACTACCATTCGACAGTCGGTGACAATAGCAGCCGGAGAGCCTGCAACGGAGGAGGATGATCAGAAGTTGGGAAAGGAAACGGCGGAGCAGCCGGCGCCAAGAACTGCCTAGGCCACAGGACGGACTATAGGACTATAGATCTCATCTGGCATTTGAAGCTAATTTATGTTATGCATTTTGATGTTCTCCTGTTCAAATTAAGACTGCCTGCTAGCGATGTCTATTAAAATTGTTACGTTCAAGTGAATTGGCATTGTTGTTGGCCCCAAGGCCCGGAACTGACTTGAGATTAGCCAAATGCTTTGCATTCGCCAATTGTTGGCCTGTTTTGTTGAGGCTGGCTCTCTTCCTGTCCGAGCTCATTTGGCTGCCTGAATATTTAATTACGTCTGTTTGGCCAGCTCGTTTCCTGTTGTTCTTATCCGAGCTGGCTTTATAATTTCCATTACTTGGTTAACTGTCTGGGTTTTGTGCATCGACTGTCGCAAAACTTTGTTTAATAACTAATTTCGACATTTTGTTTTGTGCATTGCAACGTAATTGAAAATTCCTTTGGCAACCGAACGCATTTCCTTCAGGCAAAGATAAATTAATTTTGATTTATTATTGCAGCCGCACTTCAACATCTTCTGGTCAAGTCTCGTTAACAAACTACGCCATTTAAATGTTATTTTTGCGCCGAGATACCAACTGTCTTTCAGCCATTTAAAATAATTGCGCATAATGTTTAAATTAGCAGTCAAATAAATGTGTTATAAGCAGAGCTTTAATTATTGTATGGCCGGTTGAATAATTTTCACAAATTGCTCTAGTGAAAATTGTAAGAGCCAATGCCCAGACCAGGGCCATTGACTGCCATTAAGATTAGATTTTTCGAGTGTGCAAAATACTTAAATTTAATCAGCTGCATAAATTGCTCTAATGAAATAGAAAATTATACCTGCACCTGATAGCTTATGAATTAGTCGTGTCGAATAAAAAATCACAGGCTCATATTTGAAATTTTCAAAGTGCTCCAAAATTTATGACAAAGAAAGAAGAAACTAAAATAAAATCAAATTAATAAAATAAATATAAATAATTTAAATAAATAAAATAACAAATTTAAATAAATAATATGAATTAAAAAAATTATTAAAATAAATATAATAAGTAAAATAAATAATAATAAAAATAAGAAAATAAGCTCAATCAGCTTTAAATTGCTTTAAGCACAAAATAATATGTCATTTAATGGGCGGGTCTTTCCCTCTCATGTTTCAGCTCCTTTGTCCACTTGTCGAATTGAAGGCACGTAGAACGTGCTGGGGAAAGCCTTTAATGTGGATTTGCTGGCTGCAGTATGTGTGAAATGAAATTTAAGTTGGCCCAATTTATGGCCTGGCCAGAACGGAAAGCCGCAGACGCTGCCATCTTCATATGCCGTGTGAGTGTGTGTGTGTGTGTGTGTGCGTGTGTGTGTGTGCGTGTCCTTCTTCCTTAGCACACGACAATTGCCGTGTACATTTCATTAAGTGCATAAGCCGTCGGCTGTCAGCGCTGTGTGTAATGCATTTTAAGCTGGAAAATTATTTTTAATGCTATTTACAGCACAAATGAAAATGCAAGCGTAAATAAAGAAACGGCAGTCACGAACTGGACCCGTCTGGACCCGGACCCGAGCCGGAGCACAACAAACTTAACTACAAGCCGCACAACAATTGAAATGCAGCCAATTTAAAGCTGCTGCTGCGGCACCCTTCCGTTCGCCTTGCCGGGGAGTCAAGTTGAAGCTTTAGGGGGAAACACGCGCGCGTGTCACTAAGAGTGCAGCTAAATATTTGCCGAAGCATTTTTGGTATTTACGACGGCATGTCGTGTGGCATGCGGCCACTTGGTCCCAAGGGATGCGCCTAGAGGTGCAGCTTGGCAGTCGCCCAGGCTGAAGCGTGCGGAATGCGCTGTTGGAGCTTGGCGCCGCAGCCGGAGCCAATGACAAATACTTGAACGCTGTGCAGTGCGCATCAATTCTCATTTTGATAAATTATAAAATGTCCAACGTGGTCGGTTTCAGTTTAATGGATTGCCCCATCCCAACTAAATCCAAGTGTGTAGCATGGCAATCACATCTCCCCAGGGTGTGTATGAATGTATGTGGGTCTGTGTGTATGTGTATAAATATGTATATGTATGTTATTTTATGGCAAGCGCAAACAATTTCACTTACAGCTGCACAGAATGCCAAATAAAGTGCCCTTCTCCGCGATTCGCATGAATTCTAGTGACTTCTACTGGCTTTCACGCTTTGACTATAATTGTTATATTAACAAGTTCTATGGGCAATCCAATAAACTGTATCTCTGCTCCCACTCACACTCTAATTTACTAACTTTACTCTATCTATCTCCGCTCTCCATCGTGTACATCCCTATATATAAAACTGTTTGCCCTGACTGACAAACTGACTGACTGATTGGGGATCAACGCACAGCCCAAACCATAATAGCTAGGAAGCCGATATTTTCCTTATGTGAAAAAGGTGCACTTTAAGACGGGGTTTCCTGAAATGTGTTGAAAATTCGCGGAAAACGGTTGCATCAAACCTTTTTTGCTAACCATCTGATTGGCCTCAAACCCATTTTCCACGATATTTGTTCAAATTCATTTAAGAGGTGTTTCACATTTTTGAAAAAAATCCATTCCTCCTTGCTGGAAATGGGCGTCAAAGATTTGGTGGGTGACGTTTCCGAATAAATTTCCAAGGAAATTATTAGAGACATGGTTTAATGGCTTGGCCCCAAAATCAATTAGGCATTTAATTTTTGCAACATTATTCTTGGTCAAAATTCATGTAAAATAGTACAATTAAATATCCTATATAGACATAGCTCGAAATGAATATTAATATTATTTTGTGTCCTATGGTATTCGCTGACAGCATACACATTTTTTTATAATTATTTTCTTACTTTCTTATTTAAATACCTCAAATTATGCCTTTACAAATCATACCATAATTAATATATTCCTATTTGCAGTTGAAGCTGAAATTTTGAGAAGAAATTCAACATTTAGATACCCAAGCCATTAAATTGATTAAGCGCAACTACAAAAATTAAGAAAACAAGAAATGACCGAAAATTGAGCTCGAAGTGATGTATGAGCGAGCGAGAAGGTGAGAGTTTCTAATAAGAAAGACAGAGAGCAGAAGAAGAAGAGTCAGCAGTATAAATAGAGCAGTGTTTTGCAGTTAGGCTTCAGTTGAAGCTGCAAGTCGACCCGGCAAGGGGCTGCATATTATTATCCATTTACGCGTTTAAAAGAATGTAAGCAGACCATATGTGGGAGGAAGCGAGATGGCAGTTCAGGCACCATACTAATAAGAAGAGTGAGGAGTAATGACAACTGCTAGATCAAGAAGTACGATTGAAAGAAGAAGAGTCAAGAGTATAAATAAAGCGGCGCTTTGCATTTGGTCTTCAGTTGATGCTGCACGGTGGCCCTGCTAGGGGTTGCGTTTTAATGTGCATTTACGCGATTAAAAGAATGTGAGCAGACCTCAGCTCTATGTGGGAGGAAGCGAGATGGCAGTACAGGAACAATATAAGAAGAGTGAAGAGTAGTGACAACTCTTAGATCAACAAGTACGATTGAAAGAAGAAGAGTCGACAGTATAAATAAAGCGGCGCTTTGAAGTTGGACTTCAGTTGAAGCTGCAAGGTGGCTCGGCTAATATGCATTTAATATTCATTTAATATGCATTTACACGTTTAAAAGAATGTAAGTATTTCACAAGTGAGAGTGAGCGTGATGGCATTACAGAAACAATACTATGCACTGATCGATTCCAGCGCAAAATAAACGGAAGAAATATATATAAAAAAAAAAAAGAAAAAATACTAATAAGAAGATTAAAGAGTAAAGACAACTACTGGACCAACAAGAATATATGTTATTTGAAAATGAAAATTGAACACATCACAAATAACAATTGGTTTTATTGGCATAATTAAGGTAGGCACACAAAATAATTTTAAATATTTTCATAAAGAAGGGCCTTTCCAATGAATATTCGCACATCTCCAAGGCCTTTTTTTTATAATTTTGTGTCCTATGGTATTCTCTGATACCATACAAATTTATTTGACTTATTATTTTCATTCTTCTTTATTTAAATACCTCAAATTAAGCCTTTACAAATCATACCATAATTAATATATTCTTAATTGCAGTTGATGCTGTAATTTTGCGAAGAAATTAAAAATTTGGATACCCAAGCCATTAAATTGATTAAGCGCAACTACTTTGGCCTTAAGAAATCAAAATTAAGAAAACAAGAACTGACCGAAAATTGAGCTAGAAGTGTTGTATGAGCGAGCGAGAAGGTGAGAGTTTCTTATAAGAAAGACAGAGAGGAGAACTACAAGCATTAGGGCTTAACGATGGAAAGAAGAAGAGTCAACAGTATAAATAGAGCAGCGCTTTGCGGTTGGGCTTCAGTTGAAGCTGCAAGGCGACCCGGCAAGGGCTTCGTATTATTACCCACTTGCGCGTTTAAAAGAATGTAAGCAGACCATATGTAGGAGGAAGCGAGATGGTACTACACTAACAATATTAATAAGAAGAGTGAGGAGTAATGACAACTGCTAAATCAACAAGTACGATTGAAAGAAGAAGAGTCAACAGTATAAATAAAGCGGCGCTTTGTAGTTGCAAGGTGACCCGGCTAAGGGCTGCGTATTAATATGCATTTACGCGATTAAAAGACAAGTGAGAGAGAGAGAGCGAGATTGCTGGAACAATACTAATAAGAAGAGTAAGGACAACAGATGGACCAACACGTAAATTTGTTATGTAAAACGACAAATTGATCACATCGCAATCAAAAAGTTGTTTTATGAGGATGATTAAGGTGAGTACCCAAACTAATTTTAACGATTATGTCATAAAAAAGAGCCCTTTACAATGAATGTTAATTTATCAACGACCTCTTGTATCATTTTGAGTCTTAAGATATTCGTATACACCACACAAATTTACTTGTATTTTTTATCTCTATATATAAAACTGTTTGCCCTGCTCTCTTCGGTTAAAATTCAGGTGAAAATGTTACCTTCAAATCTATAAATAGACATAGGTCAAACTTCCCACACCCATAACTCGGTCAAAACTCAACCGATTTTCATATAGTTTTTGGTCATGGTTTGACCTCTATATCAATAAAGCATAAAAATCTGGCAACATGATTCTTGGTCGAAATTCATGTGAAAATTGTACCCTCAAATATCCTATATAGACATAGGTCAAACTTCCCACACCCATAACTCGGTCAAAACTCAATCGATTTTCGTAAGGTTTGTTTTTTTGTTCATGGCTTGGCGTCTAGATGAATTTGGCATCAAAATCTGGCAACATTATTCTTGGTCGAAATTCATGTAAAAATTGTACCCTCAAGTATCCCATATGGACATAGGGCAAACTTCCCACCACCATAACTGGGTTAAAAATTATCCGATTTTCATAAAGTTTGTATTTTTGTTCATGGTTTGGCCTCAAAATGAATTAAGCATCAAAATCTGGCAACATGATTCTTGGTCGAAATTCATGTGAAAACTGTACCCTCAAATATCCTGTATAGACATAGGTCGAAATTTCCCACCCCCATAACTCGGCCAAATCTCAACCGATTTACAGAAGACTTGTCTTTTTGTTAATGGTTTGACCTCTAGATCAATTTTGTATTTAAATCTGGAAACATCGTTCTTGGTCGAAATTTATGTGGATTTACTTACCGCTGCGCATTATATTGTGTTACGTGTTGCGCTTCTCCGCGATTCTCATGAATTCTAGTGACTGCTACTGGCTTTCACGCTTTGCCTAAAAGTGTTATACTAACAAGTTGTATGGGCAATCCAATAAACTGTATTCCTTCTTCTTGTCAAGCTCTAATCAACTAACTTGTCTCTCTATCTAATCGAGTGAATGCTTACATGTGAATTTATAATATAACTAAGAAGATCTATTAAAGCAGTTCCGACCAGGCATGGGTTAACTCCTAGTACGCTTTATGTGAATACAGCTTGCCCTTTGTACTTCCAGTTAGTGGGTTAATTTAATTGCACCAATGATGCAATCGACATGCACAGTGAGTGAACACAGTGAATTAGAGTGAGACAGAGATAGACTGAGCGAAAGAGACAGCAAGTGGCTTAAAGCTCATTACAAGCTGCTCACTTGTCTCTCTATAGTGTGCTTGTCCAGTGCATTGCAAAGCAGCTTAGTTCAAGCTGAGCGTGTCGTAAATGGTAGGGAAAATGACATTGTCTAATTGATTGTCGCCATGCTCAGTGGCCCTTGCACAAATGAAGTTAATAAAGATTTATATAGCTCAAAGTTTGTTGATTTTTTGAAGTGCGTTTTGCTTAGCGTGAAGTGCAACTCGCCCCCATCTAAGCGGCACTGGAAACACAGGCACCTGGTCAAACAAGAAGTCAAGTTTGGGGTTGGTCAGGCCTGTACCTGGGCTCAGGCTTAGGTGCAGTCTGTGGCATGTGTGCGTGCCCAGGGGTCAGGGTCAAACGGGTCACCCCTTTACGATTTTTCTTTCACTGAGGCCTAAACAAATATGCCTGTATATATACACGCGCCACAACTGAGCACGTACACCACAGTTTTCTGTGTGTGTTTATTTGTAATCAATTATCGGATAGCGTAATCTATTGAAAGGACAGCTGGCTGGGGCAGTGACATGTCAAGTTTGGGTAATGTCGCAGCTGCCTGGCGAGTGCATAAATTTGAGTAATACCAGAAATAATTATTACATCACACGCAAATTTTGCATAAATTATGCATTATGCATGCGATTTTTCGGTGACTCAAATGAAATATTCACTATTTACTAGCAAATCTAATGTGTAACTAAAACAAACAACTAAATAAAATAATTTATTTAAATTAATTACATTAATGTTACTGTAGCGGGAAAAATTGTTTTTTAATGAAGCTAGGCGCGTGTTCAATTTCGTATTAAAGTCATGTCAGGCATATTTAATTTTTAAAGTTCACACTGCACGAATTTAAAACTCTTCTAACTATCCCCAAGACGATTTTTCTAGATAGGATAGCCCCTAGATTCCTGCTCTTAAAGTTCAACTTATCTTTACTTATTTTCGAAAAATATGTCTTGCCTTAATCCAGCTAACAACCATTCACATTTAAATAGACAAAACAGATTTAGTTTCCCGCTGTGTTCAGATGATTCTAGGACAATTGCTAAGTCCCTTTAAGACACATGACTTTCAGCAGGGTTTAAGTAGGACAGCGAAAACAACGAAACCCTCGAATTGGTCTCTGTCCGATTTTGAATGTTTGGTGTAAATGCAGAGATTTCTAAAGAGCTCGCATTTGGGTTTATGGAGCCAACTGCTAACTGAGCGTAAATTATTTCCGCAGAATGCAGTCACGATTTACTATATAAGAAACAAAACTAAGTTTGGCTTAACTAAAGTTATTCGAGCCAGATGATGGCGGAAAAGGCGGGGTGTGGTGCGACTTTGTTGGTGGCGCTGCATCTTTATGCGCATATGTAAACACTTCCTGCTGGAATCAGACCCATTCAAGGACGACAAGCAAATGCGCCAGCACTAAGAAGTGTAAAAATCCATGGCTAAACTACTTGGCTTTGGCTTTGGCTCTGGCTTCACACATCGCAAAGTTTTGTGCAAAACTTTGGACCAAAGTACGAGCTACTACAATGGCGTTATAATTTTCAACTAGAGCCTGCAACTTTTACTTGATGTACTGAAAATTAAATAACAACGCTTGAATATTTTGGATTTCCTTTGACATTGAGACCATTTACCAAATGAACCATCGTGTCTTTTCTGTTATTATTATATAAAAAGATTCCACTTTTTGCTTTCATCTTTTTCGTTTTGGGTTTTTTGTTTATTGATACAGCTGAAAAGCCAGACAAAGCTTAATGTTTTGCATGGCAATCGCTTTGATTGCGTGCATATATTCCATAAAATAGCAAAAGGCGTTCCCAGCAACAACAAAGTCCTAAAGAGTGCTCATTGATAGCTGATAGGGCTATGAAAAAGGAAACTCCGTCGAAAGTGTTTGCTGTGCAGCAAAATACTTTCATTTTACAATTTTCACATGATTTTACAGTATTTGATTCACTTTTTGCTACGAAGCCAGCTGACTGACTGCCCTAACCAGAGATTGCATTTTTTTTTTTTTTGCCATTTCTCTCATCGGATTTTGCAAAATGTTGTGCAGGCCAGGACAATGCTTGTTTACAGAGCTCTCCGTTTAGTGCCATGAAAATTCATGGCGTAAAAAAATAAAAATAAAAATATATATATAATAATATTAGGCGGCCAATGAGTAAGGTTCGGGTCGGTATACATATATTTTTGTAGTGCATGTATGTATAGTTTATGCAATAATTTAAAACATGGCGAGGGGTTTTTGTTGCCACAAAATTTATGCGTGAAATGCAAAATAAATATGCAGTTATTTGTTTTAGCTGCATCATAAATATTTTCATTGATTTTATGGCAAACAAATTTTAATTTTACCAGCGCCAAAAGGTTGCCTTTGATTTTTCATGCCTTTCCATTTTGGTTAAATTTAAGGCCAAAAATATTTTTAAATTTGTTTCGCAACAGATATTGTCAAAAAAAAAAACAACCTTAAAATATTCATAAAATATTTAAATATTAAAATTAACGATAAAAAATACATACAGAACGTGTAATGGAAACTTTTAAGAGTTAATATGTGCGTTTTTTTCTTTTGAAAGCGAATGTTTTTTATACTTTGTGTTTTTCTTCAGGCTTTAATAAATGCCGTTCGGCGGTTTAAAGAAGCGAACCTGCAAAAAATAATAGCAATTTAAATATTAATACTAGATTATTGAAAACAGAGCGTATAAATAAATTTGAACTGTTGATATCAATTTAAAATTCATGCAAAAAAAAGACAATTGATTCTTGAAGGGCTTAAATTATTAATAGAAATAAATGTTAATAAATTGGTATGCATGGAAAATAGATAATATTGTATAAATAACAAGAATTTTGACCATGTGCATAATACCCCATTTTGAGTTAGGGCATAAAGTGAAAAATTGTATTGTGTGTCACGATAGTACCGAAAACTAAAGCCGAAGCGCCCACAAAATGGCCGCCCCGGCCACACACGCATGTGACTGCGCTGTCCGGCGGCGACTTAACAGCTCTGCAGCTCTGCAGCTCTCGCCGTGTACACAAGCTCGGGGTGTGTGCGAGTGTGTGCGAGTGTGTGTGTGTGTGTGTGTGGTGTGTCGTTTAGATTTAGTGCCGCTTGTTACGTTTTGATGCTATGCCATTTATAAGCGGCGCATACTGGCCACTGGCCCCAGGGTTGCGCCCGTCCCCCCTGTTGTCTGCCGTTCTCCGCCTGGACACTGTCCATAACGCGGCAACAAATGCAAACTGACATTTTTGCATGGCACAACTTTGAACCTTAACATGACAGACCACGACAGCAGCAACAACCAGAACGATAAGGAGAAGGGGGACCAGCATGAATAATGTGCAACTTTAAGTGTTTGCCACTTAAAGCCCGAGCTGTGTGCACATTGCGCATACGCCACGTATGCCGCTTCAGCTTGACTATACGCTATGATTGCCGAGATTGGGCGTAGGGGCGGGCATTGGGCACCTCTCGCATCGCCATACCAGCCAAGTAATTTACGCACAATAATGCGCTTCGTTGAACTCGACTGCCATTGCCGGCCAGATGATTGATGTATGGACGTGTTAATTAGGTCTACTCCTGGCACATTTGCGCGGGGAGCAACAATAGAAGAATAGAAAGAAAGGAGAAGAAAAAAAAAAAAACACGCCAATAAAATTCGTGCAAAAAACTTGAAGAATTGATTGATTTCTGGGATCCACAAGCACATTAATCAGCAATGCGCTTGTTTGATTGCCGCTTCAACTTGCCTGCCAGCTAAATTAGGCAAACGCACACACACACACGCACGCACGCACACACACAGAGCACACACACACACAGAGCACACACGCACGCATGCATAGAAAGTTTTGCCAGGCTTTGATTACCGCTAACTGTCAAGTGTCCAGTGTTGGACATGCACTTTTGCATAGGCCGACAAATTCAATTTATTTCAAGTTTGGCCAACAAAGAGGCAAAATAAAAAAAAAAAAAATGCAAGCTGCTCACTAAATCAAAAACAGATTTTGGCAACAAATTCGTTATGCACGTGACATGTCCAAAAAGCAGCCAACACACTCACCAAATACTCTTCCACACACACGCACACACACACACATACACACACACATACACAGTGCTGTTTTCGTGTGTGTGCGTGTGTGTGCGGGCGACTAAAAGAAATTTGAATAAGTGAATTTAAAAAGCGTTGGCGGCAGGCAAACGCAAACAAAGTGTGGATTACTGAACTGTGTATACCCTTTCCATATGCCCCATCAGACAAGAATACTCTACTCTTAGTCTTAATACTCACCATGGAGCACAAAAAGCAACTGTGAGCAATAGATCCAATCATATCAAGAGGTCTTCATCAACATCTCTGCTTGTTAATTTCCTCTTGAGTGTATTTTTACTCATCAGCCGTTGCATGTTTTGTGGCAAATTAAGCATGCTCTGTGCTAGTGTACTGAAAGGAGCTCCTGCTAAAGCCAAGGACACTTTTCATGAAATGCAATTTCGCACTTGTAAACTTTTATGGCTGCATGTGCCAGCAGAGTTGAGCATTTGGCTAGTTTCAAGCTGGTTGAGGCTATTTAGCATATTATATGCATGCATGGGCCAGCAGAGTTAAACAATTGGCTGGTTTCCAGCTGGAATTGACTATTAAGTATCTTCTACGATATTTTATATGTATGCATGTGCCAGCAGAGTTGAGCATTAAGCTGGTTTCTGGCTAGAATTGGCTATTAAGTATCTTATACGTATTTATTTTTATTATTAGAATTAATCGTATTATGACTTTTATTATTTACATAATAAGTATGCGATTAAATTGCAAATTAAAATATTTTACATATTAATAAACTAATCAAATGTTGGCAACAGAACATGTAAATCTTAACAGCGGTAGCAAATGTTAATTAGAGCATGCGACATATGCCAACATTTTCTTAAGAGAAACATATGCACACTACGAATGTGCTTATATGTAAATAAACGAATTATTGTTAGTATTATTAACACAATAAGTATGCGATTAAATTGCATATTGAAATATTTTACATATTAATAAAATAATCAAATGTTGGCAACAGAATGTGCGAATCTTAACAGTGCAAGCAAATGTTAATTAGAGCATGCGAAATATGCCAACATTTTCTTAAGAAAAACATATGCACACTACGAATGTGTTCATATGTCAGGCTTAAAAACGAAGCATGAAAAGAAAATGACTGCAGAGTGTGTAAAGCCTTTAATAAGCTTAGCTTCTGTGATTTCTCAACATTTTTCAACATGTTGCTGCCAACTTTCGGCTACTTTATTTGGTCGGTAGCTGGCAGCACTGATTTGATAATGTTACGGACTTTTGCAGGCAAATGCCACTGCACTCTTGGCCAGCTACAATATGTGAATAGTTGGCTGGCAACAGGCAACAGCCAGCAGCTTCAAGCTTCACATAACAACACACACACAACATACATTCTCACACACACACTTCACACCCGTGCACCTACTCAGTCCGAATGTAGATCAGGCGCATGTAAATCTGCTCGGCGTTTGACTGTTGACGGCACATTTGCTTCAGCTGCTTGGCATTTTATTTTCAGCTGTTTTTTTCTAGCCTTTTTTGTTGTGTTGTTGTTGTTGTTTTTGTTTTTTTGTAACTTGTGTATTTGGCTGTCGTTGCTTTCATTTGCTTGGCTAGGCTGAAAAGGCAGTCGCTTCGTTATTTGCACACTTTGGCTAATGGATTTTTGTTGGTTTGCATTTTTGCGGCTGCACGCGGCGTATGCTTAATATTTGAGAGATCTCTGTTTAAATTATGTTTCATGTTGCCATTTCCAGTTCTTTTTGCCTTCTTCTTTTTTTTTTTTTTGCATTTATCATGCGCCTCATTTGGTTTTCATTGGGTTTTCTTTGTGGCCTCTGGCATTTCGGCGACTTAATTGAAAATTCAATTAGACCTGTGCAAATATTTTTAACCAAAGGAGCAGCGCACAAATTGAGTTACAGCTGTTTATCTAAATAAAAATTGCAGCCCCCATTCCTGCTGCCGCTGTTGTTGATGTTGCTGCTGCTGCTTCTGCTGCTGCCATGGCAGCCGTTGCATTTTAATTACAACTTAAATATCTCAGTGCGGTCGGCAGTTGCAAATTACAACTTCAGTGAACCGCAAAATGAAAGTTGTTGATTTTCGTTTTTCCACTGTGTGTGTTTATTTTGCTCTGGAATTTCTGCTCGGGCTTTGCCTTGCTAACTAAATCAATTTTGATGAAGCCCCCAAGTTAATTGCTTGCACTGCCCAATGCCCACTCCGGAGTCCGGAGTCCGGACTCCACAGTGCTTAGTTTATTAAATAATTTCGCCACTTTCACTGACCCTCAACATTCGGTCCAACATTGTGTTTAGCTGCCAAATCCCCCAGCCCAGCTTATATTGCCCACCCACTGACAGCTTCGCTGTGGGTGGCCTTTGCTTTCAATTGAGGTTCTCTTTGTTCCGCTGCTGCTGCTGCTGCTGCTGCTGCACGTGACTTGATTGTCAGTTGCAATTTAAGAATTTGATAGTTTGACAATGCATTTTGGCTCTTTTCACATGCTGCTGTGTCCCAGTTCCCTCAATTCGAAAGCCAATCGCCATTCGCCGTGGCTTGCGTGCTGCTGCTAAGACATTAAAATGCTGCATAAATAATCGTATATTTTGCGCAAATCGACAAAGGAATTTCAAACAGCAGCGGAGCACATGCTTTTCCAGCTAACAAACATTAAACGGCAATAAGCAATAAATGGATTTAAAATAAATTTGGTGTCTGTTTGTCGGACTACACCTGGAATCGATTGCTGAAATTGAGGCCATTTCATTTGAAGGGAAATAGTTTAAAAATAATTGTTCTGCATATGCTCGATTTTATATATCATATCACAGCTCAAGTAATTGCAAAATTAATTAAACAGCAATAAACAATAAATGGAAATGTCAGAGCTCACCTGGAATTAAATGTTAATTTGATCGGAATTCGTTTTTAAGTTATGCTCGATTTTGTAGATAAACACAGGCCATACTTAGTCAGGGATATGTCGCTTAACTTCAAGTGCAAAATGTCCTTTTCATTTGCATAGCACAGCCTCAAGTAATTGCATAATTATTATCCAGCCCAATTGATTATTGGCCGGCTTCAAAGTCTTTAAGCTACTTAACTGCGATATATCCAATTGGGTCAATTGATGTACAAGCGACAATTCGCTCGGCTCTGTGCATATTTGGCATGTGGCAAAACATGTTCCGCCTTTTAAAACGCTTTCCATTTTTTGCGCTCGTCGAGCTTAACTCATTCATGTGCAAAACTCTTTCACTGCCAGACAGAGCTGAACCACCCCAAAGTCACACAGATATACACAATTTCAATAACAACAACATGGGCCATAGCCACAGTTCATTTAGGCGTGTAAAAACATAAATCAAAAAGCATGGCCTAGCTCTTTCTATCTCCCTCTCTCTCCCACCCTCTCACTCCCTCTCTTTCTATATACATGTTGGCCAGCAGGCGACAGCCACATAAAGGACATGAAGTGTATATAAATTGCCTACTTGCATTTTAATTAAACTGACTAAAAACCAAGCCAATGTCAAGCGCTTCGTCCCCTCCTCCTTCTAATCCTCACCCTCTGCTCCTGCTGCTCCTGCTCCTGCTCCTGCTGCTGCCAATGGCCGGCGGGTAATAATAGCACACACAATGGCAGGTCATGTGGAAATTTGCTTTAAATTGACCAACTGACCGCAGCAACCTTTAAACCAATTACAAAAACTTCTGTTTCATTGTTGTGGCTAGTTTTTGTTCTTGTTGCTCGTCCTGTGAGACATTGGCTTTTTTATTGGGCCTGTGATTAGCGTTGGCTTTTTTAATGGCCGCTCTTGCCTCTTGCCTTGCAAGTTCTTGGCCGCAGCTGTGCCGCCTTTTGATGTGAATAATTTTGCAAAAATATTTTGTTGCCTTTTTGGCCACATTAAATTTACATTTTCAGCTAAAAAGTCACCACAGAGTGGCAGCGAAATAGACGCCGGGCTACATTTTGGTTAACGTCCAGTTGACAACATGTGGCTCAGCCAAGGGCCGCAGCGGATTGTGGTTGGGGTGGGTGAAGGTAGGAGCGCGTGACCAGGTAATGGACTGTAATTATGCTAAATAAGCCATGGAGCAAATGTTGATGTGTGTGTCACGCTACATACTAAAAGGCGGGTGGTGCAAAATCGCGCGGGGGGGAAGACCATATCCTGCTGTCAAGGCGTGCGGGCAATATTTCAAAAGGTCGTCAAAATGTGACTAAAAGTAAAATATACCTTGAACATATTATAGTTGGATTTGAATATTGGTAAATGCAAAATAGTTTGTTTTTTGGAGAGACTTTTTTGTAAAATCTGCAGAGTAATTATAAAGTAATCTTTGCCAACTTAAAAGCTAGAACAACAACAGCTGAAATTATTAATTATTTATTTAACCAACAAAAGATAAAGTTTGGGTATAAAAATATGATTTATATGTCAAATAGTTTATTTTTAGAGAGACTTTATTGTAAAATCTGCAAGATAATTAAAAAGAACTAAAACCCATCGATCTTTACGAACCTAAAAGCTAAAAAAAAACAGCTGAAGTGATGTTTCTTTTTTTTTTAACTAAAAATAGATAAAGTTTGAAGATAAAATAAAAGTATTGGTATCTGTCGAATATAAAAGCCCTTTGTTTATTATTCAGAGATTTTCGCCAACTTAGTTCTGAAGTTTTCCCTACAAATATCATCTTAAAATTAAAAGCTTGATCTAAAATCCTGGCTAAAAGCTCCATTTAACTAGAATTGAACTGTAGTAAACAACTTATTCCTTTGCCTCGCTGTCATTTTATTTAAAGCCTCATGTTGTGGCACATGGAGATCTGTCTGTTCCACCTTTTGTTACCACTCACAAAATGATTGAATGCGTCATCTACGGAATATGCCTAATATATTCCGAGCTGCCACATTTTCTACTCAATGGAAACTTTTTTGATGGCCTGGGTATCTATAAATGCCAACCAATTTACAGTTTGCCGCCGCCGCAGCAACTTTATAAATAATTTGCGTAGCTTCTGCCAGCTCATCCATCTGTCCTGCCGCCTTGTCTATCGCTATCTTCTCTCGGCTCGGCTCGGCTCGGCTCGGCTCGGGGAGAGCGCCCACATTTATGATTAATGAGCCTTAACTTTTGCACTTTTACGGGGCAATTTATGCGGCATGGGGCCGTATCTTTGCCGCAGCGTATGTAAGTTAAGACAGGCAACAATTGTAAATGTTTGTTGCGCAATTAAAAGCCATGCAAATGTTGGCATTCAGCGCTGCCTTTTTGCAGCGTTCTTTTTTTACCTCCCCCCGGTTTTTTTGTCATTTTAACGTAATTTGATTTACCTTGCCCGCCCACGCGCCAACGAGCCGTTGCAAAAGGGGCTACGCTGCTGCCACAAATTGTCAATAAACATATCAATATGCAACACGAAATTGGTTTAATGTCAATCAACAGACAGCGGGACATGGCCAGAGTCATCCATCAGATGGATGGAAAAAAGTATGAAAAACAGCTGAAAAACATTTACGCAAATTCAATAAAGGGGCGTTGCGGGTGTCACGCGAGGGGCGTGTGCAAATTGTGTATTGGCAAACCTATACATAAACACTTTGATACATTTAAATGCGAGGCTTTTCATCACAAGCTGGCACAAAGAGGGCGGTTTGTAGAGTATATTTATATATTTCTTTTTATTTATTTTTTTTGATTTTATTTATTTTTTATTTATTTATTTTTATTTATTTTATTTGATTTTATTTATTTTTTATTTATTTATTTTATTTATGTTGTTTATTTTATTTATTTTGTTTATTTTGTTTTTTTTTATTTAATTTGTTTATTTTGTTTATTTTATTTATTTTATTTATTTTACTTTATTTTTTTTACTTATTTAAATTATTTTATTTATATTATTTACTTGATTTATATATTTTTTTAATTTCATTTATTTGAATTATTTTATTTATATTATTTACTTGATTTATATATTTTTTTCTTTCATTTATTTTATTTATTTGATGAAATCTTAATCTTGTTTTGCAATATTATTTAAGAAAATACAATAAATAGGAGAAAATAAACAAAGAAGTTATTAATAAAGTAAAGAAATTTATACTAGATATATAGAGGGTTAAGTAGATAGGATAAAGAGATAATGATGGGAAATCAGCGACCCGGTGGGGGAAAATTGAAAGCCTACTTATAGCTGGGAAATGGTCTGTGAGTTCCCGAAGGTATCCAGAAAGCAGCGATTTTATAAGAGGGAAATAAAGTTAGGTATAGAAAACGTGATACAAACAATTCTGTATGAGAACCTTAAATGTCTGCTAAGCTCAATTTGACTGACAAAAGCATTTTCCCCAATTGCCTGCTTATGGAGGGGGTTCGCTGGGGTTTGGGGCTGGGTATCTGCAGTCTTGTCAGACTGTCGCGTGAATCACGCCAACGTGCTAATTTCCAGGTCTAATTCTCGCCAGCTAGGCGGGGCTCGGGAACGCCAGCCCATGATTTGCAAATTTGATGCGATTTGTTTTCTCGTTTTCTTGTTGTTGCTGTTGTTGTTTTTTTTTCGCGTCTAATTAGCCCCCGCTAATGGGGCGAGCGTCGCGCAGACTCAGCTGCAAGTCACGAAATGGCTATTTAGCGCTTATGGCCAGCCTGAGTTGGCATTTTGTGCTGCTCTTTTGCCGCCGTTCATAATTTTAGCTAAATGTTGGATTTGCATGAAACGCGATACCCAGCGAAAAGGGAAAAAAAGAAGAAAAGATTGTCGGCCAAATGAGTAATTAAAATGGGGGCGCATGAGACGGGGCGTGGCTGTTGCTGTGGCTGTGACTGCATTTCAATGAAGTTGAAATCATATATGCATATAATTTATTTATTTTTCTTATTAATTAATGCACTTAATGCACTTTTAATGCGCGCCAAATGTGAAATAATTCATGCGCTTATCAGCACTGATAATGATTAATTTTTGCCAGCCTTTGTCCGCATCCGCATCCGCATCCGCGCTGGCAAGCCGGGCGCAGCCTTCAATTATTTTAAATTATGCGCCAACGCAATTGCAAGTAATTGCAAATAAGTCAATACGAACACACAGAGAGACACGCACACACACACACACACACACATATATGTGTGTAAAATATTACATGAAAAATTGTTGCCGCTTATTTATGAAAGTGACAAATGAAAAGCTTCGCATATGCAAATATGATTTTGTAATTGCAATTTGCAATCCGCTCGGCGAATGTACATATATTTAAAAACCGGGTCATCGCCGGCTCAAAAAAACTAAAGTAAATTTTATTTCAGCCGATTAATGATTGATAGCGCGAATCGGTCTAAATAAAGCCAACGATCCGATTTCTATGGCATAAATAAATCAATATTAATACAACGGGCAAATATTTGCTTAATTATGTAAACAAATTAATGAACATTAAAATGCAGATGATGCCATTTTAATTAACATACATAATTAGCTGAAATCTATATTAATTTGCCGTAGCACATATCAATAAATTTTTGAAAATTGGACTCGAATTCCCTTTTAACACTTCAAGTACTTTGACAAGAGTTGGGCGACGCATTTAAACTCAACACAATATCAAATCCCCACACTCGAGCTATTCGGGAGAAGACAACTTAAAGGAATTGAATAGAGCTGAGCTGAGAGCTGAGCTGAGAGCTGAGGAGCATAAATACGCACTGGACAGTGACTGGGACGGCACTCGAAAGCTTTGCTCTGAGTGCAATTAATTAAGCAAAGCTGAAAGTCATGCACACCAACATCCTCCCTCTCACACACACTCGCACGCACACTCGCACGCACACTTGGAGAAATTTAATTGCTTACAAGTTGGAAACATGGCACTGAACAAGCAACAACAATTGAAGCAACAATTGTAATAAAGCGTCAAGAGCAAAGCAAGAAAAATTGCAACAAATGTTGAACTAAACCATAAACTGTGATTAATTGAATATTTCTTATGCTGCACGTAGATGCCGGGCAGGGGGGCGGTGCGGTGCGTGGCGGGGCAGGGTGTTGTTGGGGGCAGCTCTTGTTGTCCAGTGAAATTCACTTAGGGTCAGGCCCCAAATAGCAAATGCTTTGGCCACTTGGCAAATTTTTGCTTGCTGCAAAACTCTTGCCCCAACAACAATGGCGGCCAAAACTTGCCCCCCCCCCCCCCTCTCGGCGCGTCCCCTCGAGCCACAGTAGTTGGCAGCAATAAATTTAAATAAATATACGATTACGCGTGCGTATTAAGTTGCCCCAACCGAGACCGAGTCCGAGTCCGAGTCCCCTTCCCCACGTCTGCCTGCCCCTGACAATGCCTGCCTAGAACAATGCCTGGTGGAATCTTTGGCTCCGACTGCGCCCAGATCCGACTGCTTCCAGCTCCCAGCTCGCAGTTCTGTGGCTCGTTATCTGCTGACTTCTAATTCAGCCACAATAAATCAATGCAACGTGCTGCAACGGCAGCGGCAACATTTTGTGGCGCAAATGTGTTAGTGAACTTGATGAGTGTGCCGCCGGGGCAGGCTCACAATGGTCGTGTCAGGGGGGGGGTAGGGGGGCGGTGACAAACAGAAAGTTACTCCGGCCTAATCGAAATTTGTTGGCCATTTGTGCTCATTTTTTATTTTTTTATATTGCATAAGGAATTTTATTTATTTTGCGTGTCTTTGCTGCTATTTTTATTCGCTTTTAATTGGCCGTAATACAAATTTATTGACCAAACTTGTTAATGGCTCGTTAATGTTTTAAGTTTTGTCCTGATTTGCGCCGCCTGCCCGTCCCGCACATCCCCCGCCTAACCCCCCCCCCCCCCCCTGAGGCTTAAATTGTGTGCGGCTTTAAATTAATTAAAAAACACAACGGCATAACGGGATTTAATTAATTTGAAATTGTAGCAACAATATATGAAATCATATAATTAGTTTGTGGCTCTTTATGGATTATTATTTGTTATTCTAACACCCTGTAGGCAGGATAAAAATGGGGTATTATATTAGGTAGAGACAGCTTGGACAGATCCTAAGCAGACCCATGCTTTGATATATAATATACAATATAAAAATACATATTATTAGTTTGTGGCTGGATTATTATTTGTTATTATAATACCCTGTAGAGAGAATGGGTAGGGTATTATATAAGAAAGAGGCAGCTTGAACAGATCCTAAACAGATCCATCCATATTTATCTCTAAGTTCATTTGAGTAGACAATTAGTTTGAGGCTCTTTATGGATTATTATTTGTTATTCTAATACCCTGTAGAGAGGATGGGTAGGGTATTATATTAGGTAGAGGCAGCTTGGACAGATCCTAAACAGACTAAAACATATCTATCTATCTGTACATTTGAGTAGACAATTAGTGTGTGCCTCTTTATGGATCATTTATTTGTTATTTTAACACCCTGTAGTCGGGATAAAAAGGGGTATTCTATTATACAGAGGCAGCTTGGACAGGTCCTAAACAGATTCCTGCATATTTATCTCTATGTTCATTTGAGTAGACACTTTGCTATATAATATACAATATATAAAATAATAAAATTAGTTTCTTTCTCTATATAGATTATTATTTGTTATTAGAACACCCTGTAGCTAGCATTAAAAGGGTATTTTAGCAGACAGAGGCAGCTGTGACAAATCCTAGACTTACATATCCATCTATCTGTGCATTTGAGTAGATACTTTGATCTCTTTCATACACGTAGGGCGAACTTCTATTAGAAAAGAAATTCCCGATAGATTCTCAACTGTTTTTGCGGGGTATTTCCGTGTCGGGTACTCTGCATTAGAAGCCTCATCAATTTTGTTGCTGATTGTTTATGTTTACGACGGCGAAAAGCAAACACGGCAATGCAAAAAGCGCTGCAAACAGCTGGATATTAATACTGTGCATAATATAACGTTTACATCAATCTATAATCCATAATATGATAGCTGCATAAATTACGTTTATTAATATGTTAACGCATGAGTATGAATAATATAAATAAGCGCATTCCGATTAATTCACTCGATTTTTACATGCGTCAATTGTAATTCGATTCCAGTGTCTAATTTACTGGAATTTATATTAATATATACTATTTTTTGCATGGCCGATCAATTTTTTAATCGATTTTTGATTGCGCAAAAACGATTTGCATTCAAATCTCTGAAAAGGTTTTAATATCTTTTGCTTGGCAATTAAACACAAGGTTAACAATTGGGATTTCTTTTATATTTGACTTTAGAAACGGAATAAAAAAAGGGAGACTATGATATTAAAATAATATAACTCAACGTTGTGATCAGTTTTATGTTTGACTTCAGATTTGGTTTGAGAATTTGGTTTCCTATATCCTTTAGCCCATAATTTAAAACCAAAAGATGCAGACTATATAATATAATATAACTTAACAAATAGACTAATCTTATGTCTTGAGGTATAAATCAGAAAGGTTGCAAAAAGAAAAAGAAAAACATTTTTAATTAACTTTATAAAATGTTAAAAAATCTCTTTAAATACTAGGTTAACTAGGGATTTGGTTTATGAAGTTTATAATTATAAAAAGCAGACCATATATACTAAATATTCATAAGATTATTTAAGTAAAAAGCCAAAGCTAACGAAGGGCTTCAAAATATTCCTTAGAAATAGAAAAGTATTTGGTTTAACTACCTTAATAAAATGTTAAAAGATGCCTTTAAATACTAGGTTAGCCGTTGCGATCCGTGTTTTCTTTAGTCGCGAGCTCCCGACTATAATCCCCTAGTCGGGGATACTGAACCCTCTTCTTCCAACAGGCGATAGGTATAAAATGAAAGATACTTGATATATTTTGTCACTCTAGCACATATTATTTAAAAAAAACAGGATTTCGATATCAATTTTTATCGATTACTTGGAAACGGGGCAGATTATCGAATATCGGAAACAAACGCTATCTGCGCGGGCACTAGGAGGACCTACAGCTAATATATCAAGTCTCTAGCTCTTATAGGTTATGAGATCCTTGCGTTTATACATACGGACGGACGGACAGGCGGATAGGCGGACAGACATGGCTAGATCGACTCTTCTGTTGATGCTGATCAAGAGTATATATACTTTATGGGGTCGGAGATGCTTTCTTCCGGCTGTTACACACATTTGCACAAATACATAATACCCTTTTTACTCATTTTCAATGGGTTCAGGGTATAAAAATGGAAACCTGAGTGTTAAGATAATTTAAATTAACGCATAGACTAATCTTATGTCTAAAGTTGTAAATCATTGGCAAAAGAAAGGTTTCAAAATATTCCATAGAATATAAAATATTAAAAGATTCCTCACATAAATTTAGCCTCTAGCCTCTTACACACTATTCCAGTATTTCGGAAGCACGCTGATTAAATTACACAACATGTGCAAAATATCCACAAAATATTAAAAAAAAAAAAAAAAACAACAACAAAAAAAAGTCAGACACAATAAGAGGACAGTTCATAAAAAGCGCAATTTAACTTAGTTAGTTAAAAGCCTGACGGCAGACGGCAGCCCTAACCGACAGAAAGGTGTTTTTCTGCGTGCGGCTCACCTGGTCGGCGGCGACGGCAGCTGCCACTGAAATTAAATCCAGCAATCAATTTAAACACGCTGACGAAAAAAAAAAACAAAAAAAAACACGAGACAGTGCAACCGGTTGTCATGCAAAGCAGCTTGTCCATGTCCATGCGAGGAGACCCAGTTCCCAGTTTCCAGTTCCCAGTCAAGAGTTGCAGCGCGTCCCGCCCCGCAGTTGCCACGCCCCGCAGCGTCTACCTGGGCCGCGGCTCTGTCGGCATCTTTGGCCGGGCACGCTCTGGCGAAGGCGTTCGTGTTTAAACGCGACGACAACAACAATAAAAGCAATCAACCAGAACAACAACAGCAAACGGCAGCAGCTACAGATGCAGATGCAGACACAGAGACTCAGCTCAAGGCCCGGCCCCCGCCCCTGTCCCCGCCCCTGTCCCCGCTCCTGTCCCCGATGCGATGTGTGCACCTGATGGCGCGTGCCAAATGCGACAACAAAGGCTGTCGTCACGGGCTTTGAGGCAAAGGTAAACGGAAATCGAAAGGCCCTTTAGTTTGTTTACATTTGCCTGCAACATTGTTGCATGCGTCATAGAACTTGCGACTTGCAGCTTGGCTGGCCAAAGTCAAAGGAAGTCAAATATTTGATGCATTTCATTGCAATGAATCATTACGAGTATTTTGTGGGTAATCGCCAATGGCGTTTGCCGCTTTTTTGCGTGTCCAAATTAATTAAGAATCAGCTCCCTTTCTTTTGCTACCCCTTCCCCTTCCCCTCCCCCTCCCCCTCCTCCTCCCCCTCGCTGTCGGCACGTCATATGTCGCCTGCGCCTGCCCCACATCTGCTGGGCCAGCCCCTCGCCTGCGGCTCACAATTTAATTGCGTTTTATGTTTTTTTTTTTTATTTTTATAGAAACGCTCTTTAAATATGAGTTATTTGCGATGTTATTATACACTTTGTGGAGGGTAATATAATTTTGACACGAAAGATGAGACATCAAGGACCTTATAAAGGATATACATATATTTATCAGTTGAATAGTTGCCAAGGCTATCCTCAGAAAACCTTAGAACAGGTTAGATTTTTATATTTTATTTCAATTTTTTATGATATTTTTTCAAAGTCGACAATTATTAGTTTCGCTATGATCCTTAACATGAGCCAAATTTTAGTACGTTATCATATAGTAAGAATTGATTGGAAAGTAAGTTTTGATATGCAGAAATCATCTACTTTTTATCTGTGAAAAAATTTAAAAATTCTGAGCTTCAAATTCCTTATAAAGGATATACATATATTTATCAGTTGAGCAGTTGCCAAGGCTACCCTCAGAAAACCTTAGAACAGGTTAGATTTTTATTTTTTATTTCAATTTTTTATGATATTTTTTCAAAGTCGCCAATTATTAGTTTCGCTATGATCCTTAACATGAGCCAAATTTAAGTACGTTATCATATAGTAAGAATTGATGGGAAAGTAAGTTTTGATATGCAGAAATCATCTACTTTTTATCTGTGAAAAAATTTAAAAACTCTGAGCTTAAAATTCCTCGTTAACAATCTTAAAATCCTATGAGCGTCCTGAGCGTCTAAAAAGCATATCTCCTTCCAAGTTCTGCAAGGGTATTTAATATGCGGCGTGCCTCGAATGTCCATTATGTCGATTATTTCCTGTATTTTGTGTTGTTTTGTTCTATTTCACTTTCGCTGAAGGGAGAGCTCTCCATATCTGTCGAATTGCATGTCGTGCAACGCGAACACGAACCCCGCCACACTCACAGGGATATTACGAGTACCAGGTTCTGGTCCCGCTCTGGCTATAAACTTCAATTCTTTGTTATAGTTTATGGTCAGCGTTTGTTCAACCCGAACAGACACACGCGTCTGCTGAGTCATGTCTGGTTCTGGTTCTGCCTGGGTATTCGTTCGAGTTCCTGTTGTTGTTGTCGCGTGTCGCTGTGCGGGCGGCGTGTGGGCGTGTGGGCGTGTCTGCGGCTTGGGCTAGTCCAGGCCACGTGCGTCCTTGAGGGGAAAGCAAAAGTGAGCCTCAATAAACATATGTGTCCAATGCAACTCACAATGATTAAGGGTAAAAAGTGGACTCGTTTGTTAACGAGACTCTAACCCGAATGACTCTTGGAAATGTTGGGCCCAGCATATCACAAAGTTTTTTTGTAGGCAATAAAACACAGATTAGATTATCACAAAGACAACTTTCTTCCCCATTTATAAGCAGCAACCTATTTATTTAGCATTTAAGCAAATTGTATTTGAATATCATTAAAATTAAAATCCATCTACAAAATAGTAAGCACTTTAGGAGCTTATGCCCGAGCAATTAGGTTCCTGTTAAAATGCCCAATTTGTTTGCACTTGGTCGCATTAAACGCCATAAAAGCTGGGATCAAGAATAATAATACAACAATCAAATAATCCACGTAATGAAAAGCTTTCGCAAATCTCTGAAATATTCGCATGCCACTTGAGGCAAGTACGCAAACACTTGAGCAAAGTACACAAAAACAAAAGACGAATGTCAACGAGCTCCTGTGTCTGTGTGTGTGTGTGTCTGTGTGTGTGTGTGTGTGTGTGTGTGTGTGTGTACTTAGTTTTGCATAAGCCTTTTAATCAACTTTATTAATATTAATAAGCACGAGAAATGATGGCAATGTAATGGAGAACAACAAGCGGCAAACAGGCGGCAACAATTATACAATTACTCGGCCCTAGGGGGCGGCGGGCGGTGGGCGTGGCACTTAATGGTAATTCAGTTAAATAATCATTAGTCAACATATTTGTGAGAACACAAAACCCTTTTCGGAGCCGAGCCCTACCTGGCCTGGGCCGTAAACAACCGCAAAGGCGGGCAGAAAATAAAACAAAAACGATTTTGTTTTTTTATTTATAGCTATTTTTGGCTTGAATTCGTCTAGAGGGGCGTGGCAGGGGTCGGCTTGAAGTTGGTATTTGAATTGAAATTCAAGTGCGCACTTCATTTCCACTTAATTTCGGAGGCTGTGACGCGTTGCCACAACAACAGCCACGCCCCCCCGCCAAGCCCCCTTTGTTTCTCCTTTCTGCTAATTGGAAACCTTTTGCCCGTACTTGTTATTGTTGTTTTTTGTTTTTTGCATACGCATTAATTGTTTATTCACGAACAATTTCTGGTCTCTATAACTACGCCACAAGGAACTGCCAAAATGGTTGGTCCGGATAAGAATTTCCTTATCGGAGACAAATAGATGGCAGCCAGGCAAGGGAAATGGAAGGGATTTTATTGTTGTTGTTTTCATTCACTTTTGCTTATAATCAAAGGCAGTAAAAAGTGTTATATCGCAGCTCGCAGTTAAGTGCTCATAATATCGAAAAGGCTATACAAAAAATTGATTGTCGAAATATTTTAAGATGCGATTTCTAGTCGAGTATCCAGTTCAAATGGCAAAGCAGTCGAATAAAGTGTTGTCGAGGGAGTGTGACGCTTTACAACACTGTTAATTCTGAGTCGAATACCTATGTGCCTTATTCCTATTAAAAACCATCAAATTCAATTGCAAAGTATAAATTTTGATGGAATAAAAAGCGGTATGGGATAATGTGCTTATCGCATACGAAAATAATAATACAGTTTTTGTAAATTCGTGATTAAATATTACTTGTTTGTTTATTTTGTGTACCCTAACCCCAAATGGGTTAAAAAGGGTATAATGTATTTGTTTACGTAACAGTCAGAAGGAAGCTTCTCCGACCCCATAAAGTACATATAATTCTGATCAGCATCAATAGCCGAGTCGATCTAGCCATGTCCGTCTGTCTGTCCTTCTGTTCGTCCTTCCTTCCTTCCGTCCTTCCGTCGATCCATATGTATGAAGGCGTCAATCTCAGAACCTATAAGAGCTAGAGACTTGCAATTTGGAACGTAAATCCTCCTTTTACAAGCAATCGATAAAAATCGATATCGAAATCCTGATTCTTAAGCAAATCCCTTAGCTCTTAGAGTCCCCATATTTGAAATGTAGCTTCTCGAATAGTTCGTACAGATCAAGTATCTTTTAATTTATTTGATGTTGATAGAAGAAGGCTCAGGGTATTCCGCTAGTCGAGCACTCCCGACTAGAGCACTCTGCTTTAGCTGGCATTTCAGTTTTTGTGCAATAATTTATGCACGATAAACTTTGCATTTGAGTTTCCACAACATCCGAATTAATTGTGCGGCTTGGTTTTTTAAATATTACCTTTGATTTGATGTGGGATTATTGGCACATTTTTTTTCGTGGCACTTTTGGCCAATTTTGAAGTCGCAATTTTGGTAACATAAGCTGCCAGAAGTTTAATTTTAAGCCCATATCAAAATATGAACTATATACATTTATTTTGTTTTAACTAGATTTTATAGGCTTAAGAGGTTCAGCTGTGTCGACTGTGCTGCAGTCGAAACATATATCGTTTATCTGCGGGACCTTGAACCCTAATTGTTTTTATAGCCACGGCGGAAACGTGCCTCGGGTTCCAAATTGGCTAAATAGAAGGCGCGAGAGAAATATCAAAGGAAAGGGAAGGCTGGCAGCCATTTGTTTGAGTCCTTTAGCAATTCGCAGTCAAAGCTCGCGCTTATCACTCAAAGCGGCAGCCGCAAAATAAAAATTAAAACACATTTCCCCCCCGCCCCAACACCCCTGCAAAAGGTGCGCAGTGCCCCTCAACACAATGCCAGGCGAATTCTACATATGTCAAGCTGTCAATGTTTATCTATTTGAAGCTGACTTTGCGATTGGTGTGTAAGTGTGTATCTGTGTGCGTGTGTGTGTGTGTGTGTGTGTGTGTGTATTGGTGTGTATCTCCTTGACGCTGCAACCGTAGCCAAACACGATCCCGAGGATTAAGGTTCCCCTGTTGATTTATGGGCGCACAAATACCAATGTGTTTCAAATGTGATTGAAAACTGATAAGCGTATGCCAGGCAGGACTCCGGCAGGACTCCGGCAGGACTCGACCCTGTTTGTTTAGGCCCTTGGCATGTGGCAAGAAGGGGGGCGGGGGGGGGGGGGTCTGGTCGTTATTAGTGTAACTGTCAGCTGGCGAAAGTGTTGAGTGCACGTCTGTCAAATGCGGTTGAGGTTTTGCCCCGAGGAAGAGCGGGCGAAGGCGGGCGGGCGGGCGAAGGGAAGCGGGACTGTGCCCCAAAATATAAACAGCTGCAGCAATTGATGGCTTAATTTGCCACTAATTTGCGCTTATCGGCTGTTGGCCCTGCCCCTCAACTCCCCCCCAAACTCCCCCCTCTTCGAGCTGTGCAGCTGGTCTCAGTTTCGCTTGGCCGCATGCGAAGCCCTGGGCCGTGACTCTTGGTTTTGCCAAAAGCCTCGCAAGCATGCAAATTGATTTTGTAACGCCCGTTTATGGGAAATTGCAGCGCTACGAGCAACCGGGAGCCGGACCATATCACACTTATCGGGAACAAACATCTCGAGGCACCGACAAAGCCAAAGAGGTTCCGACTCTACTAGAAGTTTCTGAGAAATATCTGAAGGTGGGCTAAGAGTTTAGACAAACTGATGTATGGGATACAAAATATAGAAAATACAGATCTAAAAATATACAAATATACAATTTAATAGTTAAATATTGATATAAATGAATATGGATATGGTTATATGGATATGGTTTAATCTGTTAAGAAATTGAGAAGCTTGCCAAGCGAATTTATGCCTTTAAATAAGAAATACAAATCTTAAATGTATAAATTGTAAAATAAAATACAATAATATAGTTAAATATGGATAAATAAATATAGATATAGTTATATTATATATATTTTAATATAGTAGATATAGTCAATCGTAATCTGTTAAGAAATCGAGAAACTTTCCAAACAAATTTATGCATTTAAATAAGATATTTTTACTCTATGATTATGTATACCTTTGTTAGATATAACATATATAAACAATTTTAATAAGTATAATAATATAGTTAAGTATTGATATGAATAAATAATTATATATATAGTTTCATAGGTATAAATCAATATAGATATCGCTAAAGTTTGTCAATTTTAATTAGTTAAAAAGTTGAGAAACTTCCCAAATGTTTTTACTACATGATTATACTTATGTTAGGCAAAAACAATATAAACAATTTTTACAAGTATGCGATCTATTTATAATGTTGAAATAAAATACAAAAATATAGTTAAATGTAGATATGAATAAATATAGATATAGTTCAATATAGATATAGTCAAAGTTTGTCAATTATAATTTGTTAAAAAATTGAGAAACTTCCTAATTTATGCATTTAAATAATATATTTTTATAATATGAGTATACTTATGTTAGGCATAAACAATATAAACAATTTTTAAAAGTATGCGAAATATTTATAATTTTGAAATAAAACACATTAATATAGTTAAATATATATATATAAATAAATATAGATAAAGTTATATACATTTAGTTAAGTATAGATACAGTTAAAGTTTGCCAATTATAATATGTGAAAAAATTGAGAAGCTTTCCCAAGCGATTTTAAATATAGATATGAATAAATATAGATATAAATATAGTTTAATGTTATTTAGGTCTATTTATAGTTATCTGTTTATAGTTATTTAGGTCCAGTTTATTATAGATATAGTTAAGTTTTTCAATTAAAATATATTAAGTAACTGAGAAGGTTGCCAGGCGAATTTATGCATTTAAGTGAGATATTTTTACTGATCGATTTAGTGTAAATAATATAAACCATTTTTATAAGTATGCAACACATTTATAATGTTGTCAACTTATGACTTATGTGGCACAGATAATGATTCCTCCATTAACCAGCTTGAGTTCTAGGGCCAAAACTTTTTTCATCTTCTTTGTTTAGTTGCCCAAGCAACTTGGTTACACAATCATCTAACTCTATTCTAATAACTAATAGAAATATTAACAAACTAATTGCGAAACAGACGAGTTGCCAGATGGTTCAAAATCGAGGAGAATGAAGCGTGCGGCACATTTGGCAGCAAATAACAAATGACAAACAGCAATAAACCAGATGAGAGGCATAAAAAGAATTGCTGACAATGGGCGTGTCAGCCTTTTGGCCAGCATAGAAAACGGGCCCGAGTCCAGCTCATAATGAAGCAATAAAAAAAGGAGAAAGGTAAATGCTGGCAAAGGTAAATGCCACAAATACTACCTGAGCGAGTCTGTGTGTGTGTGTGTGCGTGTGTGTGTGTGCTGCTCTACTCATGTCGTTGTTGCTTTTCTGTTTTTGAAGTTTTTTAGTACATTGGCGAGCTCTAATTTATCATCAAACAGCAGACAGAAAGGACACGGACAGAAGGGGCACGTAGACAAGGGGGGACAGAGGGAAAGGGGGACACGGAGAGACCTTTGGGCCATGGAACAGCTGGCTTCCTGGCGGTTAACTGTGGCCCGTTCAGCTGCGGGCTGCTCTCTGCTTTCTGCTGTCTCCAGGTAGCGTTAATAGTTTATGACTAAATTGAAACAGGTTGTCGGGTTGTCGGGCAGGAAGTGTTTCCCGCTGCGAGTCTCTTCGAGGCGCGGCGCTTCCAGCGAAAGGTGCACCACGCACCCGAGAATCTCCACGGCCTGTCAATTTGTCAATCAATCCGCGGGCATCCGCGTGACACGCTCAGATGCGGCTCGGCCGAATGTAACTGAGTCGAGTATCTGTTTACAGCACACAAAGCGCCGATGCACTGGCAGAGAAACTTCCTAGGGAAGTCCTGGAAGAACGAAAGTTGCCTTAAGGTTTTCCAAAAATTTCGACCTCTATTTGGGAACTCAAAAGGTTTTAAATTGAAGTGCAGCATACTTGATTTAAGAACAAACTATCTGTTTACAGCACACAAAGCGTCGATGCACTGGGAGAAAAAGATCCTAGGGAAGTCCTGGGAGAACGAAAGGTTGTCTAAAGGTTTTCCATAAATTTCGCTCTAAATTTGGATACTTAAAAGGTTTTAAATTGAAGTGCAGCATACTTGATTTAAGTACAGTCGAAGAAACTATCTGTTTACAGCGCACAAAGCGCCGATGCACTGGGAGAAAAAGATCCTGGGTAAGTCCTGACAGAATGGAAGGTTGTCTTAAGGTTTTCCAAAAATTTCGCTCTCAATTTGGGAACTTAAAAGGTTTTAAATTGAAGTACAGCATACTTGATTTAAGTACAAACTATCTGTTTACAGCACACAAAGCGACGATGCACTGGGAGAAAAACATCCTAGGGAAGTCCTGACAGAATGGAAGGTTGTCTTAAGGTTTTCCATAAATTTCGCTCTAAATTTGGATACTTAAAAGGTTTTAAATTGAAGTGCAGCATACTTGATTTAAGTACAGTCGAAGAAACTATCTGTTTACAGCGAACAAAGCGTCGATGCACTGGGAAAAAAACATGCTAGGGAAGTCCTTAAAGAATGCAAGGTTGTATATCTTAAGGTTTTCCAAAAATTTCGCTCTTAATTCGGGTACCTAAACTACTTCTCAGGCATAGAAATCTCTTTAAAACCTGACTCGAATACTTGTTTATCTTGATTTGAATACAAAAGTACTTGCTTGTTTCGTTCAGTGTACTCATTGTACTCTGCGCACACATCAAAGCAGCAGCGCGTCAAAGCGAAGGCGTGCCGTAGCCCACTTGAGCGCACTTATCCTTCTTCTTTGTTGTTATTGTTGCTGTCTCTTGGCTTATCTCACTTACAAGTAATTGTAATATTATCCCTAATAAGCAAAAGATTGATAGCATTCCAGGGAAAAAAACACACAAGCCAAAAGGTCCGCGCCTCGGCCGAAGATCTGCCTGCAATCTCAGCAAACACCCGGCACCCGACACCAGGCAGCGGGCAGCAGGCAGAAGGACACACGCATTCCAAAGTCCTTCCCAACTCATCCTTGTTATCTCTGGTGCTGGACGCGTCGGGACGAGTCGCTGGCTCTTCTCATCATCACTTGAGTAAACAATGTCATAAAATCATCAATCAATGCGACCTCGACTTCGACTTTGAGTCCGAGTTCGAGTCGCAGTCTGAGTTCGAGTCTGAGTTCGAGGCGACACGCTTCTTGGGCCTGCGGGGCGGGGCTATTGTTGTCTGCGTGGGCATTGTCTTCGGCTATTTGTTTAACCGCCCGTCCGTCCCTTCGTCCCTCCCTCCCTCCGTCCGTCCGTTCGTCCGCCTGGCCTAACTGTTAAAGCAAACAACCGTTCTTCTGCTGCTTCGATTCGGTAGCTCCTGACCTGGGTTTGGGCTCTGTCCGCTGCCTGTTAATACAATTAAGTGTTATATTTGTTATGCCTGGGTTTTTATGAGACTGGCAAATTGTTTTACGGGCGTGCCGCCAATCACAACATGCGTTCGAAAGACACAGCGAGAAGGAAAGAGAAAGAGAGAGAGAGAGACAGAGATTTATGAATAAAGGTGAAGGTCTGCAGAAACCACAGAAACCGAACTGATTGATGCCATCCCCCGTTGAGTGTTAATTGTTTCCGAGGATTAGGCAAGAGTTTTTCCTTCAATGGATATAGGTGTCAATATAATAAAAGATAATCTACTTCAGAGATTTTGTTATGTATATATAACTTGGGAAAATTGTAAAGTTTAAAAACATTTTTTTAAGGCTTATTTAAGATTCAGCAGCTCTTCAAGAGGATTAGAGTAAACTTAGTAAATAGTTACAAAGGCAAACATTTTTTTTAGTTTTTCCGCGTCTAAGTCGAAGCATAACTTGTTCTATTAGCCATGATTAGATATGTTTCTGCTGGAGAATGGAATGTTGTTGAACAAACGAATTAGGGCAAAAGCTTCTAAATAAACAACCCAACTATGCGACCCTTAGTCCAGCTCCAATTATATTAGCACACAGAGCCATCCTTCAATTTCATTGACATGGCCACATTAGATAAATGCATCTGTGTGTGTGTGTGTGTGTGTGTGTGTGTGGGTGCAACAAGCTACTGTTACTGCGGCTGCGGCTGCGGCTGCATCGGGACCAAAGATTAATTACATCGACCTAGTCAAAGCGTCCGCTGTAAGGTATTAACAGCGGCTGTTGGTGCTGCCCCTCATCGAACATGCGTGAGTTGCACTGCCGGCCATGGAACATGCTGCTGTTAGCTCAGAGCGCTGTTAAGTGAACAATAACAGCGTATAAGACAGCAGTGCGCACGTGTTGCCGCTAGATGGAGCCAGCGCGCTCGTGTGCCGACGATTTCGTTAGCCCCGGCATTCGGTTCGGCGACTTGGACTGTTGTTGTTGTCTGCAGCATAAACGTGCGCTGCAACTGCCCGAAGCCACGCTCGTGTCCGCGCCTCGTCCAATCGCTCTCGCGCTTCGTGTGCACGAACGGTGTTCGTGCGGACTGTTGTATGCTGCATGCGCTGCTCTGCCCTCTGCTTATACTTGTATGATTCAGTCTGAAACAGTCTTTTACGACGCGCGCATTGTAACGGACTGCCAGCCACGGACGCTGCAACGCTCTGTATTATCAGTACCAGTCGCCGCTTCTGCTCTGAGCGCCACCCAAAAATTTACAGTTTCGGCTCTGCAGCTGCTTCGGGCCCGTGTGCCATCGTGATGCTGTCCCAGTGTGGCCGGTTGTGTGTGTAACTGTGTGTGCGTGCCAGCGACCGTTTGACGGTTTAATTTGAATTTCGAAAATATTCATCAAAGATGCTGCCGATCGGAAAAACGCAACCAAAGCAAAACGAAGAAGAACGCGTTAGCGAGTGAAGCGCATTGCCTGATAAATTGAACCGAGATTAAAAACGGGACAAAATCGTTCACGTCCAATCGTGTCGCCATTATCTCTCTCTCTCTCTCTCCCTCCCACTCGTGCGTGCGTGCGAGCGCGTGTGCATGTGTGCTGTGCGTGTGTGCCAAACAATTAATTAGCATTTAAATCGCTCATTTATCTGCGATCTGCCGCGGCCCAATCAAAGCCAAAAGCCAAACAGAGTAAGAAAGAGAAAGAACGAGAAAAGCCGAAAAGCAGTGTTGCCCCCACAGCAAGAAAACCGAAACCAAAATAAAGGATTTCCAAGTAAGTGTGTCCACCTGTAAATCTGTAGATTAGCATAAAACAAATACGCAAAGACCTAAATTAAATATACACGTTTTTTGTTTTGGCATTAAATCTGGGGATACTCTGCAATATGTGGGTGCAAACAAATACAAACATTGGCTCTGCTATAAAAAGAGTTTCCTAGAAATTTACATTCCTTGCGAGTACCCAAAAAAAAAAAAAGAATATAAAAAAAAAATTATGCCATCGCGTTGCCATTCAAAAATAAACAAATATTTGCATTAAAATAAACACAGGCCTCCACCCCTGCCCGCCCCGCCGCGGAAAACAGATTCCCTGTATCCCCAACGCGAGTGTTGTCCCTTTTGTCTATCTCTTTTTTTTTTTTGTTGTTAATTCTTGTTTTGTTTTGTTTTTCGGTCATTTGTCTTTTTGGGTCAGGAAATGCGTCCAATTTTTCCGCGCGAGATTTTCCACAGTTGTGTATTTGTTTTTTTTTCTTTCTCTCGTGTTTTTTCTGTGCGTGGGTTTTCCACAAGTTTTTCTCGATTATTTACACATTTTTTCCAACGCATTTTGCCAAGAATTTTAAACCCTTCTCTGATTTTTTATCTCCCCTTCCATTGGATCAAAAGCAAAGTTGGGGCATAAAAAAAGAGAAGAAGAAGAAAAAACAATAGCTTAGCTATTAAAAGTTTGATCTGATTTCCATTTTAATTGCCAAGTTAGGAATCTTTGGATCTCTATTAGGCAAATGCTGCCCAGCACAGATTTCAATTAGATTAACACACAAAAAGGTGTCGAAGTAGACAAAAAGAGAGTTTATCTGTAGATAAACTAGTTTCTTTATTTATTCGAGATAATAAAGCAATCAGAAAAAACATTTACAAATTTGGAAAAAATAGTAAAATATCCAGAATCAATTATTTCTTAAAATTTGTCTATTTTAGACTTCAATACTTAGGGCATATTTTTATGCCCATTCTTTCTATAGGCTTTATAAAACAATCAACAAATATAAAACAATTAACTAATAATTAACACACAAAAAGGTGTCGAAGAAGACAAAAAGAGAATTTATCTATAGATAAACTAGTTTCTTAAGAATTAAATACAAAAGAAATCAGAAAAAACATTTACAAATTGGTTAATAATAGTTAGATATTCACAATCAATTATTTTTTAAAACTTATCTAGCACACTTTTGAAAACTTCTCTTAGTTTTCTTCAATACATTGTGGATTAGCTTCAGATCTGCTTTTATTTATGCTCATTATTTTAATACGCTTTCTAAAGCAATTAATGTGTTATACCCGCTTCTTTCTTGGTTTCTTGCTAAGCTTCTTCCAGCTTTTCAGGGTCGAATCTCTGTTGAGTTTCGCTTAATACTCCACTCAACTCAACATGTTTCCCAGATGAGCTTGACCTTCTCGGGCTCCGCCCCCGCTCTTGTATTTCCTAATGCTCTTGAGTTGCACATGAGCCAAAGCCCTTGACATATGTCGAAGTGGCTAATTGGATACCCCGAAATGCGTGAGAAGTCGAAGCAGCTCGAGATCTTTTTAGTCCCATCCAAAATTGATCCCAATTGTCAACGATTTAACGCATCTGGGACGTTCGCCAGCCATTAGCTGCCAGCAAATTAACCTCCCGATCGAACCGGGCCAACATTCACTTCTCTCATACACCCGCTACCTCCCTCCCTCCCCCCTCCCTCTCCTACCACACCAAGGAGTCAATATCTGCGGGTGTTGGTGCCATAAATCTTGGCCCAGAGGCCGTCGCACAAATGAAAATAGCGCATTTTCAAAATATTTTCATTAAAATCGAAAGTGAAAATGCTGTTAAAATAAAAAGAAAATATCCGAAAAGTATATGCTGAATGCACGAGGGCTGAAATAACAGGGCCAGGCAAAAAGCAGAAGCAGAAGCAAAAGCCGAGGCAAAGGCAACATTCATCAATCTGTCAGTGGGGCCTGTCAGCTGTTTTAAGCACCCGCAAAGTGCTGTTGAGGCCAACAACAACCGACAACAACAACAATAGCAGAGCCTCAATAAAAATTGAAGCGCAGATGAGCAGCCAAAAAAATAAGTGAGCACAATTGAAATATTTAAATGTGAAAACAAATAATAAGGCCGAACATTTAGCTGCCGAAGCTTAAATACCCTGTCAGACAAATCGCAGATGTGCTGCAAATCGAATTTGAACCGAGCTGATTCATAAAACGTTCCATAGCGACTATATGATATAGGAGTTCGATCCGGCATACTCCGAATCCAAGCCATGTTGAATCTAGATGGAGATTGAGATACTAGTTTCCATTATAACTGACTGACGGACGGACGGACAGACATACTTGAATATCAGCTCGGCTTATCCTTACTGTTCTTAAAAACTTCATATATTTTATGTAAGGTTAGTCGCATTTCAAATAAACATTATGCCGGAGCATTAAAATGCTGCGTTTCTTGGGTTGTGCTTGTCTCCTGCATCCATAAAAAACAAGGAAAAGCAAAAACTTTTTCTACTCCTATTTGGCTCGTCTGGCCACGCGCAAAACGTGCGCCAATCAATTGGCCCAAAGAAAAAGCCAGACATAATACACAATACCAAAAAAAAAAACCGTGTGAAACTTTTCGACTCCCACGGCAAAGACAAATTAAACTAAAACGAAGGCAGGCGACGACGAGTGTTGTCTTTAAAATTAGAGACAAAGGCAATTTGTCTTTGGCAAGCGCTCAATATACATCTGCGAGCAGATACACAGCTACAGATGCAGCTAGAGATACAGATGCGAGCAGATACACAGATACAGCTACAGCTAGAGATATATATACAGATACAGATAGAGATACAGATGCGAGCAGATACACAGATACAGCTACAGCTAGAGATATATATACAGATACAGATAGAGATAATATTAGAAGACACAGATACAGATACAGCTAGAGCTATAGATACAGATACATATACAGATACAGCTAGAGCTATAGATACAGATACAGATACATATACAGTTACATAAACAGATGTAGATACAGATACAGCTACAGCTATAGATACAGATAGAAGACACAGATACAGATACAGATACAGATGGAGCTATAGATACAGATACAGAGACAGATACGGATCCAGCTACAGCTTCAGATACAGATACAGCTTCAGATACAGATACAGCTACAGCTATAGATACAGATAGAAGACACAGATACAGACGCAGATGGAGCTATACAGATACAGAGACAGATACGGATCCAGCTACAGATACAGATACAGCTATAGATACAGATACAGCCAGAGCTTTAGATACATCTATAGATACAGCTACAGATACAGCCAGAGCTATAGATACAGCTACAGATACAGCCAGAGCTATAGATACAGCTACAGATACAGATACAGATAGAAGACACAGATACAGATAGAGCTACAAATACAAGCACTCGAAACGTATCTGGCAGATACATTTGATGAGCCGCCGCCTCTTCGGCTATTAAGCGCGCGCGTTGATTGATTTTTATGTTTGCCCGCTTCGAAAATTTCCCCGCGGTTTTCACAATTTCCCGAAATACTCGTTAGATCGGGAATCGCTTCTCAAGAATATGTCCAAAAATTGAACGCCCGAAACTCAGCTGCTAAATCAATCGACACTTGAGCTGTGTCGCCTTAGCTCCTGTTGCTATTGTTGTTGTTGTTGGGGTAAGTTGTGTTTATTAATTACACACACTCATCCACTCTCTCACACACACACACACACAGTCACACCAATACACTCACTAAAAATGTCCCCTAATTTCAACCTCCCAGCACATACAACTTATTAATGCGTATTCTCTCGCTCTTCTCTTGCTCTCGCTCTTCTCCTGCTCTCGCTCTCGCTCTTCTCTTGCTCTTGCTCTCGCTCCCGTTTTCTCTCCCTCTCGCTTCTCTGTCACTTTCTCCATCGCTGTGAACTTTTCTCAACACTCTGGTAAATAGATTTCAGTGTCACTGTGCACTTAGACGCTGCCCTACAAATTGATTGATTTTATTTGCACTCCCTCCCTACCCCCTCCACAAATTCCCCACTTCTCACGCCCCTCGCTTGCCCACAAATTGCCGCCCGTTTGCTGTGCGTGTCTGTGGCTTTTAGGCGGTAACTGCCAAGCAGAGGGGAGCACTGACATTTTGCGGTTAACTCATTTACACAGTTGAAGCGACGTCCTCATAGTCTTTACCCTTTTGCCCTGCGCACTCTGCTTGATGGACGTGGCGGTTGTGCTGCAATGACACTAGCTGACAGCCTCAAGCTGAGCTTAAAAAGCTTTGAACTTTAGACATAAAGTAAAGCTGGGCTCCTTACACTTAATATCCGTTTAACCTTTAATGAGGTCGCAAAGCTTGCAGAAAAGGGTCACCTTTCGGGCAATAAGAATAAAGTTGCTCTCATATTTAACACTGATTTTTCTTTTAGTTAAGATTAACGTCATATTGCCCCAAGCAACAGCATATTAAGTAAAACTGGGCTCTTTATACCTAATTTCAATTCGAGCTTTAATAAGCTTGCAAATCTTGTAGAAAAGTTGATCCAATTCGGGCTGTGCTTGACGGATGTGGCGATTGTGCTGCAATGACACTAGCTGACAGCCTCAAGCTGAGCTTTCGAGCTTTGTAGTTGACACTTAATTTCACTTCGAGCTTTAACGAACTTGCAAAGCTTACAGAAAATGCGACCCATTCGGACAATGAGCGAGAGGGTGCTGGTTCAAAACTCTCCTCTTTTACATTGCATTTTCGTTTAGTTAAGATTAATTACATATTTCCCCCAGCTGAGCTTTCGAGCTTTGAGCTTTATGCACAAAGCAATGCTTGTCTCTTTATACTTAATTTCACTTCGAGCTTTAATAAGCTCGCAAAGCTTACAGAAAGGATGCTGGTTCGAAGCTCTCCCCTTTTACATTGAATTTTCTTTTAAGTTAAGATTAATTTCATATTGCGAGATGACTGTTGACTGTGCTTTACTTTGGGCCAGCTGCTGTGCCTAGGCATGGAAATTTCTTATGCATTATGCATTGCTGCACTTGCTCTGGCCAAATTATTTTCAATTTCATTTTACAATTTCCTGAGAGTCGTAACTGCATTATTGATGGCCGATACCTGAGCCCTAAGAGCGCTCGTCATTCGTCGCATGCCCTGCATCCAGGACATCCTGGAATTGTCATGCATAAATAATGGTCGCTTGCCTGGCAAAAATCTCAACAAATTTTTTGCATATTGCCCAATTGTCTGGGGCCTTGACTCCAGCTCCAGCTCCAGCTCCAGCTGCAGCTGCAGCTCCGACTGTGGCTGGCAATTCATTAAAAATACTCGCATGCTGCAGAATCATAAAACGAAAGACAAACATCGTGCAGGCAATTAAGTTGAACTAGCCCTAAACGCACACACACACACACACACACACACACACGCATGGTTAAGGCTTGTTTGAGCTGTAAAAATATGTGGTAAATGAGTATATTGAAAAATTTATGCATAAAGTGCCATTCAATGGCAATGCACATTTGGGCGATGAGTTTTTGGCCGAGAATTCACTAAATTATTTTGCCTTTGCTCACAGTTCAGCATGAATCAAAACAAAAAAAAAGAAAGAAGTAAAGCAAAAACAGTTTAATATTTTTGTGGGCTACCTTTGGGGCTGTTGCGGGCTGTTCAAATCAATTCTTTTATCTTTCACACTTTAGTCAAGTGCTCTTCACTGCGCTGCATGGGCATTTTTTTTTTTTTTTTGGGAATCACTCTCAGCGCGAACTCAGGCCCTGTAAACAACCACAAATAAGTGGCTGCAATTTCAAGAGCCGATTCTTCTTGCCATAATGGTGTTTTTTCAACCAAAACCCTAGAGCAAAATTGTGTAATATGCAGGCAGGCCGAGGGATAAATCTCCAATCCCTTAAAGTATATATGTGCCGAATCTGGAGGACGCGCTGAATCGATCTAGCCGTGCTCATCTGTCAATTCGGTCTCCGTCTGTGTGTACGTCTATGCGAGCGTGACGATCTCTAGAGCTACAAAAACAAGATGTTTGACATTTGATAAATATACAGAATAGTATACTAAACGTCAAAAGAGTCGATATCTCGCCTCATTTCCATAAACTTATTGGAGAAGAGTCACTTAATAGATAAAAGACGGATGTATGTAAATGCGCTCGTGTACTAAGTTGTGAAATTATGAAAGATATCTGTATAAATAAAAGACTACATACGCAAAACTAGCTCATCTTTTCTTATAGATATCTCGCCTCATTTCCTATCGATTTTCGATAAGCAACGATTTCGGAGTCTTGGTTTTCTAAGCATAATTCGAAGGTTATGTAACAGGCTGGTAGATCCAGTACTGTGTAAGGATCTAGGCAGCTGCTTGACAGTGTTGGAAAATAGGAAAAGAGTCCTGAGTAGATAAAGGACGGCTGGTTGTTAATGTGCTGTGGTACATAGTTGTGAAGTTAAGAAAGATACAGAAAAATTAAATATGACATATGCAAAATGAATTTATATTTTCTTATCGATATCTAGCTTCATTTCTATCGATCTTGGATAAAAAACGATTTTGAGACTTGTTTTCTAAGCTAACTCGAAGATTTTCAGACGGATTGGGAATATTTCGCTCTGCCGCCTCTTCAGGGCATCTGTTGGTCAGACACTCTTGATTTGTCTCATCTTATAGTTTTGAAAATCTGAAAAATGTTGTTTCTCATGGGGAATACGTCCGTACGTTACCTGTGTAACATACTCCTCATTCGTAAAAAATGTGACATTCGTAAGAAATGTAAGATTTGTTGAAAGTGTAATTGGGCTCTTAGTTGTTTCTCTACAAATTATGCAAGGGAATACGACGAATGTGGTCTCTACAGATTATATTTAAATGTATATATACTAAACAGAAGACGACATATAGTCAAATCCCTCCCTCCAGCCGAAACATTAAAATATGATATGTCAAAAGAATGTGTAATGTTTAAAAATTATAATCTCTTTATGATAAATCAGATATATCTGAGTTGGACTTATTTATAAATTTCAGTTGATCATTTTGCGCTATTTTAAATAAATATGCCAGTTTGTGTATAAACGGAATTTATAACAAGAACAAATGGTGAATGCATAACACATGAGCATGAAACACGCCACGGCAGACGCGACAGACGCGACAGACACGACAGACACGACAGTAAACAAATGTATCATAAAATCGGGGACAATGGAAATGGGTGAAAAACTGTTGGAAATGCGAAAAGCGAAAAGAAGAAAAACTGCAACATATCCATTGATTGACAGTCAAATTAGCGGCAATCAAATGGACGGTCTCCACTCCACTATGGGCAAATAATTTATAAAATTATTCGAAAGTAAAACGTACAGCTGAAAAGCCATATCAATCAAATAAATTATGGCATGTGGCTGCGAGAGAGGGGGGCAACTGAGAGGGGGGGGTAGATCAAATGGATACAAATGCAAATCAATATGAACAAAATGTGTGCAGTCAGTCAGTCAGCCAGTTGGCAGTTCGCAGTTGGGCCTGCTGCAGCCTCAAGTGGCTATAATGTGCATAAATAAGCCAAGAGATAGGTGAGGGACGGGGACAGGGGAAGGGGACGGGGACAGGGGCAGGGAGAGGGGCTGCCAATGTCTCGCTTGATTTGTTGATGTTTTAGAGCTTTTCAATTGGCGCCAGCGCCAACTGCAACCTAATTTTGAATCCAGCAAGTGGCGTTACATCAAGTAATCATATGCCCTGAGTACACACACACGCACACACACCGACACACACACACACAATCACACACACACACAGAGACATATCTCATACACAGCTCTGTTTACACAGCGCCTAGGCACACGCATCATCACTCATACGTGACGTCGCCCGACTACACTTCAATTTGCTACAATATGCATGTGTGTGTGTGCTTGTGTGTGTGTGTGCTTGTATGTGTGCGTGTGTGCGTGTTGGATGATTTGTAATAAAATACTAATGCTGGCAGCTCGAAAAACTCAATTGCATTGACGTTTGCATAAATATTCAGGCATTACAGCATTTTCCAATATTCCAGACCCCCCTCCCTACCCATCCCCCTCATCGCCCCTCTCACACATGGCGCATTTGCCAGTTTATAAATTTGTAATTCCCAACGCCTCGCGCTGCTGCTGTTGATTTTTTATGGCACTTGCTGCTGCTGCTGCACTTCTCGTTGTTGTTGCTGTTGTTTCTTGCTGTGCATTTAGCGCAAAATAAACAAATTAGAGGGTATCAAATCGTATATATAGCACGCACGCACATATTCGATTGTTTATACATTTTTGCCGCGGCTCTTGTTAGTTTATTAGCTGAGAATTTTTTATGCGGCCCCCTTGCCACTTTTTTTATGGACGACTTTCTTCTTCTTCTTCTTCATGTTACGCATTTTGTTTGTGTTCTGAAATCGATTTGGCCCTTTTACCATATTTTTTTTCTACTTGCAATTTCCCATTCTCGAAGGCAAAAGTTATTGCTTGTAGTTTTTTATTCTTAGTCTTAATTAACAGCAAATACATTGAGCTTCTTTTATTGTAACGCTTGATTTATGAATTGCTTTTAATTGGCAGCCAAAGTTGATTTACTTTCATGTTTATTCAGTTATCCAGGCTAAAATATTATAAACATACAAGGGAATATAATAATATGGTAAATATTTAAAAGGCGATTTATAGTTTTGATTCTTGGTCCAAAGCCTTTTGCTGATTATTAATAATTATTATATATTGAAAGCGAAACAAAGCGAAAAGGTTATCTATTTATAGAGCTTCTTGTGGGTGAGGTTTTAAGTATTTTTATCCCGACCCACTTTCTTTATGTGAGCTTCGTTTCAATTATATTTCACTTAAATTTTGTTCAATTTTTTTATTTGTTTATTTTTTGGGTATACTTTTCTTTGACATTTGTGTGTCACCGAACTTCTTTTACATTCTGGCCGCAATGTACCCTGCAAGCCAGCCGCGCACTCGACTTTAATATTTTCCACGGGCAATTTGTCATTTAACTGATCGTAACAAAAATCGCAATTGCTTTCACTGTCGAGGGCTCTGAGCAGCTTGCAGCATCTTCTAAGTCGATCCTCTCGCTGTTGAACTTCTACTTGTGTTTTATGTAAAATACATGCCAATTGCTCGTAACTAATTCCATCTTGATCTCCCGCATTGTCCAAGGCTAGAATCTGTCCAAAGAGCAACAGCAAGCCCACGCCGATTAATGGTCCCATCGTGAAAGTCGCTCGAAAACTGAGCCCACAACAAACCCAACGTTCACTTATGAGCAACTCGGTATTGTGATTATTTTTATACCCTGAACCCATTGAAATTGGTTAAAAAGGGTATTATGTTTTTGTGCAAATGTATGTAACAGGCAGAAGGAAGCATCTCCGACCCCATAAAGCATATATATATTCTTGATCAGCATCAACAGCCGAGTCGATCTAGCCATGTCCGTCTGTCTGTCTGTGCGTCCGTCCGATAATCGATAACTTGCTCCGTTTCCAAGTTATCGATAAAAATCGATATCAGAATCCCAAACTTGACATGCAGCTTCGAGAATTGTATATATATATCAAGTATCTTCCATTTTGTACCTATCGCCTGTTGAAAGAAGAGGATACAGGGTATCCCCTAGTCGGGAGCTCCCGACTAGAACCTCTTACTTGTTTTATTTGATTTAAGAGCAATCGAACATGGTGAATAAAGCGAAGAGCTTCTGCTGAAAGCAGCTGAACTGTGCGTCATAAATGCGCGTCATGTTTTTAAATATTATTTATAGATTTATTGCACAAGCTGCGGTAGGTTATTGTGCGTCTCACTTAAAGTACTTAACTTTTTTTGCTAGCTCTTAAATGGACTCATCTTGAGTCTTCACATTCGTTACAAGAAAGCTACAAAATATGAAAAACCAATTCAATTGCCGCAAAATGGTAATTCGAGCCAGCATCAGAAGCTATAGAAGCTGTCGCATATATTCCCTCTACTCTTATAGGACACATTATACGCTTGCCATTGTCCGGACTAGGACTTGGCACTTGTATAGCCGCAGCATAGAGACAATTGTAATTGATAACTTGGAGAATTTTCAATTGGGCAAGACTGCTGCTATGGTAACCTATACCGCAGCTGAATTGTCACATATTGTTGTTGAGCTACAAAGAGCGGGGCAGCACTAAAAAACCAATGAACCGAATTGTAAAAGTATCTTGACATTGTTACATAAGCACAGTTTTATTAACACCCACCCGAATGGGGCCAGTGGCTAAAAAGGTTAACAAACGCTGCTCACTTGTGGGGCTGCCTCCGCCTCCGGCTCCGCGTCCGGCTCCGGTTCAGGTAAGGGCCTGGCTACTTGTCTGGGGCGTAAGAATAAATATATGTATATGTCTGCCCACATTCGAGACTCATTTGGTTTTATTTAAGCTAAGAAGCGAATGACTTTTTCTCTGCTTGTTTTTGCCAAAAAAATGTTACATTCTAATTACAGTTGGGCGCTCGTAAAAATAGCTGGCAGCTAGGCACCTAGGCACCTAGCTGCCTATCTGTTCATTCGATTACATTTTTCCGCCACTTAACGGCCAAATTATGCAAATCAGCCGAGACACGCGAGCAAGTGCGAGCTCTCCCTATCCCTCTCCCTCTCCCTCTCCCGCTCTCGCCAAGGCATTCGCTTTGAAATTAGTTTGAAAAAGGAGACGTGTGTGCACCTGTCGGCCCGAAAAAAAAAACAAAGAAACAAGATAGAAAATATAAAAAATAAATAAGGGAACACACACCCCGCAAGTGTTGCCATAGCATTTGTCGGGGGTTGCTTACAACACACACACACACACACACGGGTATCTGTATCTGACAGATACACAGCCTAGGGGCGAACAGATACACATGTATTGCAAGTCATTGGGGCATTTATGGCTAGTTAGCTGTTAGCCCAGAGCACAGAGCCCAGAGCCAAATATTGCATGCGAACAATTTTTGACAATCATTTCGGTATAATATTTGTCTGTGCCTTCCATGTGGCCGCTTTCAAAGCATTTGTCAATCAAACAACAGAGCTGAACATGGCACATATGTTACAACAACACGCTCAGAGCAGGGGGGTTGGGTGAAGGGAGGGGGGATGGTGGTTTCGATGACATGAAAATGTGTTGCTGAAAACTTATCTGAAAAGAGCAAAATATTTATTTGTCTATGATATAGTAGATACAGTGAAAGCTCCTTTGAGCGGATAACTATGGTTGCAGTTGGCGAAGGAATAACAAAAGCAAAAAAACATGCAGAAAAATCTCTGAATGTTATTGATAAATGGAATGCAACATACTGCATTCTACTTGCTTCCTAAATGGAGTAGAAACTAAGACTAACTACATACTCAATAGTCGGGTAGATACAGTGAAAGCTCCTTTGAGCGGATAGCTATGGTTGCAGTTGGCGAAGGAATAACAAAAGCAGGAAAACATGCAGAAAATCTCTGAATGTTATCGATAAATGGAATGCAACATACTGCATTCTACTTGCTTCCTAAATGGAGTAGAAACTAAGACTAACTACATACTCAATAGTCGGGAGCACAAGATGAAGAAAAAGTCTATAAATTTGGTATATGGCTTACATATAAAGATACTTAAAGAAAGAGAAAAGATGTGCAATGTTTCACTACACAAATTGCTCTCATATATAAATTAGCAAACATTTAAATGATGTGCAAATCGATTGATTAAAAACATGCAAACATGCAGGATAATCTCTGAATGTTATCGATCAATGGAATGCAACATACTGCATTCCACTTGCTGTCTAATTGGAGTAGAAACTAAGACTAACTACATACTCAATAGTCGGGAGCACAAGATAAAGTCTATACATTTGGTATATGGTTTACAATTTTCCTTGTACGCATTGAAGATACTTAAAGAAAGAGAAGAGTTGTGCAATGTTTCACTGTACAAATTGCTCTCATATAGAAATTAGCAAACATTTAAATGATGTGCAAATCGATTGATTAAAAACATGCAAACATGCAGGATAATCTCTGAATGTTATCGATCAATGGAATGCAACATACTGCATTCCACTTGCTGTCTAATTGGAGTAGAAACTAAGACTAACTACATACTCAATAGTCGGGAGTACAAGATGAAGAAATAGTCTATAAAGTTTTTGGTATATGGTTTACAATTTTCCTTGTCCGCATTAAAGATACTTAAAGAAAGAGAAAGAAGAGAGTAAATAAATAAAAATTAGAACAAATTTAAATGATGTGCAAATCGATTGATTGAAAACATACAAACATGCAGAAAAATCTCTGAATGTTATTGATAAATGGAATGCAACATACTGCTTTCCACTTGCTGTCTAATTGGAGTAGAAACTAAGACTAGAGCCTAAGAATTGAATACTTGAATATAGTCTGGAATAGGAGATATGGAAATAGTCCATACAGTTTTTGATATATACTAAACAATTTTCCTTGTCCATATTAAAGATACTTTTCGTATGAAAAGAGAGACTAATCCAATTGGTCTCGCATATAAATTAGCAAACATTTAAATTATGTGCAAATCGATTGATTGAAAACATGCAAACATGCAGGATAATCTCTGATTGTTATTGATAAATTGAATGCAACTTACTGCATTCCACTTGCTGTCTAATTGGAGAAGAAACTAAGACTAGAGCCTAAGAATTGAATACTTGAATATTTAATAGTCTGGAATAGGAGATATGGAAATAGAACATACAGTTTTTGATATATACAAAAGAATTTTCCTTGTCCATATTAAAGATACTTTTAGTATGAAAAGAGTTGTGCACTTAGGTTTCACTGTACTAATCCAATTGGTCTCGCATATAAATTAGGAAAACATTTAAATGATGTGCAAATCGATTGGCATGTTCTTAGGCTTGATTCAAAGCGATCAGTTTTGATCTTCGATATAATATTAGCAATTACTTGTACACTGAACTGGTAATTGATGCCCGTCATCCGGTTTTGAGTGCGTAAGCGAAAAGCCCATTTGAGCCGGCAATTGGGCCATCAATTCGAGGCGGAGGGCCAAATGTATCTAATTTGGACAAACAGTCGAAAAAAGGGCCCCAGCTAACCGGTTAAGGAACACAATAAGGGGGAACGGAAATTATTCATGGCTTCCATGAAAACAAAAAGCGAAGGCAAATGCAAAAGGCAAGCCAAAGGCTGAAAGCACAGAATGTAGAGCGCAGGCAAAGAAGATAAATGACCAACAATTAGTCACACCTACGATGACAATCATCGACTGATTTCCAAACAGAAAGCAGCCAGCGGGCAGATGAGTCCGATTCTCGACTTTGATTCTGATTCTGGATTCAGATTCTGATTCTGGACAATGGCCAAACTAATGAAAATTTTTTGGTCAATCGAGTGGGCGTGGCGTAACAAAGCCACATTCCACATTCCTCCCATCCAACATTCACTGACCAGGGGCTGGGCCACAAATCGAGCCAGGGCTATTTGCAGCGCTTAATTGCACACAAGGATGGGCGACTGTGTGTGTGTGTGTGTGCCCCTGGTGTTGATTGACATATGTGGCGCTTTGGTAGTGTGTGTGTCTGTATGTGTGTGTGTGTGTGTGTGTGTGTGTGTGTGTGTGTGTGTGTGTGTGTGTGTGTGTTCTGTTTTGATTAGCGGCGTGCCATGTCAAACAACAATTTGTAAGAGCGAATGACATTTGAATGATGACATTGGCATCGGCGTCGGCATCGGCACAGGTGGCGCTTCCGCTTGACACTTGCTTTCGGCAACGCCGGAACAGGAGCGGGACAGCCAGAGGGGGGGGGGGGAGCGAGGGGGGGACGTAATGTCTCTATTATGGCGTGCTAAACAAGCGACAAATCGCATGTGTCTGCCGCAGCGACGGAACGTCTAGACAACATTGAGCCGCGGGGCGTGGTTGACAAAAAAAAAAAAAAAACAGTGAAGTGGAAAATAGAAAATGAAAGGAAAAATAATAATTATGATGATGCATGTGTATAATAGGCAAACATAAACACGTGCATAAACATCATACACAATGTTCATATTTAAATTAAAATTAAAAAAATATACAAACAATTATCCCTCTCATCTCTTTCCAGACTTTCTATCAATTAAACGAAACGAGTTTTAATCAAATACCAACAAAATGTTCGCCTGCTTGCAGCTGCTCGCCGCGCTCTGCGTCATCGGCACTTTAATAGGTAAGTGAGACATTTATAGAGTATATAGTATAGAGTATATATATACATATATATATATATATAGTGTATTTATGTGTCGGCTGCAGCTCTCCTCGGCCAGCTTCATTTGTCAATGGCAGCGCTGGCGACGGCCGCGTCATTATTCAATATGAAATTTCACACTTTGGTTGACATTTCAAATGGCGAATGGCCAAAATGGCAAGTGCCAAATGGGCGAAGGGGCGTGGCAAGGCGTGTAGAGAGGAGGTATGGGATATATATTCGCAATTGCTGACCCAAGCCGCACAGCGCGGCGCCGTTGACGCCGCGTGCCTCATAAATTAATTTACACTTGAAACTCTGCGGCGCTGTGCAACCGAAAACAACAACGGCAACCAAAACAACAACAACAACAACAGCAACAACAACAACAATAACTGGCAACAACAATGCTTAAACGCTTCAAATGAAACTGTATCTGGTGGCCACCCATGGCGCATGGCATTGCAAAAGTCAGCGCCGTTTGGGCCAAGTGCAGTTCGTTTTAGCCACATTATATTAATGAAATCGTTGTGGACTGGGAAGGGGTGGGGGGATGGAGTGGGGTCAAGTCGGGCTAAACTAAGGCACAGCTGCAATTGCTGCGGGCTACTTAAAAGACCATGGAGCAACGCACCGTGGTCAAAAACCGAAGAGAAAGAGAGAATCTTTAAAGCAGGGCTGCAAAAAAATGTCCGTGTTTCGGTTCACAGCTCAAACCAGCTTCCCGCTTTTAGGCTCTGCTTAAAATTAGGCTAGATATGTGTAAAGGCTGTCGCGTTATTTATAGCTTGGAGCTGGGTCTAACGTAGAAGTTTTTCATTTTAAAAATTAGTTTGGATTTTGGTTCAGCTAATTTTTGGGCTCTTGGTTTCACTCAAGCTTCGGCTCATGATTGAATATTAATTTAAATAACAAATTTGAAGCATTTTGTTGTACTTTCCTCAAAAGTTTTTCATTTTAAAAATTAAAAAAAAAATGGTTCGATTTGGGTTCTGGCTTAAGGTTCGGTTTATGATTAAATATAAATTAATATAACTAATTTAAACCGATTTGTTGTCCTACTTTTATAAATAAATATTGCTAATACATATTGAAGAATATATATTATTTTAATTCCTTCGAATTCTTTCGAAATGAAAAGTTAATGTTACAATTCGTATGAGATTTAAAGTTTTCTCAAATAATATTTTCTATACATATGCTTCTACATATTGAAGAATATAATTCCTACAAATTTTTTCGAAATGAAAAGTTAATATTACAATTCATATGAGATTTAAAGTTTTCACAGATAATATTTTCTTGTAAATCGAACGCTTTATTATATTTCTTATTTTAATTTCCCCTAACTGTTTCGATGTGAAAAAGTTAACGTTACAATTCATATGAGACTTAAAGTTTTCTCAAATAATATTTCCTATACTTAAAGTTCGCACAAACTATATTTCCTTGTAAATCAAAGGCTTTATTAGCCGCCAACTCCCAAGAGTTCGCGATGTGTTCGCTCGCCTTGTAACGCCTCAATAAACAGTGAAAATGAGAAAATTTCGATTTTCCGCTATGAAAGTCAGCTACTTATCAGGCCAGAGTTAACTATCCCAGTGTGGGCAGCCGCTGCGCTGCGGTGGCAACCCTGGCCGCAACCCAACCGCTTTGGTGCAAGTTAAGCGCGAGTTCTGACGCGGTGGCAAATGTGGCAAGACACACACGAGGCAGCTAGAGGCCAGCTGGGTGCATCATCATCATCATCCCCATCAATATCATCATCATCAATATCATCATCATCATCTCGCTGATGATGTCTGTTTAATTGAAATTGACGCTTACTGCGTTTGGTTACTTCGCGCCAGAATTTGTTTATGAACAATTTTGTGCGGCAAAAGGGAAAAGCTGCAACAAACAAAGAAATACAAAATATGAGCAAATTGCTGCGGTGCTCTGCGACGGCACTTTGTCGCCTGTCGCCCCGCCCCTCCGCCCCTCCGTCTGCCGCCCCTCGCAGCGCTCGACTGTCGCCTGTCGTAATAATTTCAGCTGCAATTGAAATAAATTAAATTGCATGCGGAGCCATTTTCAGTGACGTTGTTGGCGGCGCCGCCACTTTTGTCAACCGGAATTGTGTGCATTCAGAAGCTAGCCCCAAAAACCGTAACCTGCCCCCCTCCCCACACCCTGGCCACTCCCTACCCCTCCTCAATGTGACAATTTGGCCATGCAGATGCATAACCGCAAACTGCGATGCGCTCAACATACGCCAAACGCCAGTCATCATCCTGATGTGCACATGTCACTGCGGCATTTGTTTAATTAACAAAAACTCTGGCCCACAGCGCGAGTGTGCGAGTGTGTGTGTGTGTGTGTGTGGATTGTGGGTAGTAAGTGGTGTGGCACTGACGTCGCAGCTTTGGCCATTGTCAGTCATCGTTTGTCTTTGTAATTTGTGCGTTGATGAGTTATACTTTTGTTTGGATGCCCTCGCTGATTAATGGGCTGTGGATCATATGCCGTGCATGCGGGTGCGTTAGTTACATCTATTCCGACGCCCAACCAAAATGTGAGCCATACTTGGCCAGCTCTTTATGTGGGGCATAGGCGGAAAATAGTTTCGAAATTTGCAAGTGTTACATTTGTGTTCCCAAAGTGAAAATGTTGAAATTACGCTCTGAATGAAAACTGAAAACTATGTTTAAAATATGCAATGAATATGTTAAATTTCAAGGTTGTATATAATTGAACTTAAAGTCTGTTTGTCTGAATCAGAGAACTTTCCGTAAATACATTACATATTTATGGCCAGCTCTTTAAAGCATGTGGAACATTTGCATGTGGAGCCTGTGTGGACCTTAAGTTAAAATTTTGTAATTACAATCTGAATGAATATATTTAATAAATATATTTAATTTGAATATAGAATATATGTATGTGTGGAACTTGCTGACTTAAAGTCAAAATAATTACATATTCCTTTAAATTTATTTTATTATTTTTGTTAATGCATAGTAATAGATTTTAATGCATTTTAGTATGTGGAGTTTCCTTCTAGTTAACTTTTTTGCATCAAAAGTGAATAATATAAAGAAGAATGGATGTCATGTGGAGCCCAAGTAATTTTCAGAATATAAACCAAGTTGTTGAGGCTTCTAAAAAGTTGAGTGGAAGCTATTGCATAACTTGTGGAAGTTGTTTCCCAGTTTTCGATTTTCCTCTTCTTTTTTCTCGCTCCATATCTTCCCCTCTCTCTCATCTATCACAGCCCCCCAAAAATGTGCCCATTGTTATCTGCTTAGCAAGCCCCAAGTGAAGGCTGTTGTCCAGCATGTGGCACTTGTTGCATCAGATATGCAAATTTGTTATCAAAGTGTCGCACAAAATTTTATATTCAAAATAAGTGAAATATGATTTGCCGCCTCCGATTGCCCCCAGAGCAAATCAACAGAGCGTTAACAGCCACAAAGTCGCCGCAAAACTTTCTCAATAAAATGCTCGACAACAAGAACAACAACAGCAACAGCTACAGAAAAATAAAATGAATATAAAGAAGCACATTTGAACTGTGAAAAACTGTTGCTGACAGTTTCGTTGAAAAAGCAAAGCGAGCAAAAGCCAAAAGCAACAACAACAATAAAGAGCCAGAAACATTAATCATTTAATTTGATAAGCAATAAACGAAGTTCTGATAATCTTTTTACGTGAACAGACCTCAAATTTTCGAAATGGGGGCAGCCGCAAGCCAAAACTAATGGATGACGCAGTAGCGGGGAATTGACTTCGACTCCGACTCCGACTACGGGCTACCCTTCCCCTTTCCCTTTTCCACAGCAACAACATGGACTTCGGCTTTGGCTTTGACGCATTGCATGCAATTTCAATTGATTATGCTCCGCTCGAAAGGGTTTCACAGCAGGACAGCAGAAGCCGAGCTGGGGCTGGGACCAGGGCTGGAGCCAGGGCGAAAAGATGAAAGACAGCTCTAAGGAAAAACTACTTTAGCTTTCACTTGCAGGCGAGGGCGCGGACCAGCAGCAACAGCATCCACGGCTCCAGGAGGGTGGCTTGGCCAAACTTGTCGCATGAAAATGCAATTCAATTGATTTATGTGCTCAATGCAATTACCCGAAAAGCAAAGGGTGTTGGGCGGAGGGGGGTGGGGGGGGGGAGGGGCGTGCGTGTTGGATGCCAATAAAAATCAAGCAGGGTTGCATTTGACAGCCGCATAAATTGCTGCGCGCCCCACAGACACCTTGTCAGTAGGTGCGAAAATGGCTGCCAAGCCAAAATACCCAGAAAAACAGCAAAGGAGACGTGGCCGGAGATGAAGCTGGAAATGAAAATGAAAATGAAAATGGAGATAGAGATAGAAAGGAAGGGATGTTGAGGTAGCGGTAGAGGTAGAGGGAGCGGGAGACCATAAAAGCCAACAAAAGTCAAAGGGGGCGTCTTTCAAGGGGGCGTCACTGCGGCCAATTAAATTTATTGCCCCGCTCTGGGTGCCTGCAAAATTGTTTTTAATTGTCCCGGCAATTAAAAACACGCCCAGCAGCTTCTGCCTTTGAGTCGGCCGTGCGCCCAGATAAACAAAATTCAAGTGCGAGAAAGTTTTTTCGGGCTATAAAATTTATTGGCCAAGCGATTGCCGTGCGAGCAAATATGAAACGGAGGCTTTATACTATATAGAAATTGAGATAATATAAGCTAGATTTAAATCTATTTATGTTAACTTCTGATCAGCTTTAGTAAAAGATTAGTAAAAGATTCAGATATTTATAAAAGGGCATCAGTTTTCCAAAAGTCTTAAGTTCTATATTTCCATTTCCCAACAGTTATCATATCGTTACAACTTGAGTATTCTCTGGCTTTATTTTATCTGTCTTTTTATACCCTGAACCCATTGCTTGGTAATAAGGGTATTATGTATTTGTGCAAATGTATGTAACAGGCAGAAGGAAGCATCTCCGACCCCATAAAGTATATATACTGTCCGTATGTATGAACGCAAGGATCTTAGAGCCTATAAGAGCTAGAGACTTGAAATTTTAGCTGTAGGTAGAGTTTGTTTCCGATATTCGATACTTGTCCCGTTTCCAAGTAATCGATCAAAATCGTTATCGAAATCATGTTTTTGAGCAATTTCGACAAATAATATGAGCTAGAGTCACCAAACTTGACATGTAGCTTCTAGAATAGTATATATATATCAAGTATCTTCCATTTAATCAGGGTATCCCCTAGTCGGGAGCTCCCGACTAGAACCTCTTACTTATTTTCATTTAACTCACCTGAGGATTGGAGCAGCACCTGTTTCAGCAGCTCCTGCGGCGTCTGCTGCTGCTCTTAGCTTAAACCAATAAAAGTCTTTCGAAAATGTTTGCTGCTTGTCCTTGCGCGAAAGTAATTTTTTTTTCTGTATGCACTGTCCTTTAATGTTGACGTTTCTTATGTCCTGAGGCGGGGCTTCTCTTTAAGCTACTTGCAGCCGAGCAGCTTGCGCCAGTTATTTGCTTTTTTCTTTCCCCCCGCCCGTTCTCTTTTTAGCATATAAAATAGAAAAATGCACAAAATCGACATAATGCAATTTCAGCTTTTGGAATTTTTCTCATCATTTTCTTTGGCCGTTTGTCGTTTTCCGGTTTTCAACTGCGACGACTGCAACTTGCCTCTCGGCCGATGTTCATTTTGTATGCCCGTCTAGGGCTGGGGCTGGGGCGAAAAAACTCCATTTTGTTGCATTTGGCGGGCGCACTTTGTGCAAATATTTTCGCTTGATGCGCCTCGCAAATTAAGTTGCATCCGTTGCCAGCGGCTGCGGCTGCGGCTGGGATTCGGGCTACCCGCAGCTCCTGGAGGTAAGCAAATCAAGAGGCATAAATCAAACTATGCACCAGATTTTTGTTTGCTTGTGTTGCAGCTTTTCATTTTTTTTTTTTACCCATTTTGTGCGGCTCGCATGCGAGAGAAATTGTTGAGCCTTGGCAGCGTGTGAGGATTTGTGAAAAATGCTACGTGTTGCTTTTCCGGCTGCGACGCTCATAACTTTTTCAGTCTATACACAATTCCCGGCAGACTACCCCCCGCCCCCCCAACTTTCGCCCCAAAAGTAAGCAAACAAATTGGCGAGGCGCGTTCGCTGCATTTATTTTGATTTAAATTCCATTTGCCGTCAACATTTTTGCTTGCCATATTTGCCAGCTATATTTATTTTCGCTGCGCCTATTATTTCAATTTGCCAGACAGAAACGATTCTGGCCAACTTTCGCCACATGCGGATATTTCACTTTTAACGCATTGCCCAGCAATTGATTAACATTTAAATTGCTTGCAATACGCCATTCAAATGAAGCCATAAAGCCCCAAAAAAAAAAAACCCCCAGCCTCCTCACATGTGGCCCAAATGCTGACTAAACAGATGCCAGCGGCAATTGCAAGCGGCAACAGCAGCAGCAATGCATTGCAAATAACGCATTGACCGCAATGCACCTTTGCTGCCACCTTTTGCGGACAAGTAAGGCAAAGCCTATCCCACACACACACACACACATTTATGTATATACATATATCCATGCGCGATATCTGTCGGTCTGTTATATGCATGTTGCTGCCGGCGAGCAACATAAATGCCAGCAGCAGCAGCAGCGTCCGCGGCGGCAACATGCAATGCGTTTGCCGCCAAAAACAGAAAACAAACAACAACAACAACACAAGCGACAGCAACAACAACAATGAAATAAAACACAACAAAAAGCGCACAACACGAGCGTAAAATTTTTCATGAATTTGTAATTTATGTGCTAAAATGTTATCGTTGTTATCGTTCCTTTTGTGTGCAGCCAACAACAGCAACAATTGTTGTTGCTGTGCACTTTCGGCTGCTTTTAAGGGGGCAGAGTACGGGGAGGGGAGGGAAGGGGATCTGCAACCCAAAAGGTTGCAACTACATATTGGGGAGCAGTGCTTGAAGGCTCAGTGGACGGAAATTCATGTGAATAATGGCTTTCGGCTTCACATGGCTTATTTCATAGAAATTAAAACGACTCAACGACTACTCGTTTATTACTTGAGACAGTGCCGAGAACGATTTGCTTTTTGTTATTATTCTAGAATTCTAAATGTAATAAAAGCTAAAGCAAACAATTGTGTAAAACTGTGCCAAGGTGACTGTGAAATTATGATTGCAGCTAGAAAGTTATATTCAATTGTTTATATTCATTGGACATATTCAATTAAAATGATTGATTTCATTTCATTGATGATTTTTTTCATGCATTTAAGTAAAAAGCTATTTCAAAAAGCTTGAATGGCAGCTCGGAGCTGGGTACGGAGTATCTTCTAGCTGGCCTTCTCAACTAAAACGCTTCTGATTTCATTATTATTATTATTATTATTATTATTATTATTATTATTATTATCATTATCATTATCATTATCATTATCATTATCATTATCATTATCATTATCATTATCATTATCATTATCATTATCATTATCATTATCATTATCATTATCATTATCATTATCATTATCATTATCATTATCATTATCATTATCATTATCATTATCATTATCATTATCATTATCATTATCATTATCATTATCATTATCATTATCATTATCATTATCATTATCATTATCATTATCATTATCATTATCATTATCATTATCATTATCATTATCATTATCATTATCATTATCATTATCATTATCATTATCATTATCATTATCATTATTATTATCATTATCATTATCATTATCATTATCATTATCATTATCATTATCATTATCATTATCGTTATCGTTATCATTATCATTATCATTATCATTATCATTATCATTATCATTATCATTATCATTATCATTATCATTATCATTATCATTATCATTATCATTATCATTATCATTATCATTATCATTATCATTATCATTATCATTATCATTATCATTATCGTTATCATTATCATTATCATTATCATTATCATTATCATTATCATTTTCATTTTTATTTTCATTATCATTATTTGTATTAGTATCGTTATCATTATTATTATTTTTATTATCATTTTTACTATTATCATTATTATTATTATTGTTGTCATTAATAATACGACTAAGTTCTCTGGTCTTCAGCTAAGGTCTTCAGCCACATCAAAAAACTAGCCTGGATTTCAAGCCCAATTCCTATTGTTCATCTTCAATTTTAATAAATCTGCCTTATTCCGAAAGCCATGTTTCAGCGTAAGCTGCGGCTTTTCATGCTCAACTCGATGAGATCATTTGCCATACAAATCCTCAATGGAAATCGAATACAACATCAGCAACCTTTTGCAAACAAGCCGAGTCACGCCCATCTCTGCCGGCTGCTTAATATGACAGCAGCCACAACAATTGCATTTGCTACTGGAGTTGAGGTTGTTCGCGTTGTTCTGGTTGCCGTTGTTTATGCTGCGGTTAATTCATTTCAGCGATTGAATCTCGTGCCGACTTGGCTGATGGCCCGTCAGTTGGCCAGCCACAATATTCAATTTAATAGCAACACAACAGAAATGGCTCAAACGCGAACGGAGATGCGGGCATTACGCAAGCGGACAGCGAGCGGGTCACTCAGCCGCCAGTCAGTTGGCGTCCAGGTCGATGCCGTTGCCCCCGACGGCACAAAGGTCACCGCAAAGCCCTTTTCCTTTTCACATATGTCTCCAGCTGCTAAGTAAACCGATGCGCGCCGCATAAAACTTGATAATGAAATTGAAAAACCACACGCGAAAAAGATCTTTAAAAAAAACAGTGAAGCTTCTCTCCGATTGTCGAATACTCAATACACTTTCCAATTCTATGACATGAGGTCAAGGTTATTTCTCTTGAGAAAATTAGTATATTGTTAGGGTATTTATTTTAATATAGTAAATTCAAAGATCCCATTTATATCTCTAATGGACGCTGAAGTATATCATGTGATCAATTTATAATACTCTTTGTTAGGGTATACAAAAACAAAGAAATATGCATATAGTAACTCGCTCCATTTGTTCGTTGTCGTCGTTGTTGTTGTTGTTGTTGTTGCTGCTTGGTGTTTGGTGTTGGTTATATGTTGCCTGAGCGTATCCGTAACCATATCCATATCCATTAAGCTGCCGGCAGCTATTCATGTGTTCACGCTCATGTCCAGACGTCTTCAGTGGCCGTTTGCTTAATGCAATGCCGGTTGACTTTAGCATGGAAGTCGCGACATGCAAAGCGACTGACCCGCTCTCTCCCTCTCTACCTCTCTCTCTCTGGCTCTCTGTGTGTGCGACTCCGTCGCGCTCTCTTATCTGGCATAATAAAACTCGCTTTATGCCCAGTTGGCGAGTCTTTGTTTTTAGTTTGGGTCGCTTTGTGTCGGGAATCGTAAAACATTTTTATAAAGCGCCGATGTGGCAGCCACAATGTATCTATGTGTCTGTATCTGTGTCTCTGTGCAACCGCCGGGCATTTGAGTGGCGCCCGTTTGCATTTTGTAGGTGACTCAATTTGCCCGTGGCCCTATCAAATATTGAGCGAGTTTAAGTGACATTTTACATGCGCATTTACACGTGGAAATCCAGCCACATTTTACCATGCGGCTTTACCTAACCCCACCCCACCCGCTCCCACAACCCGTCGTGTGACTCAGCAATGCTTTTAGCTTAGTTGATCGTAAAAAATATATATATATATGTATATATATATTTTCTTTTTATGTGCTCCCATTTTAGTCTCTTTGGAATTTGTAGCATTGATTTGTTGGCATCTCTCGATGAGAAACTGAGAAAGTGTCGAATTTTATGTGCCGCCCCGCTGCCCGCCTCACTTGGCACCTACTCTCTGTGGCGTTTGTTTAGTTGAAGTTCTTAATGTTTATCCTACGGTTAGTTTATGCTACGCCTGTATCTTTGATCTCTAATCTGTGTGGCCACTAATTAGCCTCGCGCGTTTGCCCATTGTACAATTTGTTCCGGTTTCGTCAGTCTTTGCATGTGAAAATGAAATTTCAATCTCTGCGGCGGCGGCGGCTGTCGAAAGCGGCTTTCGACAGCTTCCACAGCGGAAGCGGAAAGAGCTTTGTGTTGCTGCCGCTGCTGCTGTTGTTGTTGTCGTTGTTGTTGTTGGGGGCGGCAAGTTCTGACACCTGAAAGAACTGCTGCTGGCGCCTGTCAAGCTGCGTGAGATGCGATAAAAATCGCAACCGCCCTGGCATTCGGCAACTCCCAGGGCTGGGCTTGACAATGCGGGTGGCAAAGCGAAAAACTGTTTTTTTTTTCTTCACAAAAGTAAATATGTATTTAGATAAGTGGCGCTTATCGCGCCCAAAAGTGTTGCACGTTGTCTGTGCTCTCTGTACTCTCTGTACTTTCTGCACTTCAACTGCCTGCCGCACACGCAATTAATTCCTTTAATTGAAATTGCTTTCGCTACCCGCCTAATTGGTAGTTACTGTGCTCACTGTTCACTGTGGCCCGCTCTTCCATTGTCGTCTTCGGCGAGTGGCAACTGGAGCCCGGCGCCGACTGGAGGCCCGGGCATATCGCTTGCATGCGCAAGTGGCGTCCAAATGAATGCAACGGGCGGACTTCGCAATGAATGAGAAAAGAGCGCAAAACAAAAAAAAAAATGAATCGTATGAATGAATATCTAAAGCATTCGCACAGTGGAGAAATGTGGACAAATTTAAGAATTATTTCTGTTAATAGTCGAAATGCCATAAAAACTGATTCCAGCTTATTATTTGATTTGATAGAGAGTTGAAAGCTGCTAGGCAATAACATTTTTAGAGGCTATAAAAATGCATTGTGACATCTTTATAATGCTTAAATATGCTAACTGATCTTTGATTGCCCTTACGGATTAGATAATGTCTAGAAAACAATGCTTATTGCTATAAAAAAGAAGCTTTAGATTAAATTAAGAATTTATCAATCTTTATATATACAACTATTCGATATACACAGTCATATGCTTGACTGACTGAAAGAGCTGCAAAGCTGACATTCTTATAAAAGCTTTCTTTTGGATTAAAATTGAAATGTTGACCTCTGGCCAAAGTTTGTAAAACAAACATTAACAAACTCTTGTGAGCTTTGAATACGTAAAGTTAAAAGCCAATGTGACTTTTAGCTTGATTCCGTTATGTTCAAAATATGTTACATTTACAAACTACACATTCTTCGATTCCATTAGCTAGTGTCCGTTGTCGGTAACATGTGAATGGCAAAAGTAGTAAAAGTAAATAAACAGCTGGTCGGTTTAATTTAAGAGTTTTTCTTCCAAAGGTCAATTAATAAAGCCTCGAAGTAGGGGTTCCGTTTAATGGACTCTGTGGGATTTAACATTTGAATTTAAATTTAAAATATAATTTAAAGTTATTGATTACCTTCTTTGTTATATCAACTGTTTGTGGGAATGATACTTTTATATGTTTCATAACATAGATACGATTTTCGATAAATCAACGCAAAAAACACGAATTACTCGTGGCGAATACCAACTTTTTTGTGCTAATGTTAAATTTTTTGCAAATTTTAAATACATTTTTTGCAAATGTGAAAAATGTGGTCTCTTATGGGAAAACGTACAGGCAACATACTTTACATTAGCAAAAAATGTAACATTCGCAAAAAATGTAAGAAATGTTGACAGTGGATATTAGGCGCTAAAGCGTCGCACCAACAAGCGAAAGGTCGCTGGTTCAAATTTAATAATGCATAGATTTAATCCTGGAAACGTACATTAATACATTTTGTATTATAATGTAAAAATGAAGGCTCACACTTTGGAAATTTGACTTACGTTCCACTGTGCAACCGGGTGGCAAATGAATGAATACATGAATTCCATAGCAATTGGGCAGCTAGGGAGGCGTGTTGTTGAGAGCAAAGAAATGCAGTAACTGGAAAATTGCGCGACAATTAAAGATTTTGCGCTCCGGAGTCGTCGGCGTCGACGGCGGCGACGGCGGCCCAAATGTAAGTCAAGTGAGGCGTGAAGTGCGTGCAAAGATGACGTGAATGCGGGCCGGGCCCCGGCTGAATCGAGTACTGAGTAGGATGCTGGTTGTTGCTCTGCCACGTTGTCAACTTGTTGCGGGGCACACAGCAGACAGCAGCGAGAAGCGAATGTGACAGTCTGGCTGACAAAACGCTAACAAGATGATGTCTCTCTGACGTCGACTCTGACGTGGTCGCCGTCGTCGGCGCGTGGGCGTTCCGCTACAACTATATATATCTATTGTTGCTGTTGTTGTTGTTGCTGCTGTTTGCAATTTGCGGCAACAAGCGGTGGCAACAAATGACCAAATGTCTGGCGAGCGTCAAAAGGACCACCCACAGCCCAGTTGCCAGTTGGCAGTTCCGGTGGGCCTCTCAATCCTTTAGTCTGGCAAAATATTCCGCTACAGCCAGTTTCTAGTTATTTGCATCGAATGTGCGTGAAAATTTATGAGCAATTTTCTTTTTCGTTCTGTCTATTTTTTTTCTCCCGTTTTTCCCATGCCTTTTGTGTTGGCAACGTCGCGTATGCGCAATTTTCCATTTGGGCCGTAAATCATGCGGCCAATGCCTGACTTTTGTTTTCGGCCTGTCGCATGTGTGTGTGGGTGTGCATGTGTGTATGTGGGTGTGTGTGTGTGTGTGTCAACGCCCATTTTGCACGCTGTGGGCGTGCCAACGTACGCGTGTTTGTGCGTTAATCTTCGCTGCAGTCGCTGCCGCTGTCTCCAGTTTCTGCCAGTGACAGGCAGCGGCATTTAGTTTTAATTTATGGCGCATTTTGCTAGCTGCTTTTTTGCGCCCACTTCTACAGCTTCTACTTCTTCTTCTTCTTCTTGCTCTTCTTCATCTGTTTTGCCGGCAGCCAAAAGGGCCGTGTCAGTGTCTCAAGTGTCGGCAACTGCACAACTCATTTGGCATTTGCCAGTCCCCCTGCCCCTCCCCAAAGCCCACCAAGTTCCCTCTGTCCTAATCCCAAGCATTGATGCGCATTGCTGCCCTTAAGTCAGGCCATTAAAGGCGCTGCCCAAACTGACCCAAACGTTGGCGCACTGCGCTGTCAGCCTCATCGACACGGAACCCACCCATCATCATCAGCATCATCATCATCATCGTCAGCTTCTTCGTCATCGTCATCATCGTCTGGCGGACAGCGACAACTTGCACGTCGCCAACATTGTGATAATTGCGCCTAATAACTTTTGATGGCTGTAATTAATTCCCATAAGCGCTGCCCAGACGCTTGATGCATGTGTTGCTGCTGCTGCTGCTGCTTTTGCCTCCGCCTGGCTCCTCCAGATGGAATGACAATGGCATCTCGAATGGTTTGTCAGCCATGAAATTGACACGTCTTCGATATTAAGTGCCACATTGAATTGTGCAAATTAATAGCTTGTTGTTGCCTCAGCTGGTTAACAAGTATGGCAAACGCTCGTGCGACGCATGCCTCACAGAATGTGCGCGTGGCAATTGCCTAACAATTTACCAAAACTCTAACTTCCTGTCCATGCCCAAAATATTGACAATAACTTTTTAACTCTAACAAAAACTGGAAACTCTAGGCTTCTCAGCTCCTTGACTTTAAGCTCCGATTTCTTTTCGATTTAAGTCTGCAAATGGTAGCAACTATGTGTACGTAGTCCGTGCCAGTTAAATTTTGAATAGGCTGAAAGATCAATGTGAATTCTGAACTGAAATTAATTAGGGCTGGCTCGAATCAAAGGCAACCAATTACGGGCTCTTGCTGTGTGCTCTAACCCCTAATGAGACTCATTCAACGCACAATCCCGAATTTCCTACTCTGTTCCACTGACGACTCGACAAAGCTGACAATGTTAAAGCCTGTTCCCCTATTCCCCATTGTCCAGTCCAGTCACCCCGGCACCCCGGCACCCGGTGCCCCCGAGGTTAACCTCAAAGCCGCAGGCCCATTTGCATGCTGTGCTGCCTCCATGCTCTCGCCAATTATTTGTCATGGGCGGAGGCGAATCTTTCAAATTGTCGCAGGATTGTAATTAACACTTGCACGCATTACAAAAACTTAAATGCTGTCGCTGCAATTGAGCCCGCCTCCCTGTCCTCCTACCCCTCTCATCCCAGCTACCCTCCAATCCCATTAACAACAAACAAAAACAATAACCTGACTCTCGGCTCCTGCTCGGGCGTCTGCCCCAGCGAGTGCTAAAACAATTAGAAACAGCCGCGCCTCGTCGCATGCTCGGACGGGCTCCATTGGCGACGTCGTCGTCGTCGTCGTCGTCATTAACGCGACCAGCAGCCGCCTCCTTGCCGCTGCTCCGCACACACATCCCGCGCGCGTCATAGCCTAGCGCACACTGAGAGAAAAAATCAAGAATTTCTTACTTGAATCAAGTCGAAACGGCCATAAAAGTACGCTAAGTCCGGTCATACTTGATTCAAGCAAGAAATTCTTATATCGAGTACAAAAAAACTTGAATCAAGTTTTGTTTATTACGTTTTTCAGCCTAATTCAGCTGAATTTAAGAACGGAATAGTATAGAATCAAGTTTTTCTTAATATAAGACCAATATGTCCTTAATACAATCCCAGTTTGAGCTTGAAATAAGTTTGTATTAATCTTGATTCAAGAGCTCACGAGCTGAAATCATACTAAATTGATGACCAACAATGCTTATATTAATCATATTTTGGTCTTTAATTAAGATCAATTAAGTCTTTAAACAAGATTTTCTGATCATATTTCAAGCAATCTTTAACCTTGGTGGGAGATTAATTTATACTTAAAACAAGCCTCAATCAGTGTTGAACCAAGAACTTCCATACTTAAATTTAAACCAAATTTTACTAAATTTTTGTACTTATCTTAAGACCTTTTAGAGCTAATATGAAATGAAGTACGAATTACACTTATTTCAAGAATTTTTATCTCGATTCGCTCTCAAAACCTTACAACTTTTGTTGTATAGAAGTACGAAAAGTCTTGCCGTTTTTCTCTCTGTGCATAATTTGTAATTTTAGTGCAATTTTCGTGGCGATTTTGTTCAAAATTTGTGCCATAAACGCAGGCAGGCGACTTGAGGCGCGTGGGCGTGGCATATTGGAAACATTTGCCCATTGTTGTTGTTGTTGCCGTGGCTCTTGGAGCATATTTTTAAACTTTTGGCTTCAGTTCGTCTGTCTGTCTGTCTGTCTGTCCGTTTGTAGAGCTGTTAAAACCAACAAAAGAGGCGACGTGTTGATTGAAGCAATTAGCAGTTGCCGCTGTGTGTGTGCGTGTGTGTGTGTGTCGTGTCGTGTGTGTGTATTTGAGGGTTGCAGCTTGCAGCTGGCCTCGACCGCGGGCAAATGTTTGTCTAATTACTTTGCACAGCTTTCAGCAAGGCAGCATGTGTCTTCATTTTGTCACATTACAACGAAAACAGCAGAAGCAGCAGCGACAGCAGCATCGCTCACTGTTTGTTTGTGCTTGTCAAACTGCAGCAGCAGCGGCAACGGCAGCAACATCCCGACAGGCACGCCAGCAACATTCATGACACGCCAGCAACTTCGACAGCCACGTCGCCGTCTTCGTTCTTCAGTCAACAGCAGCAGCAGCAAAACCAGCAGCAAAAAACTGCGCTGCGGAAATTAATGTGGTAAACTTGCAAGTAGCACAGCCCCCTTCTCAGCCCCCTACTCAGCCCCTTCTTACCACCTCCGCCCCGCGCTCCTCATCCCACCCGGATCTCGCTCAGTGGACCAACTGACTGGCCGTCAGCGCAACTTCCTCGTCTGTTGTTGCTGCTGCTTTTGACATTTTTGCCTTCTGGCCCTCACTATTTGCTTGGCCTCAGTTCTGGATGGGGGGGGCTGGGGGGCGCCGCATTGCATTTTGCGGTTATATTTTATAGCATGTGCCAGTGTTATAAATAATTTTATGGGCCCAAGCCAAATGTTTAATTATTGCCATGCTCCACGGCCACATTGACTAAATGGGCGTGGGCGTGGCATTGGACCCTGGGCTAGTCGTGGACCATGGGCCATTCCATGCCTGTCAATGTGCGCACAGCCGCTTCTGAGAAGCTGACAAATTGATTGATGATCTGCTATAAAATGTCTCGTTTGTAGTAAATGTAACGGATCGTAAACTCGCAAAATTATGGCAAACCAGAAACACGCCAACAGCCACCAAAATGTGGAGCAAAAGAGAGAGAGAGAGTGAGAAAAGAGAGTCTGGCTGGCTGGATCCCCAGACATAGCAAATCGAACGCTGAGTCTGAGGCCGGGTTATATGTAGTTATAATTAAAAACATATGTGCCGGAACCGGTGGGAAAGTGGACGAGCAGGCGGTGCGGGGTGGTGCTCAGGGGCCAGCCAACGAGCTCGGCGAACAATAGCAGCTGAGTCAGCGCCGAGGGGCAATCATAAGGACGAGGCACGACCCAGTATATCGACTAACCCAGTATGGGTTAATTAGACGGGTGTTGAATGCTTAAACGGCAGCTGCTTCAAATGGGGGCGTCAGAGCCCCCTCCGCCCCTCCCCCTTTGAAGCTAATAAAGGTTTCGAATTGCCAAGCAAAAGATGCCGAGTGCAATAGCATTCTCAAGGTCGAGTCGCGAATATGAGATTTCAACTTAAACGAACATTATTTGCAGCTCGAGAGCTTACGTATTATAATGGGAATTCAACTGAAATATATCAAAGTTGAGTAAATATAAAATAAATAAATATTAAATAATAAAATTTATTAAAATATATTAAAATGAAATAGTTATAAATCAAATAAATAAAAAATAAAAAATGATTAAATATATCAGAATATATCAAATTGGAGTAAATATAAAATAATCAAATATTAAATAAAAAATAAGTAAATATATTTAAATATATCAACCCGGAGTTAATATATAAAAAATAAATAAAAAATATATCAAATTGGAGTAAATATAAAAATAATTAATATAAAATAAAAAAAATAAATAAATTATAATCAAAATAGAGTAACTATAAAATAAAAAAAATATATAAAGAATAATAAATATAAATAAATGCTTGATTTTCTAAATTGTATATTGCATAAATACGCTGAAGGTGAATAAGGCTGAGTTATATGTTAGCAGCTTTAGTCAGTGCAAAAATCATGCCTCTGTTTAGGTGAACTTTATTATTGTATATACAAAATCTAAATCGTGAAGCCGTATTCAGTTTGCGCGCCTGTCTTATCAATGCGGCGCTTTGTCTGCACAACAAACAAAGTGAAACAAGGCTCATTGACAGTCATGCGGGCTGGCAGGAAGTTTTTTTTTTTTTGGTTTTTTTTTGCAGGAGAAAGGCAGAACTTTCACACAAACGCGTAATTCACATTTTTCACACACCATTCGTTTTCAATAACTTGACACAAACACACGCTACGCGAAATTAGCGCATCCAGAGATGCCAAGCCATATCCCTTTGCCACATCTACTTGTACATATTTATATATATATATATATATGTGTATATGGTATATATCTGGGGCAACTGAAGAGTCATGCTGAGTTTCGCGCCGCGTCATCAATGCCACCCTTTGCCGCGGAGTTGAAGTCGGTTTCTGAGACGTTGCCGGAATGAAATGGCAAAGTTTATGTAACGCGACGCGTAAATTTTGCAGTCAGCCTGAGAATACAGCCGACCCCCCGCTCCACAGCTTGTTAACGAATCGAACTACAGCTCCACCTTTTTCTGGTCGTAAGCAGCGGTGACTGCCTCAACAGATTGCTGTGAAGCGCTCCGTGACGTTGCCAGAAAGGTTAAGGGAAATTGTATGAAAAGCAAAGAAAATCAGTGCGAAAGTATGCGCCATATAACGACATGTAGGTGTATGTGCTCGCTTGTGTATGTATCTGGCAGGCGCTATAAAAAATTACTTTGTTTGCCTCGCGCCATTTTATTGAGCTCGGAGCACACACGCTCTGCCAAAAGTTTTCGCACAGCTCGCGAATCTCGGCGGCGGATTCGGTGCAAGTCACAAAAGATTTCTCAGTTGTATTGCGCTAGTTTCCAGCAGCAGCAACAACTATTGCAAAAACGAGCAGATTCCCTTTTTATTGCTGTATAAACCAAAATCGTAAAAGTGATTTTGCGACGATTCAGCAAATTCCGCATAGGTGTTCGGCGCACAGGTAGGAACATTTGTTCTTCTGCTCTTGTTCGAATGAAGTTTTTGCTGGGTGGGATTTCGGGGATCAAAAAGCATGCGGGGCGCACACAAATTGTATCGGAAGCATAATAAATGTGGAATGTGAGCAAATAAGTTACGTCATTTAAAGAGGCAGAACTTTTACGCCAGCTAGTTGGATGAAATGTGAGTTGAGGGAAGAACACAAGCTGAACTTAAGTTATGCATATGTTTTTTCTATTGACAACTATTATTATATAAAAAAAAGTTATTGAATCAATAAGTCTTTCCTATAAATTTGCTGCGTTAAGGCACACAACTTGTGAGTTGGGAGAGAGAGAGAGGGAGAACTTAAGCTATGCCTCACACTTTTACAAATGTTTATGATTTTATTTTATTTTTTAGTCATTTATATAATAATCTATTTATTTATATTTTCATATAATTGAAAGTATTTTTTTTAATCAATAAGTCTCTGCTTTAAATGAGAACGACAAGTTCCCAAATTAAAGGCCTTCGCTTGACAAATTCGCTGCATTTAAGCGCCCAGCTTTATCCGCATCGCAATCTAATTAGCTTTAGTCCAATTACTTATGTGCTGACAATCAGTTTGCGCACCGAACGCAACTTCTAAGCTCGATTTGCAGCCAGTTTAACGCACTTGTTTTGCAACTACAGCTGACAACTGACAACTGGCAACTGTGGCAAGTGGAAAGTTTGCAACAGGATGACACAAATTAGGTTCCGAAAATTAGCAAAACTATGCTCATGCTATGCGCTCCGCCGGGCCTGGCACATGCAGAGAGTTGGCCCGGAAATCTTTTTAGCCGAAAATATTTAGGCAAATTCAAACTGTTGCGCAGGCGGCACAGGCAGCAGCTGGCCAAAACTGAAAGCCAGAGCTTCGCCCTGTCGAGCACTTTAAGCCGTTGGCAGGCCGGAAGTGTCGGGTAGCTGGCACAACTTGGCAGCCATATGCGAGCGAAAAGTCCTTGCCAGGCCTGGTACCCGACTGCTCTTGCCGCTCTCAAGTGTGAATTTCGCAAGGAAGTGAGCAACTGAGTGGCAAGCAAGTTGGCGGCTGGGCTGTCACTTGTTGCACTTGGCGGCGGCTTTTGCAACGTTGCGGCTTTTGTGTGTGTAATTTTTTAGTAAATATTATTGGGAAAAAAAAAAAAAAACAGGAGAAGAAGAAGATCTGACAATGGCAGCTGCGACCGCTGGGGCGAGTAGCGGGGGGGCAGCTGCTGCCTCGAGTGTGTGTCTGAGCTTAACATGCCATGAAGTGCATGCTGCAGACGGGGTGAGGGGGGGGGGGGGTGGTGTGGCATAAAGCGCCGAATGGGGCAGCTGAAGTAGCTGCCACTGTTTGTGCCACACTTTAAATGCACTCGAAAGTGTTTGCTTATAGCACTCCACACAGCACAGACACCACACTCCGCACACCACACACACACACACACACACGCACACACAACATGCAACATGCAACACACTCCACACACCGTGACATGCCTTTTAGTTTGGTTCTGGCTCTTTTCAGGCTGCCCGCCTTCAACCGGTTTGTGTCGGCTTCTTCTTTTTCCCCGCTATTTTTTATACATATTATTTTTTATACTTTATTTTTCGTTTTTTTTTTCATTTTTTCTCAGCTGCCGCTCAGCTTGCCTTGCATTTTAAGTGCATTTCGGCGCAACGCCAAACACATTTCGGAGTCTATGTTATTATGTGTGCATGTGTGTGTGTCTGTGTGTGTGTGTGTGTGTGTGTGTACCTATGGCAGAGCCATTTTTAAGTGACTTGCCGACGACATTTGCCACAGTCGCGACTGTTGACTGCCGCCTACAACAAATTCCCAACATCTCGCCGCCGCCCTCCCCTCCCCTTATCCAAACATAATTCTCAGCCCCAATGATGTTCAGCTCGTTTCTGTGTTGCATACTTTCAAGCGCTCGCTGGCAGCCATAAATCATGCCCGAGTGCCATAGTGTGGCAGTCTTAAAGTGTTAACTCAGCACAAAACGGCAACTGGCGGCAATAAAAATTGCACAAATATGCGGCCCACCAACTTAGCCTGAGCCCCAAGCTAAATATCCAAATCTCATTATTTGTCGAGTGTGCTTTAGATAGCGTTCAGGGTGAGAAAGTTTTATAAAAAGGCGAAAAGTAATGCTAAGGTGTCAGAATCAATAATGTCTTCTTTTAGTTTATGGATAATTTATAGCTCTGACAAAAGTTAACTCTCTTCTTACAACTCCTTTCGTTGTCGTAAATATTAAACATAGTTGTTTTATCCATGATGATTTTTTCTTAATGTGCCACTTGTTGATCTTCACTCGTTACTCGTTACTTGCTACTCATTACTGGCTACTCTTTACTCGCTAGCTGAAATTCTCCGCTCTCTTCTTTTTACTCGCATACTTTCAGTTAATCGCTTTTATCGACTTCTCGCCTTTGTTTTTATTTACTACTCGCTATTTAAGCGGCACTCGTTATCAGTGTCTAGTTTAATGTCACTTGATATTCGATAATCGCTACATTTTACTCACTCCAATTTACTCTCTACTCGCTACTCTATATTTGCTATTCTCATTTAGTTACTCGTTACGTGCTTCTCGTTACTGGCATATATTCACTCGCTACAAGTGACTCTCTACTCGCTACTCTTTACTGGGTGCTCGTTACCGTTACTTGCTACTCGTTACTGGCTACTCTTTGCTCGCTAACTGAAACTCTCTGCTCTCTACTTTTTACTCGCATACTTTCAGTTAATCGATTTAATCTACCTCTCGCCTTTGTTGTTGTTTACTACTCGCTATTTAAGCGGCACTCGTTATCCGTGTCCCGTTTAATGCCACTTGAAATTCGATATTCGCTACATTTTACTCACTCCAATTTACTCTCTACTCGCTATTCTTTATATGCTATTCTTAACGTTACTCTCTACTGTTTACTCGCTACTGTTTATACGCTACTCTTTACTCACAACTCTTTACTCGTTACTCGCTACTTTCAGTCAAGCGCTTTCAGTATACGTTACTTTAATTGTGCCCACTTAGGGAATTGTTAATTCTCTCTCGTCATTCTCTGCTGGTTGAACAATACTCAGACACACATATTTGAGCCCCTATCTATTCGAATTTATGTATGGCCACTAAAGCGGCTAAAAGCTGGCAACTACTTGCAAGTTTAATTAAATTCCCATATACTCCGTACACTCGCTGAATTCGTTTGCTTACGCTCCATTGCCAATCTGATAATGCTAATGCTGTCTGCTGCCAGCCAGTGGAAAAATGTCGCCACACTCCTAAGTATGCGATTATGTCTAATGTTGTTGCTGATGCTGATGCTGTTGCTGCCTCTGCCAGATGTTTTGTCGCAGCGCTCCGAGCAGAAGGAGGGGGGGACGCCTAATAATCTGTACGTTTTGCTGCAAAGATTTATTATCGTTTCATGCGGATAAAAGATTTACGCATATCAAGAGCGGGGTTAACTCCCCTCCAACCGATTTGGACACTGTCTGACTGTCTGTCTGTCTGTCCGTCTGTCCGTCTGTCCGCCTGTGTCTGTGTATTTGTGCCTTTTCACAGTTGTTTTGTAGCATTGTGTATTATGTTTATGGATATGAATGTGAATGTGGCGCATCTACAGAGAGTGCCTTGCAATGAAATGAAGTCATTTCGTTCGCTGATTTGGTTATTTATCATTATATTTCCTTATGATGCCATATGATACAATATTTATTGCCCCGCTGCCTCGGCGGCTGCTCTGAGTTATGGCAGCCATATGACATTGACAGCGTTGCATAAATCAGTTGCTAATAAGATAAGGTCTGGCCGCAAGTAAGCTCCAAATGGCGCTCAACCCTTTGCCAGTTACCAGCTAATGTGGCTAGGAAAAATCTAAGCTTATTATGCCTGTCAATTTGGCTAGTTAAATAAACGGGATAGCGGCAATCAAATGTAATTCGTTGCCCGTTGACTTGGGGATCAGTTAACATTAAGTCCGAGTCCGAGTCCGAGCTGAAACTTTGGGTAATGCCAATTGATTTAAATGTGCGACAAATTTCCCAAGGCAAAGCCGACAAAGGGCATTAGACAGATTGACAAATCTGTCGAGCCCGACAAACTATTAGCATATGTGAACGGGCAAAATGCCAGCTCGCCAATATCGTAGCCCAAGGCATGCAAAAACTTTCAGCCAAGTTAATCATTTGTGGGATATTATCAATCCATTTTTGGGGCTCAACCCAAGGACATACACGAGCGCACAGTTTGCGGCCCTTTACTTGGCCCGGGCATTAGCATTACGACTATAGTTCGGCCCCTCTCGTATGTGTGCGTATGTGTATGTGTCCGTGTCTGTGTCTGTCTGTGTATAGGATTTAAGCACATCATTACATAAAATTCCCCAAAGTGAGCCGGGCAGGCTCAGGCCTTCTCCCCCCAGCCTGCCCAGACGGCAGGTTGTTGGATGGGTCGATGGATCGACTGGTAACCATAATAAAGCTTATAACACTTTGCATTACACTAATGCAAATACAATAGGGCCGTGTATGTGTGTGTGTGTGTGTGTGTTGGTGTGCTTGTGTGTGTGTTTGTTGTCGTTGGGGTGGCTGCGTGCGCCCCAGCTTCAATTATGGCATATGTCTGGACGCTCGCCTGGGTTCACTTGGCCCAAACAAAATTTGTTTAAGCTCCAGCCAGGGATTTAAATTGCTCGACTCAGCTCAGCCACAATTCTGGGCTGAATCCCAGAAGCCCAAGACAGGCCCCAGTGCGAGTCGCTTGCGACCTTAGTTAGGCAGCATTTGGCTTATGCGGTCTGAAGTTTTGCTGCGGTTGCTGGACCATTCGTCGGTGGCTGTGGTTGGCCAACAACAGCTTGAAGCCTCAAACTGAAATGGAGACAGGAGACAGTACCTGGTCGAACATATACAAATATGGCTCAAGGCATCGAGCATTGAGAATTCGGCTCATTATGCAAGCTTGGCAATGCATTTGCCGTATATTGGTTATTGGCTTATTGTTACGGGCTGGCTAATATGCCTGTCTGAGTCACAGAATTTGCCTACGCCAGGTTGCTGTCAATTTACATGATTCGTTTTGCCGTAAGTCGATTGTTAACTCAACATATTCAAATCAGCTCAATAGGACAATGACCCAGCTTTCATACGACTCGCTGTTCCAGCCGCTCTAAAGAGTTGTCCATGATTTAAGCTTAAGAGCTCGTCCAATATACAGAACACTTAAATCGTGTCAGATTAAATTTCTAAAATTTAATTAAACACTTTCAGGCTTAAGTCAAACTCGATTGGGACTCCTCTTTAACACTTAATTGCATCCCATATGTCAGCCAACCGCGCGCCGGCAGCAATCAAAAAGTTAAGAGCCAAACGACAATTCGACCACAAACTAATTTATTAATCCCGTCCCACCCACACACAAGCACACTCTGCAGCACTCGGTTAAGTAAACTTTTAAAGCGAAGCCAAGTTGTAACCACGCTTGTCCTTCGTCCTTTCTCCGCCGCCTTTGTCTCCGGCGTACACTGCCTGCCATTCGTTTGTTGCCGCCAAACCGCTTTTCGGACATGGCTAAAATATGCAAAACTAACATAAATCTCAATTTAGAGATTTATGAAAAAAATACACACACACACACAGAAACTGGGGAAAAAAAAATCCACAAAGTAATAAAAAAAAAATTGTTGTAATTCCAATTCAGCAAACGGCAAAGCGGAAAAAAATCAAATGAAAACTAAAAAAGTTGCCCAAACGCCAAATTTCACCAAAATACCACAAACGGCGTAACAATATAACGAAAACCAAAACGTATGAGTCCAAAACAAAAACAAAAAAACAGAAAAAAACGAAAAACGAAAAATGGGATAAAAACTTTTAGAAAAAGTAAAATGGCAAAACAAAGTTTAAAGTTCAAAAGGCGCACTGCATAAAAAATGCTTTAAAAATCACAGTCAAATTCATTGGCCACAAATGACCAACATGCATACGATTGCGCAGCAACAGACAAGCCGAATTTTGTATACTCTAGCTGCTCGACTTTTGTTGGAAAAATTATAAGAGCTTAGTTCGGGAACCTAGTTGTCCCATTGAATTAACGGTCTGTTCCGAACCAAAGTAGTTTTCGGTTTAAATTCTCATTAGTAAAATATAATTATATTTAAGGTTGAATATTAGATTATTAATATGGCAACAGGAATGTTTATAATAAAATTTTATTTAATAATATTAAGAAAATTATAGTCAATCAACTTATTGTTGATCCTGCAAAGATCAGGTCCGACTTAAATTAATACTGATCCGACTTTCAAGTAAAATGTATTTATTTAAATATATTTTATACTATGTGCACAACGTTGCAGCTTGTGCCAAATAGTTAATGTAGCCCAGTAAATGTAGTTAAATAGCTTTGCGAAGGGAATGTGATTCGTTTGGCAAATTAAAATCATGTATGGATTTCGGGGCTGGCGCCTGCTGTGAATTTTTCCCGGCTGCAGCCTGAAAATGACATCAGAATTTGTGCAGCCAAAAAAAAAAAAAAAAAATGAAGCTGTAAACGAATTAAAGTAAAAGCAAGTACAAATTCAAATACAAACACATCAAGATAAATGACTTAATGTAAGTTGCCGAAGCAGCCGCCGGTGCACAACATGAAAAGTTCTCGAGAAGAAAAAAATAATGCATAAAATAAATAAAAAAAAATGTACACACAGAGGGACAAACCACGACTAGTGCCAAATATGGCGAGGCGCCAGGACTAAAGAGGCGGCAAGTTCGGGTTGGGCATTGCCGGGAAAAGGGTTTTCAGTCTGTTGCCATATTTTATATGGTTGCCCCCCCCCCCCCCCCCCCTCCTCCTGCCACCGGCTTTGCGTGCGTGTATAAAAATCTGTCGCTGCTTCAGCTTCAATTATTTTTTACAAGATATTGCCGTCTCTTGCGCGGCAGTGCTCATTTATTGCCGTCTCTCTTTTTGGTTTTTTTTTCTTCCTTTTCTTACAGATTTTTTGGTGCTGCTCATAAATTTTGGCGTCCGTCCTGTTCGTCGTCTGTCGTGGGGCTCCGTAAAGAATCACTGCTGTTATTCTAATTTTATGGAAATTCCTACACTTTTTCTTGCCTTTTCTTTTCAGCGCACGGATTTGCGTTTGAGAAAAATCTGTTTGTCATACGCTTCGTTGCGCCTCATTTTGCAAAAAAACCAAAAAGAAAAAAAAAAACGCACCAAATGCTGAGAATGCCGTGCGGCAAAATATTGTTGGGCCTGTCTCACGGCTGGCCAGCTCCATCGAGTGCTTCGCAGCTGGCCAGCCAAAAGCCCGGAGGAAGAAAAAAAAAAGAACCCGAAAAAACTTTTCACAACGCATAAATTTTGTGCATTAGTTTTGCGCCACATAATTCTTGCAGTGAAACATATGCCAAGGAACAGGCACAAATTTGATTTTAAAGCTGGCGCAAAGTGAATTTTGATTATACAAATTTGAATAGAATCAACATTCATCATGGCAGAACTCAACTCCTTCAAGTATTTCGCTGAAATCCGAAGGGAACGCGATGGAAGTTCGATGCGAAAAGTATCTAACAAAGAAAATATGATATAATGTAATCTAAAGATTTGGTATTTGTGTTCTTCTCTCGACTCGATCATGGAGAGTAAAAGCTGCACTGCTGCCAAATTTGTTATATGCTATATGTGTTATAGACTCACTGAGAGAAGCACACTTATTTGTTTAATTTAATGCTTGAGCTAAGACAAACTCCGGCAGACATCTCTGTAGGCGCATAAGCCAGAAGAGCGCCAACTGCAGCTGGGTTATCTTTTTTTTTATGGGGATCTGCATAGTTTATTGTCAGTTTTATGACCCGAGTCGCCCCCGCTGCAGTTTTAAATGCTTGACAATCAGCACTAATGCCATAGCCGAAGACCCCTCATTAAGTGGGACAACAACAACAATAACAACAACAACAACAATGGCAACGTGTACAACAACACTTTTCTCACCTTCCCGTTTCATTTGCTTTGTGTGTTCGCTTTTTCTTTTTGGGGTCACGCCAGGGCCTATTAATTTTTTGTGGTCCGCGACATCCGTCGAGCGCTGACAAAATTAGAAGCGCGTTGGCGTCGTGGGGGGAAGAGTGAGGGGCGGGTGGGGGGGGAGGGAGACGTGCCGGGGTAGTTTGGAGCGTAAGGTCTACATTTCTTTTCACACTTCGCCGTTTGCCATCAAATTAATTAATATCATAAAAATGTCAAACCTTAATTATCATAAATAGACAAACGACAACAAATATTACGCGACTCATTTGTTTGACTTCTCAGCTGGAAAAATATAAGAAAAATGAAAAGTGCGAAAATCGCTGAGCAGTCGTTATTTTTTGTTTTTCAATTTCATGGTATTTTCTCCATTTCGCTTTTTTTTTATAGGTAGATCATTAGTTAAATACATTTAGGACGCGACTGACACTAATTTGTTGGCATGGCATTTAATTTATTAAATTATGATATTTTCATGCCGAAATGAATACCAATTAATATGGGCCCACATTCTGGACTGCCGATCTAGCGGGAAATTCGTAGTATCTTAATAATGTGCGGAGAGCATAAATAACCACTCGGGATTACCAGCTATATTTATTTTTGCTGGAATGTCATAAATGCATAAACAAATTGTCACCAAAAGAATTTCAAACTTATTTTTATAAATTAAGAAATTCACAAAGTGTTGATAAATATATGTTTCGATAGATTGAAAGTTCTTCTTCTAACTTCTAGCTTTGATTGATTTTCTGTATTCTGCAAGCTGTGTGTACTTAAAGATTGAACTGTCTGCAATGCCAATGTCAAAAGCAAGTGCACTCGAAAAGTATTTGTCGACGTTTCTGACAAAATCAGAAACTAAAAGCTGAGCTATTTTCGTGCGGAGCGCATACAAAAAAATCAATTGTATTTAACCCCAAACGGACGCGTAATCGCACAACGCACTCACATGACACATGTCAAAAACAAGTAGCGAGAGAGTAAAAAAAATCTATTTCGAAACGAGAAAATATAAAAGTGTCATAAGGCATTTGGGTGCGCGACAGGCTCCAAGTCGAACTCCAGATGGAGGCGAGCGATGCCTCCGCTGCCTCCGCTGCTGCCAAATAAAACTGTCAGTTTTAATAACTAAACACATCAGCAGCAACAAAGGGAAGAACAACAACAACAGCGGCAACAGCGGCAACAAGTGCACTTCATATGATGCACTTCTGCGAAGTTGTTGTTGTGTCGTGTGTCGCAGCATTCGTCAATGGGCCGGGGAACGCCGACCGCCCCGGCAGCGAGTAGTCTCTCTGCCCCCACCCAGCTCCTAGCCGTGCCCCTGCATTTGCCCCCGAGGCACTCGACTTCTGCTCCACTGTCCCGCTGACAGATTACAGCTGCGATAAAGCCCCGGGGCGAAGCAACTCGAATATATTTTTCTCAACTTTTGTCTCTATAGGAACTTGTCTTTCGGGGTTATTTACTCGAGTTTTTTAATTAAAAGTAAAGCAAGTAAAACGCATAACTGATAACTTTTCTATCCCTCTCTCTCTCTCTCTCTCTCTCTCTCTCTCTCTGTCTTTATTTAATCTTCCGCCTTTTCCGCTCGCCTCGTAAATATATCAAAATTTATTTTTATTTTCGTACATCGTTCAAATAGAATAGAAAACAGTTCCATGACTTCGACTTGATTTGGGGTCGCGTCGCCTGTTGATAATCTCTGGCAATTAGGTTTCAAGAAATTTATGTTTATATGCAACGACTGATAGCTGAGTTCTTTATGAGTTCGGTTCGAGTTGCAGCAAATTGAAGAAAACTACAACTAAAACTATAACTAAAACTGTAACTGCAACTACAACTGAAACTTTAATGCAATTTTCACAATTTCTCTTTCTCGTTTCAGGTAAGTCTGGGCGAAACTAGGCGAAACTTTGCACCTTGGCTCGGGTAACTGTAACAAAAAGCCAACACTCAAGTTGGCTCCGGTTGTGGCTGCTGGCCGCAATTGTGTCAACGCTGGCGTGAAAATCCATTAGAACCGAACTATGTCAATCGATTGAAACAAACGAATGCGGAATGTGTAAAGCCCAAACAGCGCGGCGCAGGGCAACGCACACGAAAACAAAACAAACCTCCAGATGCATAGAGAGCATAAAAATGCGCACACACAGATACATATGCTTATGGTTGTAGATACATTATCGTAGCTGCTTTGGGGTGCATGGGGCAGGCATGAATTATTTAGCTGTCAGCCACCCAAATGCATTTCTAATGCTCGTGGCGAGCACACACACACACAGAAACCAAGAGTGCAAATGAAATTAACTCTCTTGGAATTTGGCCTCAACTTAGTTAGTCCAAATCCCACTTCACCCCAGTCTAATTGAGTGACCGACCTCAGCTCAAATTCTAGTTACAGTTCCACATATCCGCACTTCAGGTGGAACGCACGTGCAGCTTTGGGTAGTCGATGGGTTTGTTCTTCTGTTTGTTTGGCTAGTCTTAAGTGGCTTCGGGTCGCAGTCTTACAAAATCCAATAGAAAAAACGAAACAATAACAACATTAAATTAATTTCAATTGAATTTAATTGACATACATCGAGACAAACATGAACGGAAACTAAGCCCAGGCACTGCAACGAGCAATCCATCAAAATTTAAACAGCTTTACGAGAATTGAAGTGGGGCAAACATTGATTCGCCTTAAAAGGTCAAATCCAACAGATAAATTATATTAATCGTATTGGTATTGAAAGTTTAATTTACAAATGTATCTTTTATTACATATGGACACTTTTTCAACTGTGCCAACTCTCTATTGTCTATTTGCTTATGCAAGGTATCTTTCAGATACATCTATTTGAATCTGTATAAAATGCAAGCTGTATCTTAAGTAGCATACAAAAATCATACTTGAATGGCCTAAAGGTGGATATCTATCTATGCCGTTAGCTTACAACTATTGATTGCTATCTACTGTCTATCTGCTTATACAAAGTATCTATCAGATACATCTCTTTGAATCTGTAGCATATAGTTGAAGCTGTGTCCTTAATAGCATACAAAAATCATACTTGAATGGCTTAGAGTTGGATATCCATCTGTGCATTAGCTTAAGATATTCATTATATTATCGCATAGATACTTTTCTAGTTGAACATCTTTTTGAAACTGTAATGCAAATGGCAAAATGTATCTTTAATTGCTTAAACATATAAATACCGATCTTAAGATATTGTCCCAATTTATCTACTATACCTGTTTATACAAAGTATTATATGCATATCTTGCTAGTTAAACAACTATTTATGGAATTTAAGTGTTTATTCTAACCATACAGGCAATGTATCTTTCGGATACCTGCTTGTAGTTGCATTGACTGCCCGGCCAATCGACATCAAACAATTGTATTGCCTCATCAGCAATTGGATCCAGCCAACTAGATGGCAAATGGGGCTCTTTTGATGGATGCTCTGCTGAAAGCAACCCCCTCCTGCTCCTGCTGCTGCTGCTGCTTGTGCTCCTGTTGGCAGCAGACCGTCAAGCAGCTGTTATTATCAAATAACCGCGCATATCAAATAACTGAACACACTTTGCGAACGCTGCAAAATTGCTGAGCACACGAATGCTCCGGACCTTCAGAGTAGCTGCGAGTGTGGCTTTGCGCTATGCACAAATAGACTCAAATGATGTTTACGAAGCCGCAGAGCGACGCTGACTGCATTTCAGTTCAGTTCAGTTCAGTTCAGTTCAGTTTCACAGTTGCCCCTCTCCCTCGTCTTGCCTTCGTCCCTCTTTCATTCTCTGTTGCATTGGCAGTTTGTTTGGCTTGTGCTCCTGCGACTTCTGTTTGCACATTTGTTTGTATTTGCCAGATATTTGTGTATCTTTTTCCGCATGCAATTGTTGCTGCCAGTGTGCGAGTGTGCGAGTGTGTGTGTGTGTGTGTGTCGGGGTGTGCAGAAAAAGTGCAATTTGATATTATTGCCAACTAGCAAATACTCTTAGCGCCACACAAAGCCGTTTGTTCTCTAACTAGATCTACATGTCTGCGTCTGTATGGAAAATATTGCTATTTTGTCACATTTACTTAACTGCCAAGGCAGCTGTGATATCTGTGGCCTGTGGCTGCTCTGAGCTTTTCCCCAGCTTGTATTGTTCAAATTGTGGCTGTGCGTTCCTTTAACATTTCCATGCCATGTCTCTTGTTTCTTGCCTCTCCCGCAGCCATTTGCGCTTTTCATTTTGCGCGCTAAATATGATTAAATATTTCGTAATGAGGCTGCGGTTTCATGACGTTCACATTGTTTGTTAGTCGGCTAAAAACGAGCAGACAGACAGTCAGACAGGCAGTCAGACAGCCCGACAGTCAGTCATCAGGCGACGGGTAGAAAACCAGCCAGGTATGCAGCCAGGTATTCAGCCAGGTATCCAGGCAGCTGGCGGCCAGGCTAATTGACAGCGCTCGCTGGCTGAGCTGTTGTTGTGGTTCCAGTCAGCGTCGCTCTAACCAATTGTTGTTTTGTTTTGCCAATTCATTCTAAAATTACAAATCACATTAAAACATGTTATATGAAAGGGCGCACATGAAAGCGTATTACGTATCCATGCCAAGGCAGGCTGATGAGAGTTTCTTCTGTCAGGGTTTGCTATGTGCAAGGCATAGAAGGCGACATCTCCGACTCTATCAAGTATATATATATATATATTTATATATATTCTTGATCTGTATCGAAAGCCATGTTAATGTAGCCACGCCCATCTCTGCGCCTGTCCGTTTCTATATAATCTAGTCTCACAGTCATAAAGCTGTTGTCATCAAACTTTATTTAGGGACGTCCTTGCAGGCAATATATAAGTCGGGAGTGGCCAGATCAGAGCTTCGAAAATAAAGTTCTTTTATAAAAAACGTTTTGATTAACAAAATCGTATTAATAGCGGCCTACTATATCTTATAGCTCTAGGGTAAAATTCTGTGGAAAGATAACTTTTTGTTTGTATACTTTTTCTGCTTCTAAAATATTCACAAAAAACTTCGTGTTTATCAGCTTCTTAGTTCTCCTCACATATATTCATATATTTACATATATATATATATATAATTAGCTTATTTATTTTAAATAACCCAAGTGAATCAAAAGCCGTGTAAGAAAAGTGTTTCTACTCCCTTTAATGTTGATCCAAAATCAGCCAATAGAAAATATCTTTTCTGCTTTTCAAAAATATCTACACCAAACTGCGTGTTTATCAGTTTTTCCATTCTCCACACATATATGCACAAATATATATATATATGATAAGGTAATTTATTTTATTTAGCCCAAATGAATGAAAAGCCGTGTAAGTAAAGTGCTTGCATTCCCTTTAATGTTGATCAAAAATTAGCAAAATTCCAAGAATTAGTTCAGAGCATCTATTCCCAAGCCTTTGCCAATTCAGCTGAGATATTCAATCCGATGCTGCCACCTGTATTCATTGGCAGGCCAGACCTGCCCCAAGAGGCAGAGACCTAACTCAATGGCCCTGACAAGGTCATAAGTTCACACGCACACCCACGCACACGCACGCACACGCACACACACATTCGCCTACATGCCACATTGGCATTCGTTTACATTTTCGGGTGCTGTGTTTTGGTTTGAACCGATTAAATTGTTTTTCGTATAAATTTCAAATTAACAACCACTCGACTCGAAGAGTTGACTGATTTATTTTGGATTTATATCATTCGGCTGCAGCAGCAGCAGCCGCTCGAAACAGTTGACAACAAGAACAACAGAAATCAGGAAATGCCACGAAACCCTTTTCTGTTGGCCTCGCTCCTCTTCCTGTCCCCTACAAAAAAAAAATGGCACGCCAAGCTTTTTATGAGCCCTGCCTTGATTTCTTTTTGCTGCTCAGTTGTATATATATTTTTTTGCCTTCTTTTTGGCGCTCGAGCAACCCTTTTGCTGCTGCGGATCAAAGGATTAGGACAAGTTTGGTGATGCGAAAAATGAGTTTGATGTTGATATAAACACGTTGATGATGTTTTAATGTAAATAAAACTTCAGACCCAACCAATCGTCCGACCAATTGAGCCCAACCAAGCTCCCCAACGCTCAAACCGTGTAATGATGTGTAATCACTTGCGGCTGAATTTGTTAAACAGTGTCAGATGCGATCAAAACTAAATGGTTACTCTATATATGAATGTGTGTGCGACAAATCAAATTAAAGCTAATATTTAGTCGAAATCTACGAAATGTAAGCTATTGATAAGGCTTAATATTGTAAAGAGATAAGAGCAAATATTATTTATATTAGTTGGCATACAATTGCCGTATTGATTATTTTCTTTCATAGTTTTTTAACCTAACTCTTTGGGACTTAATATTGCAAAGGGTTAAGATTAATTATTATCGGGTATACAATTGCCTTATGGATGATTTTTTTGATAGTTTTTCAACTTAACTTTAAGAGGCTTAATATTGTAAAGGAATAGGATTAATTATTATCGAGCTCTCTAATTGATTTTCAACCTTAATTTTAAGGGGCTTAATTGTAAAGGGATAAGATTAATTATTATTGATTGATTGATTAATTATTATTGTCGATTTTTTGTTAGTTTTTCAACTTTAAATTTTAGTTTATTGATGCGTTCAGTCATTGACTCTGTGAAATTGAAATGTCAAGCTCTCTTTTAACTGACAGGAACAGGATTCAGTTATTGGCGCTGTGCCCGCAGTTTTTTTTTTCTTTTTGTGGTCCCTTGGATTGGAGCTGACGCAAACAAACAGTTTATTAAGTGTGTGCTGTCGTCCTTCATCCTTTTCACGCACGCCTGGGCAACTTTTTTTTTTTTTGGCTCTGGGTATAAGCAAAATTGATGCGTGACCGCAGCACGTACGAGTTTTTCGGCTATAAATTCTCAGCACTCTGTCAAAAAAGTGTTTTAAAAATGTTTATAATTTTTGAGTGGCATGCAGCGCAGTTGCGATTGCGAACTGTTGTCTGTGCCACGTCTGCACCTTTGCGCCTCTGTGCCGGCTCTTTGGCTCCCGTTTGGCCCCGGCACGCGCCGTGCCCATCCCCCTAACCCCAATCCCGACCCGTTCCCAAATATAGTAGGGTTCAACGTCCCCAAGGCGTCATAGCCGTGCTCGTCTCAATGACGTCCTGGCGCACTTCTCAGGCCAAGACGTGCGTAGTTTTCTGTATGACTTGGCACACTCACACACAGTCGCTCAGCTGCTGTCTCATAATGCGCTTATTACGATGGCACATAAAATAACAATTTATCTGAGCATTACAAATTTGCCCCCCAATGAGGCCGTTTTATGTCAGGACCCGCATCCTGTCAGCTCAGTCAGCCAGTTCCCGTTGCCTAATGCTGTCATTATGCTAATAGTTTTATTGCCGCTGCACTTGCTGTCCCTCCTTCCCTGCCCCACTTTGCCCCGATCATAAATGTTTAATGAATTTATTAGCACGTGCAGGCCGTCTTTTAGCCTGTCCAAGGCTCAGCCACATATATATATATATATATATATATATTGATTGTGTGCGTACCTGAGCAGCAGCTCCTCTACACAACAAGACTTCTAAGTGGCCGCATCACCTGCCTGTCGAACAGCTGCTAACTAAATAAAATACAAATAAAATTCAGCTATTTTTATCGCCCCGCCAAGCCATGAAGAGCATTGCCAGGAATAGATCAGATATTTTATTTTTAGCCTAATTGATAATCAACAAACTTAACGACCCTGGCAGGATAATGAATAGCGCAATTATTATTTATGTCTATTTATTAATAATAATTCAATTAAAGAGCCAGGCCAACTTAATTTACTGCTGCAGGTTTTAAAATGATTTGCTGAAAAAGGTTTTTCTGTTTCTTTTAATTTAAGACACTTGCTCAATATTTAAGGTCATGTTTCAATCGTGCTTATATCCACACAAGTCTGTTGATATAATTAGCCCTGTGCCATTTATTTGACTTACTGCTGGAGAAATTCATTTGGCCTTAATCTTCCGAGAACTGAACACAGAGCTGGGTTTGGCTTGGGGGACTCTACATTCAGGAAAAACAACCCCGAAAACCTGCTGCCGCTGAAACATCTGTTCTAAGCGCATTAAATGCTCACTCGGCAGGCAGCAGGCGGCAGGCGGCAGACGACGGCGCTGGGTCAGGGGTCAGGGGTTAGGGTTCAGCGACGAGTCACTTTGCGTTGAGCCCGATGAGGCGGACACTGAAGATGACACAATTTAGAGCGGACTATTGGTCAACAATCAGATGCGAATCCACCCCCGCAAAGCATTCTACAACTAAATGGGGCTAGCTTATGGCTATTTATTAAGCCTTCGGCCCACATTCGTCAGCGACTGGGCTTGGCCTCGCTTTAATTGCTGACCTTCTGCTGGGCTTGACCTTTGGCCAGGAGCTACGCTTGAGTGCGCCGACCCTTTCCGACCCGTTCCGGCCAGTGCGGGGGTTGGCGTTTCTCTGAATGTGAATTGTCTGTGGCCAGTTGGCCAACCCCTTTGTTGTTGTTGTTGTTGTATCTCGTAATTCAATTATAAAATTCTCATGGTCAATACGCTTTAATTGCAGTTTTTATTTGGGCGCGTGCGGATTCCGACTCGGATTAGGTTGTTCCCAGCTACCAGCTCCATGGCAATGCCAAAAAACATGAAAGCGAAGCGTATAATACTCCAACGGCAACTGAAACTCGTCCGAGATAGGTTGTTGTTGTTGTTGCTGTTGTTGCTGTTGTTGCTGTTGCTGCTGTTGCTGCTGTTGTTTGGCTGTCAGGCGCACACAGTCATCGCATTAGTGTGAGCCAAGTGCGGGCCATGGGCCACACAAAACTCATTTAAGGACCGAAATGGTCTCCCCATGGAGCATTTTGGCGGGCCATGTCAGGCACGCCTTCATGTGCTGGCCTATCCCGGCATATCCTGGCATATCCCGGCATATCCTGGCGCTGGCACGCACTTGTTTTTTTATCTTTTTATTCCTGCATCGGACATTTCCATTTACCGCAATTTCCCAACTCTCCGCCCAGTCACAACCCCTTGGGCTGTTCTATTAAATCGAAAAACGATTACAAACTATAATGCAGCGTGTTTGTTTTGTTTGTAGACCCCCCCCCCCAACCCGTTCCCCGTTCCCCTTCTCCCATACCCCACCCCATGCTGCTGCTTCCGCCCTGCTTGCTGCAATTATTGACTTTGTCTGGCCAACGCATCTGGCGACGGGCATCGCATTTGTCCACTTTTTCCCACTTTCCCATTTTAGCGTAAATGTCAATTCTATGTTCCGTGTTCATTTTGGGTTTGAGTCCTACCGCCGCCCCTCCTCCGCCCACCCTCGCCTTATGCCACCCTCCCGCACAGCAATCGTTGGTGTATTCGATTTTCATGGGCATTAAACTTTGTTAGTTTACTTTTCGGCGTCGTTGTTGTAGTCCGGCCTGGTTGTATGTCCGTCTGTATGTCTGTCTCTCTGTCTGTCCGTCTGTCTCTCTGTCTGTCTCTCTGTCGGTCTGTCCGATTGTCTGCCCGTCATGGCTTTTGTGGTCATGTCATTGTTTCATTTTCACACGCAACTACCAACAACTGCGTTGGCTACCAACAACCTCGCCCACATCCCCTTGTGGATTGCCGCCCCGCCCGCCAACCCCCGCCCCCCACATCCACCCCCGCCGACATTCAGCCACTAAGCGCAGCTGTTAAATTGCGTCAATTTTTATGTGCAATATCTGTTTTATTTGTATTTGATTGTGATTTTATCAATATGTTTTGCTCCCTGTGCGATTCGTTGTCCTTAATTGAAATGTTCAGAGAGCGTAATATTGCCAGAAAGTCGCATCGCATGTTTGGCCACATAATTCCCCCAATGACTACACACAGTTCTTAACCCTTATGCAGCCCCCCGTTTCTCCCCGAGGCAATTAATAATAAATTATGGAATTCATTGGAAATAGGAACATTACACAACACAACTATATAAGCTGCGAGCGTCTATGATTCGATTCTTTGCTTAGAATTTACTCAACTAATTGAAGTTGAGCTTATATTCGGTTCTCTGTGTGTGTGTGTGTGTGTGTGTGCAAGTTAATTAAGATAAAATACAATATGCGGTAATCAAAGGAATTAGAAATTAACTCGAGTTGTCAGTAGAACATGCTCTTTCATCATTGAATCTATGCTCAAATTTAGATATCAAAGCTATTTAATGGTATTTCGCTGTGTGTGTGTTCCCTCAACAGAAGGCGGACAGTTGAGATAATCGCCTTAAGAGTTCACATTAAGCGATACGAAATTTAGAGAATGGATCATACTAAATAAACTATTAAGCACTGCTGCCAGCAAAGCGTTGCAGAATTTTGGAAAAAGAGGAACTGCAAGATGGAATGCAAATATCCTATATATGTAGATATAGGTCGAAATTTCCCAATCCCATAAATCGGTCAAAAATCATCCGATTTTCATAAGGTTTGTTTTTTGGCATCGAAATCTGGCAACATTATTCTTGGTCGAAATTCATGTGAAAATTGTACCCTCAAACATCTTATATAGAAATCGGTCGAAATTTCCCAATCCCATAACTCGGTCAAATATCATCCGATTTTCATAAGGTTTGCTTTTTTGTTCATGGTTTGGCCTCTAAATTAATTTGGCATCTAAATCTGGCAACATTATTTTTGGCCGAAATTCATGTGCAAATTGTACCCTCAAACATCTTATATAGATATAGGTCGAAATTTCCCAATCCCATAAATCGGTCGAAAATCATCCGATTTTCATAAGGCTTGCTTTTTTGTTCATGGTTTGGATTCCAAATTAATTTGGCATCTAAATCTGGCAACATTATTTTTGGCCGAAATTCATGTGAAAATTGTACCCTCAAATATCCTATATAGATATAGGTCGAAATTTCCCAATCCCATAGCTCGGTCAAAAATCATCCGATTTTCATAAGGTTTGCTTTTCTGTACATGGTTTGGCCTCTAAATTAATTTGGCATCTAAATCTGGCAACATTATTTTTGGCCGAAATTCATGTGAAAATTGTACCCTCAAACATCTTATACAGATATAGGTCGAAATTTCCCAATCCCATAAATCGGTCAAAAATCAGCCGATTTTCATAAGGTTTGCTTTTTTGTACATGGTTTGGCTTCCAAATTAATTTGGTATCTAAATCTGGCAACATTATTTTTGGCCGAAATTCATGTGAAAATTATACCCTCAAACATCTTATATAGACATCGGTCCAAATTTCCCAATCCCATAGCTCGGTCAAAAATCATCCGATTTTCATAAGGTTTGCTTTTCTGTACATGGTTTGGCCTCTAAATTAATTTGGCATCTAAATCTGGCAACATGATTTTTGGCCGAAATTCATGTGAAAATTGTACCCTCAAACATCTTATATAGACATCGGTCAAAATTTCCCAATCCCATAACTCGGTCAAATATCATCCGATTTCCACAATGTTTGGTTCTTTGTCTATTAATTTTTATAATTTGAATACAAAATTGTAGCTGAATTGTGTTTATCTATTAACGACGCAACGGAGCAGCTCTTAATTTAGGAAATTCTTTCGACATCTAAATTCTGCTTCGTTTCGAGTTAAGATATACAACATTTAATAAGATAAAAATCGCTTTCAACATTGTTCCGCATTATTTTACCCAGCTCTGCGGCAATTCTGACTAATTCCAGAAATTGCCTGACAGCCAACGGGCAACACGCATAGCTTGCGAAAAAAAAGACGCCAAAGTGTCAACTAGTTGACCTCAGCGCAAGTAGCCAGAACGCTGCGCCAAAAAAAAAAAAACGAAAAAGAAGAAGAAAGAGAAAACTGTCAACCCAGTAAGGGACATCAAAATGACGTTGCATGAAGCAGACAAAAAAAAAAAAGGAGAAGCTAAACAGGGAATGCGGCACGGCACGGCACAGTGCAAATGAAGTTGCCAAAGCTGCGCTCTGGCTCAGCCTCATGACACAACCTCACTTCTAGTTGTTCATCTAGTTGTTGTTGTTGTTGCGGTTGTTGTTGTGGGCAATTACAGTGCACCCGAAGGGTCGCCGGGTCGAATTGAAACTGTGTGCAGTCACGAGATAAACAAGTTGGCAGCCCTGCAAGTGGCATCAAGGCACGACTCCGGCTCCGGCTCCGACTACGTTTACATCTCCGTCTCTGTCCCCATCTCCCGTCCGTCTCTCCGCTCGCCTGTCATTTTGAGCTTTACGCTCATTTTCGCTTTTCGCAATGGCGGCGTTTTTCCTTCTTCTTTTTTGTGTGTGTGTGTGTGTGTGTGTGTTTTGCTCGAATTGCATTGTTACGGCTCACGGCAAATGCCCAGGGAATGACACTCAGCGCTGGGTGAATATTGTGTGTGTGTGTGTGTGTGTGTGTGTGTGTTGAGCTAAGTATCTGTGTGTATTTGTGACTTGCGGTTCGACAAGCGTAAGACATTTTCAATTACAGTTGCCCGCTTCAGTCCAGCTGCAGCTAAGGCCCCGCCATGTCCAGCTCCAGCTGCAGCTTCTTCCTTCCTCCTGCCTCCCGGCTGCCACCAAATCATGTGGCATGTTGCACGCTGCACGCATGTTGCATTGTGCGCTGCGGCTGCTTGTCAGCCACGAAATGCGTCAATTAGACAAAATTGCAATGTCTGAAAGTAAATGTTTACCCCCTCCCCCCAACATCCCAACGCCCCTTTGTCGGGTAAAACTCCTGTTGTTGTTGTTGTTGCTGTTGGGCTGGGCAAATATGCACATAAATTCTTGTTGTTTGGTTGTTTATGTTGAAGTTTTTCGTTTCGCACTCTCGTTACATTCTGTGTGCGGCACAGAAACAAAACTTTTATGAGTGTTAATTTGTGTTGTCAACAAAGTTAACATGTCGACAATCTCGACTTCTGGGGCATGTCACGAACCGAAAGAAGGACCAAGGCCCGCTGAATGACCAAGATTTTGAAATATTTTATTGAAGAAGGTAAAGACAAATTGTATGAAATTCGATGAAATGTGAAGATATTTGACCCATATTCCATTTGATTATCTTCTTTTGAGCCATGTTTGCGTTAAAGTCTACCAATATTTTAAAGTGTTTTTTCCATATAAAAAAAAACTTTGATTTTGTAAACAAATCAAAATTTACTGTTAACTTTATTTAACACATTTAGCTCACAGCTAGCAAATTCTCAATAAATTTTTTTTAGTTGCATTTTATAAATTTCTTAATATTTCAAGCTGTCAGCCGCAAACAATTTGTCAATTTGTCAATTTCTTAAATTATTTTATTTTTGTTTTGTGCAAAGTTTTTCAAATACAGTGTAAACTCTACTAAGAGGCACTCCTATTAGGCGGACAGCCCACTTGAACGGACACTTAACTCCATTCGAAAGAGTTTTCACTGTATTTGTTTTGGGCAAAGCGAGTAAAGGCAATGTTTGCATTTAATTAAGTTTGCTTCCGACACCTGCCAACTGTAAAAGAGCAAAAAGTTTATTGAATATACCTGCCACAATATTAATTTTACACACATGTCTACATATTCTACTCACATTTACATTTACCTTTCCATCGGAGCATTGCACTCTCGGCAAGCTTTTCGGGGCCATTCGCCACTTAGGGCCCAAGAGCTGAACGGCATTAGGGGTACTCACCTCGCGGGCTGCTAAGTATCAACACCCGTTGCGTTATTCAAGTGCAATTAAGAGTGCAACTTTATGAGTCACTAAGCCCCGCCAGGCCCATGTCTTGACGGTCTGGCAATGCGCCGCGGTACGACCACACAGGGCCGCCGCCAAGAGACGCCTGTCAATCAACTTGTGGCACTTGGGGCAAGCAGATTGCCGCCGAAAACACTTTAGTCATAAATCAATTAAAATTGATTTGTTGCCCCCGCAACCAGCTCCGCGGCAGACGAACTCCCTGACACAATACAGCGCGAATTAAGAGCGTATTGCTCAGATATACTTGAATATATAGCTCTAGATATCTTTTTCTCCCTTTCTTCTCTCTCTCTCTGTTTTTTTTCTATGTTTGTGCGCAATTTGCCTAATGAATCCCAGCGCTGGAAATTATCGAGCATCAGCTACGGCTACAGCTGTCTGCTTTATGCAACGTTGTGCCACAGTTTTTGCCACTTGGACTCGTTTGAGCGATTTATATGAAGCTGCCTAGTGCCCCCTTCCCTCTTCGCCTCTTCGCCACTTTTCCATTTTCCATTTCCCAGCTAGCAGCTCGCATTTATTCGTATCTGCAACATCTTTCAGCTGCTGCCGCTGCCGCTGTTCTTATCTGCCGTAGACAGAGGACAGCGCGTGGTCCGGGCCATGTCTTGCCAATGCCATTCCCCTTATTGCCCTTGCCCCTCAAAACACACCCCCCCCTGCGTTGCATTTTAAATATTGACAGCTATTTGCCAATTGTTTCAGCTGCAACTGCGTCTGCTTTAAAGAGCTGCTGCTGTCAATTTTTTGTATAATTTATATACAGTTGCCTGTCTCTGGCACTTGTTGGTCTCGCTTGCGTCCTAAATAAAAATTGTTTTCATTTTTGCAAAACTTTTGCCTTTTCATCCGGGCAACAGCTGGACACTCAAGTCCTGCTCATATCATGTGGAATTCTGCTTGCATATGCATGCATAAATCGAGATACTCACGGAATGATATCCCTTCCTCTCCCTCTCCCTCTCCGCCCGTTCTCTCTTTATTTTCTTTATTTTGCAATTTTCATAAATATTTCATTTAGCGTAACTTATACACTTACCAAGAACTTTCCGCTCTTCAGTCTGGCATTTTTGCTTAGCTTATCTTTGGTTTTGCATCTTTCACTCTGCTCTGCGGGTCGGGACAGGCGCTCCCTCCAGCTCCCTCCAGATCCTCCGTGTGTCCCTCTGCTGCTTGTTGCTGCTTGCTACTTGTCATAAATTGGCAAAAAGAAAACACACACAAAAGGAGAAGCGCTTCTTTTTTTCTAGAATTTCCTTGCAGTTTGACATTATTTGCGCTCTGATAAATGAGAGCTGGAAAATATGAAGAGACAAAACAGGAAAATATTTCTTGCTTTAAATCTGAATATTTCTCTGAGTTATAGCGGTTGCTTGGCATGGCACGGAAAATGCAAAAATATTGTTTATGAGATTTCTTACAATTTTCTTATCGCTGCAGCAAATACCCTGCAACATGTGGCAGGTATGCCTTGTTTATTGACAATTGACCGCTGTCTCGCCTCTTTCTGCGCCCGCTGGCTTAGTCAATTAGAAAGCAATTGGCTCGCACAATTAGGCCCCGGGCAATGTGCGAGGGGTTAACAAAGCACCTGCTAATTGAATGTTATTTATAAGAAGCAGGCGAATGCATTTAACTGCCCGCAGGCAGCCGCAGCAAGGCAGCGAAAGACGTTGACATAACGTCCATGGAATGGAATGGCGTGGAATGTCTTCATATTGAGCAACAGCTGGACCGCTTGGCCCAGTTAATGGTATTGGCCGGGTCCTATGGCCAATTGCAGTGTCTAACGGGCTAGGAGCAGAGCGGGAACTTGGTCGGGATAATGGCGCGCTTAGCATACATTAAAATACTAATTTCCATGAAAGTAGCAAAAAGCGGGACCCCGTCTGGCCAGGCGGTGCCTTTTAATAGAGCCACACTAATTACATGCCGTTAGACTGAACGCCTGAGAAGTCACTTTCGGTGCGGGTGTTCAGCTCTCTGTCTGTGTGTGCGAGTGTGTGCCTGTTTGTGTGTGTGTGTTGGTAGCATAACGACATGAAGTCGCGGAGGGGCCGCTTTTCCCTGACGGGCTGTTGGCTCATTGCCCGGTCGCCGTTTGTGCAGTAGCCAAGTCAAATTTGTAATTAAAGCAACGGAATTTATGAAACGTAACATTTTGCAAACCCACGCAAACACACACACATACACGCGCACACATACATACACATAATGCTGATTGGAATTAAGTTTATGCGTTGCATATTTGTGATATATTCCCAAATTCAATATTTTACACTAAGAGTCAAAAAAAAGCTTTTCGTAGTCAAAAAAAGGTAAAAGGATTCTATTTTTATTTTATTATTATGCTCAGCGTATTGATATCCTATTTAATATTTTGTATTAATATTCGCCGGATAAAGGGTTCTAAAAATCTAGTTGCTGAGAGCCCGAACATCTTAAAAGCTAAACGCAATTCGATTTTTAAATCCTGGAGTATTTTTACTTACAATAAGCGCGATTAGCTTTTATTTCGAGAAGAATGTTATAGAGCGAAACTTGCTTTAAATTAAAATCGCTAGATATATATAATTAAGGAATTGTTTTTCTAATGCCGCAGCAATTTTCCAAGTCAATTCAACTGTTGGAGGTTTTATTTTCAAGCCCAAAAACACGTATATTATTATCATATTATTAAAACAATTTTTACTATTATATTATTATATTATTATATTAATATATAATTTGTAATGCTGGACTTGGCGACCTTTGCATATTATAAATATTTGTTTGGCTCGCTTGAAGTCCGGACCTCGATTATTTATTTACTATAATTTATATTATTATATTATATTATTATTATATATTATTATATTATATTACTATTATATATTATTATATTATATTATAGTATTTTCACTTTCGAAGAGTTTTCGTTTAACATGAATTGCGAGTATTTTATAATAAGGTTCACCACATAAACCTAATCAAATTGTGAGGCACACACACACACACTAAAACACGCACACACACAAGTTTATTTTGTTTTTTGTTGCGCTCATTTGGTTGCAAGTGCATTTTGTGTTGCCCGCTTTTTTGTGCAAGTTAATTTTGTGCGCTGTTTTTTTTTATTTTTGTGCAGTGCGAAAAGTTCAAAAGGGAAACTCCGGTTGCAGCTATGCCAATGACTGTCAGTGAATTTATGTGCGTGTGTGTAGGTGTGTGTGTGTGTGTGTGTGTGTGTAGGTGTGTGTGTGTCTGTGTGCAGCATGTTGCTATTGCCGTCGTGTCTAACATTTATGCTTGTTCACATGCTGCGAGCTCCTTGAAAGCTCTTCAAGTTTTATGGCCACATAAGCGGCCACATTACCATCACCAGCCACAATTCTAGCCGATTCAGCGGCAAATTATGCCAGTTGGCTTGAGCTGCCCCCCAGCTGCCCCCAGCTGCCCCCAGCTGCCCGTTGGCTGCCGCTTGATTGTGCTGCGCGTTGGGTGGCGCCTTGGCCCATGGTCAGTGGGGCGGCAATATATAAAATTTATTAGCAGAAATTATGATTATTTCGTTGCTCTTTGCTGTGTGTATTTTTAATATCCATTCCACGTATTCTGTCTCTATCCGCTCCCCCTCCCCCTACCCACATCCCCACATTCCCCCTGTGAGTTTCTTGTGCATTTTAATGGCCGCTGCGTCTGTCTTCTGCCAGCTGCATCAATTCCTCTGCTGCTGCTCTCCTGTTGTTGTTGTTGTTGCTTGTACGCTTTTTGCTCGGTTTTAACAATTTTTTTGCTCCTTTTTTGAGTGGCGCTCGTTAAGCTCGCTTTAATTTTTACTTGAGACCATAATTTCTGCTGCTGCTGCTGCTGCAGAGCATTTTTTATGTGCCACACAATTTGCGTGCGGTTTAATTGTGGCAAAATGGCTGCCAACGCTGACGCTCCTTTTGGCCAAGCTGTTCGGGCCATTAGGCGTAGCAAATTGTTAAAGCCCGAGTTTCATGTAAATTCGAGTTATATAATGTGCGAGTATGTACACAAAGCCGAGCTTTGATTGATTTTTTATTAAATATGCAGCTGTGAATCCAAAAACAGATCGCGTTTTGATTGAGCTAAGTATTGGCATAGTGAAGCTTATTTATATATCTATCGCTATATATATTGCTAGAAATGTTCAAGCTGCGTTTTAACTGAAGACCAAGCCAAGCTTTATTTGATTTTTATAAAATACACAGCTGTAAATCCTATGCGGAGCTATTGTACGAAAATAAATCACATTTTTAATGAGCTTAAATAAATAATAAATATAAATAAATCGATTGCTAAAAAAGTGCAAGCTTTAAAAGAAATTTTAAAGTATTTTTAAAGCAAACATTTGAAGTAAAGAAGCCAAAACTAGAGGTAGCTTTTATAACTATTGTCAAGTTAAATGCGGGAATATTGTTAATTTAATTATCATGATGAGCAGGATAAATCCCTTCTAGAAATACAAAAAGTTCAACATAAATTAATCGCACTTAAATATATCTATTGCTAGAAATATTCGAGCTTTAAGGTAAGAATAAAATAATTTTTAAAGCAAACATTTGAAGTAAAGGGCGCAAAACTCGAGGTAGCTTTTATAACTATTGTCGAGTTAAGCCCGGGAATATTGTTAATTTAATTATCATGATGAGCAGGATTAAATCCCATCTAGAAATACGCAACGTTATCGCGCATCGACCGCATTTCCATAACAATATTTAATTTCGCCTATATGCAGCCTATTTGTAGGCAAAGCCCGCAGCTCTGCTCCCTTTAGCTCCCAAGAAGCCTATAAAAAAAGACAAATGACCCATTAAACGCAAAACTTGTGCACTTTCCTAGCATTGTCGGGCTGCGGCGTGGAGGGAGGGAGGGAAAGAGGGGGCAACAAATGCAAACGGCAAAAGAAAATATTGCCCCGCAGCAGAGACAACAAACTCGTGATTTTTATAGAAGTATGCGAATAGCTAGCTACCTGCTGCTGGAGCACGGAGCACGAAGCAGAGCAGCTCAGCTCCAGGCGGAAAGGATAACGCTCATAAAACGCCAAGATATGCGCAGGGCTTCACGCAGCGTCTATTTTTCACTTGGTCGGGTCTGTCGGGGCTTGTCTTAGGATTTGTTGTGCTTATGAAAGCATTAAACTTTCCTCATTTAAGGCAGCGCACTTGAGTTGCCTTTTTTACTGCAATTTCGTCCTTCAGCAACCCGACCACGCTCCCCTCGATGGCGTTGTCAACTCACAGCGCTGCTCATATACCCTGTAAAGGTGGGCAAGGGCTGCATTAGTTGACGACAACTTTGCTTATAAGACAAATTTTTAGCATTAATCGTAGACGTAGATCATATTCTAGGGTATTTAGGGAAAATATTCAGCCCTAATATTCAATGGAAGGTTAAACTCTACCAACATAAAAATCAAGCAAAAGAGCCAGGGTAACTCTCAGTCCAGTTTCTCTGTGCGCTGAACTATAGTCTTTGGCTTTGTCACAAGTTGCTCGCTTAACCCGATACGTGGTTAAGGCTGCCTGAATCCCTATATGTGTGTGTGTGTGAGAGAATGTGTGTGTTAGCTGGGAAATATTATGCAATTTCTACACTTAGACATTTTATGCACCCCCCTCTTTGCACATCAGCCAAATTTTCCGGGCGCCCCGCAGCGCTATGGGAGCTGAGGCTTTTCTGGCCATTTTTTTTTTTTCGAGGGTTCAGTCAAAAAGTGAGAATCGCGGAGAGGGGTTGATGAGGTGACGCGTGTGCCCACACATGGCGCGCGAATGTAATAAATGAATTTTGAAACAAGGCGCCTTGTTGCTTGTCAGCATGTGGGCGTGGCAGCTTACAGTTTAAAGCAACATACAACATACATATTTTTTTTTTTCACGAGTATTATTATGCTTTTTTTCTGGTTTTGCCATTGTTTGCGGGCGACTCATTTCCTTGAGGGATTTCTCAGTTGCGCGCCATGTCTGCCATGCTCTGCCGTTCCGCTGTTGAGCTCTTCTGCTGCTGCTCTGCTGCTCTGCTGTTTGCCTTTGCCTTTGCCGTTGCCTTTGCGTTTGCTCCCCTTTGTTTGCATTCTGTAATGTAAGAGGCAGAAATAGCGCTCGAGCAAACAAATAAAAGTCTAGCGGCAAGAACTGTGACGACTGTTGAACTTTGTGCCGAGGCTCTGCGGCACAGAGGCCACCCTCAGGTTTAATTCCCTGCGTGCAACTGCAACTGCAACTGCAACTGCAGCAGCAACAACATTAACGGTAACAGTTACAGTAAGAACAGCTGCTGCCTGACAACTAAGCCGATTTGGCTTACCTTTGGCAACAGGATCAACGTCGCAGTCGACAAGTCAGCGCGTGTCTTAAATACATTTGATGTGCTGCACGGCCAACAAATAACAAAGCAGCAGCTGAGGCACATGCCTCGTGCCTCATGAGTGCCAGTGCCAGGAGTTTTCCTGCAGCTAGACACACTTTTCAACAACAAAAACAAAAAAAACAGAGAAGAAGTCTAAGAAGCAGCAAGATATTTAGCTCACGGCGCGACGCTCATATTTGCTTTGTAAAGGCACCGGCAACAATAATAATAATAAAAAACAAAAGCGAATAAAAAACAAAAACAACAGCAACAACAACAACAACAACAACAACAGCGGCAACTGTGACGATGACGTTGACGTTGAGTGCCTGCGAGGCGAGCCAAGAAATAATAATAACAAAAAGCAAACAGCGCTGCGCGTCCCCAAGCCCCCAAACGGCCCCTACCTCCCCCCCCGCCCCTCTTGGCAAACGCGGCTCCACGTATGGGAATTTTCATGCGGCGCGTAGCAATTTCACACATTTACATAGTTAAACACACACACACACACACATGCACACTCCCGCACACACTCACAGGCACACGCAAAAGTGTCGTCTTATAGCGGAAGTAAAAGAAGTTGTTGCCCCGGCTCCGCCCCACTGGCCCCCGCGCGCGCGTTGGCAAGGCGCAAAAAAGGCGCAAATTATATTCCGTTGTAAGGCAAACACAAATACAAAAAAAAAAAAAAAAAAAAAAAGTGAGGAGAAAAAAAAACTACATACAAATACATGGCAACATGCGCCCTTTTCAGCGTGTGCCCGCGCGCGTGTGTCTGTTATTTTTAATACAAATAAACAAACAAGCGAAAATTATGTGAAAATAAAATAATAAAATGTGCCCTGCACTATGGGTGAAAATGGGATTTATATAATTTCGGATTTAATGCGCCATAAATTTGATAAATTTCATTAGAAAATATTGCAATTGATGCCAAATAAAGAACGAACCAAATATTTAATGTTGCAGAAACATTTAAGCCAAGTTTTATTCTAGTTAATACATATTTGTCAAAAATAATCCAAAGACCTAATCCACATAGCTGTAATTAACACGCATATATCCATTGTGCATGCAACAAGAGCTGGCCCACAAAAGTATGCTATGCTTCTTTGTATAACCGCAAAGGGGGTACAACGGCGTCCAGCAGTAGGCGGACGGCAGGCAGTCGAGACACGCGTCACATAAACATAATTCACGCTGTGCACAAATGCTATTAATGCTCGTACACAAACACACACGCACAAACAGACACACACACACACGCACACAACTCTTGTGCCTGGCTGGGTTTGGCTTGCATGACGTATGAGTGACTTTTATGTTTTAATTGCGCTACAGTTTAAACTGATGGGCGCAGCTGGGTCGGGCCAAGACGCACTAATTGACAGTGAGAAGGCGCAGCGATAATACTACATAAATTTGCTATGCATGTGTGTGAGTGTGTGTGTGATATGTACATGTATATATTACAAATATTTTTGAGCCTTTTAAAAGTTGGGTTTAGGATTATTTTTTTGTTTTTTGCTGGGGCAAAATTCAAATGTCCATTATGATTTGCATAATTAATTGGATTATCAGTTTATAGTAGAAAGATAAATTTTAATTGGTTAGCGAGTAATTTAAAGCTACTCTAGATAAATGTCCAACAAGTTTATCGCAAACAATTTATAACAATAATTATTATTTACCATGTTCTAAAGTTTTTTTAATACACAAAAAAAAAAGTGCCACAAGCCAAAAAAGTAAATTTGAATTTGATACATGCTGCGAGCAAAAAAAAAAAAAAATTCCATATGAATGCTGCGGGTCACTTTTCTGACATAGGCAAAGGGCTTCGGGGCAATGTGCGGCCCACATAGCCCAGGGCAGACACGCACACACACACACACACACACATATACGCAGGTACAAATTAATTAAATAAGAGAAACGGTAAACCGAGAAGTTAAATAAGAAACGGGAAAGACAAACCGTGCGCAGTAAGTGAAACTTGAAATTGAATAAAGTCAGCGACGTGGTCGCAGGGAAGTGAAACCAAGACAAAGGCAAAAATAATGTAAAACAATGCCAAAGACGAAAAATGTGCCCACAAAGGCGACCGTGTGACCGTTTTGGCTCCTGCGGGGGTGGCTTTCACCTGGCCATATGCCAAGGTGTAGCAGGTAGCATGCACTTGGTCGATTTTCCAGGGGGAGGCACTGCACTTGGGCATTTCGAGAGGCCTGAAAGGCAGGCAGGCAGGCAGGTTATCCATCAGGAGGCAGTGCGCCCACATGATTAAGGTTTCACAATTTATCTAATACAATTAGTCAAAAGGTGAGCCGGTGGCCCGGGCGCCGCTCCTTCTGGTAATCGTAGACGCTTGCCGTGGTACTTACCTTCCATTATTGCCAGCCACTTCACTGTCTCTGACTCTCTCACTGTCTCTGCTTCTTCTCCTTCGCCTTGCCCAAGAGGTGCGATGACTTTTGAACTTTTGACGCCGGCATGCAAATGAAGGGCGCCTTCCTTCGGGCGTGGCAGCTCAGAGCACAAGCCACAAAGTTTAATGAAATCCAGAAAAGGTAGCGAGCACGAGTATTTGGTAATTTGGTTTTATGTGCACTTTCGCCTTCGCCTCTTCCCCCCCCCCCCCACGACAGTGTTTCCTGGTGGGCGTGCCTGTGTGGGGTGTGTGAGGGGCTGCTAATTGGGGCCCGCCCAGCGGGAGATCGAGTAGTTGATGCCGGCTTAATTGCATTAATGCTTTTATTGACTTCCCCCTTCCCAGCAGCATATGTACATGCGCTCGAAACATGCCATCAATTTCGGGTCTACTCAACATTTGAACATTCGAATGCACTTCAGAGCTCTGACTTGAAAAGTTTGCTTTCCAGCCAGGCAAATAGAAGGCATTCTCCATTTGCAAGTATTTTGCCTGCAAAACTGTGAAAGTTCTCAGGTAATATAGGTGCTTGGCTTATAAAAAAAGTTGTCTTAGTTAAAAAACACCTCCTTAAAGCTTACTTGGAAATCCTTTAGATTACAATAGAATACAGAGTAGAAACATGGGATAGCAGAGTCTAGAGGTTAGCCTATTTATGAGCAAATGATTTAATATGCTTCAATATCATAATATTTATATTGTTGAGTACGTTCTACTTATGTAGCGAATTTATCGGCTTGTTATTGAAAAACTATTCTGTAAAGTAGCCTGAAATTTTCATTGGCCAGCCTCAATTTCCTCTCTTATGCAACGGAGCCGCTCAACTTGTCCATTTAAACGCGGCCAATGGATTCAGTTGTCAACTGTTGTGTGTGTGTGTGTTGGCTTTTTATTTTTGTTTGCTGGCCATATCACAAAACCGCAAAAAACCAGCAAACTTTGTTGGCCAGTTGGCCGCAGCTCGTGTTAATGGGTGCCAGAGGGGGCGGGGGGGGGGGGGGGAGGTACTCGATGGGCGTGCGGAGAACTTCAACAACTCAATGCACTCAATCAATGCCCCGCAAAAAGCAATAGAAGCAGCCGCCTTTTGTTCCAAACACTCAGCACAAAAAGCACTCATCAAAAAAACAGCAACAACAATTCCAACCACAGCAAAAAAAAACAACAACAACAACAAAAGTAAATTTATAGTGGAGCAGATAAGTTTGGTGGAGCTGGGAATGGAAATGGACAAATCAACAAACAATTTTTGCGGCCGCAAAAAAACAAAAGTGCAAGCAATCAGAACACAATACAAAATACAGCGGACTACAGATGTAGATACACATGCATCAACATAAGATACAGGCCACAGAAAAATGTATCTTTTTGTGCCTGCTGGCAGGCCCCAAAGTGTTGTTAACAGATTGATTTCGAAAATGATAATGTGCTTTAGCCAGCTCGTTGCCAAAGCCGCAAAGCCTCCAGAAACAAGTAGCAGAAGCAGCAGCAGCAGCAGCAGCAACAACAACAACAACAACAACAACAACAATGGCAACAATGGCAACTGGCAACATTCACAGACCATTTGGCGGCTTAAGGTTCGCATTGGGGTTATCGCCTAATCGCATCGCATGCCACCAGGCCGCGTTTGCCCTTGCCCTACGTTTTCGGCATCGGTTTCCTTGTCTTTGGCTTGTTTTTATTTTATGTATATATATATATCTATATATATATTTTATGCTGCCTCTGTCTCTCTACCCCGAGAGCACAATCATTTTTCAATAAACAAACAATTTCATGGGCGGCTTGTCTTTTGCCAAATCGGATCTAAGCCTCAATAAGCAGCCAGCGACAAGACGCACTTCCTGCCCAGAGAGAGAGAGCTCTTACAGTCGCCCAGCTGATGGCTATCGGCTCAAAGGCTGTTGCTTGTTCGGGCATTAAGCTATCTGATTACACTGTGCTGCCGAATTCGGGTGCTCGAAACAAACGCACAGCAATTAATTGTGGCAGCAAAAACCGTTTTCATTTTGATTTGACAATTTAAAGCAAATATTTCCAAGTTGCATGACGAATAGTTCGGTGCAGATTTGCAGATCTATGTTGGATAGTGTTACTACTGATTGATTTAGGTGAGCTTTGTTAACTCAATTGATTAATAATTGCTTGCGCTTAAATGTATCTAGCAGATACGTGACCCGCGTTTGGCTCTCGATACAAACGCAATATCCTGACAAATTTCAAGTCAAACAAATGGCTAAAACGAGATCCGCAGAGTAATTACAACCGAAAGCAAGCCATAAAGAACGGGCCAAGAACTAAAACGGGGCGAAAGAGTCAGCTTAGGGGTTACAAGGAAACAAAGGAGCTATGCAGCTGCCAGTGTGTGTGTGTGTGTGTGTGTGTGTGAGTGTCTCTCTCGGTATGGGTGTATGTGTGTGCTGGCAGACAAATGAAAAATTAAACAATATCCTAGCTGCCTGGAGCTGGCTGGCACTGTTGCTGCTCTGGCAACGAATTGCCAAATTTAACTGAAACATTTATTCTGCAGAGAGCACTAAATTATTCGTGCGCTTGACTTGCCAGCCAAAAGATACGAATACGATTGCGAATGCGAATGCTAGTACGAATTTCGAATGAATGCACTCAGCACTCAACAGTGTAGCTTGGTTGTTCGTCTTTGTTTGTATTCATGTGGCAAATCGGCGACATTATCCTCATAGTCATCCCCATACTCATCAGCATCAACAGCTGCGACTGCGACTGCGACTCGTGCCAAAAGTCATAAAAAAAAAGCCAACAACAGCAGCAGAAAAAAAAATGTAAACAAAAGATACGGAAGCTACACGACTTGGCGCCTTTCATTAATATGCGCAAATTATAACGAGCTGGAAAAAGGAGAAGGCAACATTCAGAAATGAACGAACAAAACATACCCTTTCCATAAGGCGAAAGCGGCTAAGTTGAGGCAAATTATTAAAAATTATTCATCTCTTTTGTAGGCCTCTGTCTGCCCAAATATCATGAGCATACCTTTCTTAGCCGCGACTTTACAGGGTATACCATAAGGAACTGTCAGTTCTCTGTCAGTTCTCTGTGCTCCTGTGTCGAAGTGTCTTTGTGTTTGTTTATTGTGTGTGTGTGTGTGTGTGCTGACAGACAACAACTTCATTTACTTGGCTGGCGTTGGGCATTCGTTTTATTCGTTTTACTCGTTTCATTCGTTTCATTCGTTACATTCGTTTTCATTGTCGTTTGCCGCTTTCGCTCGTTTTTCGTTTTCGCCAACGTAAGCGCTTTTAATTTTCAGCTTGCATGCACAAAAGTATGCAATATGTTTTTTGCTCGACCCCATCTTCCCGCACACACACACACACACCGGCAAGATGCAATTGCACTTATGCATGCATGACATCCAGCTGTCCCACTCTTTCACACACACACTCACACGCACGCATTGTGTGGCCGACAATGGCTTACATAAATTTTAAGCTCCATTAGCAAAATGTTACAGCCACCGCACCCGAGGCGACGTGTGCCAAGTGTGTGTGCTGGTGTGTGTGTGTGTGTGTGTGTGTGTGACATGGTGTGCGTGTGTGTAAAGTTCAAGTGCAACAAAAGTTGGTTATTGTGCTCGGTCTGGTCCATTATATGAAATGCATATTACATGGTATGGCAAATTTTGGACATTGAAGAAAACTTTTGCTTACCTAAGGCGAGTCCTGGCTAATTTCTACATAAATTAGCAGAAGTGTGTTTATGTGTGCGTGTGCGTGCGTGCGTCCGCATGTGTGTGTGTGTAAAATACAGTAAGTGTAAACGTTGCCTGGAGATGGCTTAAATAACAAAGATAAGAGTCGAGCAAATCCAGAAGCAACCTTCAATTTGTTCAAAGTTCTGCAAATAGTTTTACAGTCCAAGGCTCTTGAAAGTAAATGCAATAAACCCTATTTAAACCCATAATTCCTGGCCTTTATGCGTTTTAACTAAACATACGTATTCAAATTATTGATTGCTATTAAATTCCTAGAACTCAGTCTAGGTACAAATTTTTTGTTGCTTTCGGTTTCTGTGGAAAATTTGGCAAAACCTGCTAATGAAGCAGCAGCAACCCAGCCCAATTCTCTGACCTGGCCAGAAGCACAAACAACACAAAATACTCAGCTCGGCTAATTGCAAATAAATTAAGTTGGCTTTTAATGGCTTAGGCCGGCAAAGGCTTTCCATGCAAAACTCAACAGAATACGCAGGCAAAGAAAAATAATTACTCTAAGTTGAAGTCGTGGCCAACGTGCGGCAGCATCAAAATCAATTCGCCAAACATTGAAATGAGTTGCGGAAACTATAACTTAGCAGTCAGATACAGATACCCCCCTTGCCTAAAATAGTGGGGGCGAACGGTGCTAGAGGGGGGGGGGGGGTAAATGTTGGTAACATGAGCTTGGGCGGCGCACAATGAATACAAATTGCTTGGTAAATAAACAACATCTCAATAAGGAGCAAATTACTGACGCCATCCAGCGAAAAAATAAACATGCACACAGACACACACGCACACACACAACTATATAAATACACACATATAAATATAATCACACACACACGCGCACACATATAGAAAGAGAGAGAGAGAGAGAGGGGGGGATCGAGGTTAGGGAAAATCGCGCACTGCATAACAATAGCAACAATTTGGTTTTGAGCGTTGGTTTTGCGGGTGTGTGTGTGTGTTTGTTTGCCTGGATGCGTGTATGTGTGCGCATGTGTGTGTGTGTGGGGCGCTAATGAATATAATGGCGTTACATAAATGGCGGCTTGGCCCCAGTTTCGAGAGCTAGCAACGTTTCTAGATATTGCCATTGCTGGCATTGTTGTTGTTGTTGTTGTTGTTGTTGTTGTTGGCATTGATGTGTGGGAAAATGTTCCATACACAAGCAATCGCAAATAGTCTACAAGAGTGAGAAGGAGATTGAGCGTGAGCTTGAGCGTGAGCGTGAGCGAGACAGAGGGAGATAGAGTGCTTGTGTAATTGTGTGCGTGGGGGAGAAAGGCAAATAATGAGCGTAAATCATGGTTTAACGATAAACACAATACAATACAATACACACGAAACGATATATGGGCAGCATGAGTTCCATTGAAATTCATGTGTACCGCAAATGTTTGGCTCGAAGAGTGGGCAAAAATTAATTAAGGTGCTGCGAAAACTGTTTTGACAGCAACAACAATGTAAATTAACGCCAACGAAACCCATCCAAACATTGTAGATAACTTAAACTGGATTACAATTTTTTACCGAAAGAGGTAGTTACTTCATTTTAATTTAATTATAAAAGCTTCAAAAACGGTTGCTAGACAAAAGGTTTAAGTGTGCTTTCATCTCTACGTTTTGTAAATAAATCATAAAGTGGAGAACAAGAGCTTTTATGGCGCTTTCAGCCTCAACTTTTGCGCAATCCATAAATGAAATAAGGAAAATAACGACTGAAAAACAAGCTGTAAGAACTTAACAATCTGATCGAGAAAATATGTAGCGGGCATACCCGTAACTATCATATAGACATAGGTGAAAATTTACCACCCCCATAACTCGGTCAAAAATCATCGGATTTTCATAAAGTTTGGCTTTTTGTCCATGGTTTAACCTCTTAATCAATTTGGCATCTAAATCTGACAACACTATTCTTGGTCAAAATTCATGTGAAAATGGTACCCTTAAATATCCTATTTAGACATAGGTCGAAATTTCCTACCCCTATAACTCGGTCAAAAATTATCATATTTTCATAAAGTTAGGCTTTTTGTCCATGGTTCGACCTCTTAATCAATTTGGATCCTCAAAAGTCCTATTTAGACATAGGTAACTTCAAATATTCTATATAGACATAGGTCAAAATTTCCAACCCCCATAACTCAGTCAAAAACCATCAGATTTTCATAAGGCTTGCATTTTTGTTCATGGCTTGGCCACAAGATCAATTTGCATCTAAATCTGACAACATTAAAATTGGTCAAAATTCATGTGAAAATGGGATCCTCAAATATCCTATATAGACAAAGGTACCTTCAAATATTCTATATAGACATAGGTCAAAATTTCCCACCCCCATAGCTCGGTCAAAAATCATTCGATTTTAATAAAGTTTGGCTTTTTGACCATGGTTTGACCTTTAGATCAATTTGGCATCTAAATCTGACAACACCATTCTTGGTCAAAATTCATGTGAAAATGGTACCCTCAAATATTCTATATAGACATAGGTCAAAATTTCCTACCCCCATAACTCGGTCAAAAATTATCAGATTTTCATAAAGTTTGGCTTTTTTTCCATGGTTTGACCTCTTAATCGATTTGGCATCTAAATCTGACAACACTATTCTTGCTCAGAATTCATGTGAAAATGAGATCCTCAAAAATCATATTTAGACATAGGTACCTTCAAATATCCTATGTGGTCAAAGGTCAAAATTTCCAACCCCCATAACTCGGTCAAAAATCATTCGATTTTAATAAAGTTTGACTTTTTGTCCATGGTTTGACCTCTAAATCAATTTGGCATCTAAATCTGGCAACCCTATTCTTGGTCAAAATTCATGTGATAATGGTACCCTTAAATATCCTATATAGACATACATACATAGGTCGTATCCTCCAAAGTTGAAAGCAAAGCATAAATTCATTAACATATATAGCTCAAACATGATATATACGTATATACATGCTCACGTATATGCATATTTAACTCAAAAATACATAAAATCTTACATACATACATAAAAGCACACACATATGTACATACATAGATACTTATATGGAACAAAGTATACAAAAATACAGGTATTTTGTCCGTGTACATATAAGTATACTTTCATACAACCGTTTTTCGCTAATTAACCATTGTTGCGGGTGATATTTCCTAAAGTTCTTAAGTTCTTATGTAGAGCTTTAAAAATAAGTAAACAAAAAAGTTTCATACAAACGTTTTACTCGAATTTTTCGTGTATCCTCATCCTAAGAGGTAACTACAATAAAAATTTCAGCTTCCCAGCTCTTACGGTCAGGACAAACAATTTTATATTTAGAGATAACTTAGCCTTTTAAAAGCTAACGAGCGCTGTCAGCATATTTCATCCCCAATTCCCTTCGGCGCGGGCCTATTACGATTATTTGATAGCCCAAACTAATTAGGCCAACAATTGTCTTCGCTGACGAACCGGCGCAACAATTAATTATTAATGCAATGCAATTTTTAACGCAAGCCCAGCCAAGAGAACACACCTAGGGGAGAACTGGAAACCAGACCGAAAACTACAGTATTGCCTAGTTTAACGTCTAGTTGAACTGTTGAGTGCGAGGAGGGGGGGAGGGGGGGAGGGGCTCCGGGCTGGGTCTCGCATGCCCGGCGGCGGTCAGTACTTAAAGCTGCATGCGGATGTTTTTTGTTTTCCTTTCATTTTCCATACAGTTTTTCCATTTTTTGTTTTTGGCTTTTTATGTTGCCCTGGGGAGCGCTGAAGTAATTGTTGCGCTTGCCACGCCCTGCGGCCGCCCATGCACAGCGCGCATTAAAGTCACGCCGGGAGCAGAGGGTCAGAGTGCAAATCCCAAGCACAATCCCAATCCCAGTCGTGGCGAGGTGCGGCGAATGTAAAGCGCGAAAAAGTCCGGCATATTTTCTCATTTTGCTGAAAATGGGAGTGAATCCCCGAGTTCGTAATAGTCAAATATTTTTTCATTTTGCTTGCGTTCCAGCTCTGTTTGTAATAGCATAAAAGTTGCGCATTTTTTTTGTGGCCAATGATTTGAGCGCAGCTCCTGTTATCGGGTCTTAGTTTCGGGATTTGGAAAATCAATTTAAATTGTATTGTAGAATTTTACAAAATCAAATCGTATGCATAGTTTGGCTTATTAAATTCTTAGCCTCAATCGAAAGCGATGCATGCGATGCAGGCAACAGGGATCGCTGCCCTCCCGGCGCAACCCGGGAGTGCTTTGCATGGACATCTTATGAACTTTTACAGCTCCATTATATGCAAATGATGAAAGCAAGAAAACAAATATTGCTACCTCGGGCGATGGCCACAGCCACACACACACACACACACACACACACACACGCGCACATAAACGCACAGCAACACACACGCACAACATGAAAGGCATTGTTTGGCTCTTGGCTGCTGGCTGTGGGCAGGACATGGAACGTAGGTCACAGGATGTGGTGCGAGGCTCATATGCAGACATTTACATAAGCAAACAGCTTCTGCTTTTATGTGGCAGCGGCAACGGCAGCGGCAGCTCGACGCAGTCCCAGCAGACATGCCAGGCATCCCGGCGTGCTGGCATCCTGACATCCTGCCTCTATCCTGCACGAACTACTAATAAACCAGCAACAGCAACAACAATGGCAACGGATATTAAGCTGAAACTGCCCCGAGGACAACAGCCACACAACAACAACAACAACAACGACAACAACAAAAAAAAAAACGAGAAGACGATGCTGACTTGGGCCAAAGACCAAAAGTGACCGACATTAGAAGTGGGCCCGGTCCTGGTCCTGGTCCTGCCTGTGATCCTGTTGCCATTTCCATTCGCATTGCCCGCTTCAATAGGTCCTTCGCATGCTTATCAACTGATAGCTTAAACAAGCAGCCCCCGGTGTTAGCACGCAGCCTCCCCTCCCCCTCCCCCCAAAACCCCCGCCGGCCGTGCAGCAACAGTTTTGGGAATTCCTTGGAGCTGTCGAAAAGGGTAAATTGCCATTCAAAGTTGCCGGCAAATCATTTGCCGGCCATGTCAGCGCCCCATTTCCAACTGTCAACCGGAACTTTGTCATCATAATCAACATAATCAAATTTCGTTGCCCCAAAATGTATGCAACAAAGTTTAGTTTTTCGACTCGGCAACAATTATGCGGCGACTGTCACATGTGTTGAAGTTTTTTCCAGCTGCCCTCGGCTGCCAGTTTTTTCCTTTTTTTTTTTTTTGTGCAAATTTAATCACTTAACCCCAATGAAGTATAAGAATGGCGAAAAACTTTTTCGAACCGACAAAACTTGTCACTGGATGAGGCTGTAAGAAAGCGCCAAGGCAAGCGGCAGGGGGAAAGGTGACAAGGGGAAAAATTGATTTTTCACTTGGACGAGGTCGCAGCATGAGCATATTAATGCCGCCACGCCCATTCTGCCCACGCTCAGCACAAGTTTCGCATTGTGTTGCTCTTTGTGTGTTGACATTCCCGTTGTAGTGTGTGCGAGTGCATGTGCGTGTGTGTGCGTGTGCGTGTGTGTGTGCCCAAATGACAAAGTTACTTAAATTACCAGGCAAAACTTTAGTTGCGCTTACTTTGCCCCAGCTTCAGCCCCAGCCCTGGCATCGACATCGGCATCGAGCTGGTGCTGACTCTTAAGCAGAATTAACGAGTGGAGAGTTGGTTTTCCTTTCACATTTTCATTGTTTTCATTGCTTTTCTTCTCTGTTATTTCTTTTCTTTGCGCCAGTGCCAAAAGTCAAAAGCTGCCATTGCAGGCATTTCAGCGAGCCATGCAACCCAAATTCACTTTAAGAGCAAACACACACTCAAACTTTCCATATCTTTATATGTATATGGCATGCTGTATGTAGAGCACATTCCACATGCGCATGCAAACAGTCTGCAGTTGCTTAACTTGTTATACCCCTTATAATTTTGACATAAAATGAGAGAGAGGCAACGACTTAAGGTAAATACAAAATTTTCCAGCTCCTTGAACTAAGTAAACTGGAGAAAATAACCCGGCCTCGCCCGGGCCAAGTGAATAATCTTTCAAAATGCAAATGTTCTCGAATCGTTTGTGTAATTCGCGCCAATTCAGGCATAAATATCTTATTATCAGCATTCACTAAATAAATGAACAAAACTAAATATTGATTTAGCTAGAGGAGTAGAAGTCGGTCGAAAGCTGTATGAAAAGCTATTGTTAACTTTAACTATTGTCTTGAGGGATATAAGGATATGCTTGACTGTGCAAAGTAAAATATTTCCTCTTGCCTTAGTATACATCCAAGTATGTGCGTATCCTTGCTGCGGCTTGCTCCTTGAGCTACTCTCAAGCTCAAGAATGTGTTTCACTTGCACTTGATGCATCTCGGACCAAAGTTGTTGCCTTTTGTTGAGTGAGATTGTTTTTGTGGCTTTCAATGCACTTTTATCTGCTGCCAGATCAACGCCTTCGATACAATTTTCCAATTACCTGTGTACACATTTAGGGAAGACAAGTTCCGGCAATTTGCAGATATTTTGTTAAATTTAAACAACAAAAGCGTGCACAAATATTTTTAAAATGTATCTACAAAAGAATCTATGCACATGAAGTTCTGAAATATGTTTGGCATTTTCAATTAAATTAAAGAAAAGTGGAACAAACAAATATATTTCATTCAATATTGCTGCTGAAAGAAGAATATTAAGGTGTACTAAAAAAGATTTAATATATATAAGCAGCATACTTGCTCTAAAAAAGCTTTTAAGTGCTGGCATATATTTTTTTCATAATAGTTTTACATTTGTTTTAATTTTTGTTGTTTCTATAAACTGCATTTTTGTAATCCTTTAATTAATGTAATTACTTTTGCTCTCTCTGTTGTGCCAGGTATTTTTATTTTGCTTGACTTTTGCTGCTCTCAAGCTTTTAAGGAATGTGACATTGCATTTCATAAGTCTTGTTGTAGAACTTTTTTTTGTTTTTGTTGCCAGGATACCCTTTCGCAGTCCTTTGGCTGCTATCTGGTGGACTGTTGAAGGGTCTTCTGCTTGGAGATGCATCTACTGTGCTCATACAATAATATCCTTTCACATTTTATTACACTTGTAATGTGCAACGATTGGTTGCTGTCTCTAGTTCAAGAAGCAGAAGCGGCGGCGGCAACCGAAGGTCCTTCAGCATCCTTAGAGGCAGCAGAGTGAGCAGTCAGTCCGCATTGTTGTTGTTGTTGCTGTTGCTGCTGTTGTGTATGTGCCTTGGGGACTTTAATAATATAAGACACGCACAAAGACCCACATGTGCCGAGTAGGTGGCAGTTTATCTCTAAATGTGTGTGTATCATTGTCAATATTGACAATAAACAAGTTTGCCATAAAATGTAACACCAGACGAGCTGAGGCGAGGAGAGGCGAGGCGAGGCGCGTTGAGTGCAGTGGAATGGAGTGGAATAGAGTCGAGTCGAGTCGAGTCGAGTCTAGTTTAGTTGAGCTGCCTTAAGTGGAGCGGCGCATTCAAGTGCTACATACACTAGACTACAAGCTATATACACATAAATCAGGGCACTCAATCGAGCTAAAGTTAACCGTGCCCAATCCACATGGCGTCATCATTTGTGTCATCACGTTGACTTATTAATCGAGTATACTATATAACATTATATACATATATCTGGCACATTATATATCATGCTTACATAAGTATTATGGCCGAGTTGAGCGCTGTGCACTTTTGTAAATTAAAAAATAAAAAATAGCAGAAGGGAAAATAAATAAAATGTCCCTGACTCGATGATAAAATGTTATTATAAATTATATTAAAAATACATAAATTTTGCGGCATTATAAGCGCAGAGAGAGAGAGAGAGAGAGAGAGAGAGAGAGAGAGAGAACGAAGCCTATTTAAGGGCCAGGCAATCAGTCATTCGGCCAACGGGTTGACATTTATGCTGGCCAACAAACAAACTTTTATAATTAATTAACATTACAATAACAACAGGTCCGTTCTGTTCACGCACTCCACGCCAGGCAATTTGCTTAAACATAAATCAATCATGAGCGGGTCACATTAAAAATTAAAGCATACGCAAGCGTGAAAGCCCTGTAAATGGATATGCGAACCAATTTAATATTGTTAATATTTTGTTGCATTTTCAGATTTCACAGCCGGACTGCGTCTGGTCGAGGTGCGCATACCGAACTACGTGATTAAGGGCGCCACAGCACAGCTGGAGTGCCTATACGATCTGGACGGCGAGGCGCTCTATTCGGTCAAATGGTACAAGGATGGCAATGAGTTTTATCGCTATGTGCCCAGGGATAATCCGCCGGCGCAAACGTTCCGTTTGCCAGGTGTTGCTGTCGATGTGAGTATGCCTGCCAGAAATGACCAAAACAAAAAAATATAGATATACCCACGTTGGGCGCCATTGCTTTCGAGAACGTTGCCTGCTTTGCGGCGCAGCCAGACAATAGAGCTCACTAAGCCCAGCGCTCGTCACGGTCTGCCGCCCCCGGGACTTGTTTCTTGTGGTTCTAGCCTGTACTTAAAATGAACTGCAGCAGAAGAGCTGTGTTTATCACGGCGCCCAACGACTGCACCTTGGAGTCGAGTCGAGAGCAGCTCCCCACAGAAAGCTTGTGTTTCGGGCAAGTCAAGCCTCAGCCCTGAAGTGGCAGCCGTTGTTGTGTTTTATAGAGTTTGCAACTTAAACTTAGCACGCACCCAATGATAGTCTAGAATAAAGCGGCCAAGCCACGCCCAAAACTTGCCAAATCGAACTATGATCGTAGAACCTGGACTGGCAGGAACAATAAAAGTGGCGCACTTAAATGCCATTGCTCCATTATTTTTGCCACTAAAACTTTGGCACGTAATATGCGCTGCACGTTACAGGTTAGCCCACGGTTACCTGGCTACAATACCCAGCCCCTCGCGCCGTCGCACCTCTCCCCTCGCCCAACCATTACCAAAAATTGTACGCATAGAAGCACACACACACACACACACACTCGTTGGAGGGGCGCACTTCCAGTGCTGCTAAGCGCCTCGCTGAGTTCGAGATAAGCACGTGAGCACACGGCAGACACAGACAAAGAGTCATAAACCCGAACAGTGGAGCTTGGCTAGAACGAACCACACTAATCGTCTGCCGAAAAAGTGAAAACTGCTTGGCATGCCAAGTCCTGCATGTATGTACTCCCACGCATCCTGTTCAGTTCCTGAGCTGGAGTGCAATAAATTGTTCAAGTTGCGCTTTTCGCTGGAGCTGGGCGTGGCCGAACGTGTCTATAATGCGCATTATAACAACCGAGGGGCACACACACACGTGATTGCTGGCGGTCTTCTCAGCTTTGATGTTGGGCCGCAGATAAAACGCGAAACATGTTGCAAGTAGAGATAGCAGCAAGAGTTACTTTTGGCCGGCAGCCAATGCTAATGGTTATATCCAAGTCCATTGGCGGATATTGTTTTAGCATAATCGATTCAAGTGACTGACGTGACGGCGGGCCAGCAACTTTTTAGTTTGTAGTTACGTAGTTGGGGTTCTGTTTGGATTTCGTTTTGTTTTATTGCAGTTGAAAACAGTTGGCTGCTTAGACGTGAGCTTCACCTGAGCGAGTGTGAGTGTGTGTGAGTGTGTGTCTGTTTGTGTGTGCTAGGTAAACTATAAATTAGGTTAAGGCAACAACAGCAGCAGCAGCAGGAGCACAATGAACACAAACGTATAAAAAATGCGCAATAAAAGATAACAAAGTGCACTTTTCGTTGGCCAGATAAACAACAACAAAACACAACAAAAAAAAAAAGAAGCGAAACCCCTTTTCGTAACTGGCAACCGCCAGCGGCTGGCCGCTTAATGGCTTAAAGTTCAAGTGAAATATTTGCCTAACGTTCGCACGGACTGACCCTTAAAGTCCGGCGGACAACTTAAAGAGCAGAAACATTGAAAAGGCATTTTGTGCCGGTTCTCAAAAACAATTACGTTACATTAACGTCCAAAGTGGCCATCGTCCATCGTTCATCGTCCATCGTCCATTGAAACTGGCAACTGGCAACTGCCAATGTCTGCGACATGGCCGAGACGGACTCGAAGACGGACGAACGACATCCTTTGCTCTTACAACTTTTGCCACTTTTCGCTGCTGTTTCTCCTGCTTCTGTTGCTGGGTTTCATTTTTCGCTGCTCGCATTATTTTTATTTTCGCTGCTGCTGCTTTACTCATTCAACAATTTTTAATTGCAGTTGCACAACTCGAGCGATGCGATTGTTAACCTGCACAACGTCAATCTGCAGTCGGCGGGCCGCTTCCGGTGCGAGGTATCCGGCGAGGCGCCATCCTTCCAAACGGTCACCGAGCACGGCGACATGGTTGTTGTATGTAAGTATACCCAATTGCCATTGCCAATAGCTTTGGACATCACAACTGTGTGTGCACATAATTCAACAAAGTCAGGCGAAAACTTATAATTCTAATTAGAAATTGGGAACCAGGCTGTGGCTTTGGCAACGATTCAACTTGGCCACAGAAAGTTCCCTTGAAGTGGGAATTGTGGCTCGAGAATGCAAGTGTGTAATCAACTCTTAGTCCAAGTCTTAGTTAACAGCTGTACTTATTATTTACATTTTTCTTTAGTTATTCAAATCTAATTGATTTTTAATTGATCAGCTGAATAAAGATCAACTGGGATGCAATTCAAGCTAACTAAGAATAGTTAACCTTGTATATCTCCAATAATTGAAGTGGGAATTGAGTCTGAGTCCAAGTCTTAGTTAACAGCTGTACTTATTATTAACATTTTTTTATTAATTCAAATCAAACTGATTTTTAATTGATCAACTGAATGAGAATCTTAACTTTAATGCAATTCAAGCTAACTAAGAATATTTATCTCCAATAATTGAAGTGGGAATTGCAGCTTGGGAATTGCAGCTTGTAATCAACTCTGAGTCCAAGTTTTAGTTAACAGCTGTACTTATTATTAACATTTTTTTATTCATTCAAATCTAACTGATTTTTAATTGATCAACTGAATGAGAATCTTAACTTAAGTGCAATTCAAGCTAACTAAGAATATTTATCTCCAATAATTGAAGTGGGAATTGCAGCTTGTAATCAACTCTGAGTACAAGTCTTAGTTAACAGCTGTACTTATTATTTACATTTTTTTTAGTTATTCAAATCTAATTGATTTTTAATTGATCAGCTGAATAAAGATCAACTGGGATGCAATTCAAGCTAACTTAGAATAGTTAACCTTGTATATCTTTAATAATTTGCAACTCGCAACCTTTGTTGTCTAGTATTCCAAGTTCTAGTATTCCAGGTTAATTTACTGCACCTCAGTAGGGCAAATTGAATTGTTCATTTGCCCGCTGCTCAAGTGTGTGCTCAAGTGTTTGGCTGCATTTGACGTGGCTTTATTTGATTTCATGTTTATAATAAGCTTAGCTAAACTCAACTAAACTCCGATGTTGTCCCCCTGAGCGGCCTTTCTGCGTTAACCTGCCAAAGCTCAGCATCTAACTCAATTTTGCAACTGTCTGTCTGTCTGTCGTCTGTCTTGTTCAGCAATTTCCTGGGGGGGTTGTAGAACAATTTTGAAGACGTCGCCGCGACCAACTCGAAATGCAAACAAAACAACATTTGGAAGTTGCTTTAAGTGCGGGAACTACATACTACATAAGTGCTTGCCGGGCTCGCATCCAGTCAGGATTATTGCCTTGGACAACGAGTCACACGTGGCAGCCAGGCAGCCGGAACGCTTTGAGCTGGCGTTGACATTTCGTTTGTTCAATTATAAACTTTTGCGTGGGCATGTACACAACTTGCCATCTCTTTCGCCCTTCGACAGGGCTGGGCTGGGCCGGGCTGGGCTGGGCTGGGCTGTTGCTTTGTCTTTGTTCTGACGCGCTTTTGTTGTGCTTTGTTTTGGCTTTTTGTTGGCCATATTGTGCGCTGCCTGTTTGGCTTTCAATCAAAGTTTTTAAAAGCTTCAACAACACACAACTGCTCGCATATGCCACAGCTCCGAGTCCCGAGTGCCCAGCTGCCACTATTCAGCGCTCGCTGCGCCCACAGATGCCGTTAGCCCTCTGGCAAAAAAAAACAGCCATTTCCGTTTCCGTTCGCATAGTTTTGCTCAGCACTGATTTATAGTCTTCAAGCGGGTATTAGAACTTTGTCATGAAGCTCAGCCATCCTGGCAGGAAGTATCACCAAAGCTGAAGCTTTGTCTTTTTTACTGTTTTCTATTAGTTTTCCAAATGTTTGTCTGTTTTTGGGTGCTGTCTGGAGTCCAGTTCGTGATCAACGGATTAGAGAGGCCTTTTTAGGAAACCAATTGGAAATATATTTTAAAGACTTGGAATCAGTAACAAGACCGTAACAATAATTTCCTAGAGTTTACATTGTTTCTGGCGATCTGATAAGCTATTAACATTTAAATAACATATAACAGCTATGCTAGAATAACAGAACTCTAAGCCAGTTAAATATATACAAATGTTGTTTGGAAAAAATCAAATATTTCCAAAACTGTTGCGTTGGGTTCTGTCTCGAGGCCAGTTTAGTGATCAGCGGATATGACAGGCTTTTTTTAGAAAACCAATTGGAATATATTCCAATGATAGGACATTAACATTTCCCTCAAATAACATATAACAGCTATGTTAGAATAACAGCACTCCAAGCCTGTTAAATATATAGAAATGTTCCTCGGAAAATGTGAATTATTTAATATTAGTTTTCAAAATCTTTTGGGTTGGATGCTTTCTGGAGTCCAGCTTAGTGATCAGCGGATTAGACAGGCCTTTTTAGAAAACCAATCGGAATATATTCCAAAGGCTTCGAAGCAGTAACAATAGTTATGTAACAACAATAACAATAATTTCCTAGATCTTAAATTGTTTCTGGATATCTGCTAAGACATTAACATTTAATTTAAATAACATATAAGAGCTATGTTAGCATAACAGCACTCTTATCCTGTTAAATAGCAAAGGCAAAGGCGCTGTTCAGCCTATTTATTCTTGCTGCCCGTGTAGGGTATTAACATTTGCGATGCGTCAAGTATGGATTTCGCCTTCATTTAAATTTTATTTTTATTTCACTTGTTTTCTCTTCTTCAGTTTTTTTTTTGTGCAATTTTATCAGCAGTCTGTCAGTGCATCAGCGGCTGGAACTTTTATTGAATTTCCGGCTGGGCGCCGGCGACTTTGTTGTTGATGCTGTTGTTTTTGTTGTTGTTGTTGTTGGTTTGGGTTTGGTTTATTATGGTATTTTGGGGCTTGCAGCGGTGTTTGCGGGCAGGAGATGGAGCTGACATTACGATGGCCTGTCTGTGCCTGCAACTAGCCGTAAATTAAATTCTGCACAGCTTGACTTCGTTAGCCTGGACGAGCAGCAACTAACCAGCTTGATGTCGCGCCTCTTCTCTTACAGCTCTGCCGGATCAGGGACCGCCGAAAATAATTGGGGGACGTCCGCGTTATCAAATTGGCGACTGGGTGCGCATCAATTGCACCTCCGGCCGCTCCAAGCCAGCTGTCAGTCTGTCCTGGTTCGTCAACGGCGAGCCCGTCGAGCCGCAAAAGCTGCGAAAATTCGAGACCATCGTATCGGGCCGCGAGGGCCTCGAGACCTCCGTGCTGGGCCTTCAGTTTCGCGTGGAGCAGCAGCATTTTCGCAACGGCGACATGAAGCTAAAGGTGAGTCGCTTGTCCAGTTCTTGGCCAAATTCAATGGCTCATTGTTTGTTTTTAAACCGAATTGCAGTGTGTGGCGGCGCTTTCGACCTTCTACTGGCGCAGCAACGAGGAGTCCGTCGAGGGCGACCGGCCGCAGAAGGCGCCGGTTTTGGAGTCGCGCGAAAGCGACAGCGCCTTCGCCAGCAACTCGCGCGCCGATCCGGTGCAAGGTATGTCATACCGGGAATTATTTGTTACCAAACTCTTATCGCTTTTCATTCAATCAAACGCAGCCAGCAAAACGGACTCGCTCCTAATGGCCCGGGCGCCCAGTGCGCTGCTGTTGCTGGCGCTGGCCACGGCCGCCACTCTGGCCGGCGTCAGCTGCGGCTGCGGCGGCGGCGGCGGCGTTATATCCTGGCCAGCGTCCACGCACAGCAAGGCCGGGGCCCGAGTAAATCGCGATTCGGTCAAAGATATTGTTGTTGTTGATCTCGCTAATGGTAATGATAAGGCCAAAGATAAGGTCAGAGTTAAAGATAAGCGCAATAAGCAGCTCGAGTTGCTGGCCGCGGCCAAGCAAAAGCTCACAATGTTTCTGCGCCAGCTGCGACGCTCAGCGAGCGACGCGTCGTCAGCGGCAGCAACAGCGGCTGTTGCAGCAACCGCGCAGCGGCGGCAGATGCTGTTGTCTGCGCGGTAGCTGCATTAAGCTGGCCGCCCATGCATTCAGCCCCGCCCATTTTTCCACTGAATTTCCGTCTTCGCTACGCAGAAAATAAAAATCAAATATTGCAAACTTTACGTGCAAATTGCAAAAAAAAAAAAAAAGAAATATAAGAAAAAAAAGAAAGTAGAAAAAACGAACGCTGCTAATTTATTTATGTCGTTAACAAAAGCTTTCTTGAATTTAATTTGTATAAGAAAAACCATATTTATATGCATATAAAATTATTTAAATTTAACAAAAAGTATATACGTATATATATTTTAAATAAGCGTCACAAACCTGTTTTTAGCTGGGAAAAAAACAAAATTGTTAAGCGTATTTAAATGGAAAACAAGTTATGCATAAAACTGTACATAGTTAATAATTAATATGTGTATTGTATGTTATTAATTTATAAGTATTTCCACACAATGAGATAAAGCGGCGCTGCACTAAAAATACAAAAAAAAAAAAACAGAACATGAACATGAAAAAAAAATAAAAATAAAAAGCAAAAACATGAAAACAAAGGAAAAGCTCAACAGATCGAACAGAATCAATGTAGGGCATTGCAAATAACGAGTTTAACGAAACAAAAATATATATATTTAAGATAAATGAATATATACATATATACATATATGTATTGAAATTAAAATAGTTTTAAGCATTCTATAGCTAATAATAATAATAATACAACTAAATAGATTAAATAAGCACAGTAATTTTCAATGGAATTTTAAACAAACGCAAACATTTAACTGCCATTTGATGTACACGAGTGCAAACATTCACACTTGATCTAATAAATAGTTAAGAGTTTAAATACGTTTATTTGGGCTAAAGAAATTCATTTTCAAAAATGTTGTTAAATGTTTTTCAATGCAATTTATTTACAATTAATGCACTCAACAAATTTGTATATTCACGCGAAGAGAAAAAGTTAAGAAAGAAAAATGAAATGAAATTTGAATGCATCTAATCAAATGTAGTATTTAAAAGCTGGTGACTGTCGAAAGGTCTTAAAACTAACAAAAACATATCGTAAATTTATAAATTGCCAAATTTTTTATGTGTATGTATGTATGAGAACTCAATTCAATTACACATGTATGTATGTAATCAATATACAAGGCCGTCGAGCGAAACCTATTTATAAATTAAGTGTACCATGTTCAAACTCTGTTCTCTGTCCGTTTTTGTATGTTCAGCAGCGTACCTATCAATTATTATTTCGAATCAACAAGATGAAAGAGAGAAAAAACTACTAATAACATTCCATGTTATTTTGCTGTCAAACAAAACAAAAAGCGCTATAAATGTTAACAGTTTAGTTAGACAAATTTAGAATCAACAACAGAGTCAAAACAATTAAACCAAAAAAAATAAATAAAAGAAGCAGAATAAAATGAAAACAATAGAGAAATATGATTGTGATTAAGCCTTATTGGAGAGTGGAAATACATTCAAACATTATAACAATTATAAATTTATGTAAATAGCCCGAGAGCAGCGCCATATCAAATGCTTTGTCTATTTATAATTATTATACCAATTTCAACATAAACACATATATAAACTTTGATATCCGATAACAATTGAAATTGTATGTGCGTTAAGCGAGAATTTTAATTTGAATTTTAATTGTCATAAATATATACATTTTATGTGTAAATACTTAAATTAAAACGCTAACTAAATTAGCGTTAAGATGTCAAAAGTGAAAACAAAGAGCAAAACATAAAATGAATGCGCCAATTTTAATATTAAGGGGATAAATTTACAATTAAATAAAATAGCAATGTGCAGACATTTAAATGCTAATTAAGTAGCACAGCATGTGTGCATGTGTATGTGTGGGCGAGTGAGTGTGTGTGTGCAATTAGATTTAAGCGTAGGCCGCATTAAGTGCATCAATGTGTAACTTTAATAAAAATCAATGTGCATTGTTGTCAACTGTAAACTGTAAACTGTTTTTAAGTCTCACTTACTTAATGTCATCGCTATAAAACTTAAACTGAAAATATTTTAATGACAAAATACGATCAAAAAAATCCACAAAAAAAAAAGAATCATATATATAAATGTGTCCTAATTGTAAGTGTAAATTATTTGTGAATTTAAAAACCAATCTTTAGGTGTATAAAAAACAAAACGTAAGATTATATGCATTCGAATATATACGACGAAATAAACATATAGAAAAAGCTGCATACTAAATATAAAAAAAAAAGAAGCCAATGCCATAAAGTAATCTAACTTGAATTTAACAACAACAAAACTAAGCTACAGCAACAAAAAGAAACGAAACTCTGTAAATATCTTTAAGCGAAACTCAATGAAAAATACGAGCATATGACACAACAAAATCTAACAAATTATTAACAAAAAGCAAAAATCTTGAAAAATAATTATTAATAAAACAAAACAAAAAAATAATTGTTTCAAAATCAAGCGATGACCTTTTGTCTACTAAATTTTGCAATGAATGTTAAGTAAATTTGCTCATTAGGAACGTTTCCTGCCTCCTTTCCAATAAGGCCCACTTTTGGCCCACTTTAAGGGAGCACACGGAAAATTGGGTAATTTTTGGAAAATATTTCAAATACGTGAAAACGGGCGCTGCGTACGTGACAGGAGGACCCAACGACTGCCCAGCAACAATAAAAAAGCGACAAGCCAAACCGTTTAGCAGTAAAAAGAGGAACGACAGGACATTCCATAGGTGAGGGACTTATCTACGATGTAAAAATTATATCGGAACTGTTCCAGCAACTACTTGTGCAGTTTAAAATTGTGATGACTCGCAAAAGAATTGAGTTAAAGCTCCTGAAGGTTTTATTTATATGCTTTTTATCCCAGTAAAAGGTGGGTAGGAGTTTCTCTCTGCCTTAGCCAGTGCAGGTGGCTGAGCAAGAGCTTAGCCCGCCCCTTGTGGTAACTGCTGTCTTATCCCTAAGACCCAGTGGCCTGGCCACTAATAAGCTGCCAAAAATAAGCGCATTTGATAAATAGATGACAAAAGCCAAACAAATTATAAGGACCAACTGCGTGGGTGCCAGCACATTTATTAGCCAACAAAATCTGCGCACAACAAATTGCCAAAAATGAGCAGACAGAACACCTGCCTGTCCCACCTGGCGCTCCCTCTAATGGCACGGAAAATCTCGCAAAAGCCAAATACTTACCATGACGTTGGTCAAGCGCCGTTTGCTGTGGCTATCAAATGTCACATAAATCAGATTTGTCATTTAATTACAACAACAATGCCAGCCAATTGGATGTGTGTGCGAATGTGCGAGTGCGTGTGTGTGTGTGTGTGGGTAAATTCGTTAAAGAAAAACCTCGTCTCAAATGGAGCTTAAGTTTAGCCTAAGCTGCTATTAGACAGACGTTTCGCCTGTCGCTCTATAAACATTCATTTTTTCTGCGTAATTTTCGTGCCACTTAAGCTTCGAGTCTAAGTTCAAATATGCGCTGTCTACTTTGCGGCTTTGCGGCGGGCTTCATGTCTATGTGTGAGTGTGGAAGACTTTTGCATATTAAGCTCAATTGTGTGCAGCTTAAAAGTTTTATGTTTGATCTCGCACAGATAAAACGGCATAAATTGCCGCACAGGTAAAGTTTTGATTGGTCCTTATGATAAGTTAAACTATGCATTCAACGCCAGACCTCAAGCTACGCAAGTGGCAATCAGCACTTGACAGGGACTGACTGTGGGCCAGGTGTGCAGCTGATAGCCAGCCTCAACTAGCTCAAATCAAATTGAATCCAATTAAAAAACGATTTTTAAGTAAGTATAACCCGTGTGTGTGTGTATGTGTGTGTGTATGTGTGTGTGTATGGGTGTATGTGTGCATTTATGTATATATATATATATATGGATTTATGTTTGTTTTCTTAATTGCTTAATTGTCGCTGTGCTGCAAATTTAAATAAAACGAATGTCTACCAAGTGCTCTACTCCTCGATTCTCAAGAATTCAAGTAGGCTCAGCAGCTTTTTATGCTTAGATAGTAGTGTAGTGCTAATTTTTGTTTTTTTTTGGTGTTTTTTTTTGTTGTGTTTTTTTTTGTGTGTATGTATGTATGTATGTATGTATGTATGTATGTATGTATGTATGTATGTATGTATGTATGTATGTATGTATGTATGTATGTATGTATGTATGTATGTATGTATGTATGTATACATGTATGTATGTATACATGTATGTATGTATGTATGCATATATGCATGTATGCATGTATGTATGTATGTATGCATGTGTGCATGTGTGCATGTATGCATGTTTGCATGTATGCATGTTTGCATATATGCATGCTTGCATGCTTGCATGTATGCATGCTTGCATGTATGCATGTATGTATGTATGCATGCTTGCATGTATGCATGTATGTATGTATGCATGCTTGCATGTGTGCATGCTTGCATGTATGCATGCTTGCATGTGAAACACCCTTTAAATGAATTTGAGCAAAGATCTTTAAAAATAAGTTTGGGGCCGATCGGAAGGTGTGTGCATGTACGCATGTATGCATGTGTGCATGTGAAACACCTTTTAAATGAATTTTAGCAAAAATCGAGTTTGAGGCCGATCGGAAGGTGTATGCAAGTACACATGTATGCATGTAATCATGTATGCATGTACGCAAGTATACATGTACGCATGTATGCATGTTTGCATGTTTGCATGTATGCACATATGCATGTGAAACACCATTTAAATGAATTTGAGCAAAGATCGTTAAAAATGAGTTTGAGGCCGAACGGATGATATACAAGAAAGTTTCATACAAACGTTTTTCGCAAATTTTTCACACATGCGAGTGGACTTTCCCGAAATGCCGCCTCCACAAAATGTAACTAAAGTGAACATTTCAGCTTCCTACCTCTTACGGCTTGGGCTGTACGTTGATCACCAATCAGTCGGTAAGTCAGTCAGTTAGGACATGTATGTAAAGAGATAGCTAGATCAAAACATTATCATTTGGTAAAAACTTGAGTTGAAAGGCGCTCAAGATAATCGTATGCCCTTTCTGGGTTCATTAAGTTTTATTCGCTGTCTGTATTTGAAGGCATTATCGCACTTTCTGTCCCACAACTTATGCTCTTTTTTTATCCATTAGCACTGTTTGTTTTCCTGCAATCTGCAAACAACACTCGGACAATGCCACGTGCCACCCTTGCACCGTCGATTTCCATGCAACACAGAAGTGCCACACAGTCAACACAATGTCATGTCTGCTTGCAGCTCGTTTTGGCCTTGCTTCAGTTATTCTTTGCTTTTCTTTTTGTTGTTGTTATCATTTGCAGCATTTGAAATGATTTGCAATAAAAAGTGTCTGTTGTTGGCCATTGGCCACACCCCATTGGCAAATTACGTGCTGCTGCTCTTTCTGTCGCCTGTCGCCGGTCTCCGGTCTCTGGCCAGTTCCTGTTCTATCGTCATCGCCATCGTCATCGCCATTGTCATAGTCATAGTCCTTGTCACCGTCACGTAATTTCATTGCCTTTGTTTATTTATTTTTGGTCTATATGTATTTGCTTTTATCCTTACGCGTTTGTTGGACTGAATACAGGACAGAACAGCGCCCAAAACTTTTTTTATAATATATTTCAACTAATCTTGTTTAAAATGTACGGGCACTTTTTTATTTATTATAGACTTTTTTAGCTCACGTCTCCAGCACAAATAGATTTTTAAATTTTTGAGATAACTTTATATCTAAAAGATTCTTTTTTATCTCTCAAATACAGGCACAGATTATTTTGTATCCGTAGGATTATATTTTTAATGCTATATTTGGATATTTGCTATCGATTCCCAATGATTATTGTGTATCTTACAGAATCTTTACAGTCTTTAAAACCTTTTTGGTATTTTAGGATAGTTTTAATCCTTTTGTCGGTTAAATTTTTGTGAGTATAAATATAAGATACATGCTTTGCCATATTATTGAGATTTAATCTATCAGCCCCGAAAAAAAAGCGCCCAAGCCGCATCTCGCTTGAGTTCCCTCCTGGTCTTAACAATGGACATGAATGCGCTGCAAAAACAAAGCGTTAGCAAACTGGGCAGAGAGAAAAGCAAAACAATACAACAGCCAGCATAGGAAACCCGAAGATACAATCATAATTTTCGTACTGCAATAAAAATGCGTAACAAAATAAAAACGCCCATAAAACGCTGCCTGCCAATTTCAGTCTGAAGACAGGACTGCAATTGCTGGCACATAATTTGGCATTGCTGGCGCTATAAATTATATCGAATCTGAACAACAATTTGGGCAGGCAGACGGAGTCTCAGTCGCGCATTTAAAGGCATTTTAGCCATGGCAATGGAAATGGAAATGAATTCGTGTCATTGCAGTTACGTGATCTGAAGTGTTACACTGAATTGCAGCCCGGCTGCTTGGCCTTAAAGGTGCCCGGGCCAAAATGGTTGCCTAGTTGCAGTCGTGCAGTCGTTGAAGTATCTGCAACTGCAGTCAACTGAAGCGGAAAAGTCAATGAGCTGCACTTCAAAAATATCGAAAAACTACACCAATTGCAGCTGCTCCTTGTGATTTCTCAAGTCCTTGCACTGACAGCTAATCGAAGAGCTGGCGAAAGATGTAACTAAATTGTTTTCAGCAACAGTTACAAAATTAAAAACTTCAAACTTTTCAGCATGGTCGTGTATTCGTGTACTTATTCATGTATGAAAGCAAGATGGCTCAAGATGTGTCTGTTTATGAGTCCAGCTTTTGCAAATGCTGTAAACTTGTTATGTAATATGGAGGGGGTATTTAATTTGGTTAAGGTAAGGTCGGGTAAATACCTACTTTTCGATAGCATGGAACTGTGCAATACCCGGCAAAGACAACGAAAAAGTTAAACGCACAATTTACATATTATCGAGATTTTTTTTTTTACATGTATCCCTTTCTTTGTATCCCTTTTTTGTCTGTCTGCGCGTGAGTCTCATTATTGTTGCCCGTTTTATTGGCATCTATAGATTTTCAGCTAAGCAAAATGGCCAGCACAAAAGCTGTGCCATTGCCTGGCCGCCTATCTTTTTGCTGATTTCATCAGTAAACGGCCGTAAAACGCATTTCGTTACCTTGATTTTTTATTGCCTCCCCCTCCCCCGGCCTTGCCGCATGCGAGTCCACATTGAAGTGAATGTGTTCTCTGGGCAGTTCGTGTGCATTAGATGGCGAAATACTCGTCTGGCGAATCTTTTGGCTCGCTTATCTGCCACAAGGCCGAGACCGAAATGGTTCATTTGATTTGGTTTGGTTTTCAACTCAACTCGGTGGCTGAGTGGCTGCTGTCCATTTGTTGCCTACGCAATGAAAACTCTACCGATATTTGATTTTTTATGACTTGGCCACTTTTCTTTATTTGTCTTTGACTTCTGCCTTAACCTTTTCTTTGCGCTTTACTTTCGCAGCGATTCCCTTTCGCTTAAAATAACAATTTCAAATGGATTTTATTGCCTTGGGGCTAGATTTGTGCCCTTATACATATATATGTCGCCTGCTTGGCTCGACTTCTATCGCTTTGCATAAGCGCCTTTCGCCAATTTCTCTGGCTTCGGACATACACATGTGCCTGAATTTCTAGCCCTTAAAGCCCCAGCACTCGAGTGCATTACACACACTTCACAGCAGCAGCATCCGCCAAAAATATAATCAAAGCGACATCGCTCCAAACTTTTCCCAACAGACAATAATTGAAAACGCCGTGCGGTCGGTGCGTTTGTTAGCCAACTTTCCGCTGCCATAAAATTTATGTTAATTGAAATTTATGTGCAGCCAGCTCTTTCGGCTGCAACAGGACTAAAACAAACAAAAAAACAACTGAAAAACAAACTTTGTACCAAACGCAACAAAACTCATTCGGCCAACGAATGTGCTCCACACTACGTGCCAAATTTAATATTTCTTAAATAAATTCTAATCGGAATACTATAAAAAATATCCATTTGTTAAAGTCTGAAGAGAAAAGCTTTAAAGAATTGCATTCAATAATAATTATGTTTTCCTGGAAAAAAAATGCATTAATGAATTTGTACCAAGTTTTTCAGATTAGTCCTTTTTACTTTAAGACAAAACTTAAATAAAGTCGCAATTCTTATTTCTATATATATTTCGTGCCCGACTAGGAGATACCCTGAACCATCTTCTTGAAATAGCAGCACATTCACAGAGCATATTATTGCGCTATAATCGCATTCTAATTATGTGGGCTCATGTTTACAGAAATTCTTGCAAATTACGCTAGATTCCGATATGTATTTTTATTTCGATATCGATTTTTATCGGTTGCTTGGAAACGGGGCAAGTTTTCGTACCAAATTTCAATCTCTAGTTCTTGTAGGTTCTGAGTTCGACGCGTTTATACATAAAGGCAAGATCGTTTCGGCTATTGATGCCGATCAAGAATATATAAACTCAGATGGTTCCTTCTGCCTGTTACATACATTCGCAAAAAACCAGCATACCCTTTTTGAGTGTATACTAATGAATAAGCATGTTGAAGACAGTTTTTATCAAGATAGTATGATAGGGGCCCCGAAGAGCAAGTAAATATTTTCTATAAAGAACGCAAACAGACTTTACGTATGTAAGAAATAATTCTATGCATGCTTCTTAATGGGATGAAATTGTCTCTTAATACGCCACAACAGCTGCTGATAGAAAACTGTCCAACTGTTTTGTACGAAAAAAAATGGTAAAAATATTTAGAGTATTTTTTATGGCAATGAAATTTTGCAGTTTCTGCCATAAAGCGTTTTCCGCTGCAGCCTTCAATTGAAGTTCGGAAATGGTTTTCCGCACATTATTGACACATGCGGCGCATTATGCAAAAATTTATGGCGGAAGCATTTAGGCAATGAACATTTATGGGGCGGCACTTAAAACTGCAGTTAAACGGACGGACACGGCTTAAATTAATTCATTTTATGCCGCCCACAGCTGCAGCCCGTCCCTCGGCCAATGCAGCGCTTTAATTTTAAGCACTTGGTAATCGTCTGTGGGTAATGCATATTTTTTAAAGGCCCCCCCGATAGTTACGAGCAATGTATATACATTTAAGTCCTGCGTGTGTCTGTGTGTGTGTGTGCCTTGGTATGTTTAACATAATTACCTGTTTATAATTAATTAAAATGCAATAAGCGTATATTTGATAAAAACAGGGCACGCACATGCCGCTTACTTGGCAGTCTTAATTTCGGTTTTATTTTAGCGTGCTTTTTTTTTTTTGTCGCGTTGTCAGCACTATTTGTGGCCCCTTTATAGCCGCTAAATTAAATGAAATTGATTAACTAAATTACAATCGAACAGATAAAGCGTAATAATGCGCTCCAAAAATATTTTCATAAATTATTCCGTGCGCAGCTGAAAAGTAGGCAACCGTTTTTTTTTTCCATTTACATTTGTTGTTCAATTTTCTGCATTTTCTGGCGCAATTTTCAGCGTGAACGGCAAAAACTAATTTGGGCCCCAAGCCAATGAGGCTCACAATCAGTTCAGCTCAACATAATGGAGAGGCGGCTGAGAGGTGGAGCGGGGGGTGGGATGGATACACTCGCGGCAAACGTGCAAAATTGCAACATAAACACATTGCCACACCAATAGCAGGAAGTTCTGTTGTTGCAGTTGTTGTTATTTTATTTGCATTGCATTTTGCTTTTATGACTACATTGCATGCATCACCCACGCTTATTGACCATGAATAACCAGCGGAAATGCAATACGCGCTCTGGTCGCGTTTCCTGCCGCCATCATTCACCCCTCTTCGGCGAATCATGCTGTTGGCTTCTGTGTGCCTGACTGTGTGCGTTTTGGGCTCACTTTAATTGCGGGCACGTTTTAATATATGATTAAACGAAAATTGAATAGCGCGATGCACAGGGGCGAATATGTCATTGCAATTTTCATGCCTTTTATATGAGGTTTTCCCTAACCCTTCGAAAAAATAAGCTGTGAGCGGCGATTTAGTCCTGCCGGACATGCATGTTGCAAATAATATTACATATTTGGAAGGATGCTAGTCGATGACTTATTCTATATTCTATATAGGAAAATGCCTCTTAAGCCTTTGAAGCCAAGATCGATAGCAATTATTGCCAATTTGTCCAAAAAAACCTCAGTGGATTTCATCTCCGACTAAGTTGAAGTTGAGTCCGACTATAAATAAAAAATTAAAGTATCTATAATTGTCCTGCTTCCTGAAAGACAAAACACGTATATATATTCACGTGATTTGAAAACATTTGTATTCGTCCGAGCATTGAAATTGTCATAAAATGTTATTTGACTATTTCTATTTACAGATTTGCTTTGCAAATTGTAATTTTTTCGATCTACAGTATCAGCTGCGTTCAAAAACCAATTGGATTTAATAGAATGCCTTTGGGAATTCTTTTAAGTAAGTCCTCGGCAAAATGTTCGAATAATTATTGATATATTAATTAATCAAATTATATATATTATTATATTAATATTATATAAATTGATTAACTCTTAATATGAAATCAAAGGACTTTCGTTTTATTTATTTTGCCTTTTATGCTTTGAGCAGCAATTAATACTTTTATTGGTATTTAATGAAATAGGCATACAAATTTTTAAAACAAAAAGAATACTTGCTGTATTTGCTACTCGAGAATAAAATAATGTGAATATGGTAAGTGGAGGTGCCTAGCGGAAACCGAGGCAGGCATTTCCGGTGGGAAGAAAATGCATTGATTTAATTTAAAGAATGTGTTTAGTTGTTTTGTTTTATTCGTTTCTCACATTACAAACTAATTTTTAAACATTTTGCGGTCGCTTTTAGAAACTGATTTAACAAAATATTTCGGACATAACAAAATTGATGAGCCCAAAAGAAAACACATTGAGGAAGTGACTTTATTTAGTTTTTTCCGTTTTACATTTTCCATTGCGTTGCATTGTCTGTTTTTTGTTTTCTGTTTTCTGTTTTCTGTTGGCTGCTCTTAAGTTTTGTATTTTGTGAATTTGTTTAATTTACAACACGCACAAGTTTAGCTTAGATTTAATGGAGAATATTTGAAGAGCCGCTCGTCTAGTTCAATGAGTAGTTCTTACAGTTCTTAGAGTCTAGGGGAATCTATCCGTTTACATGTTGCGTATTTACAAGAACACTTTATTTGGCTAGTTTTATCATTTTATCAATTTATCATTAACAAATATCAAATATCAATCAAAATGCCAAGCTGCATTGCCCGCCCGGGCTATTTGGACGGCTATTGCAAAAATATGATAAACCTGGCCTGGAGTGTGGATTCGCGTGCAGCTGTTCCACTTGGCCTCAATCGAACGCCTTTGTATGCAAATTAGCTGCTTTGACCCCAGAAGCAACAACTACAAACAGGCTGCCGTGCAGCTGTCAAGTCGCCAGCCAGGGACTGGAACACGAGGGGAGTCCGTCGAGTTGTGGGCCCCGAACTTAAGCCCTATGAGTCATATGGCCTGCACCAATTGGGACTTGTTTGTTTCTTTGTCTTGGCTTGCATGCATTTTGCGGTTTGTTGCACACCTTTCGTGTTGCCTCTTGGGGCGATTTCCATTTTTGGGCTGTTTCTCTTTATGGTACAAATTGTTTCGCAGCCAGGCTTGAAGTGGGTGTGACATGTGCTGCCTTTGTGACTCAAGCTCTTTAAATTAGCATAAACAAACGATTATTATCTCTGCACAGAGTTTAAACCAAGATCAAAGAAATGCTTTATGGTCTTTGAACACAACAATCAGTATGAGTCTCAATTGCAATGGTAAGGGTAACATGCTTTGAGTCATTTCAGACATTTTTAATGCAAAACTTGCTAATTGTCTATGTGAATTGCAACCGAATGAAAGAGCTTAAAATCTGCCAAGGTTTGACTTAAGTTTCGACTCTCAGCAGTCCAGCTACAAGTATGTTTAATTATCTGATACAGAGAGAAACATGAGTTTCTAGAATTCCAATTTTTATTATTTCATTACTCTATGGATAAATTGTAATTTATTCTCATTTACAGAAACACAAAAAATAAAATAAATAAAAATAGCAAAGAAGCCCTCACTCAGAACAGCTTTAAAGATATTTCACAAAGATGTAATATTTGCAGCTAATTTTGGGTTTTTTTTTTGTTAAGATGTTTTCTATTCAAGTTTCTTAACATTTTCTTTCATTTGTTATTTACAGCTAGACTTTTTTTTTTTGACTTCCATTGCGCTTTTCCCCAGCTGAACAGCAGATTCTTTCAATGGGATTCTCTAAACGGGCTGGCTTTACAGTTCTTACATCGAAACTTACTAATGTAGTTGACTATGCATTAGGTGCTTGCTTAATCTATTAGGTATAATATGTATTTTAAGATTTTGAATATGTAATTCGAAGTGAGGTGCATTTTATACAATTGAAATGTGGAAATTTGATATGCGCTAAATGCAGTTTAATCTCAACTCATAACTAACAAAAAGTTGAAATTATATTCATATAATAGGACAAAAGTCGATACATTTGAGAAATCATAGAAATTTACCAAGTGCATAACAACTCGATTAGAATATTAAAAAAATATATTTTACAGAGCTTTTGCTGATTTTCCGCAATTCAACATCAACTGATGGACTAATCTTTACACTAAATGAAAATTATATTTTCATTATGATTTTTGTTTAAATTTCTTTTAGTTTAACATTTTTTTTCTCTTTCTTTTTTGTGTTCATGCTTGCTTAAAGTCTACGCTTAATATTTACAAAATTTTAAGTTTTACTTAAATGCTTAAGTTGAGTAGTTTTTCTCATGTAAATAGTATTTAATTGATACATAAGAATTTTTAGTTTTTCTTTTTTTTTAATTTTTTTTTTTAATTTTATTATTTTATTTTTCGAAAGATTTTGCATTTGGTTTACGTAGTTATCCGAACACATCAATTGAATGAAATTCTTGTTTTTAATATTAGCGCAATGTACTCGTTAGTGTATGTAGATTTTTCTATGAAATTTGGCATAGGATATGTTTTGCTTTTACACTTAAATTTCTCAGATATGATGTCATCTGGCGACAGATCCCAACATTGGGCAAGGTTTGCTTTTGATGATCTCCTTAAGCTGCGTTCCAAATATTCACTGAAGCCAGTTAACTGCCAGCGCCTTCGGGCGGCCAACTCCAGGATCCGACGGCGCCAAAGAGCAGCAGCAGGGCCGGCAATAGCGAGATGAGATGCGAGGGTTGCCTCGAGGCAGCAGCACCTGTAAAGCAAACATATTGTTGAGTCATTTGAATCACTGAATACTCCACATTCTCCCCATTCCCCAAAGTTTTACCAATCGTGCTCGATTTGGCGGCCACAGTTTCACGTGACTCCAGGGCGGGCGCCCGCTGCTGACGATCGCTCTCCACGCTCTCCTCGTTGCTCTGCCAGTAGAGAGAACTGATCTTGGCCACGCACTGAAAGCAAAACCAATGCCAATTAGTTGTGCATTATGGCTGCAAATCGACTGGACTCACCTTGAGCTTCATATCGCCGTTTTTGAAGTGATATCCACGCACACGAAACTCCAATCCGAGCCGAGCCATCTCCAGGCTATCGCGGCCCATCACGATTTTGTCGTACTGCTTGAGGTGCTGCTTCTGTGCCGGTTCCCCGTTGATCAGCCAGCTCAGGTGACAGACGGGCTTCGACGGTGCCGACGTGCAATTGACGCGTACGATGTCCCCGATCTGATAGCGCGGCTGCCCGCCGGATATTTTCGGGCCATGATTCGGTGTCACTGTAAAGCAAGGAAAATAATTTGCTTAACTTTATTCACAACTGGTCAGGTAATGGAAATGTTGGTAATATAATTGAATTAAGCGCAAAGAAAGTTTCGCACACACTCGTGCATAATTAACGCAGGTCGTGAGTGGCCCCTTACATCGAAGAGCAATCAGCAAGGACATCAAAAAGCCTTTAACTGTAATTACAAACATTCGCAAGTATGTTGTGCGCTCCTTTTGTCTGTGTACTGTGGGGCAAGGTCTATGACAAGAGGGAAAAAACAACAACAACTGTTAAATAAGCTCTGTTTCATTTTAAAAGTCAATACAATTGGGAAAGAAGTGTTGCCGGCAAAACGTTTAAGGATAGCGCGCAAAGAGGAATGCAAATATTTAACGCTCACGTGAGTAAAATTTCTGAATCAGCACAGTGTGTCGCGCGGGAGAGTAACTGCAGAGTAATTAACGTGCCATGGGCAGATAATGGCTTCTACTTCGACAATGGGGCGTGGCACTGACCTGCATTGTACTTGTCAATTAAAAAATAATAAGGAGGTATGTGGGACATGCGTAAGGAGAGCTCAATAATTAACTTATTATATATTTTCTCGCATTATTTGACCCATTGTGAGAGCGCGCCCATTTGTTAGATTCTTTCAAGAGTCTCTCACAGAGAGAGAGAGAGAGAGAAAGAGATAAAGTAAGAGACAGAGACAAAGGGAGAGATAGCGCGCATTTATTTAATTTTAATGAGCCAAGGAAATTGAATATTTTGTTGCCCTGCACTAGGTGGCCAGTTTGTGAGCAGGATACCGAGTCCTTTACCAGTTGCCAGTTGCCAAGCTTCCTTTAGCGCCTTTTGCTTTATTACTTAACATGCAGCTTCGCCTATTTGCCTTCGCGTGGCTATAATGAAAGCCATGTGGATGCTGGTCGGGGTATCTGGTGCAGCTCGGAGCTACGGACTGGCACTGCGACTAGGACTGGGACTAGGACTGGGGCATACTTAAGATTTATGTTGAGATTTGTGCCAGTAAAATACAAAACACGGCACACAGACCTACAGAGCGAAGCCCATTTTATACGCATACGAAATGCTTATTCAAAGTTTATTTTAGCATGTGTGTGTGTGGAGGCGTGAGGGCGTGTTGGTGTGTTGTTGTTGTTAAGGCATCTGGCTATATGGCCACGGCTACGAGTATGACTGTGGCTATGGCTATGGCTGTGGCAAGGACTAACGCCCACAACCACTTGGCCACACGCTCGCTCATTGCTTAGCGCTTTTGGGCATATACAAAGAAGAAAAAAAAGAAGAAGGAAAATCCACAAAAATGGAAAGAAAGGAATCAAGTCAAGTGTGGCGCCCCCCGGCGTCCAGTTAACGCCCACTGTGAGCCGGCCGAGACGCAGTCGAGTGTTTGTATGCATTATAAATATACCATGGCAAAACCAAAGAGACCTCCTCCTCCCTCACACACACACTCACACTCCATTCTGCAATAAAAACTGGCGTAGAATTTCTTGTTTCATTTTAGCCAGGCTCACAAATTTCATAACATTTGCAGCTGCCCCTTTCAACATGTGTGTGTGTGTGTGCGTATATGTGTTTGTGTGTGTGTGGCTGCTCTTCCATAAAATAAAATTAATTTTTAATGGTTTTCAAAAAAAATTAATTTTCCTTAGAAGCTGTCGGAGTTTTTGTTGTGGCTTCGCTCGCTCAGCCACTGGCCGCATGACAGGCACAGCAACCGAATCCGAAGCAGGCCCAGACCCAGGTTTATTCCCAGGCCCGGTTCCAGTCCAGACCCGGCACTGTACAGGATAGTACAAATCCGTATGTTGGGCCAGCTCCGGTTGTAGGTCAACGCGGGGGGCTCGGGCTCGTTGCTTATTTGTAATTTATAAAGTGAAGTTTACTTTGCTTTGGTTGCTCTTCTTTTTTTTTTATTTAAGCCAGAATTTCAATTTAGTGCAGCTGCCTCTTGTGTGGGCGGCAACTCTGTCATATGGATAACATGAAGCTTTATAAAATATGACCAGCCATATACGAAAATGGCACCGAGCACTGCAGCAGGGTCGGAGCGGGGGGTCGGGTTGACTGCACAAATGCGTACATATTAAATGGATGGCAATTGCATTTGGCTTGTAAATTGCATTTCTGTTTGACTTCAGTTCCATAAAAGTTGCATTTAACCAAAAAAAAAAAAAAAAAAATGTGCAAATTAAATTGAAAGAAAATTGGTTTGAATGGACAACAGATATACGAACAAAACTACAATCGATATGCCAATAATGGCATAAGAAATATTATTTCTATGGCTAAGGCTGGCAAATGGGCAACTTGGATTTTATGAATAGACAGATTTTTGGGCAATTATGTATATCCCTTTTAGCAAAAAGCAATTATCTAATGTAACTTTCGAAAGGGCAATTCCATCATATGGCCCATTTCTTCACAGTCAAGCTAAGCTTTGTATTAAAAGCATGTCGGAGGGACTAAATGGCTTAATAAAATAAACTAACAATTTATGAGTAGAGTATATTTTGCAACGCAAGTAAATTCCATATGGCAATGAATCATAATGGTTAAGCAACTCTCCCTTGGCTTATATTATTTACAATGTACACAAAAAATCGTCTCATCCTTTTAAACGTGAGCAGCGGCTTCACAATTCACATTCCCTAAGCAGATGCATTAAATAAAGATTCATTTAGATTAATTGAAATTAAACTAAATTAAATTACATTAATTTTTGTATAGCTGAATCGAAATTGAAGCTAAGATCTGCATGAAAAGGTGATTCATATAAATAACTATAACATATATGTATCTGTATATACATCGATGGCATCACAAAGAGACATAGGCCATAAGTAAAATGTAAGTATATCCCACTAATAGATACCCTGTAAACTCTGTAAATCGAATCGAATAATGGGATTACAAAGACTTTGAAGCTAGAAGCTGGGCTTGGATAAGTATTGTATATGTGAGTGTGTGTGTTTGTTTGTGTGTGTGTGCGTGTTAGTGTATGCATGCATGTATGTGTGCATTTATGTATATATGTATGCATACATGTTTGTTTTCTAATACCAAACGCAGACCAAGCTTAATTGTCGCTTTGCTGCAAATTTAAATATAATGAATTTCTACCAAATGTTCTCCTCCTCGATTCTCAAGAATTCAAGTAGGCCCTCCTGAAATTCAACAAGGCAGGAAACGTTGGCTCCAACGACCGGTGGAGGAGCAGCTTGAGGCGGTGGAGCAGGTATGTATGTATGTATGTATGTATGTATGTATGTATGTATGTATGTATGTATGTATGTATGTATGTATGTATGTATGTATGTATGTATGTATGTATGTATGTATGTATGTATGTATGTATGTATGTATGTATGTATGTATGTATGTATGTATGTATGTATGTATGTATGTATGTATGTATTTATGTATGTATGTATGTATGTATGTATTTATGTATGTATGTATGTATGTATGTATGTATGTATGTATGTATGTATGTATGTATGTATGTATGTATGTATGTATGTATATCTGTATGTATGTATGTCTGTATGTATGTATGTATGTATGTATGTATGTATGTATGTATGTATGTATGTATGTATGTATGTCTGTATGTATGTCTGTATGTATGCATGTATGTATGTATGTATGCATGTATGTATGTATGCATGTATGTATGTATGTATGTATGCATGGATGTATGTATGTATGTATGCATGTATGTATGTATGTATGCATGTATGCATGTATGTATGTATGCATGTATGTATGTATGTATGTATGCATGGATGTATGTATGTATGTACGCATTTGTTGTTGCCGATCTGGTGTTAAAAAATAAAGTTTCATATAAACGTTTTCATTCTTTTTACAGAAATGCGACTGGAATTTGCCGGAACCACGTCTTCTCGTGTACCTTCATCACATAAGGAAACTACAGTGAAATTTTGCTCTTCCTACCTCTTACGGATTGGGCTGTGGGCTGATCACTAATCAGTCGGTAAGTCAGTCACTCAGTCGGTCAGTCAGGACAAACAGTTTTAGATGTAGAGATTTATGGGGATTTATTTTCTTTTTGTAATTGTTACACACTCTTCGCCTGGCGGTTAAGATCAAAGACCTTTTTCACACACCTTGCGGCAGCGGTCTGATAATTGTTTTCATATTATATGGCTATTTTTTAAGCCAACGCCATATTGTCGCACTTTAGTTTTATTTGTCGCATAAATCTAAGGGCGCCCCGTAGCATGCCACACACCACGCACACACCGCACTCGCCACACACACACACACACACACACACACACACACACACAAGCATACACGCATATGGGTGTGTTTGCAATTTATTCTGGTAAAAACTCAGCACGCAATGGCAACGCCAACAACAATATTTGGACCTGCGGCGACGGCTGGCACACGGAACGAGGACCGGGACCAGTGGAAGGAGCAGGAGCAGGAGCAGAAGCAGCAGCAGGAAGAGGACAAAGCCCAGACCGTGTGGCAGGACCCCATAGTGGCCAGGACAAGGCAAGCTGCACTAAGTCGAGCGCTGGCTGGGGGCAAGGAGCGAACATGGAACATGGCTCAAGTATATTTCGAGCATTTTCCTATGACTAAGCAGTTTTGGGTTTCCTTTTTTCTTTTTTGATCGCATTTTTGCTGCTCGTTTGCTACCTTTTGTGCAGCCAAAAAGAATACGAGGAATGAGGCAGAAAAAAAAGATGGAAAACGCTACGAAAATCCTAGCGAAAAGGTGAAAAAGCGTCTAAGGCAGCAGCCGAGCTGCCTGCAGGCGACCAAATGCCACCGACAAAAACAACAGCAGCAACAACAACAACAACAACAACAACTAGGGAGCATTTTAAGTGGCAACAAATGGGGCGGGGGGTGGGGGAGGCCTTTCAAGCTGCGCATCTAGTCAACACAGCTGGGGGTGCCTTTTAATATGCTGTGGTATGTTCTTTCCTTATTTTATTTATTTTGTTTCTCTCTTATTTCGGGGAAACGGGAATGAGGCAGGGGGTAGGTAAGCGCACTTTGCAGCTGCTGTGGAGCAGGCGATAAGCTGGGGCCAGGGGCTTGGGGGCTGTATATTGGGAATTGGGCTGCCAGCAGCCACTTGATCTATATGCAAAGCCTGTGTTTGCTTGTGTGAATTATGCACATGTTTGGGCCTTGAGTCGCAAATTCTGACTTGCCATTAAGTGTTTCTCAAAAATGTTCATAAACATTGCAGCCATGAATTATGATCAGGCAACCAATCCATGTGGGTTTTCTCTGGCTATTCATTTCAGCTGCAATTGAAATTAAATATTATTTTAATGTGGCCATAAATTAATTGTACAGGACTCTGGGTGCATTTGAAGCTTACTCCACTTATCAAACTATGTGTAGCAAATAAAGTGAAACAATTTTTGGGAAACTCATGAATGAGAATGAAAATGGATGTCAAGGAAATTGGGGCTTAAATATTTGTTTGAGACCAAAAGAAATGGAGCCCCGTATATCTCTCTGTTCAGATATCCAGCAGCTGCATTATTAAGCTGTCGCCCGCTGTGCCTGTTGAGCGTTTGGAGTTTCCCTTTTTAAAATTTACAGTTCATTAGCAGGGCCATCCCCGAAGGGGTTAATGGCTGGAGGGGGAGCGGGGGGAGCAGCCATAAATGTCGTGTAGTTTGCTGCGTGGCCACTCAAAGCTCATAAAAATCACATATAATTTTTTTTTATTATTTTTTCTTAGCCTACGAAATGGTGTTGCAGGAGCACAGGGGGGGGGGGGGTCCATGGACATGCAGGACCTTATGCGGGCAATTGCTTTTTATATTGTAAAATCGATAAGCGATCACATTATAAGTATGTGCATGCGAGACGTGCGAGAGAGCGAGCCAAGAAACTCAGCAGGAAGCACCAAAGTGAGTTATATGTATGTTTGTCCTTTAAAGTGCACTTAACCATAAATTCACGCACACACACACGCACGCATACTCGTGCAGAGAAAGGAGCAGGACATATGCAGCGCCTCGCGCCTTGCGTGCTCATTAATTATAAAACAACGCGCTTTACTTTTATTTCAGGAGCCGTCAGGAGCACCAGATACAGATACGACAAGGACGAGGACGAGGACGAGGAGCCACAGCAATGGAATAACAGTAGCTGTAACTGTAGCTGTAACAGTAACTGGTTACAGTAATGTTTTCTCAGCTCAAACATGCCCTCGACGACGCAGCGCAGCATATCGTGCATTAAAAATCGTTGCCATATGTAAAGCCAAAGATAACAAACGGACGAGGGCCGCTTGGGGAGCAGCAGCTGCCAAGAGGGCTGTATATGGAGAGAAAAAAAACAACAACAACTGTCGCGATTTCCACTGTTGCCGGCTCTTAAGTCGTTTCCGAAGCACAGCACAGCAGCCGTCCAATGCGGCGTATGAGTAATGGCTGCTGCAGCAGAGAGCCAAGCCAAAAGTGAGAGAGAGAGAGAGAGAGAGAGAGAGGGAGAGAGAGCGCGCAGCTCGACACATTTTGACCGCAGCAGCGGCAGCCTTCGCTTAATGTAAATTTCAATTGGTAAGAAGCAGCAGGTAAGCAAGGGGAATCCCCTCTAGACTTGGTTTACCAGAGGGGCACATAAATGTCAAAGAGGAGCCAGCACATTGCGATACAAAATTCCAATTAGATACGGACTGCATTCCCGGCTAGATCTAGCGAAACCCCAGAAAGAATATTATTATTTAAATATTTTACATTGGTTTTGATCAAGGAGCAGGCAAAAGTAAGGCTTTATATAGGACAGTGGGGCAAATGCAATCAAGAGAAAAATATTTCACAAAGATTTAATTTCGAATTATTTGCAGAAGCGCGAGGAAATTAGGTTAATTAAGAGCAAACAGTTTATTTATAAGGCTTTATATAGGACAGTGGGGCAAATGCAATCAAGGGAAAAATATTTGACAAAGATTTAATTTCGAATTATATGCAGAAGCGCGAGGAAATTAGGTAAATTAAGAGCAAACAGTTTATTTGATCATCCTTTTTTGAGCGTGATTTCCAGTTATCGTTCCACTGTGCTGTTGTGTGTGTCCACTGTGGCATCGGGCCCAGGGAAAGCACGAAGTAAACGCACTAAAGCATATTTTATGGCTCACTTGCAGCAGCAGCCGCATTGGCCATAACCAAGATGATGTCCTGGCCGATAAAGGGGAGTCGGGAATTGGGAAGGACGAGAAGCTGAATGATGAGGATGCGGCTGCTGCTGCTGGCGCAGTTGTTGATGATGAGACGCCAGCTTTGCCCCTTTTCGGTTCGATTTGCCATGCCCGCCCACAGCTCTTTGGGGACACTGGGGACTGGCAGCCTTTTTCTGTATTTTTTTTGTTTTTTTTTGTTCATCGAGTCGAATGTCGCCCAATTGGCAGCGCCGAGGACATTGTTTAATATGCAAAACCATTTCCGCAACATTCCGTTGCGTCTGAGCCGTTGTTCTTAGGGGTTGTTAGAGAGCACGAGGGATTGCCAAAGGCTGCCAAATCAGCATGAAATGTGCTTAAAGTGGGCGTCAAGTGGGCAGCCAGCTAAAGATGATGATCATAATGCCGATGATGATGATGGTGATGCTGATGGTGATGAGCTGGTGCTTCCCCGAGGCATTCGCTGCTTACCGCTGCGACTGCGGTTGTGCGGCTGCTGCACATATTGATAACTGTTTGATTTTTTATGAGTTTATAAATTTGTGATTAGCTGCAGGCTATCGGCTGTCGCCTGGCGGCTGCTGTGGTTTCTGATCTGAGTTGTGGCTGCGTGGCGTACAAAATTCCAATAAAATTCGAAGCCAAACCACTTTGCATATGCATGTAAATATAATGCCAAGTTTTCCGCGTTTTCCGAGTTTCCCCCAAGTGCTCTTGTGGCGACGCCGAAGACAAAAGGCAACGGTGGTACTCGCGCCCAGCCGGCAGATGGCGCTTTGTCTTAACCCATTTTTTTACTCAACTAAATCGCAACGACATGAAAACATAATTTTACTTCAAATTGCAATGACAGTTGCAGCAGCCACGCCCACACACTTGCAATTCCATGGCAGCGCATTTATCTATACACACACACGCGCGCACACAAAGACACACACGCACACACACGCTCGCACACTCGCACACACCCTTCGTAGTGGGGAGTCGCATTCACATGCGAGTGCGCCTGAATGTATGCAGCTCTCCGTTGGCTTTTGTTATTGCGACTGCGAGGACGACTGCAAATTCCATTTCAATTGTTTGCTTAGATTATGCAGTTGTATTAAGTAAAAAAGCGAACAGAATGGAACCAGGGCTGCAACAGCATAAACAGAAAAGTGAAAAGGCTTTAAAAAGCAGAGGGAGGCTGCGGCTGCGGCTGAGGCCAAGGCAGCGTAGGGCGTTCTTACAAGGATTCTCGCAAGAGCAGCCGCAGCTGAGAATGAATTTCATTATGCTCGGAGGCGACAAGTTGCAAGGTCTCAGCTGTGGTGAAAGTCCTGTGGCTGCCTCCTGATAAGAGTGCGGTTTAAGGCAAAAACAATTAAGTTATTGCTTTGACCAGACTCTCACCTGTTTCTGCAATTTAAGCCCAAACAAATGCCCTCAACAATTTTCCCACTTCCAACTGTTGCAATCACAAATTCTATATAAAATCTGTTGCTGCTGTTCCTTTCGACTTTTGTCAGCTTTTTGTCGCCTTTCGTCTTTTTTTTTTGATTTTGTTGCACATCTTTTGCCCCGCCACCAAACTGGAAGTCCACTTGAAGCTGTCATTCAACAACATTGTGGACTGTCGGAGATGTTCCATTAGCATTTTAATTAAATTTTTGTTGTTTTTCACACATTCATCCAACTGTTCTGCAGCCCTCCTGGAGGGGCTTATTGCACTTTTTACTGAGCAGTTTTTTATTAATATGAGAACTTACCCACAACGGTCATTGTCTCCGACTCGGAGACGGTGTTGAAGGCGGGCGCCTCGCCGGACACCTCGCAGCGGTACAGGCCGGAAGTTTGGAGCGTAACGCGTCGCAGCATTACCTGCGTGTCCGAGGAGTTCCTCAGCTGTTGTAGGGAGAGAGAGAGAGAGAGAGAGATGGAGAAAATGGCGAAAAATGTTTGTTAAATATTTTGCAAGTCGAAATTCAAATAAATTACTGTGCCGTGACTCGACAGTAGGTTGCCCCCACTTGCCACGCCCCAAGACCCAAAATGAAGGCAATTAGATTTACAGATTTTCACAATTTCAGATTTGGCTTTTTGTGGTTGGGTTTTTCCTTTTTTGACTCAAAAATTAAGATTGATGATGATTTGTAGGGCAAACGGAAGAAGCAGAAGCAGAAGCAGAACTAGAAGCCGTCGCTCAGTGTATATATTATTAGTTTAAGGTTTACCAGCTTTCAGACAGGCACTGGGCGTGGCCAAAATGTAATTTGGTCAAGAGCCCCCCAAAGAGCTCCAGAACAAAAAGCACAAGTCATAAGCCAGAGCGAAGGCAAGCAATGAAATATCTGGAAACAATCGTAACATTCCGCACACATACCAAGCGCATGAATACGTACGCAACTGTGTAACTAGTGCAGAACGCATGAGAATGGAAGTGGGAAAAGCATGTGTGGGAGATGTGAAGGAGCTGCAGATGGAGATGGAGCAGTGGCTGTTGTAAAAGTCGCTCAACATCTTTGCCAGAAACAATTGCAGTCAAGTTCTTTAAGTTGCAGTTTTATTATCACACACACACACAGAGACACATACACAGATACACACACACGCACACGCGATACACACACGGACACACAGCTGAAAGTGCTTGCTAAAGTTTTCATTTCTTTCCATTTTCCTTGACGGCGCTACCCGAAAAACTTGTCGAGCAAATTTTTATGAAAATTCCTTACTCCCCCCCCCCCCTCCCCCCTCTCCCACTTATCCATCGTTACAGCAAGCTCTTCTCCGCGCTTCTCACTGCTGCAAACAATCACAAAAGTCACGTTCAACATTATTTTTGGTTTGTTGCTTGTTGCCCGCAGCCCCCCCCGCACCCCGGCTTACTTCCATTACCCCGTTACAATGACTGCGAACTGGCTTTGTTTGTTTCTTTCTACTGCTTAAGCCGATTCCTTCCTGCACACAGTCGGCGGGGGCGGGGAGGGGGGGGAGCGGGAGGGTGACTCTGGCTTGCCAATTTCTATGAACGCTCAAGTTGTCAGCGCCCGCTGCACAAACAGTCGAGCAGGAAACGGGAGAGACGTGAAGACGGGAAGGCCTCTCCAGCCCAAAAGCCCGGCCACAATTCAAATTGTAGTCGCCTTTTAGTGTTAGCGACGGGCAGGGGGAGGGAGGGAGGGAGGGGCGCTTTTGGCGCATTTATTGCATGCCCACTTGGTACGTGCGGGCGCCATTTTGTTTATGATGGCTGCAACAAAATGCAATTCACACAATTTATTGTGATTCCCAACCCGTTCTGGCAGTTAACAGCTGTCAGCTAAGCGAAACGCTCGATAGCTAGAAATTTTTACGAAACATTTATTCGCTTATGCGAAGTACCTGTTGGAAGGCGAATTAAATGAGGTGTAGCGCGAAAAGTATCAAGACTCGTTCTTAGCTTAAGCATTCAGTTGAACATTCCAACAAATAATCAAGTATTATTTCGGAACTTTAATAATAAGCCTTATCGTATTGGTATTAAAGTCTTGCAATGATTAACTGCGCAACTCTCTCTCTCTCTCCCTTGGAGAGTCCTGCCTGCATTTTAAACAACCACAAAGTGCCAGCAATTATCCTTAACAGCAGACCACAATCTATGTCACTTCGGGTCGCCCCACCTTTCGGCTGTAACTGGCCTTTGTTCCGATCACGCATACGACCATAAATATCTGCTACATTTTTGCTTGGCCAGCACACACACCCACACACACACACGCATACATGGGCACAACTCTTTCATGTCTAAATGTAGACATTCACGCCTACACTTTACGCACAGTCAGCCGGAGGAGGCGGGGGCCCGTCGCAAGGACGAGCTGTCGACGGGCACGCACAAGCTATAAAAGTCGCGCTTGCGTTGCTCATACGCCGCGTTAGCCGTACGTCAATTGCCTCGGCTTTGCTTTATTTGCCGCTCGCTTTTGCCTTCGCAATTTTTGTGCTGATGCAGACGTGGACTTGGACGTGGACGCGGCTGTCAACAAAATGCCACACAAAGTAGACGCACTTAAGTGCTTTAGCAAATTATTATTATTATTATTAGAGTTCGGCTGAGCCAAAGTGGATTCGAGTTGAGGATTGGCAGCTTTAAGTGATTTTGGCTGGGCAACCTTTTCAATCGCAATTGAAATTGACTGACGTGTACAATGTACAGAGTCCAAGGGCCAGACCGCAACGTGACCCAACTTAAGCAGCGAGAAAGAGTGCGAGAGAGAGAGAGAAACATTTTTATGGCTAACAAAAAATTACATCAACATCAAATTAAAGTTAAATGGCAAAACTACGTGGCAGCAATTCCATTTTGCGACGACGTAATCAGCACATGAAAATAAATACAACAACAACGGGCAATTGCAGTGCAACAAGATGTTGAACGTGGCGCTTTTGGTCTTGTGGCAATTACATGCTCTTGAAAATAATCATTATGATAGGGCCGTAACACTAAATTTCCAGCAGCAACCACGCGCCTTTTAACTGCCCGGTAAATTGCAATAAAATTTTAAATTAAATTTTTCGGCTGTGCACCTGTTGCCGATTGGATACTCACATCGATGTTGACGCCGGGCAGCGGAAAGGCCTGGCCAGGTGGCTTGTCCCGCGGCACATAGCGGTAGATCTCGTGCCCGTCCTTGTACCATTTAACCGAGTAGAGGGACTCGCCGTCCAGGGAATAGCGACAGCCGAGCAGGGCGCTCTTCAGCCGCATTATGTGATTGGGTATCTTCACCTCGGTCATTGTCAGCGAGCTGGTTATATCTGCAATTAGTGGATAGAGCGAGACAAAAACGGAAACGTGAGCATTACGACCAACAGCAATTTTTTAATGCTAGCCATTTAGTTTTAGCTGCAAACTCTCAATTGTTTTCTATTTTTTTTTCTGTTTTTTTTTTTTCAGTTGCCAGCTGCATTGTCTGGCCATAAACCCATCTCTCGGTCGCCCTTCTCTATTTATCTGGGCCCCAATCCAGCGCAGGGTAACTAAGTTCACTTTTATGGTGTATTTTTTTTTTGTTTTTTTTTTGTGGCAAGCGTTAACTTTTACTGCCAGCCATGTTAGCTGCATGCATTAGCTTTCCCAGAACGTGGCACACATTTGTTTTTTTTTTTAGCCCAGTGCAGGTTGTTGTACTGAGGGGGCGGGGGGCAGCCAGGCTGGGGTCCATAGTTATTTGCACATTTCAAATGCTATAATCATGAGGATTTATTAAAAAGCTTACGAGCGTGTAAGCGACCCACTCGAATGTGTACGTACGTATATGAGCCAAGTTATGGCTGCGAATAACGTTTAACTATGCATGCAATTTTCAAGAAACTCGCATAAATTTAAGAATCAAAATTCTTCTAAAATTCTATGCATTTTAATAGCTCATTTACCAAAAAAAAATATACCTTTGGATGAATGGCAATCTCTCTTATAGAGAGCAATGTCTTTTGATTTCGAAAAAAGTGTTCAGAATTTTGTGATCTTTAAAGTTGCAGTCCAGAAAACAGAATCGATTTCTGACTGCATGCATATAAATACTATTGCCAGTTATGGACTAGCTACCAAAAAAAAGGAGACAAAAAAATACTGCCAGCCGTTTGCCATATTTTGCATGTAAAATAGAAAGTGCAGTCGGGCGGTATGGACAAAAAAAAAACAGAAAAAAAATACCCTGCCGGCTGTCACATGAATTATGCCTGGACGACTCCTGTAGCACCTGCAGCTCCTGCCTGTCCAGCTCCTACTCGAAGCTCCAATATTACAAATCGTCTGACCGCACAAAAAAATGGCCCAGGGACGAGAGGCCCCGTTGACTGGACGTCACTGCAGTCTACAATTCACACGGCATGGCCAACAGACTAGCCAGATTTACGCCCCGCCTCCGTCCCGTTAAATAGCCAGACCAATTCGAAAAAAAAATGGTATAATAAAACCAACGGCAAAGCGTTTAAATCACACAAAAATTCTCATATTTGCTTTTACGACATTTTGGCGCGTTGAAGTTTCACGTTTTATGATTGCACGGCAATTGCAGCAGCAGTTGACCAGAAAACAGAAGCCAAGAGTCAGCACCAATTGCTTGGTAGTTGCCGTTTGGCAGTTGCCGTTTGGCAGTTGGCAGTTGGCAGTTGGCAGTTGGCATTGCCATGACATGGACACACCTACTTATTTAATATACCGCGCGATACTTTTCATTTGGCAAACCTACGTGTGCATGTGTGTGCGTGTCAGTGTGTGTCTGTGTGTGTCAAAGGTGAAAAAGCGAATGAGCGAAAGTTGAAAAGGCGCACAAAAAACAAACACACACACACACATTTGTTACGTGTCTGTGTGTGTGTGTGTGTGTGTGTGTGTAACGTATACGCCGCGTGCGGCAAAGCGCCACCCGTTGAATTTATCACATTCACATGCAAATTGCGCCAAACGACCTTATTATGCAAATTGCCAACTGCAAATGGAGAACGAAATTGATTTTCCTGCATTTCTACAACAACAACAACAACAACAACAAGCAGCAGGAGCAAAAACAGGAGCAACATGCGAAAGGAGTTGCGACATGTGCCTTCATATGCCGATGCCAATGACGATGGCCCCAAGCTGCCTCTGCCTGCCTCCATTTCATTCCCCTATCCTTCACGCTGCGTGCTCTGTAGCCAGGGCTCGCTGTAGTCTGCAACAGTTTTGCAACATGCGGCAACCGCAGAGCGGCAGCTCCTGCGACGACTACACCTTGCTCCTGTGGGTGCCAGCGACGGCGACAAATGGCGAATATATTGAGCTGTCACACGCCCAGCCCCAGCCCCACACACACACACACACACACACGCTCACGTTTAATATTGAACAATGCGCACACAAGCTCAACTCATCAGATACCCAAACACACATACACACACACACATGCAGGTACTGCGAATGGGAATCTGAATCGGAATCGGAATCGCAGTCGCGACTTCTATAAAAAAGCAAAGTTGCCAGGCAGACAATTGCCACAAAAAAGGTGGCAACCACAAAATGAGTTAGTTGTTTGCCAGTCAGCAGCCATTTTGCTGTCTCTCCCTGTGTGTGTGTGTGTGTGTGTGTGTGGGTGTCTCTCCCTGTGTGTGTGTGTGTGCATTTGCTTTTGGCCAACAATTTATGGCTGGCATCATAAAAAATAACAGCAAAATATATAAGAAAGGATAAACAGAATAGAAAGTCGTGCATTATAAATTCATTTCCGTTTTTATTATGCGAGCTGCTCGTTTGGTTTGATTTCATGATTCGCCTTTGTTGGAGGCGACATAGCAAAAACGGGCTTAAGATGGGCAATAAAATGTGCTAATAAGTTGGGGAATTGTGTCAAGGAACGAACTATTTTCTATTGAAATTCTTTTCATGTTTGGGTTATTTATTGGTATTTAAATAATTCGCCTTGTTGATAGATCGCCGATCACAAAATATGGTATACATATTCCAGTTACTAAAGATGAAAATAATAATAAAATAGGTGAAATATAAAATCTTAAATAATTTGATACTAAGAAAATGAAGATACCAACCCATATATAACCTCAGACTTTCCGTTCTAATAATGTTAAAAAAAAGTCACACTTACTAATGCACAAATAATTAATAATAAGCTCCCAATTCAAGACATAATCAAATCCATATAAAACATTCATTTACATAGATTTCTCTCCATAAATTACGGTCGGGCTATTGGCTGTGCATATATTGTGCTATTAGGCTATTTAATTTTTTAAGCACATTCGAATATGCAAAGCTCTTGCTAAGCGGGAGCAGTAAAATTAAAGACATGCTATTTTAATTTTAAGTTCCATTTATCCGGCATCCTGTTAGCAACTGTTCAGTTCAAAGCAACTTGTGTTTTCTTTGGCAAGTTTCTTTTCAACTGAATGGGCTAACTGGCGACATCTGCGACACGCCCACCGCCCACCGCCCGCCGTTCAACTAAATGCGCCTTAATTGCAGTTACTGACATTTGACTTTATAAATTGGCTGGGCTGTGTTTTCCTTCTTCAGTTGCGTATTTGCTCGCTCCGCTTTCGAGTGCACCGCCGGCTGCGTAAATGGCGTGTGTCCTTCTGCTGTTATTCTGCCCACCTCGCCTCGAGTATGGCTCAGCAAAATGCTTGAAGTCAACAACAACAACAACAACAACAACTGACTGCACATTAAAAATTAAAAAAGCCAACTCCCGGCACAAGCATGACGACCAAAGAAGGAGTCACTGGCAAAGCCAAAGCCAAAGCCAAAGCTAACGAAAAAGTTGAACCGTCAACAACAACAACAAGAAGAAGAAGAAGCAGAAGGGAAACACGAAGAAGCAGCAAAGTAATTTCATGCATCGTTTAATTTTCATTCGGGCTTAATTTGTGCAACGCCCCCCATCTGCTTCACTTGACAACCCAACGATCACAGGCCACCAGACACCAGCTCCCATATCATATGATGGCAGCAGTTGCCATTGTTATTCTTCTTCTTCTTCTTCTTGTTGCTGTTGTTGCTGTTGTTAAAATGTTGTAATACCCCATTTAGACCTAATACCCGACAGCCACTTCCAGCAGCAACTCACAATTGAAACGGCAAATAAAATAAATGCCAACAGACGCCAACTAAACAAAAGTCAAAAACAACCCACACACACCCCACACACACACACACACACACACACCAGAAATTGACGCCTCGAATTTTGAGACAAATTAAATTAAATGAAGCGCACCCAAAAAATGCTCATCCTCCGTCTGGTGTCGTGCAACCCTTTTACAGCGTTTCCACTTCCCAGCGTTAGGATATATTTTGAACACTCATCAAGAATATTTCTTCTAGAATATTTCTAATGAATATGTTTTTCCCCAACTTTTATGTTAATATATTTAACTGGAAAAGATTGTCTTTATGTTTCTTTAATACTGGCTTAAGGTGCAGTTTCCACTTATAGAAGTGGATTTTTCGAAAACAGCGAAACCAATTCCCTAATTTTCACCCAAGTTTCCAAAGCAGACAGCTGCAGCCATTTGGGAAATAAATCCGTCAGTTAGCCATATAAAATAATTTTATATATCAATTATATTCATTTGGTTTATTATAAGGTTAGTTACTTTTTCTCGATTAACACAAAATTTAGTTAGTTATTTTTAATGAAGTTGTTTTCCTCGGCTTTATTGTTAATATATTTAGCTTGAAAAGTTTATCCATAAATTTTTTATCTATTTCCCGACATTTAATACTGTCTTAAGATCCAGTTTCCACCTATAGAGGTGGATCCTTCGGAGCCAGTGGAACACGTCTCAAATGAAAATTTATATGAATTGGAAGTTGAATACAATTTCCCAATTTTCCGCAGCCTCAACTTTCTCTTTAGGCAATAAATCCGTCAGTTAATCCGATAAAACAATTTAATATATCAGCTATATTTAGTTTCATTTAGTAAGTTATACTTTTGTTGCAGTGGAAACACTGCAAAAGCACTCGCATTTCATGAACGTCATTCTCACACGTCTTTTGCTGCTTTCCTCTAAATTCTTTTGGAAATTTAATGAAGTCAATTTAAAGGAAGGTGGGAGGGGGAGGGGGGGGGGCTGCCGTCTTAGTGCTTCTTGACACCCTTTCGCCTTGTAATTGAAATTTTTATAGTTGTCGCGCTTCGTCTGGCTTGGGGCGAAACTTTTATCAGCGCCTGGCGCACTCTTAAAAACAATTTTTAGTGTCAAGCTCCCCGCCCCTCTTACCCACCGGCCAGCATTGCTCCGGCAACAAATTAATCCCTTTATTTGCATAATTGAAAAACATCAGCGGAAGCTGCAAGCCAAATATCAAAATGGCAACTCTGGCAGTCAAGCAAAATGGCCTCCGGCTATCCCCGGGGTGGGGGCGAGGCATTTGTCAAGCGAGCCAACTGTCGCCACAATTTAATGTGACGCCGCCTCCGGGGAGCTATTTAACATTTTTCCAACACTTTGATAATCGCACTTTGCGGCCAGATTAATTATTTACGAGCCTGCGCTACCTGCGCGACGTCGTTTAACCCGCAGACCAACAAGCACTCACACCCACACACACACACACACACACAGAGAGAGAGAGAGTCGCACACAAACAAAAGGCCAGGAGTTGTTGTTAAATCTTGGGTAATGCCCAAAGCCGAGCCGGGCCACGGCGCTCAAGTATATTTGTCGCCGGTCTTAAGAGATTGCGGCACACAATTTCCGCGCTTCCTCCTTCCCGCCCTCCCCCTACATCCAACCGCCCGCCGACAACCGCCATGCCACCCAGCCGAGGACCTCATTCCGACCTCAAGCCAATTCCACTCCAATTCCGACATGGCAGCGACGACATCAAAGCGCGCGCAGAGTCAGAAGCCAAAAGGCAAAGTAACAAATGCCATTGCGACACGGCTCGCTGGCTGTCAGGCCTCAGGGGGGGGGGGGGGGGGCTAGGCGGGGGGACAGGTGGCAGGTGGCAAAGGGCCTGCCGTAGGACAGAGGCCCCAGAGTTAACTTGGCTACCTTGTCGCTTAAATGGGCGACAGTTATCAAACGTAATATTTCAATTGTGGCCCTTCAAGTAGCGCTAAATTGAAAAGAAACAAACGCCACGGCGAGGCGACGCGTTGCCTTATCTCAGGCTTAAAGCCGCGTACCATCTTTTTACCTGTGGTGGGCGTGGCAAAAGTGCAGTTGGTCGCTTTGAGCCACATAAGCCAGCTTCGGATTACCGGCTAAGTAGTGCTCAATTGTGCTCGACTAATGCATGCTCTATAATTATACTGGTATCAAATCAATAATTATATTTATATGGTTAATGCGACAAAAAATAGAAATGAAGCTGTTGCGGTTAATGGATTGTTAAATACTATATGTTGGATTACAGGGTATACAACAAAATTGATAAAGCTACGATCATATTTATGGAGTATGAGCCTCACAAAATAAAATAATAATAAATTAATAAACAAATGTAATTAAAGGAACTAACAGGAAAATAGAGGAACAAAGTAAGGATCATATTGAACGTAGTCAGGAATATACACTTCATACCCATTAAATGGAGAACAAGGTATACAAAAATGATCTAAATAATGTACACAATCTTAGCTTTTTCATATATTACAGGGTATTCAACAGAATTGATAAAGCTGCGCTCATATTCATGGAGTACGAGTCACACACAAGAGAAGAAATTAATGTAATTAAAAGAATTAACAGGTAATTGTTTAGACAAAGCAAAGATCATATTGAATATAGTCAAGAATATATTTTATTTTATTTTATTTATATTTACAGGGTATACAAAAATCCGTCAAGGCATCTTCTCATATACTACCCGCAGCACTCCCACTTGCACTGCACTAATAAAGCAAAGCTCAGTTTAGCAGCTAAATTAATTCGCTTAATGCAATTTGTGGCACAAAAAGGTGGCTCAAAGTGAATCAAAGTTAGGTCCGGAACACCTTTGCGGCGCTTTTCAGTTGGCTTGGGCCTTTGTCTCAGTCTTTGCCTTTGGCTTTGCCTTTGCGGCTAACGATCTCAGCCAGGAATTCGCGGATTATGCACGTTTCGCTCTGAAGAAGGGCTTAGTTGGACTAAAACATGTTCTCATTTGGCAATGAGTAGTCAAGCGGAAAGCAGCTTAATATACATGAGAACGAGGCGCTAAAAATGTGAAAGCTTATAGTCGGAAAATTATGAGAACTACAAAAGATTAAATAAAGTAAAAGGGATAAGTCATGTAGGAAGTGTAAAGAGAAAGAAATAACAAGAAATGAATTAAAGCTTTAGATGAGTTGTGATCCAGGCAATTGCAAAGCGCGGATCGAAAACCCAACTAATATGAGGATATTCTGATGTCTTAGCTGAAGGCCTTGGAAATTAATTCAAGTTAAATAAAAGGCTGGTAAGCTTGTACCTACATATATACTCCATGATAATATGCAATGTAATATATATAATCTAGTATTAGATGAAAATAATTCTCTACACCTCAATTAATTATTTTGCTACAACTCTCTTTAGTTGCAAATGCCACAACTATTCTAAAAGCGTATACAAATGGCAGCTCCTAGCATTTCGGCATGTTCCCAATTTAAAAGCATTTTTAATGCCCATGGCCAACTTTGCTAACTGGGTGAAAAAAAAAATCGAAAAACTATTTAAAAATAAATACATGCATGTGCATGTAAGTTTTCTTGTGCATGTATGCGTGTGTGTGTGTGAGTGTGTGCTGTACACCTGCTGTGCCTAAATATACCAGTTAAAATAAAAGGCCAAAGTGAAGCGGCCGACTTCCTCTTTTTTGGCTGTTGCTGCTGCTGCTGCTAACGAAAAGTGCTACCGGCATAATTTGCAGCACTTCCTTCTATTCAAGTTTCTGACCGCCTCCGGGAAGGAATGGGTCAACTAACACACCGGGCACACCTTCCCAGGCGGAGCGTGGACTGGCAACTGGCAACTGGCACATTACCATGCTCAGGCAGAGATCCAGGCTGGGGCCAGGCGTATTCATGCCCATGTCCGAAAATTCGTTCGCATACGTATTATACTTGTACATTTCTTTGGCACGGCGTGCTTTATAAATAATTCAGTGGGCCGAGTCTGGCCTGGGGGCGCTTTAATGAGGCCAAAATGAATGAAGATTGGCAGCCCGGCCATCCGAAGTTTAAACAATTTATGTAACTTTCATAAGTTGAGCAATTTGAAATTTATGAAAATTTAACAGACAACCAAACAGACGGACGGACGGACGGACGGGCAGAGTGAGAGCAGAGAAAGCTAAGAAGACGATGAAGATGGACCTGAAAATCAGACCAAGTCCCAAGGCTTTCGCTTTCGCATGTGGCAAGAGTTGAAGTTGAAGTCGTTTCCTCCGCATCAAAAGGTAAATACACAGCATGCCAAGGGGCGGAAGGGGGCGTGCCCCGAAATGCCTGGCAAAAATCAATTTCATATAAAAATTCAAGCAAATTTTATGCGAACCTTTTGCTCGAGCTAAACTTATTGCCAATATGTCTGGACATGTGTGTGTGTGTGTTGGTGTGTGTGTCTGTGTGTGGTACAAAATATATGCAAAATAAATGTGTATGTAACAGTTAGTTGTGTGTGTGTGTGTGTGCGAACTTAATGATTATGCAAATTGGCATATAAATCGATTGGCAATCGCTAGCAATGCCACAAATTGATGTTAGTTCTACACCGGCGACAGTTTCGACCAGGAGCTAAGTGCGGGAGTGGGCGAGGGCGGGGGGATTGGCAGCTGGACCCGAGCAGCGGGCAAGCAGCGGGCAAGCAGCGGGCGAGCAGCGGGCGAGCAGCTGGCAAGTGAAGCATAATAACTCATGCCCCAAGTTGTGGCCTTAATGGCTGCCAAGCTCGTCAACGCACTATAAAAATGTCATTATCAGTGGAAAAGTTTTGCTTATATCAAGCATCAAGTGTACAAAAAAATTTGCATATTTCGCAAGACACAAGACGCGACTGGGGCGGAGTGGATCCAGAGCAAGGACGAAGGACCAAGCCATAACGCCGTCTGCTGGCGCTGAAGTTGAAAAATGAAAGGAAGGAAGAAGACCCTGGCCCAGCCAGGCGCCAAAACCGAAAGCAAATTCAATTGGCAACTGAACACAGTGGTCGACTGCTACGACAGCACGCTTATCATTAAATTCAAATATCAATCAATTTATCATAGAAAGCCCAACAAAGACAACAGCCAGCCGAAGCCAAGACAAAGTTGTGACCAAGCTGTGCCAAATCAGGTGCCAGTTGCAGTTGCAGTTGCAATTGCATTAGCAGCTAATGCCAGCAGCTAATGCTAATGCAATTGACAGATGACTTCACTAATGTGTTATTAATTTAACGCCAACTCTCTTTTATAATTTAAAGTAAAACTAACCTTACCTAATTGTGAACAATGCTTAAAGATGTCCTTCTTTATCTTCTTAGCTTAGCTAATGAATGAAATTGAGCCAAAAGCATATATATTAGCAGCCAGCAGCTAATGCTAATGCAATTGACAGATGACTTCACTAATGTGTTATTAATTTAACGCCAACTCTCTTTTATAATTTAAAGTAAAACTTGTGGGCCCAAAAGTATATTTACCGAATTGTGAACAATGCTTAAAGATGTCCTTCTTTACCTTCTTAGCCTTAGCTAATAAATGAAATGGAGCCAAAATCATATATATTAGCTGCCAGCAGCTAATGCTAATGCAATTGACAGATGACTTCACTAATGTCATATTTACCTTAGGCCAAATCTCTTTTAAATTTATATATATATTTAAATGAATATATGCATATATATTTTTATATTTATATATACGAATAATCTAAATCTGTCCGATTCTCAGCCATAAAAAACCTTCTTAGCTTAGCTCAATGAATGAAAGTGAGCCAAAATCATATTAGGATTATTTTGGTTTGAATAATAAATCACAAACCTAAAGGTTTATTTCATGTTAGTATCAAATTTCTTCCCTTAAATAATTTTCAATTCTGATCCATTATTTACGTAAGACATCACAAATTCTCAGTATGTTTCCCTTCCAGAGTCTTTTCCCCAATTTTCTTCAAATATCTGATTTCCAGCTTTGACTCTTGATTGTTCAGTTATCGATATGCAATTAATTTTAGAGAATAAAATATGTTTATACATTTTTTTTTAATTGCCAACTCCACAACATATGAGATATTTTCTGCGAATGTATCTTTGAACTTTGCAATAAGCATTAATTTTTGGTTTATCATCCATTTGGCGCATAATTAAAGTATGAAGCAACATAAAATCAACAAATATGCGAGAACGCATAAAAACAATAACGAAAGTAATCAAAAAATGGGGCACTTTGCTGCTGTTGTTGGACTTGGCCAAGTTCGGCAGTTGTTTTTATAGCTCATAAATTCGTAAGAAGCTGGTAAAGGCACTGCCGAAGTCAAGACATCCGAATTCATTGGCTTTTGCCATGCTAAAATATATATATGTATATATAAATATTTTCATCCTTTCGCTGTTTTTTAGGGGGTTTTGTGAGAGTTGAAGTCGAAGCCGGCGCCAAATCAATACAAAATTGATGAATACAAATGATCATAAAAAACAATAAAAAGCAATGCCAAGAAAGCATCTGGAGTTTGCCAAAAGAGAAAACAAAGCGCCATGAAACGGGGCGAAACAGGGGCTGGGGCCGAAGCCTTGTCCTGATTTGGTTATAAAAATCCCGGCCACGTATTTTGTGTTCTGCTTTTTTCTTTTGCCTGTCTGTGAGCGCTGGATGCGATTTGCGTTTCTTGAATTGGCATTGGGTACGCTTTAAACCTAGAAATATGAAATGAGTTTAGAGCTTCGATTGGGCTACGCATGTTTTCCAGGCAAATGCATTTCATTTATTATTTATATTCATATGATTCTCTATAATCGTCATCAGTCACTCGTTTGAAATTAATTTCGCGGAATAAAGCTGAGGGGCGGAAGTGCGCGTCCTTTATGCCACGCTCTCTCTCTCCTTTCTGCTTTACGGCGTGTCCTTGTCGCATGTCTGCGCCTGGCATCTTTGGCAGCCCAGTCAGCCGGAGCCGGAGCCGTAGCCGGAGCCGGAGCCAGGGCCATTGCTTTGCTTGATTTCAAGCGTATCGTCGTTTATCGGCGCAATCTAAGTACCCACACACACACACACACGCGCTCACATATCCAAGAAAGAAATGAAGTTTAAGTAAATATGCATAGACAAATAGACACACACACACACACATACACACAGGCGCACACATGCACGTAAATATTTATACACATGCAGCCATGGCTTTGACGGGAAATTGATTTCAATCAATCAAATGTTGTGATTACTTTACTGGAGTGCCACATCTTGGCACCATTCTGTCAGGGCTATCCAACAGTTAAAGATCTTCCCGCTGCGATATCCTTGTGGCTGTTTGCAAGCCATTAGCAATAATTTACTTAAAGGCTTAAGTGAAATTTAAGACCCAATGCCACTTAACGCTTGTCTCCGATACTCTACACACAAATGTACTTAAATACGAGTGCTAGCTAAACATTGACCAACCCAAGAAATGCCTCACGAAATAGTCCTCTCAATTGAGAGCTTTGTCAAGGCTATTAAAGTTAGTTACCGGCTCTGCGCTTATTTGTTTTAATGTTAAGTCTGGCTTAAAATTGTCTAATAATCATTTAAATATTCTTCACAACATAATCTTAAGACCAACATCTCAGGCAGCTGTGGATATTTGGGATTTTATTCATTTAATGCATTTTATTTGGCTTTGGGCTTTTATTTAGTTGCATCAAAAATCCATTAAATCTATTTATTATGTGTAAATATAATTAGTTTAAAATTAAATTATATTTTCAGCTTGTTTTTGTAGTTAAATAAAATTCTTCCGATTTCTTGCTGCGACTTTTGCACCTGTGTGCCGGCGCAACGAGTCAAAGGCAACTTGCAATTGATGAAATTAATTGAATTGATTAACTGATGCACACGAATATTATTGATAATTAACTTTACGCAGAATAAGAGTCGTAGTCGGAGTCGGCGTCCGCATTGGGTCGCATTTTCAATCGAATGGAATATTAAATATTTAATTAAGCTGCGCGCGCATATTAAAATTGCATTAAAAATGTCATGCAAATATTATTTTTGCGTCAATTGGAATACTTCAGCCCAGCCCAAGCCGCATTAATCCATGCACATAAAAAAAAAATGTATCTTTGCAGCTGTGAAATGGCAGACGCAGCCGCAAAACCTACGCAGTGCATATAAAAAATTGAATATGTTGCCGGAAAGCGAGTGAATAACTGAATATCTATTTGAATGCCGACGAATCTCGCTCGGAACGAGGCCAAATGGTTGGTTAACAGCGTCCCAAAGCCGAAAAGTAGTTGTCACTGCGCGCTCTCTCTCTCTCGCTTTGACATTGAGCCAACGAGGCGTATGAGTGCTGCATTGCCTACCGCAGGCCATGCTTGTGGGTGATGGAGGGGGCGTGCACGGGGGCGGGGGCGGTGTTGGTTGTCAAAGTTATTGACAGCTGTAAAGTTTGTCTGCGCATCATTTGCCATCTCTTTCTGGCAAATATGCATAATAAAATGCAAAAATTTCAATTAAAATTTCATGATATGCACAAAGCGGCCGCCTGCGCTTGGGGTCAGGGGGGGTTGGGGGTAGGTGCGGACCCAAAAAAAAAGCAAAAACCCAAAAATCATACACTAACACACACACACGCACGCACGCACATAAAAAGGCAAAACTCGCGACAAATGCACAAAAGTCCAAATGTGTGGCCTGAAATTGTCGACTGGCATAATGAAAGCAGCTGCACAGTGCCAAAGACACACACACACATGCATGCACCCACACCCACACACACACACACACACAAGCACACACACAATGACTGCATTCATATGTAGTGGTTGGCATGTGCTCATTGGGGCCATTGGCAGCTCTGCGGTAGCACCAACTGCACACAAGTGCTGCGCATTTGGCAAAAACATAAAGAATACCCTACAAATCGGTTGGGTCAGGCCGAACTCAGCAGCAGGCAAGGCTAAGAAAAGGCGGGCAAAATAAAACCAAATATTAATTAAGGATTATTTATAAAGAGTTGACCCATTAAGGCAGAAGAGGACAATATTTTATAAACAACAGAGAGATTTATTTATTTATTTTGATTTGCTTTATTTTTTATTATTATTTTTTTTTGTTATATTAACTTATATTAAACTTATAATTTGTATAATTTTATATTATACATACTATAATTTGAATTTAATCAAACTTTTATGAATATTTACAATGCACCTTATTCTTCTGTTAAGTCTAACATGAAAATTTACATGGCATGTGTGACTATATAAACCGATCTGAGAGATCGATTGGATGAGACCTCCGCAACCTCTTCTTTATTCGGGCTCTTCCAATTCTACGTCTCTTTAAAAGGCGCCTAGCCAGACTATTTGGATGATTTCCAAGCCGCGTAATATAGTTCGCATATTTATACCGTCCCCGACTATGAGCACGCCTAGTTCTCTTTTCAAATCGAATCAAAAGAGAGAAGCTCTATTTATAAGGGCTCTCCAGCAAACAAAATTTTAGAAATATTTATATATAGTTTTTCCATTAATGCATAGCAGGAAAATATATTACCTTTGAGCTAGAGTATGCAGCAGTCTGCATATGAATTGCCTGCTCAACAGCTCGTTATTTTGTTATAATAACTTTTGAATTTTTGCTTTTTGCAAAATTTGCGCCACAATTTTAATGCTGAGCTTTGCTTTTTGTCCGAACAGAAAATATAAGAAAAAAAAAAAACAAAATGAAAATGGGAAAAATAACATTTAAAATGATGGCCATAATTTAGCTAAAAATTTGTTGTTGGCCAGCTGCTAATGCTGCTTTATTGTTATGGATACTTTCGGTTGCCGCACATATGATGCGAACACTCAAATGAGTGCTGAGTGAGTGTGTGTCTGAGTGCGTGTGAGTGAGTGTGAGTGTTAGTCATATGCATATGCAAATGCTGATGTTAACAGCATGTTTGGCATGCTAATGCTGAGCATGTTGTCATAAATTCTGGGCACAAATCTTCCCATCTGCCGTGACCTTTCAACTGACGGCCATAAAACTGCCGCTCTGGCTACTTTACAGCTTTAAGAGGCTGCCGCTCTGCCCGGTGGAGGCGGCCGGCCGCGATAAGCTTGCCCAGCAGAGTTGGCTTAACCCATCCGCTCGGACTCGTATATCACCATCAACGCCGGCAACGGACAGCCGCCCATTGATTACCACTTACCAAATAAATTACTCGACGCCAGCCAATGGCCAGCCAGGGTCCAGGCTCCAGAGGGCCGCTCGCTGCACAAAACTTTCCCTTTACAACTTTCACTGAGCTCTTAGTACCCAGGCCGGAGGCGCAATTTTTCTGCTCTATTTGCTCGCGTCTATTGCCAAATTCACTGCAAGCACCTAAAACTAACATAGAGATGCCATTTGCCGGCGCTTCCCAGTCGCGCTCGAGTGCGTCGAGCACGCCGAGTCGAGGGCGAAAGTGTTGGGCGCGGCATTTCACTGCCAGCTCCTGGCACGGCTTCCCCTTTCGCCATTAGCGCCCAGCGATGGGCACGTGACAAGACTCCAAGTGGGTTAAAATATATGTATATAAAAGAAATCACATATTTAGATAACATCTCTTTTATCTCAGCGAAGAGTCCTTGTTCGTTTAAGAATGACAGTTGACAGATATAAAATATGTAAGTGATATTTCGTTCTAAGGAGCGTGTCAACAGACAAAAGGCCTGCTTAATGGAACTTTCAGCTTCTTTTCGGGTTTTCAGTAAGATAATATTGGTAAGTTAAGTATTGCAACATATTGCGAAGTCTTTGATTATAAGGCATCAGCTCTGATATATTGTATATCATATGGATTGATATACCACCATCCAAATCCCATTGATATATGTACCTAACTTCATATCTTGTGTACATATCTACATCATTCCATGAAACTAAAACTCCTCTTTTCAAAGAGCGATTTCTCTTCTATAGATAAAACAATATATGTTCTATAATTGTGATTTTGACGCACTTCTTGAGCAACCAATTCAATATATTGACAAGAAATAGTTTATAAATATATACACATACATATTATTTTAAACCTTTTTCGTATTGAATATAATAATATATATTTTTAACCTTTATCGTAGATAGCTCAGGTGATGTTTCGCCAAGCGAGGTAGGGTCCTCAGGCTTTATCGTGGACAACAGTGTCAAGGCTACATCATCATGGAAGCTGTCGGGAGGATCTGGAGCATTCCCTCTCTATAAATATATAGTATTTGACTGTGGTTATTGCGAAAACCTCTTCCTCTTTCGCTAGCCTCACAAGTTATCTACTGTTGCGAGTCTCTGCACTTTTTGCAGCTATTTTTGTTAGCGAAATGAATTTGTAGATGCACAGCTTTTTAGATTTCTGTGATGTGCTGCATGCTTCTTATCACGCTGCCATCTCGAACTACTCAGCTGGCAGTGCCCGAAAGTATGCTACATTTTCTTTAACTTGTGTGTTAACATATTTTTGCGAGCATTTGTCGCTCTTTGTTTGAATTTCAGGAATGTGTTGGAGGAAATGACAAAAGTGAAAATATTTCAAGCAGTTGTGTTTCCCCCCCCCCCTCCCCCCCCTGCCAACACAGTTACACATGGCACATGTGCACACTGTGTGTGTGAGTGTGTGTTTGCGTTTTTGTGCAAAGCGCATTAAATACACACACACTCATGCCGACGCACACTTTGGCAAATCGATTGAATTGTCTTTTCCGCTTTTGCGAGCTGCTTACATGGCTTAGACTAAGCGTTGACTTGTCCAGCGACCAACCCCCTCCACTCCCCTCCCCCCTCTGGTGTCCACCCACGAATTTGTTCGTTGATTATGTCAAACAGGGCAATTGGTTGGGAAAATATTTAAATAATTTAAGCGTTCGCTTTGAACAAGTGCAAATTTCAGCTTCATTTGGCGCTGGCCATTTTAAGCCGGGAATCAAATCAATTTGCAGCTCGCCCCCGGCCCGAAGGGTCATCGCCTGACCTGAAAAGCCTTTTAGCCTTAACATTTGCCTTTTCTGGACCATTTCTGGTGCCGAGTGCTGATTATTTTATGCCTGCCTCTTAACTGACTTCTGACTGTTGACTGTTGTTTGCTGTTGCCTGGTGTCATGTTGTTGTGGGTCTTGTATTTTTGATAAATTTACCATATCGTTAGCGACCCTTGGCTTGTTCCTTTCAGCCATTTTATATATGTTTGAGTTTGAATTTTTTCATTTTTCTCTCTCTTTCCCTCTTTCCTTTCTTTTTGGGGAAGTGAGTTCGGGTTAGCTGCACAAATTGTTGTAATACAATATTTTTGCCATTAGGCTGCCAAATGGGCAAAATGCGGCCAGTTACTTTGTTTGTGTTCGCTGGGTTTTGAATTCGGGTTCAGTTTTTTTTTTTTTTGGTGTTGCTGTTGCTCTGCTTCTTGCCTGGTATTGCTTACACTTTGAACCTTTTTACAGCCGACAGGCAAGGGTCGCTCTCTACAGAGAGAAAGTGTGTACAGGGTACACTCTAGTCGCCCAACTCATTACTGACCACAGGTTCGTTTAGGTGCCCCGTGCCAGAGGGGCGAGGCTGCGGCCCGTGGGAACTCTCATATCATGCCGCAATGATATACCAGAAAGTCGAAACGCCTTTCGGCCTGTTGAAATATTCGTGCTTAATGGTACGTAAAGTCTGCATGATTAATAGGCGTCAGTCGCTCGTTTGTTTGCTCGTCAGACATTCAAGCCCCCCCCCCCCCCCCCCCCCCTGACCCTACCCCGCTGCCCCTTTTTGGCCAGCCAAATTATTCGACTTGGTCTCCAACTTTCGTTGCTTTCTTTTCATTCTTTTTTTGGTTTTTTTTTGTTCGGCTGCGCTCTAATGATTTCAATACAAATCGAAAAAAGTCAACACACGCACACCCCCGCACACCCACGCACACCCACGCACACAAAGCTGTTTCATTTTGTTTCAATTTGCTTAGCATGCTTTTGGGCGTTGTCCGGTCAGACAGGCCATCGGAGCCCGATCTGCCTTCAGGTTATATTCTTCATATTTTTTCTTTTGGCTTTGTGGCTTTTAGCTATAACCATCATTTTTAATTGAAATGTTACAATTTATAGCGGGGCGCATATCAATTTACCAAAAACATAATACAATTCTGAGAGGGTAGGATTTATTTATTGATATATATTCGTCTTTAATCTTAATGTAAAGGTTCAAAGCATTGATAATACAAATAGCAAATCTTGGCATGCTTTTATTTTAAATATATATATTCAATATATTCAATTAAATCGCAACCTTTAATTGCCCAAAGTTAAACTACAAAACCATTTGATTTATTTAGCTGATTGCAGATCGGGTAGAAAATTGTAACTAAAAGCATCATTAAATATGAATGGTGGAATTACGCTGATGAGCATTGCGATTGTCAAAATGTATTTCATTTTAAGCTACCTGCTGCTAACGCCAATGTCAATTGCCAAGCGGAAACAGGCGCAACAACAGCAAGTCGTAAAATAAATAAAATGCGAGCGAGCAATAACAAAAGCCAAGCTGCCATCATTTGGCAATGCAAAGATAAACTTCAACAATAGCTTAGTGGCTCAGAATGTTATTTTATGTGTGTCACACGGATACCAGGAAGTATATACATCTGTGTGTGTGTGTGTATGTGTACGTGTGTGCACATATCTCGCATATCAGACAGCTATCATCATCTATTGTGGCTCTAGACAAGTGTGTGCGTGTGTGTGCTCTGGGCGTGGATAATCAAAACAAAAACACTTGCTTTGCCATTGTAGCGACACAGTTTTATTTAAACAAAACAAAAGCCCACTTGAGCCTTGCTCAGCTCGAAACAACAATTTAATGCGATAGTGTGCGAATTGTAGCATACTTTACAGCGCCGGCTCACCGTCGCTGTGTATACCCTAAAGGGCCCCAAAAGGCCGACATAGGTGAGTTCCAGCTAAAAAAAAAAAAGGTTGCGTACTTGTTCGTGCATAAGGCTTATGCGTAAACGTATATTATTTATAAATATTTCATGCCAGAGCATTTTTTCAATTGACGAAAATAAAAAGACTTCTATAAATAAAGCTGATCGGTAGCTTTTTTGCAGTGTACGACTTTGGCCGGCATTTCAGTTGATTTAAAATGCGTTAATGTAAATATTTAACGCTTAAATACATACTTTACGGAGTTTCCGACTTTGATTGGAATAAATCAAAAAAATTAAAGGTCTCATTTATTTTCTTAATACTATTATGCCACATGAGGGTGAGGGTAAACATATATTTGCTTAGCTAAATATTTAAATAAGCTTTACGTATATATTTTAAAAAATAATTACCATGAATTTTAGTTAATATTTGTTATAAATATGCAAGAATAAACTATGATTAGCAAGACACCGCTGAACATATAAATAATAAGTAATTTTAAATGATTTAAAAATTGATATACATTTAAAAATAGTCCATGAGTTATGACTCTAAGCATAATTTCCTTGTAAATGTTTTCATTTATTGAGGATGTGCCCATGGTCGTGCAATTCGTTTAGCTTTATAATATTGAAAAGCCCAGCTGGCTGGCATGTCAGTTGAAATGAGCCCACCGAGGCGCATAGATGAGCAGCCGGCTAACTAAGTAAGTCAAGGGCATTATTTGATTTTTTTCGCTCTCTTTTTTTCTTGCTTCTCTGATTAATGAGGCTGCCTAATGGAAGAGGGCCGCAGTTTTGTGAGTTGGCCTTTTCGCATTTCGCTAAAATTCATATTTGAGTCAGTCAATTTGGAGGGGATGCTCTTGGCGGGATAGGAGGTAGGGGGTGCCCTGTCGGAGGCAATCAGGCTGCAGGCGAAAAGCGTCGCAATATCAAAGAGCGTATTTACATGCAAAACAGGAATTGTGGCACCGGCTTGTGGTGCGAGGACTTGCCACAGACGGGCGCTTCAGCAGCAGCCGCAACAAATAAGAAGAATGAAAAAATTGAAAACCATTAGGATTAATGTTTAGTTGAAAGATTTTCGCGTTAAGCCATTTTTACATGGCCGCAATGCCGCCGACTCTGCCTGACTGACTGCCTGACTGCCTGACTGCGTGGATGGGCGGGCCACAGATGCCAGTCCGCCGCCCAGGCGCCTGACTGGGATGGGGCCCGGCTGTGGAGCTGGCGCTGACTGGCAATTGCTAATGTAGTTTATGTGTAACAGGCGGAGGCTTCTTAACGTTAACTGACGGGCAACCGTTTTGGCTTAGGGCGAGCGACGCACAAACGGCATGTAAAATGTGACATTTTAATGTATGCAAATGAGACGTTGAATTAAGCTCACACACACTCCTACACACACACAAAGCACCCACACCCACACACACCCACACACACACTGGTGCAGGCTGACAAACATCACTTGGTTTCATATCCGTTTCTCTTTACCTCTACCTCTCTCTGCCTTGTGATATGATTTAAAAATAATGAAAGCGAACGCTCTTCAATGGCTTTAATGTTTCCCCCTGTCCCCCCAGCAGCCTCCCCGCACACCTCTTCAGCAAACATCGTGACTTGTATTTCCTCTCGACTCTCTCTCTCTCTCTCTCTCACGCTGTGTGCGGAAATGTCAACTTAACTTTTTTGCGCTTTGCCAGTGACAGAATAACAGCAACAAAGTTAAGCTGGCAAAATGCTCTGTTTTACCCCCCTCTCCCCCTCTCCCGCTCTTCAGTTGTCCCACGAAACAAGTCAAGTTGGGGAATCGTCCATCTTCAGGCAATTTATTAATTTCTATGCAGCGTGCGTATCGTAATTTGTTTTGTTGTTTGCTTTTTCTTAGCCAGAAAATTACTTAAGTACCAGTTGCCGCTGTTCGATTATTTGAACTTTGCTTTCAATTTGTTGATTGTTTTTTATTGCCTTTTATTTTTTTTATTTTTTTTGCGGGCAGAGATGATTTTTCGAGCACGTCCTTGTCAAGTTCTGCTCTGTCAGTTTTGCAAACATTTTCTGCGCACATATCAACATTTTTCTGGCCGAAATTTTAATTTTAATTGAGGCTTTGTATCATTTCAAGGCTTCCTTCCGCTAAGAACTCGTCTGAATGTCTGAATAAGGATTAACATTTCAAAGAATTCCCCAAAAGGAAGCTCTTAATTATGCCGAGTACTTTGAAGTATTTTAGAGCTTCATTATATGCATTTATTTCTTAGGTGTTTTGCCTTTTCATTTATAATTATTATCTTAAATACATTTATTTCTTAACAATTCTTCTTGTTTCTCTGAATGAATTCATTATTAATAATCACGTTTGCAATTTTCATTGCCAAATCATTTATTTAAATCAACGCAATTATTATTAGTTTGTTGCTGAATAATCCTCCTTTCGACTTGCTGTCGAATTTCCCATTTAGAGTCGCAAAATGCGATTAAATAAACTGCATTTAGTTTAATATTTTTTATTATTTAACTAATTTATGCAATTATTAAAAACTCTAGAAAGTCAAAATAGCTTTCAGGAGTTTAGCATTCCGGAGAAATGCATTTATACTATTATAATATATAAAAGATAACTTTAGCCCATATTATGAACAATTCTAGCTAGACTTTAGCTAGTTTTTGTTATGATTCTCAACTGGTTAAAGCCATGGCATACTTTTTTATAAAAATAAATAAATAAATATAAATGATAACTTTGACCCATGTTACGAAAAATTCCAGCTGGGCGCTAGCTTTTTTTTCTTATGATTCTCAACTAGTTAGGGACATGGAATACTTATTATTTACCATATATCTATTTTATTGTACTCTTGCCATTTATATAACTTTTAATTTAATTTTATTGTTAAGGCTAAGACAACATTCATTCATGAGATTTCATTTCAATGAATGGACAACTATCTAAAAAGGACCCCAAGCTAAAGCTCTGTCTGATATTTAATATGTGGAATTGGTATATTATAACTATTTGAAATCTCGACTCCACAATTTGTTTAACCGAATAACAATAACTGAGTTATATTCAAAATGATTGACTAGATGCTTGCGATATGGATTGCCATCATATCAGGCTCAGCTTGTGCCCCGCAGCGTTTGAATTTATGCATGTATTTGTACACTGAGCCCGCAATACCCTATTCACACACAGACACAAACGTACACACACGCACACTCGCACACTCACACACGCACTTTACATAAATGAGCAAACATTTTCATCTCAATTTGCGCAAATATTTGCCAACTTTTGGCAACATTTAAACGCAATTTTGGCTGTTTGGGTCGGTTTGGGTTTCGCTGGAGAATTAATTGCAAGCCATTTGAAATAATTATAAAAAAAAAGGGCGACGCACTTACCGATTAGCACTAATATCACATGTAGAATATGCCAAAGCTGCAGATGCTTGGCTTTAACTGCCGCAGTTGTTCTCTTGGCCAGGCCAACAACATCTTGGCCTGCCTGTTGCTTGTGGCTTTGCTGCTGCTGCTGGTGGCTGTGATCCTGTTGCTGCTCCTGTTGCTGCTGGTGTTTTCGGTGGTGCGGGCTGTGTCCGTGTCCGTGACTGTGCCTGTGACTCAGCCTGTGACTGGCCGTGTGACTCTGACTCTGACTGTGACTCTGACTGTGAGTGTGAGTGTGAGTGTAGGGCTCCAGCGCATACATTCTGGCAGTTAAAACACTTTCACTTGCGGCGGAAGGAATGGGGGTGTCTGTTCTCTTGGGGAATTCGCCTCGATGTATTTGTACTTGTGTGTGTGTTTATTTATGCGCTGCGGGCAGCGTCCAGGGCTTCAAGGCTCGCCCACGCACACAAGCACAGCGATGTGTTTATTAATTTCTGTGTGTTTGCGAGAATTCACTTATTTAATTTAGACATTAAGTTGCGTCGGTTCTTGTTATTGTTGTTCTTGTTGTTGTTCTTCTTGTTTTTACTGCCGGGCAATTAATCACTTTTAATCGGGCGCTCGAAAAAAAAAACGGCAAAGAAAATAAAAGGGAATAACCGAAAAAGGGGCAAACGAGCGAAACTATTAAGCGGGCGCCCAAAATGCAGACACAAAACGCGCCAAGTTAAAGACATAAATTTTGCAGCATTTTGGCCAAAGATTAATTACGGCAGTCGGGGCCCGGACCGGAGCCCATTCTGAGCCGGAGACTATTGAGGCGCATGCAACATAAATTCAAAGTAACCCCCCTCGGTTGTTGTGCCTAGCATTTGATTTACGGCCAACTGGCAACGCTTACAACAAGCCAATTGAGAGTCCTTGTTTTGGGCCAAGTTGTCGTCGTTGTCGGTTGTCGTTGTCGTTGTCGCAGTCAATGCTCCTCCGCTATAATAATAATCATGCCACACGCTCCGCTGACCCACATGGGCCACAATGCAGTTGCTCGAATGGCCATCAAACTTGATTAGCGGCAAATATCCCCCCCCCCCCCACTTCTCCGCGGGGACTTGACTTGGCCTATAAATACGCAACGCAGCCTATTGAACCTTTATTGTAATTTATTTATAACTTTTGGTACGTTTGCACGCCACTTTAATGTCTTTAAATTAAAACTATTTACAATAATTGTTTGACTTAAATAAAAATAAAGTTGTAAAAACATAATAAATTATTTAAAGTTTGATTAGAGCAAGTAGTCGAATCAGATAGCTGAGGAATGGGAACTTACTAGAAGAAGTAGGGGATATGGGAGGAAAGAAGGCGGGATATGGGAATGTAAGTTAGTCTAGCAAATAGATTTGAATTGCATTGAGTATAGTTTGTTTAATTTTCAATAAACCCACAAAAACGCTTTAAATGTTTGATAATTAAAAATAATATAAGTTTACGAAATTGAAAAAAATAAGCCTATTCTTTCATATCTTCTAATTCCTCTATATATTATTACCAGAGCATTTTCTGTCCATGTGTTTATCTATCTAGAGTTCTTTCTCTGCTGCAAGCATGATTAATAAATAATTCAAAATGTTTAAAATTTAAAATTAATATGAAATACGAAAGTAAATTATACTATTCTTTTACTTCTGCTATTTCCTCCTTTTATTATTATCAGAGCATTTTCTATTTAAAGCCCTTTTGTTTTAAAACTCATATATGAACAATCGGCCATCTATATAGCTTTTGTATGAAAACAACCTTTTGTGGTGGAGTATGGAAACATAACTCTTCTTCTATCTTTTATATGAAATCAAGTTTATTTTTATACTCCCAATTAAAAAATCATCAAGTAACACAAAAAATATATATTAATATAACATGTTTATTTGATATCATAACAATAGAAATCCTGTTTAGATGTTCAATCAGGCAGGCAGATATTTTTTTATCGTAAATAACAAACAATGTATAATTCACCAGCAACAGCAACAAAAACAACAACAACAACAGCGTGTGTTTAATGACATCAACACACATAATAAATAAATCTTGACAAATTTTTTACACACTTTTCGCACACACACTCGAAAACAATGTTGAAAATGTTGTTGTTGTCGTTGTCGGTTGGTTGTTTGCACAACAATGGCCGAAAGCAGCACAAAAATGGCGAAGCGACAACTCGAGCAGAGATAATAAAGCAGCAGCGACAACAATAACAAATAATAATAAAAACAACAACAACAACAAAGCCAGGCAGCAGACAAGTGCCGTTATTACAAAATACGCGGCGTCATTGTTTCGAGCGCGCGCCTAAAAATATGCAGCAGCATGTTTATGCGCGCGACAGAGACAGAGCAGAGCAGCGACAGCGACAGCCAAGACCCAAACCATGCCTAGGAATAGGCAATAGGCAGGCGGGAATCCAGGAGAAGAGCGGTAAACATAATTAAGTTAAATTGGTGAGTGGCATAAAAACTGTGCGGCAATTATGCGGCCAAAGCATGTAAATAATTAAAATTACAATATTTGACTCTATTGTTATTTTAATGAACAACAAACTAAAATATATAGAACAAAACGAAAATTCGTTTAATTGTTTTGGCAGTTCAGAATTTCCCGTTTTTTTTTTTTCAATTTTAATTAACCGCAACCGCAGCAGTTCCCAAGTTTCTAACTAAGCAACAACAACAACAACAACACAAACAAAATGCTTGACAAATGTTTGTAGCACGCAAATTGCTGCTATTTATATTATTTTTTTTATGTATTTTAAATTTGTTTTTTACAATTTATTCAAGCACACTAAAAACTTGCACTTTGTTTTCTGTTTTCTTTTATTTTATTTAATGCTTCTTTTTTTTGTATTTTTTATGGAACGAACAAAACTAACACGAAATAACTTTTAGTGCCCGCACACGACACTTGTCCATCCAAATGCATGTGTGCGTGTGCATGGGTGTCTGTGTGTGTGTGGTTGTATATGTGTGCGTGCGTGTGACTTGTCAGTCGTTGGGTTTTTGGTTTCGGTCTTTGGTTCTGGTTCTGGTTCAGTTTGAGAGCCAGAGGCGCGCGCGATCAAAACGACGTGCGTTCGGTCTGAAGTGCAAATCATAACTAAAAAAAATTTCAACTTCTTGTTCAAGCTTCTGGCGCGCCATCCAGTGGCCAACGCCTGAACTACGCCTGTCACCGGCACCAATGCGCATGCGTCCAAAAGACTCAGCCACAGAGCGTGGGTGTCCCACTCAAGAGAAACTACGCTCTGCTCTCTCGCTCTAAAATGCAGTTGTTTCATTACCACAGCGTTTCGTTTATTGGTTAACATAAAGCTTTTTGCACTTGCTGTTAAAATAAAGGGTTTTTATTTGGCGCAATTGCATTTGAAATTTTGTAAGGTTAATGTTTTTCTATTAGATAAAATTGTGAGCGAAATTAATCTTAAAAAAGAAATGTAAGAGTTTGGCACAGTTAAGTTTATTAAATTTCAAATAAGTAAATAATCCTTCACATTCCTGTTCCACACACATTTTAAGCAACTGGCAATTTCCGTGGGCGTCACATCAATCATACGCACCGTTGAGCAGCTGCCAGCGGGAGAAAGTAAGAATTTCTATGTGAGGCCTTCCTTAATATGTGACCCACACCTTCTGTCTTTCTTTACGAATCGCACAATTAATAGCTATAAAATGCGAGAATAAAATAGCAACAAATTTAATAAAATGATATGTAAATTCGTACTGTCAGTGGAAAAACCACATGTAAATAAATATGAAAAATTATCACAATATTTAATGAACCAACAAACCGAAAAGCCAACTGTCGCAGCAACAACAACAACATGAGTATTGGCCCGCATTTGTTGTGGGCTTTAAATATATATATAAAAATGCATGATATATGACTTTATCTATTGGATGCACACAAATAGGCTCTGGAACCGAATAGAGCAAAGCGTCAGCCAGATGACATTGTGAACTGCGGAACTGCGAAATATATAAAGCGAGTGCAATAATCAAATTTGCTTGTAATTTCTGCAGTAATAATTAAATTGTATGCATAAAAAAGAGTTTAAAATGTGATGTGCATTAATTTTGTTAAAATTGTTAAACTCTCTTTCAAATGAAATTGTTGAATTTATTATTACAAATTTTAGCATTCAGCTGCAGCTCTTGAAGCTCTCACAAAGGTGCTGCCGGGAGTCAAAGGACATTCACACACACACACACACACACACAAAGTTCTTTAGTCATACATATGCAAATTTAGAAGGAAAATGGGGGAAAAAGAAAGTCCTGACCATAGCTGCTAGGGATACCAAACATCCTGGCAACAGCAGCTGCAGCAACAACAACATCCTTGGGTCAATGGCATTTAACTTCATTCTTACTGCAGGACTCTTCAAGTGCAGGTCCTCTGCAGCTCCTCCGCACACTTGGCTCATAGTCACAGGCCAATAAATGGACTTCTTGGAAGGCAAAGAGCTGCTCTTTTGAGGCAGAAAGCGAACTGGAAATAATAAGACAGCGCGCGGGCAACAAAGTTGTCAAATGGTAGTTTCAAATATTTATTAAATTATTACAAAAAAAGAAAAGTATTAGAACTCCGATTTCCTACTCTGGTTCCCTCTTCAATGTTATGCCTAGCGAGAAGTAGATCGAGGCATACATTTGTTTTGCTGACTCGTGAATTAGAATCAGGTATACGAATATTAGGTGCAATGCCCATAAGACCCATAACATAAAGCAACTTTGACTGTCATAACTTTGCTGCTGTCATAAAAATACTTCACGGCCTGTACAAAGGGCAGTTGTGAATGGGTCCGAGGCTGGGCAGGGGCAGGGGTGAGGGATTGGGGGAAAGGTTCTCCAAATGGCACATAAATTAATAGAAGCTGTTGCTGGCTGCTCAAAAGGCAAAAGCGGCGCAACGAAGTTTGCAGCATACTTAAATAAAAATAAAATATTTCGCAAAAGAAAAGAAACTTCTGTTGCGCCCCCGCATTTTCCGACTTTCCACTGTTTGCACTCTGCGGCATGATTTTTATTGATTTATAGCGTTAATATTTTTGCTTTAATGCGTCAAATAAATTAAATTGTCTTACGCACCTTTCGCAGAGCTCGCAAAGGGCCAAAACTTTGACGACCTCAGCAACAACACGAGGAACATCAACAAAGGGGCGGGGCTCAGTTGAAGAGGCGGCAGCAGCAGCAGCAGCAAATGCATAACTTCGATTTCAAACGCAAATAAATATTCATAAAAAAATATTTTTGCACTCTCAAAAGCACTTTGCGGCTCTGTCGACGCCGCAGCCAAGTCGCCGTCGTGGCATGTGGCAGGGACTCGGGCCAAGACACAGAATTATAAATATTCATTTATGCTAAGCGCCGACGCGTGAGTATTTGCAGGTGTCTGCGTGGGCGTCGCCGCCGCCCACGACGCTTCGGTCTTAGCCAACTTGTTGTTGCCACTTTTCGCGGCTTCTTCGGATCGCTTGCCACGGCGTGTTGCGCCCTTTGCTGCCAATACACGGCGTATGATTGATTTAATTACCGTGCAACGCGATTTGTCTAACAACAGACGCAACCCGAGCGGCTTTTCGGTAAATTCGAAGCGGATTTTTGCAGTTGACTGTTGCGCCGCCCTTGACCTTTGGCATTTCCAGCTTTCGGCCTTGTAAATAGTCTGCGACAGCTACTGAAAGTTTCCCAAACGATTGTTGTTTGTTTTTGATAAATAGTATCTCAAGAGGACCATATTTGCTTATGACTACATGAATATTTACCCAAATAAATTCTACATTATTTTATTTTGATACCCACTAAGGTTAGTTCTATTTTTTATCAAAAATTCTATTAATTGGTTATCAAATCAACAAATAAAGAAATGTTGATACGAAACGAATTGGTCATGATGTCAAACTTGTTTGATGATTATCTCTGCCAAATATTGTCCGAACTTTCAACGAAACAAAAAAAAAAATGCATCTCAAAATTTTTACCCAAATTAACAAAATGGCAAGGGGTTACATCAAGTTTTTCCTCAAAATCGGGGTCGGTTCGAAAATCAAAACTTTTTTGATGATTTTTTTTGAATATCTCGGGTAAATATCGTCTGATTTTGAAATGTTATACCTTTTTGCATTCGTACGGATCCCTACTATCAATTGGCATTCAAGCAAATTAAAAATCGATAGGTTGAAAAAAGCTGTGGACCAAAAAACGACTCGTTTGTAAAATCAACCTTTTCTGATGATTTTTTGGTATATCTCAGCCAAATAATGTCCGATTTTGGAATTTTATACCATTTTGGACTCATAAGAATCAGTACTATCGATTGGCATCAAAAAAATGAAAATCTAAATTTTGACCAAACTCAAAAAAGTGGCAAGGGGTTACATCACGTTTTTCCTCAAAATCGGGGCCGGTTCGAAAATCAAAACATTTTTGATGATTTTTTTTTAATATCTCGGGTAAATATCGTCTGATTTTGAAATGTTATACCTTTTTGCATTCGTACGGATCCCTACTATCAATTGGCATTCAAGCAAATTTAAAATCGATAGGTTGAAAAAAACTGTGGACCAAAAAACGATTCGTTTGTAAAATCAGCCTTTTCTGATGATTTTTTGGTATATCTCAGCCAAATAATGTCCGATTTTGGAATTTTATACCATTTTGGACTCATAAGAATCAGTACTATCGATTGGCATCAAAAAAATGAAAAATCTAAATTTTGACCAAAATCAACAAAATGGCAAGGGGTTGCATCACGTTTTTCCTCAAAATCAGGGTCGGTTCGAAAATCAAAACATTTTTGATGATTTCTTTTGAATATCTCGGGTAAATATCGTCTGATTTTGAAATGTTATACCTTTTTGCATTCGTACGGATCCCTACTATCAATTGGCATTCAAGCAAATTAAAAATCGATAGGTTGAAAAAAGCTGTGGACCAAAAAACGATTCGTTTGTAAAATCAACCTTTTCTGATGATTTTTTGGTATATCTCAGCCAAATAATGTCCCATTTTGGAATTTTATACCATTTTGGACTCATAAGAATCAGTACTATCGATTGGCATCAAAACAATGAAAATCTAAATTTTGACCAAAATCAAAAAAGTGGCAAGGGGTTACATCACGTTTTTCCTCAAAATCGGGGCCGGTTCGAAAATCAAATCTTTTTTGATGATTTTTTTTGAATATCTCGGGTAAATATCGTCTGATTTTGAAATGTTATACCTTTTTGCATTCGTACGGATCCCTACTATCAATTGGCATTCAAGCAAATTAAAAATCGATAGGTTGAAAAAAGCTGTGGACCAAAAAACGATTCGTTTGTAAAATCAACCTTTTCTGATGATTTTTTGGTATATCTCAGCCAAATAATGTCCGATTTTGGAATTTTATACCATTTTGGACTCATAAGAATCAGTACTATCGATTGGCATCAAAAAAATGAAAATCTAAATTTTGACCAAAATCAACAAAATGGCAAGGGGTTACATCACGTTTTTCCTCAAAATCAGGGTCGGTTCGAAAATAAAAACATTTTTGATGATTTTTTTTGAATATCTCGGGTAAATATCGTCTGATTTTGAAATGTTATACCTTTTTGCATTCGTACGGATCCCTACTATCAATTGGCATTCAAGCAAATTAAAAATCGATAGGTTGAAAAAAGCTGTGGACCAAAAAACGATTCGTTTGTAAAATCAACCTTTTCTGATGATTTTTTGGTATATCTCAGCCAAATAATGTCCGATTTTGGAATTGTATACCATTTTGGACTCATAAGAATCAGTACTATCGATTGGCATCAAAAAAATGAAAATCTAAATTTTGACCAAAATCAACAAAATGGCAAGGGGTTACATCACGTTTTTCCTCAAAATCAGGGTCGGTTCGAAAATCAAAACATTTTTGATGATTTTTTTTGAATATCTCGGGTAAATATCTTCTGATTTTGAAATGTTATACCGTTTTGCATTCGTACGGATCCCTACTATCAATTGGCATTCAAGCAAATTAAAAATCGATAGGTTGAAAAAAGCTGTGGACCAAAAAACGATTCGTTTGTAAAATCAACCTTTTCTGATGATTTTTTGGTATATCTTAGCCAAATAATGTCCGATTTTGGAATTTTATACCATTTTGGACTCATAAGAATCAGTACTATCGATTGGCATCAAAAAAAATGAAAATCTAAATTTTGACCAAAATCAACAAAATGGCAAGGGGTTACATCACGTTTTTCCTCAAAATCAGGGTCGGTTCGAAAATCAAAACATTTTTGATGATTTTTTTTGAATATCTCGGGTAAATATCGTCTGATTTTGAAATGTTATACCTTTTTGCATTCGTACGGATCCCTACTATCAATTGGCATTCAAGCAAATTAAAAATCGATAGGTTGAAAAAAGCTGTGGACCAAAAAACGATTCGTTTGTAAAATCAACCTTTTCTGATGATTTTTTGGTATATCTCAGCCAAATAATGTCCGATTTTGAAATTGTATACCATTTTGGACTCATAAGAATCAGTACTATCGATTGGCATCAAAAAAAATGAAAATCTAAATTTTGACCAAAATCAACAAAATGGCAAGGGGTTACATCACGTTTTTCCTCAAAATCAGGGTCGGTTCGAAAATCAAAACATTTTTGATGATTTTTTTTGAATATCTCGGGTAAATATCGTCTGATTTTGAAATGTTATACCTTTTTGCATTCGTACGGATCCCTACTATCAATTGGCATTCAAGCAAATTAAAAATCGATAGGTTGAAAAAAGCTGTGGACCAAAAAACGATTCGTTTGTAAAATCAACCTTTTCTGATGATTTTTTGGTATATCTCAGCCAAATAATGTCCCATTTTGGAATTTTATACCATTTTGGACTCATAAGAATCAGTACTATCGATTGGCATTAAAAAAAATGAAAATCTAAATTTTGACCAAAATCAACAAAATGGCAAGGGGTTACATCACGTTTTTCCTCAAAATCAGGGTCGGTTCGAAAATCAAAACATTTTTGATGATTTTTTTTGAATATCTCGGGTAAATATCGTCTGATTTTGAAATGTTATACCTTTTTGCATTCGTACGGATCCCTACTATCAATTGGCATTCAAGCAAATTAAAAATCGATAGGTTGAAAAAAGCTGTGGACCAAAAATCGATTCGTTTGTAAAATCAACCTTTTCTGATGATTTTTTGGTATATCTCAGCCAAATAATGTCCGATTTTGGAATTTTATACCATTTTGGACTCATAAGAATCAGTACTATCGATTGGCATCAAAAAAATGAAAATCTAAATTTTGACCAAAATCAACAAAATGGCAAGGGGTTACATCACGTTTTTCCTCAAAATCAGTGTCGGTTAGAAAATCAAAACATTTTTGATGACTTTTTTTGAATATCTCGGGTAAATATCGTATGATTTTGAAATGTTATACCTTTTTGCATTCGTACGGATCCCTACTATCAATTGGCATTCAAGCAAATTAAAAATCGATAGGTTGAAAAAAACTGTGGACCAAAAAACGATTCGTTTGTAAAATCAACCTTTTCTGATGATTTTTTGGTATATCTCAGCCAAATAATGTCCGATTTTGGAATTTTATACCATTTTGGACTCATAAGAATCAGTACTATCGATTGGCATCAAAAAAAATGAAAATCTAAATTTTGACCAAAATCAACAAAATGGCAAGGGGTTACATCACGTTTTTGCTCAAAATCAGGGTCGGTTCGAAAATCAAAACATTTTTGATGATTTTTTTTGAATATCTCGGGTAAATATCGTCTGATTTTGAAATGTTATACCTTTTTGCATTCGTACGGATCCCTACTATCAATTGGCATTCAAGCAAATTAAAAATCGATAGGTTGAAAAAAACTGTGGACCAAAAAACGATTCGTTTGTAAAATCAACCTTTTCTGATGATTTTTTGGTATATCTCAGCCAAATAATGTCCGATTTTGGAATTTTATACCATTTTGGACTCATAAGAATCAGTACTATCGATTGGCATCAAAAAAATGAAAATCTAAATTTTGACCAAAATCAACAAAATGGCAAGGGGTTACATCACGTTTTTCCTCAAAATCAGGGTCGGTTCGAAAATCAAAACATTTTTGATGATTTTTTTTGAATATCTCGGGTAAATATCGTCTGATTTTGAAATGTTATACCTTTTTCCATTCGTACGGATCCCTACTATCAATTGGCATTCAAGCAAATTAAAAATCCTTAGGTTGAAAAAAGCTGTGGACCAAAAAACGATTCGTTTGTAAAATCAACCTTTTCTGATGATTTTTTGGTATATCTCAGCCAAATAAAGTCCGATTTTGGAATTTTATACCATTTTGGACTCATAAGAATCAGTACTATCGATTGGCATCAAAAAAAATGAAAATCTAAATTTTGACCAAAATCAACAAAATGGCAAGGGGTTACATCACGTTTTTCCTCAAAATCAGGGTCGGTTCGAAAATCAAAACATTTTTGATGACTTTTTTGAATATCTCGGGTAAATATCGTCTGATTTTGAAATGTTATACCTTTTTGCATTCGTACGGATCCCTACTATCAATTGGCATTCAAGCAAATTAAAAATCGATAGGTTGAAAAAAGCTGTGGACCAAAAAACGATTCGTTTGTAAAATCAACCTTTTCTGATGATTTTTTGGTATATCTCAGCCAAATAATGTCCGATTTTGGAATTTTATACCATTTTGGACTCATAAGAATCAGTACTATCGATTGGCATCAAAAAAAATGAAAATCTAAATTTTGACCAAAATCAACAAAATGGCAAGGGGTTACATCACGTTTTTCCTCAAAATCAGGGTCGGTTCGAAAATCAAAACATTTTTGATGATTTTTTTTGAATATCTCGGGTAAATATCGTCTGATTTTGAAATGTTATACCTTTTTCCATTCGTACGGATCCCTACTATCAATTGGCATTCAAGCAAATTAAAAATCCTTAGGTTGAAAAAAGCTGTGGACCAAAAAACGATTCGTTTGTAAAATCAACCTTTTCTGATGATTTTTTGGTATATCTCAGCCAAATAATGTCCGATTTTGGAATTTTATACCATTTTGGACTCATAAGAATCGGTACTATCGATTGGCATCAAAAAAAATGAAAATCTAAATTTTGACCAAAATCAACAAAATGGCAAGGGGTTACATCACGTTTTTCCTCAAAATCAGTGTCGGTTCGAAAATCAAAACATTTTTGATGACTTTTGTTGAATATCTCGGGTAAATATCGTCTGATTTTGAAATGTTATACCTTTTTGCGTTCGTACGGATCCCTACTATCAATTGGCATTCAAGCAAATTAAAAATCGATAGGTTGAAAAAAGCTGTGGACCAAAAAACGATTCGTTTGTAAAATCAACCTTTTCTGATGATTTTTTGGTATATCTCAGCCAAATAATGTCCGATTTTGGAATTTTATACCATTTTGGACTCATAAGAATCAGTACTATCGATTGGCATCAAAAAAATGAAAATCTAAATTTTGACCAAAATCAACAAAATGGCAAGGGGTTACATCACGTTTTTCCTCAAAATCAGGGTCGGTTCGAAAATCAAAACATTTTTGATGATTTTTTTTGAATATCTCGGGTAAATATCGTCTGATTTTGAAATGTTATACCTTTTTCCATTCGTACGGATCCCTACTATCAATTGGCATTCAAGCAAATTAAAAATCCTTAGGTTGAAAAAAGCTGTGGACCAAAAAACGATTCGTTTGTAAAATCAACCTTTTCTGATGATTTTTTGGTATATCTCAGCCAAATAAAGTCCGATTTTGGAATTTTATACCATTTTGGACTCATAAGAATCAGTACTATCGATTGGCATCAAAAAAAATGAAAATCTAAATTTTGACCAAAATCAACAAAATGGCAAGGGGTTACATCACGTTTTTCCTCAAAATCAGTGTCGGTTCGAAAATCAAAACATTTTTGATGACTTTTATTGAATATCTCGGGTAAATATCGTCTGATTTTGAAATGTTATACCTTTTTGCATTCGTACGGATCCCTACTATCAATTGGCATTCAAGCAAATTAAAAATCGATAGGTTGAAAAAAGCTGGTGGACCAAAAAACGATTCGTTTGTAAAATCAACCTTTTTTGATGATTTTTTGGTATATCTCGGCCAAATAATGTCCGATTTTGGAATTTTATACCATTTTGGACTCACAAGGATCAGTACTATCGATTGGCATCAAAAAAAATGAAAATCTAAATTTTGACCAAAATCAACAAAATGGCAAGGGGTTACATCACGTTTTTCCTCAAAATCGGGGTCGGTGCGAAAATCGAAACATTTTTGATGATTTTTTTTGAATATCTCGGGTAAATATCGTCTGATTTTGAAATGTTATACCTTTTTGCATTCGTTGGGATCCCTACTATCAATTGGCATTCAAACATTTTAAAAATCGATAGGTTGAAAAAAGCTGGTTGACCAAAAACCGATTCGTTTGTAAAATCAACCTTTTCTGATGATTTTTTGGTATATCTCGGCCAAATAATGTCCGATTTTGGAATTTTATACCATTTTGGACTCATAAGAATCAGTACTATCGATTGGCATCAAAAAAATGAAAATCTAAATTTTGGCCAAAATCAACAAAATGGCAAGGGGTTACATCACGTTTTTTCTCAAAATCGGGGTCGGTGCGAAAATCGAAACATTTTTGATGATTTTGATTGAATATCTCGGGTAAATACTGTCTGATTTTGAAATGTTATACCTTTTTGAATTCGTACGGATCCCTACTATCAATCTGGCATTCAAACATTTTAAAAATCGATGGGTTGAAAAAAGCGGTTGACCAAAAAACGATTCGTTTGTAAAATCAACCTTTTCTGATGATTTTTTGGAATATCTCGGCCAAATAATGTCCGATTTGGGAATTTTATACCATTTTGGACTCGTAAGGATCAGTACTATCGATTGGCATCAAAAAAATGAAAATCTAAATTTTGGCAAAAATCAACAAAATGGCAAGGGGTTACATCACGTTTTTCCTCAAAATCGGGGTCGGTTCGAAAATCGAAACTTTTTTGATGACTTTTGATTGAATATCTTGGGTAAATATTGTCTGATTTTGAAATGTTATACCTTTTTGAATTCGTAGGGATCCCTACTATCAATTGGCATTCAAACATTTTAAAAATCGATGGGTTGAAAAAAGCTGGTTGACCAAAAACCGATTCGTTTGTAAAATCAACCTTTTTTGATGATTTTTTGGAATATCTCGGCCAAATAATGTCCGATTTGGGAATTTTATACCATTTTGGACTCGTAAGGATCAGTACTATCGATTGGCATCAAAAAAAATGAAAATCTAAATTTTGGCCAAAATCAACAAAATGGCAAGGGGTTTCATCACGTTTTTTCTCAAATTCGGGGTCGGTTCGAAAATCGAAACTTTTTTGATGATTTTTATTGAATATCTCGGGTAAATATCTGTCTGATTTTGAAATGTTATACCTTTTTCCATTCGTACGGATCCCTACTATCAATTGGCATTCAAGCAATTTAAAAATCCTTAGGTTGAAAAAAGCTGTGGACCAAAAACCGATTCGTTTGTAAAATCAACCTTTTCTGATGATTTTTTGGAATATCTCGGCCAAATAATGTCCGATTTGGGAATTTTATACCATTTTGGACTCGTAAGGATCAGTACTATCGATTGGCATCAAAAAAAATGAAAATCTAAATTTTGGCCAAAATCAACAAAATGGCAAGGGGTTACATCACGTTTTTCCTCAAAATCGGGGTCGGTTCGAAAATCGAAACATTTTTGATGATTTTGTTTGAATATCTCGGGTAAATATCGTCTGATTTTGAAATGTTATACCTTTTTCCATTCGTACGGATCCCTACTATCAATCTGGCATTCAAGCAATTTAAAAATCGATGGGTTGAAAAAAGCTGGTTGACCAAAAAACGATTCGTTTGTAAAATCAACCTTTTTTGATGATTTTTTGGAATATCTCAGCCAAATAATGTCCGATTTTGGAATTTTATACCATTTTGGACTCGTAAGGATCAGTACTATCGATTGGCATAAAAAAAAATGAAAATCTAAATTTTGACCAAAATCAACAAAATGGCAAGGGGTTACATCACGTTTTTCCTCAAAATCAGGGTCGGTTCGAAAATCGAAACATTTTTGATGATTTTGTTTGAATATCTCGGGTAAATATCGTCTGATTTTGAAATGTTATACCTTTTTGCATTCGTACGGATCCCTACTATCAATTGGCATTCAAGCAAATTAAAAATCGATAGGTTGAAAAAAGCTGTGGACCAAAAAACGATTCGTTTGTAAAATCAACCTTTTTTGATGATTTTTTGGTATATCTCGGCCAAATAATGTCCGATTTTGGAATTTTATACCATTTTGGACTCATAAGAATCAGTACTATCGATTGGCATCAAAAAAAATGAAAATCTAAATTTTGACCAAAATCAACAAAATGGCAAGGGGTTACATCACGTTTTTCCTCAAAATCAGGGTCGGTTCGAAAATCAAAACATTTTTGATGATTTTTTTTGAATATCTCGGGTAAATATCGTCTGATTTTGAAATGTTATACCTTTTTCCATTCGTACGGATCCCTACTATCAATTGGCATTCAAGCAAATTAAAAATCCTTAGGTTGAAAAAAGCTGTGGACCAAAAACCGATTCGTTTGTAAAATCAACCTTTTTTGATGATTTTTTGGTATATCTCGGCCAAATAATGTCCGATTTTGGAATTTTATACCATTTTGGACTCATAAGAATCAGTACTATCGATTGGCATCAAAAAAAATGAAAATCTAAATTTTGACCAAAATCAACAAAATGGCAAGGGGTTACATCACGTTTTTCCTCAAAATCAGTGTCGGTTCGAAAATCAAAACATTTTTGATGACTTTTTTTGAATATCTCGGGTAAATATCGTCTGAATTTGAAATGTTATACCTTTTTGCATTCGTACGGATCCCTACTATCAATTGGCATTCAAGCAAATTAAAAATCGATAGGTTGAAAAAAGCTGTGGACCAAAAAACGATTCGTTTGTAAAATCAACCTTTTCTGATGATTTTTTGGTATATCTCAGCCAAATAATGTCCGATTTTGGAATTTTATACCATTTTGGACTCATAAGAATCAGTACTATCGATTGGCATCAAAAAAAATGAAAATCTAAATTTTGACCAAAATCAACAAAATGGCAAGGGGTTACATCACGTTTTTCCTCAAAATCAGGGTCGGTTCGAAAATCAAAACATTTTTGATGATTTTTTTTGAATATCTCGGGTAAATATCGTCTGATTATGAAATGTTATACCTTTTTGCATTCGTACGGATCCCTACTATCAATTGGCATTCAAGCAAATTCAAAATCGATAGGTTGAAAAAAGCTGTGGACCAAAAACCGATTCGTTTGTAAAATCAACCTTTTCTGATGATTTTTTGGTATATCTCAGCCAAATAATGTCCGATTTTGGAATTTTATACCATTTTGGACTCATAAGAATCAGTACTATCGATTGGCATCAAAAAAATGAAAATCTAAATTTTGACCAAAATCAACAAAATGGCAAGGGGTTACATCACGTTTTTCCTCAAAATCAGGGTCGGTTCGAAAATCAAAACATTTTTGATGATTTTTTTTGAATATCTCGGGTAAATATCGTCTGATTTTGAAATGTTATACCTTTTTGCATTCGTACGGATCCCTACTATCAATTGGCATTCAAGCAAATTAAAAATCGATAGGTTGAAAAAAGCTGTAAACCAAAAATCGATTCGTTTGTAAAATCAACCTTTTCTGATGATTTTTTGGTATATCTCAGCCAAATAATGTCCGATTTTGGAATTTTATACCATTTTGGACTCATAAGAATCAGTACTATCGATTGGCATCAAAAAAATGAAAATCTAAATTTTGACCAAAATCAACAAAATGGCAAGGGGTTACATCACGTTTTTCCTCAAAATCAGGGTCGGTTCGAAAATCAAAACATTTTTGATGATTTTTTTGAATATCTCGGGTAAATATCGTCTGATTTTGAAATGTTATACCTTTTTGCATTCGTACGGATCCCTACTATCAATTGGCATTCAAGCAAATTAAAAATCGATAGGTTGAAAAAAGCTGTGGACCAAAAAACGATTCGTTTGTAAAATCAACCTTTTCTGATGATTTTTTGGTATATCTCAGCCAAATAATGTCCGATTTTTGAATTTTATACCATTTTGGACTCATAAGAATCAGTACTATCGATTGGCATCAAAAAAATGAAAATCTAAATTTTGACCAAAATCAACAAAATGGCAAGGGGTTACATCACGTTTTTCCTCAAAATCAGGGTCGGTTCGAAAATCAAAACATTTTTGATGATTTTTTTTGAATATCTCGGGTAAATATCGTCTGATTTTGAAATGTTATACCTTTTTGCATTCGTACGGATCCCTACTATCAATTGGCATTCAAGCAAATTAAAAATCGATAGGTTGAAAAAAGCTGTGGACCAAAAAACAATTCGTTTGTAAAATCAACCTTTTCTGATGATTTTTTGGTATATCTCAACCAAATAATGTCCGATTTTGGAATTTTATACCATTTTGGACTCATAAGAATCAGTACTATCGATTGGCATAAAAAAAAATGAAAATCTAAATTTTGACCAAAATCAACAAAATGGCAAGGGGTTACATAACGTTTTTCCTCAAAATCAGGGTCGGTTCGAAAATCAAAACATTTTTGATGATTTTTTTTGAATATCTCGGGTAAATATCGTCTGATTATGAAATGTTATACCTTTTTGCATTCGTACGGATCCCTACTATCAATTGGCATTCAAGCAAATTCAAAATCGATAGGTTGAAAAAAGCTGTGGACCAAAAAACGATTCGTTTGTAAAATCAACCTTTTCTGATGATTTTTTGGTATATCTCAGCCAAATAATGTCCGATTTTGGAATTTTATACCATTTTGGACTCATAAGAATCAGTACTATCGATTGGCATCAAAAAAATGAAAATCTAAATTTTGACCAAAATCAACAAAATGGCAAGGGGTTACATCACGTTTTTCCTCAAAATCAGGGTCGGTTCGAAAATCAAAACATTTTTGATGATTTTTTTTGAATATCTCGGGTAAATATCGTCTGATTTTGAAATGTTATACCTTTTTGCATTCGTACGGATCCCTACTATCAATTGGCATTCAAGCAAATTAAAAATCGATAGGTTGAAAAAAGCTGTAAACCAAAAATCGATTCGTTTGTAAAATCAACCTTTTCTGATGATTTTTTGGTATATCTCAGCCAAATAATGTCCGATTTTGGAATTTTATACCATTTTGGACTCATAAGAATCAGTACTATCGATTGGCATCAAAAAAAAATGAAAATCTAAATTTTGACCAAAATCAACAAAATGGCAAGGGGTTACATCACGTTTTTCCTCAAAATCAGGGTCGGTTCGAAAATCAAAACATGTTTGATGATTTTTTTTGAATATCTCGGGTAAATATCGTCTGATTTTGAAATGTTATACCTTTTTGCATTCGTACGGATCCCTACTATCAATTGGCATTCAAGCAAATTAAAAATCGATAGGTTGAAAAAAGCTGGTGGACCAAAAAACAATTCGTTTGTAAAATCAACCTTTTCTGATGATTTTTTGGTATATCTCAACCAAATAATGTCCGATTTTGGAATTTTATACCATTTTGGACTCATAAGAATCAGTACTATCGATTGGCATAAAAAAAATGAAAATCTAAATTTTGACCAAAATCAACAAAATGGCAAGGGGTTACATAACGTTTTTCCTCAAAATCAGGGTCGGTTCGAAAATCAAAACATTTTTGATGATTTTTTTTGAATATCTCGGGTAAATATCGTCTGATTATGAAATGTTATACCTTTTTGCATTCGTACGGATCCCTACTATCAATTGGCATTCAAGCAAATTCAAAATCGATAGGTTGAAAAAAGCTGTGGACCAAAAAACGATTCGTTTGTAAAATCAACCTTTTCTGATGATTTTTTGGTATATCTCAGCCAAATAATGTCCGATTTTGGAATTTTATACCATTTTGGACTCATAAGAATCAGTACTATCGATTGGCATCAAAAAAATGAAAATCTAAATTTTGACCAAAATCAACAAAATGGCAAGGGGTTACATCACGTTTTTCCTCAAAATCAGGGTCGGTTCGAAAATCAAAACATTTTTGATGATTTTTTTTGAATATCTCGGGTAAATATCGTCTGATTTTGAAATGTTATACCTTTTTGCATTCGTACGGATCCCTACTATCAATTGGCATTCAAGCAAATTAAAAATCGATAGGTTGAAAAAAGCTGTAAACCAAAAATCGATTCGTTTGTAAAATCAACCTTTTCTGATGATTTTTTGGTATATCTCAGCCAAATAATGTCCGATTTTGGAATTTTATACCATTTTGGACTCATAAGAATCAGTACTATCGATTGGCATCAAAAAAATGAAAATCTAAATTTTGACCAAAATCAACAAAATGGCAAGGGGTTACATCACGTTTTTCCTCAAAATCAGGGTCGGTTCGAAAATCAAAACATTTTTGATGATTTTTTTTGAATATCTCGGGTAAATATCGTCTGATTTTGAAATGTTATACCTTTTTGCATTCGTACGGATCCCTACTATCAATTGGCATTCAAGCAAATTAAAAATCGATAGGTTGAAAAAAGCTGTGGACCAAAAAACGATTCGTTTGTAAAATCAACCTTTTCTGATGATTTTTTGGTATATCTCAGCCAAATAATGTCCGATTTTTGAATTTTATACCATTTTGGACTCATAAGAATCAGTACTATCGATTGGCATCAAAAAAATGAAAATCTAAATTTTGACCAAAATCAACAAAATGGCAAGGGGTTACATCACGTTTTTCCTCAAAATCAGGGTCGGTTCGAAAATCAAAACATTTTTGATGATTTTTTTTGAATATCTCGGGTAAATATCGTCTGATTTTGAAATGTTATACCTTTTTGCATTCGTACGGATCCCTACTATCAATTGGCATTCATGCAAATTAAAAATCGATAGGTTGAAAAAAGCTGTGGACCAAAAAACGATTCGTTTGTAAAATCAACCTTTTCTGATGATTTTTTGGTATATCTCAGCCAAATAATGTCCGATTTTGGAATTTTATACCATTTTGGACTCATAAGAATCAGTACTATCGATTGGCATCAAAAAAAAATGAAAATCTAAATTTTGACCAAAATCAACAAAATGGCAAGGGGTTACATCACGTTTTTCCTCAAAATCAGGGTCGGTTCGAAAATCAAAACATGTTTGATGATTTTTTTGAATATCTCGGGTAAATATCGTCTGATTTTGAAATGTTATACCTTTTTGCATTCGTACGGATCCCTACTATCAATTGGCATTCAAGCAAATTAAAAATCGATGGGTTGAAAAAAGCTGTGGACCAAAAAACAATTCGTTTGTAAAATCAACCTTTTCTGATGATTTTTTGGTATATCTCAACCAAATACTGTCCGATTTTTTAATTTTATACCATTTTGGACTCATAAGAATCAGTACTATCGATTGGCATAAAAAAAAATGAAAATCTAAATTTTGACCAAAATCAACAAAATGGCAAGGGGTTACATAACGTTTTTCCTCAAAATCAGGGTCGGTTCGAAAATCAAAACATTTTTGATGATTTTTTTGAATATCTCGGGTAAATATCGTCTGATTTTGAAATGTTATACCTTTTTGCATTCGTACGGATCCCTACTATCAATTGGCATTCAAGCAAATTAAAAATCGATGGGTTGAAAAAAGTTGTTGACAAAAAGACGATTAGTTAATAAAGTCAACCTCTTTTGATGACTTTTTGTAATATCTCGGCCAAATACTGTCCGATTTTTTAATTTTATACCATTTTGGACTCATAAGAATCAGTACTATCGATTGGCATCAAAACAAATGAAAATCTAAATTTTGACCAAAATCAACAAAATGGCAAGGGGTTACATCACGTTTTTTCTCAAAATCGGGGTCGGTTCAATCAAATCAAACATTTTTTGACGATTTTTTTAAAAAATTTCAGGACAGGACATCAAAATCTCCTTTATGGTTTCCGAGATATGGATATTGTTATTTTAAAGGACATAAAGTTGACCATCTTAAGGACCACTCTCATGTCCCTTGCATAACATGTAGTCCTTGTCCAGCCAACATAGAATATATGACAAAAAGGACGAAAATCCTTCAAGGAGCTGAGGAAAAGAGATTTTTGTCGGTAGAGATAATAGGTTGTAGATCGGCCGTATACTTGCTGATCATGATGTCAGTTTGCCAACCGTAAGTCCTTATCTTCCAAATTCAGTATATATAATAAAAAGGACGAAAGTCCTTCAGACAGCCTAGATATAAGTAAAATTCTTTCGTAAATTAACAAAGCCATAACTCGGCCGTATCCTTGCCGATCCTGACAAGTGCTGTGTCAAACAAATCGTTTACACAAGGACCTCAAACTGTTAAAAGGACATCAAAATCGTCCTTGCCGTTTCTGAAATATGCGTATTTTACTAAAAAGGACATTTTTTAAGGAGCCATATCTTGGCCAAATCCTTAAGGATATCGGAAGGATATACCTTTTTGAACTCGTGGGGACCAAGACTATCGATTGGCATTCAAGGATTTCCAAGATTCGACAAAAAATTCCACCAACATTTTTCATAGGGGGTTAGTCGCAAAAGTGCCAAAAATCGAAAAAATCGGGTCTAACTTGGCCATATGAAGGACTATCGGGATGTCCTTTGGACAGTAAATAGTTCTCACCCTCCCATTTGAGAAAATATACCAAAAAGGACGAAAGTCCTTCAAACGGCGAAGTTTTTTGGGCAATTTTTGCAAGAAAAAATAGGCCATAACTCTGCTATATCCTTGCGTATCCTTGCGTATCCTATGTCAAAAAAATGGTATTAACCAGGACTACAAGCTGGCCAAATTTCATAAGGATCGTCCTTGTGGTTTCGGAAATATTCAATGATTTGTGGTTTTAAGCCATTTTCGTGCCTCCGCGACTGAAATTTTACAAGTAAAAATACAAGTCCTGGGCTTCTTAGATGACCCCATATTTTTTTGATGCAGTTCGATGTGGGGGGTCTATACGATCCTAACGAACCATGTCCTTTGAAAATCTGCAAGGACATGCCCGAGTTATGGCCTTTTTCCATGCAAAAAATGTCTCCTTATTTTATTTGTCTTGTTTAATTTAAATGTGTTTTTATCTTTTCAGACTGACTAATTATAGACTACAATGAGCTCTAAGGACCTCCACGACTGACAAAGCACATTTTTCCAGGATCGGACTTTAAGCCAGATATAGCTATTTTAAGTTCAAATAAGCAACAATGACAATTTATGCTCAATTTGTCAATTAAAAACAACAATTTTATAAATTGAAACATAAATAAATCAATTTATTTAAAATAAACAACGAAAATCCTGTTTTTTTATTTAAAAATTAAAAATCCATTGCATACCCGCCAGGGGCGTCTGTTGGCAACCGCTAGCTGCCGAGATTTTTCTTAAAATCTGACAAAATACCAGGCGAACATAAATTCCCAGAAGGTCGACAAAAAATATTTTTAGCTGCCGAAAAATTTCATTGCATACCCAAAAGGGGCGCCCGTCGCAGCCGGCTGGGTCCCAAATTTCCCAAAAGTACCAGGCGAACAGAAATGCCCAGAAGGTCGACAAAAAATATTTTTAGCTGCCGAAAAATTTCATTGCATACCCAAAAGGGGCGCCCGTCGCAGCCGGCTGGGTCCCAAATTTCCCAAAAGTACCAGGCGAACAGAAATGCCCAGAAGGTCGACGAGTTTTTCGAACAAAAATATTCGTTGCATAGCGTTAAGGGGCAAAAATGTAAAAAATTAAAATGAGTACTGTTAAGTAGCAGTTTCTGTAAACTGAGCGCTGTAAGGCCGCTGTTAAACAACAGCTGCAGCTGCATCTAATGTAAAAGGGCTCCTGAAAGAAAAATCATACATGTTTTTGGACCATTTTAATGCACATTTTGCAGGGATCTGATCCTTTAGGTTTCAAGGACTATATCGATGGTATGGGATAACCAAGGATATGTTAATCAACTAGTAACCATTCAAGGGCTGGGCTGCTGCTGTGGGCGGCTGTAAAAGAAAAGCATACATATTTTTGGACCATGTTCTTGCGCATTTTGCGAGAACTCGGTCCTTTAGGTTCGCTAGGACTATATCTATGATATGAAATAACCAAGGATATATAGGTCAACTAGGTACCATGAATAGCGATCATTTGCTGGTTATATGTTACCCATGTGCGTGGCGGTTTTGGCTGAAATATAAAAAAAAAAAAATTAGTTAATTTAAAAAACGTCTGATTTTAAAAAGACTTATATTTAAGATATCGCGACATTGGACATTCGACATTGGAATGATATATCTTTTTGAATTCCACGGAATCCATCTATATATTGGCATTTAATTAAATCAACATAAAAGTTTTTGATAAAAAACGTGCCGGTTGGTTCCAATATCAAAACTTTTTTGATGATTTTTTTTAATATCTCGGGAAAGTATAGTCTGATTTTGAAATGGTATACGTTTCTAAATTTGTACGAATCTCGTCTATGAATTGGCATTCAAGCAAATAAAATCGATTGGTTAAAAAAAAGTGGTCCCTTTTATCAATCTGCATTCAAACATTTTAAAAATCGATGGGTTAAAAAAAGTGGTTGACCAAAAACCGATTCGTTTGTAAAGTCAACCTTTTCTGATGATTTTTTGGAATATCTCGGCCAAATAATGTCCGATGTGGGAATTTTATACCATTTTGGACTCATAAGAATCAGTACTATCGATTGGCGTCAAAAAAATGAAACTCTAAATTTTGACCAAAATCAACAAAATGGCAAGGGGTTACATCACGTTTTTTCTCAAATTCGGGGTCGGTTTGAAAAACAAAGCTTTTTTGAAGAATTTCATTGAATATCTCGGGTAAATACTGTCTGATTTTGAAATGTTATACCTTTTTGAATTTGTAGGGATCCCTTTTATCAAACTGCATTCAAACATTTCAAAAATCGATGGGTTAAAAAAAGTGGCTGACCAAAAACCGATACGCTTGTAAAGTCAACCTTTCCTGATGATTTTTTGTAATATCTCGGCCAAATAATGTCCGATTTGGGAATTTTATACCATTTTGGACTCGTAAGGATCAGTACTATCGATTGGCATCAAAAAAAAAATGAAAATCTAAATTTTGACCAAAATCAACAAAATGGCAAGGGGTTACATAACGTTTTTCCTCAAAATCAGGGTCGGTTCGAAAATCAAAACATTTTTGATGATTTTTTTTGAATATCTCGGGTAAATATCGTCTGATTTTGAAATGTTATACCTTTTTGCATTCGTACGGATCCCTACTATCAATTGGCATTCAAGCAAATTAAAAATCGAAAGGTTGAAAAAAACTGTAAACCAAAAATCGATTCGTTTGTAAAATCAACCTTTTCTGATGATTTTTTGGTATATCTCAGCCAAATAATGTCCGATTTTGGAATGCTATACCATTTTGGACTCATAAGAATCAGTACTATCGATTGGCATCAAAAAAATGAAAATCTAAATTTTGACCAAAATCAACAAAATGGCAAGGGGTTACATCACGTTTTTCCTCAAAATCAGGGTCGGTTCGAAAATCAAAACATTTTTGATGATTTTTTTTGAATATCTCGGGTAAATATCGTCTGGTTTTGAAATGTTATACCTTTTTGCATTCGTACGGATCCCTACTATCAATTGGCATTCAAGCAAATTAAAAATCCTTAGGTTGAAAAAAGCTGTGGACCAAAAATCAATTCGTTTGTAAAATCAACCTTTTCTGATGATTTTTTGGTATATCTCAGCCAAATAATGTCCGATTTTGGAATGCTATACCATTTTGGACTCATAAGAATCAGTACTATCGATTGGCATCAAAAAAATGAAAATCTAAATTTTGACCAAAATCAACAAAATGGCAAGGGGTTACATCACGTTTTTCCTCAAAATCAGGGTCGGTTCGAAAATCAAAACATTTTTGATGATTTTTTTTGAATATCTCGGGTAAATATCGTCTGGTTTTGAAATGTTATACCTTTTTGCATTCGTACGGATCCCTACTATCAATTGGCATTCAAGCAAATTAAAAATCGATAGGTTGAAAAAAGCTGTGGACCAAAAAACGATTCGTTTGTAAAATCAACCTTTTCTGATGATTTTTTGGTATATCTCAGCCAAATAATGTCCGATTTTGGAATGCTATACCATTTTGGACTCATAAGAATCAGTACTATCGATTGGCATCAAAAAAATGAAAATCTAAATTTTGACCAAAATCAACAAAATGGCAAGGGGTTACATCACGTTTTTCCTCAAAATCAGGGTCGGTTCGAAAATCAAAACATTTTTGATGATTTTTTTTGAATATCTCGGGTAAATATCGTCTGGTTTTGAAATGTTATACCTTTTTGCATTCGTACGGATCCCTACTATCAATTGGCATTCAAGCAAATTAAAAATCCTTAGGTTGAAAAAAGCTGTGGACCAAAAATCAATTCGTTTGTAAAATCAACCTTTTCTGATGATTTTTTGGTATATCTCAGCCAAATAATGTCCGATTTTGGAATTTTATACCATTTTGGACTCATAAGAATCAGTACTATCGATTGGCATCAAAAAAATGAAAATCTAAATTTTGACCAAAATCAACAAAATGGCAAGGGGTTACATCACGTTTTTCCTCAAAATCAGGGTCGGTTCGAAAATCAAAACATTTTTGATGATTTTTTTTGAATATCTCGGGTAAATATCGTCTGGTTTTGAAATGTTATACCTTTTTGCATTCGTACGGATCCCTACTATCAATTGGCATTCAAGCAAATTAAAAATCGATAGGTTGAAAAAAGCTGTGGACCAAAAAACGATTCGTTTGTAAAATCAACCTTTTCTGATGATTTTTTGGTATATCTCAGCCAAATAATGTCCGATTTTTGAATTTTATACCATTTTGGACTCATAAGAATCAGTACTATCGATTGGCATCAAAAAAATGAAAATCTAAATTTTTACCAAAATCAACAAAATGGCAAGGGGTTACATCACGTTTTTCCTCAAAATCAGGGTCGGTTCGAAAATCAAAACATTTTTGATGATTTTTTTTGAATATCTCGGGTAAATATCGTCTGATTTTGAAATGTTATACCTTTTTGCATTCGTACGGATCCCTACTATCAATTGGCATTCAAGCACATTAAAAATCGATAGGTTGAAAAAAGCTGTGGACCAAAAAACAATTCGTTTGTAAAATCAACCTTTTCTGATGATTTTTTGGTATATCTCAACCAAATAATGTCCGATTTTGGAATTTTATACCATTTTGGACTCATAAGAATCAGTACTATTGATTGGCATCAAAAAAAAAAATGAAAATCTAAATTTTGACCAAAATCAACAAAATGGCAAGGGGTTACATAACGTTTTTCCTCAAAATCAGGGTCGGTTCGAAAATCAAAACATTTTTGATGATTTTTTTTGAATATCTCGGGTAAATATCGTCTGATTTTGAAATGTTATACCTTTTTGCATTCGTACGGATCCCTACTATCAATTGGCATTCAAGCAAATTAAAAATCGATAGGTTGAAAAAAGCTGTGGACCAAAAAACGATTCGTTTGTAAAATCAACCTTTTCTGATGATTTTTTGGTATATCTCAGCCAAATAATGTCCGATTTTGGAATTTTATACCATTTTGGACTCATAAGAATCAGTACTATCGATTGGCATCAAAAAAATGAAAATCTAAATTTTTACCAAAATCAACAAAATGGCAAGGGGTTACATCACGTTTTTCCTCAAAATCAGGGTCGGTTCGAAAATCAAAACATTTTTGATGATTTTTTTTGAATATCTCGGGTAAATATCGTCTGATTTTGAAATGTTATACCTTTTTGCATTCGTACGGATCCCTACTATCAATTGGCATTCAAGCACATTAAAAATCGATAGGTTGAAAAAAGCTGTGGACCAAAAAACAATTCGTTTGTAAAATCAACCTTTTCTGATGATTTTTTGGTATATCTCAACCAAATAATGTCCGATTTTGGAATTTTATACCATTTTGGACTCATAAGAATCAGTACTATCGATTGGCATCAAAAAAAAATGAAAATCTAAATTTTGACCAAAATCAACAAAATGGCAAGGGGTTACATAACGTTTTTCCTCAAAATCAGGGTCGGTTCGAAAATCAAAACATTTTTGATGATTTTTTTTGAATATCTCGGGTAAATATCGTCTGATTTTGAAATGTTATACCTTTTTGCATTCGTACGGATCCCTACTATCAATTGGCATTCAAGCAAATTAAAAATCGAAAGGTTGAAAAAAACTGTAAACCAAAAATCGATTCGTTTGTAAAATCAACCTTTTCTGATGATTTTTTGGTATATCTCAGCCAAATAATGTCCGATTTTGGAATTTTATACCATTTTGGACTCATAAGAATCAGTACTATCGATTGGCATAAAAAAAATGAAAATCTAAATTTTGACCAAAATCAACAAAATGGCAAGGGGTTACATCACGTTTTTCCTCAAAATCAGGGTCGGTTCGAAAATCAAAACATTTTTGATGATTTTTTTTGAATATCTCGGGTAAATATCGTCTGGTTTTGAAATGTTATACCTTTTTGCATTCGTACGGATCCCTACTATCAATTGGCATTCAAGCAAATTAAAAATCGATAGGTTGAAAAAAGCTGTGGACCAAAAAACGATTCGTTTGTAAAATCAACCTTTTCTGATGATTTTTTGGTATATCTCAGCCAAATAATGTCCGATTTTTGAATTTTATACCATTTTGGACTCATAAGAATCAGTACTATCGATTGGCATCAAAAAAATGAAAATCTAAATTTTTACCAAAATCAACAAAATGGCAAGGGGTTACATCACGTTTTTCCTCAAAATCAGGGTCGGTTCGAAAATCAAAACATTTTTGATGATTTTTTTTGAATATCTCGGGTAAATATCGTCTGATTTTGAAATGTTATACCTTTTTGCATTCGTACGGATCCCTACTATCAATTGGCATTCAAGCACATTAAAAATCGATAGGTTGAAAAAAGCTGTGGACCAAAAATCGATTCGTTTGTAAAATCAACCTTTTCTGATGATTTTTTGGTATATCGCAGCCAAATAATGTCCGATTTTTGAATTTTATACCATTTTGGACTCATAAGAATCAGTACTATCGATTGGCATCAAAAAAATGAAAATCTAAATTTTGACCAAAATCAACAAAATGGCAAGGGGTTACATCACGTTTTTCCTCAAAATCAGGGTCGGTTCGAAAATCAAAACATTTTTGATGATTTTTTTTGAATATCTCGGGTAAATATCGTCTGATTTTGAAATGTTATACCTTTTTGCATTCGTACGGATCCCTACTATCAATTGGCATTCAAGCACATTAAAAATCGATAGGTTGAAAAAAGCTGTAAACCAAAAATCGATTCGTTTGTAAAATCAACCTTTTCTGATGATTTTTTGGTATATCTCAGCCAAATAATGTCCGATTTTGGAATTTTATACCATTTTGGACTCATAAGAATCAGTACTATCGATTGGCATCAAAAAAAAATGAAAATCTAAATTTTGACCAAAATCAACAAAATGGCAAGGGGTTACATCACGTTTTTCCTCAAAATCAGGGTCGGTTCGAAAATCAAAACATTTTTGATGATTTTTTTTGAATATCTCGGGTAAATATCGTCTGATTTTGAAATGTTATACCTTTTTGCATTCGTACGGATCCCTACTATCAATTGGCATTCAAGCAAATTAAAAATCGATAGGTTGAAAAAAGCTGTGGACCAAAAATCGATTCGTTTGTAAAATCAACCTTTTCTGATGATTTTTTGGTATATCTCAGCCAAATAATGTCCGATTTTGGAATTTTATACCATTTTGGACTCATAAGAATCAGTACTATCGATTGGCATCAAAAAAATGAAAATCTAAATTTTGACCAAAATCAACAAAATGGCAAGGGGTTACATCACGTTTTTCCTCAAAATCAGGGTCGGTTCGAAAATCAAAAAATTTTTGATGATTTTTTTTGAATATCTCGGGTAAATATCGTCTGATTTTGAAATGTTATACCTTTTTGCATTCGTACGGATCCCTACTATCAATTGGCATTCAAGCACATTAAAAATCGATAGGTTGAAAAAAGCTGTGGACCAAAAAACAATTCGTTTGTAAAATCAACCTTTTCTGATGATTTTTTGGTATATCTCAGCCAAATAATGTCCGATTTTTGAATTTTATACCATTTTGGACTCATAAGAATCAGTACTATCGATTGGCATCAAAAAAATGAAAATATAAATTTTGACCAAAATCAACAAAATGGCAAGGGGTTACATCACGTTTTTCTTCAAAATCAGGGTCGGTTCGAAAATCAAAACATTTTTGATGATTTTTTTTTGAATATCTCGGGTAAATATCGTCTGATTTTGAAATGTTATACCTTTTTGCATTCGTACGGATCCCTACTATCAATTGGCATTCAAGCAAATTAAAAATCGATAGGTTGAAAAAAGCTGTGGACCAAAAAACGATTCGTTTGTAAAATCAACCTTTTCTGATGATTTTTTGGTATACCTCAGCCAAATAATGTCCGATTTTGGAATGCTATACCATTTTGGACTCATAAGAATCAGTACTATCGATTGGCATCAAAAAAATGAAAAATCTAAATTTTGACCAAAATCAACAAAATGGCAAGGGGTTACATCACGTTTTTCTTCAAAATCAGGGTCGGTTCGAAAATCAAAACATTTTTGATGATTTTTATTGAATATCTCGGGTAAATATCGTCTGATTTTGAAATGTTATACCTTTTTGCATTCGTACGGATCCCTACTATCAATTGGCATTCAAGCAAATTAAAAATCGATAGGTTGAAAAAAGCTGTGGACCAAAAAACGATTCGTTTGTAAAATCAACCTTTTCTGATGATTTTTTGGTATATCTCAGCCAAATAATGTCCGATTTTGGAATTTTATACCATTTTGGACTCATAAGAATCAGTACTATCGATTGGCATCAAAAAAATGAAAATCTAAATTTTGACCAAAATCAACAAAATGGCAAGGGGTTACATCACGTTTTTCCTCAAAAATCAGGGTCGGTTCGAAAATCAAAACATTTTTGATGATTTTTTTTTGAATATCTCGGGTAAATATCGTCTGATTTTGAAATGTTATACCTTTTTGCATTCGTACGGATCCCTACTATCAATTGGCATTCAAGCAAATTAAAAATCGATAGGTTGAAAAAAGCTGTGGACCAAAAACGATTCGTTTGTAAAATCAACCTTTTCTGATGATTTTTTGGTATACCTCAGCCAAATAATGTCCGATTTTGGAATGCTATACCATTTTGGACTCATAAGAATCAGTACTATCGATTGGCATCAAAAAAATGAAAAATCTAAATTTTGACCAAAATCAACAAAATGGCAAGGGGTTACATCACGTTTTTCTTCAAAATCAGGGTCGGTTCGAAAATCAAAACATTTTTGATGATTTTTATTGAATATCTCGGGTAAATATCGTCTGATTTTGAAATGTTATACCTTTTTGCATTCGTACGGATCCCTACTATCAATTGGCATTCAAGCAAATTAAAAATCGATAGGTTGAAAAAAGCTGTGGACCAAAAAACGATTCGTTTGTAAAATCAACCTTTTCTGATGATTTTTTGGTATATCTCAGCCAAATAATGTCCGATTTTGGAATTTTATACCATTTTGGACTCATAAGAATCAGTACTATCGATTGGCATCAAAAAAATGAAAATCTAAATTTTGACCAAAATCAACAAAATGGCAAGGGGTTACATCACGTTTTTCCTCAAAATCAGGGTCGGTTCGAAAATCAAAAAATTTTTGATGATTTTTTTTGAATATCTCGGGTAAATATCGTCTGATTTTGAAATGTTATACCTTTTTGCATTCGTACGGATCCCTACTATCAATTGGCATTCAAGCAAATTAAAAATCGATAGGTTGAAAAAAGCTGTGGACCAAAAATCGATTCGTTTGTAAAATCAACCTTTTCTGATGATTTTTTGGTATATCTCAGCCAAATAATGTCCGATTTTGGAATTTTATACCATTTTGGACTCATAAGAATCAGTACTATCGATTGGCATCAAAAAAATGAAAATCTAAATTTTGACCAAAATCAACAAAATGGCAAGGGGTTACATCACGTTTTTCCTCAAAATCAGGGTCGGTTCGAAAATCAAAAAATTTTTGATGATTTTTTTTGAATATCTCGGGTAAATATCGTCTGATTTTGAAATGTTATACCTTTTTGCATTCGTACGGATCCCTACTATCAATTGGCATTCAAGCACATTAAAAATCGATAGGTTGAAAAAAGCTGTGGACCAAAAAACAATTCGTTTGTAAAATCAACCTTTTCTGATGATTTTTTGGTATATCTCAGCCAAATAATGTCCGATTTTTGAATTTTATACCATTTTGGACTCATAAGAATCAGTACTATCGATTGGCATCAAAAAAATGAAAATATAAATTTTGACCAAAATCAACAAAATGGCAAGGGGTTACATCACGTTTTTCTTCAAAATCAGGGTCGGTTCGAAAATCAAAACATTTTTGATGATTTTTTTTTGAATATCTCGGGTAAATATCGTCTGATTTTGAAATGTTATACCTTTTTGCATTCGTACGGATCCCTACTATCAATTGGCATTCAAGCAAATTAAAAATCGATAGGTTGAAAAAAGCTGTGGACCAAAAAACGATTCGTTTGTAAAATCAACCTTTTCTGATGATTTTTTGGTATACCTCAGCCAAATAATGTCCGATTTTGGAATGCTATACCATTTTGGACTCATAAGAATCAGTACTATCGATTGGCATCAAAAAAATGAAAAATCTAAATTTTGACCAAAATCAACAAAATGGCAAGGGGTTACATCACGTTTTTCTTCAAAATCAGGGTCGGTTCGAAAATCAAAACATTTTTGATGATTTTTATTGAATATCTCGGGTAAATATCGTCTGATTTTGAAATGTTATACCTTTTTGCATTCGTACGGATCCCTACTATCAATTGGCATTCAAGCAAATTAAAAATCGATAGGTTGAAAAAAGCTGTGGACCAAAAAACGATTCGTTTGTAAAATCAACCTTTTCTGATGATTTTTTGGTATACCTCAGCCAAATAATGTCCGATTTTGGAATTTTATACCATTTTGGACTCATAAGAATCAGTACTATCGATTGGCATCAAAAAAATGAAAATATAAATTTTGACCAAAATCAACAAAATGGCAAGGGGTTACATCACGTTTTTCCTCAAAATCAGGGTCGGTTCGAAAATCAAAACATTTTTGATGATTTTTTTTGAATATCTCGGGTAAATATCGTCTGATTTTGAAATGTTATACCTTTTTGCATTCGTACGGATCCCTACTATCAATTGGCATTCAACCAAATTAAAAATCGATAGGTTGAAAAAAGCTGTGGACCAAAAAACGATTCGTTTGTAAAATCAACGTTTTCTGATGATTTTTTGGTATACCTCAGAAAAATAATGTCCGATTTTGGAATTTTATACCATTTTGGACTCATAAGAATCAGTACTATCGATTGGCATCAAAAAAATGAAAATCTAAATTTTGACCAAAATCAACAAAATGGCAAGGGGTTACATCACGTTTTTCCTCAAAATCAGGGTCGGTTCGAAAATCAAAACATTTTTGATGATTTTTTTTGAATATCTCGGGTAAATATCGTCTGATTTTGAAATGTTATACCTTTTTGCATTCGTACGGATCCCTACTATCAATTGGCATTCAAGCAAATTAAAAATCGATAGGTTGAAAAAAGCTGTGGACCAAAAAACGATTCGTTTGTAAAATCAACCTTTTCTGATGATTTTTTGGTATACCTCAGCCAAATAATGTCCGATTTTGGAATTTTATACCATTTTGGACTCATAAGAATCAGTACTATCGATTGGCATCAAAAAAATGAAAATATAAATTTTGACCAAAATCAACAAAATCAGGGTCGGTTCGAAAATCAAAACATTTTTGATGATTTTTTTTTGAATATCTCGGGTAAATATCGTCTGATTTTGAAATGTTATACCTTTTTGCATTCGTACGGATCCCTACTATCAATTGGCATTCAAGCAAATTAAAAATCGATAGGTTGAAAAAAGCTGTGGACCAAAAAACGATTCGTTTGTAAAATCAACCTTTTCTGATGATTTTTTGGTATACCTCAGCCAAATAATGTCCGATTTTGGAATGCTATACCATTTTGGACTCATAAGAATCAGTACTATCGATTGGCATCAAAAAAATGAAAAATCTAAATTTTGACCAAAATCAACAAAATGGCAAGGGGTTACATCACGTTTTTCTTCAAAATCAGGGTCGGTTCGAAAATCAAAACATTTTTGATGATTTTTATTGAATATCTCGGGTAAATATCGTCTGATTTTGAAATGTTATACCTTTTTGCATTCGTACGGATCCCTACTATCAATTGGCATTTAAGCAAATTAAAAATCGATAGGTTGAAAAAAAGCTGTGGACCAAAAAACGATTCGTTTGTAAAATCAACCTTTTCTGATGATTTTTTGGTATATCTCAGCCAAATAATGTCCGATTTTGGAATTTTATACCATTTTGGACTCATAAGAATCAGTACTATCGATTGGCATCAAAAAAATGAAAATCTAAATTTTGACCAAAATCAACAAAATGGCAAGGGGTTACATCACGTTTTTCCTCAAAATCAGGGTCGGTTCGAAAATCAAAACATTTTTGATGATTATTTTTGAATATCTCGGGTAAATATCGTCTGATTTTGAAATGTTATACCTTTTTGCATTCGTACGGATCCCTACTATCAATTGGCATTCAAGCAAATTAAAAATCGATAGGTTGAAAAAAGCTGTGGACAAAAAAACGATTCGTTTGTAAAATCAACCTTTTCTGATGATTTTTTGGTATACCTCAGCCAAATAATGTCCGATTTTGGAATGCTATACCATTTTGGACTCATAAGAATCAGTACTATCGATTGGCATCAAAAAAATGAAAATCTAAATTTTGACCAAAATCAACAAAATGGCAAGGGGTTACATCACGTTTTTCCTCAAAATCAGGGTCGGTTCGAAAATCAAAACATTTTTGATGATTTTTTTTTGAATATCTCGGGTAAATATCGTCTGATTTTGAAATTTTATACCTTTTTGCATTCGTACGGATCCCTACTATCAATTGGCATTCAAGCAAATTAAAAATCGATAGGTTGAAAAAAGCTGTGGACCAAAAAACGATTCGTTTGTAAAATCAACCTTTTCTGATGATTTTTTGGTATACCTCAGCCAAATAATGTCCGATTTTGGAATGCTATACCATTTTGGACTCATAAGAATCAGTACTATCGATTGGCATCAAAAAAATGAAAATCTAAATTTTGACCAAAATCAACAAAATGGCAAGGGGTTACATCACGTTTTTCCTCAAAATCAGGGTCGGTTCGAAAATCAAAACATTTTTGATGATTTTTTTTGAATATCTCGGGTAAATATCGTCTGATTTTGAAATGTTATACCTTTTTGCATTCGTACGGATCCCTACTATCAATTGGCATTCAAGCAAATTAAAAATCGATAGGTTGAAAAAAGCTGTGGACCAAAAAACGATTCGTTTGTAAAATCAACCTTTTCTGATGATTTTTTGGTATACCTCAGCCAAATAATGTCCGATTTTGGAATTTTATACCATTTTGGACTCATAAGAATCAGTACTATCGATTGGCATCAAAAAAATGAAAATCTAAATTTTGACCAAAATCAACAAAATGGCAAGGGGTTACATCACGTTTTTCCTCAAAATCAGGGTCGGTTCGAAAATCAAAACATTTTTGATGATTTTTTTTTAATATCTCGGGTAAATATCGTCTGATTTTGAAATGTTATACCTTTTTGCATTCGTACGGATCCCTACTATCAATTGGCATTCAAGCAAATTAAAAATCGATAGGTTGAAAAAAGCTGTGGACCAAAAAACGATTCGTTTGTAAAATCAAACTTTTCTGATGATTTTTTGGTATACCTCAGCCAAATAATGTCCGATTTTGGAATGCTATACCATTTTGGACTCATAAGAATCAGTACTATCGATTGGCATCAAAGAAATGAAAAATCAAAATTTTGACCAAAATCAACAAAATGGCAAGGGGTTACATCACGTTTTTCCTCAAAATCAGGGTCGGTTCGAAAATCAAAACATTTTTGATGATTTTTTTTTAATATCTCGGGTAAATATCGTCTGATTTTGAAATGTTATACCTTTTTGCATTCGTACGGATCCCTACTATCAATTGGCATTCAAGCAAATTAAAAATCGATAGGTTGAAAAAAGCTGTGGACCAAAAAACGATTCGTTTGTAAAATCAAACTTTTCTGATGATTTTTTGGTATACCTCAGCCAAATAATGTCCGATTTTGGAATGCTATACCATTTTGGACTCATAAGAATCAGTACTATCGATTGGCATCAAAAAAATGAAAATCTAAATTTTGACCAAAATCAACAAAATGGCAAGGGGTTACATCACGTTTTTCCTCAAAATCAGGGTCGGTTCGAAAATCAAAACATTTTTGATGATTTTTTTTTGAATATCTCGGGTAAATATCGTCTGATTTTGAAATGTTATACCTTTTTGCATTCGTACGGATCCCTACTATCAATTGGCATTCAAGCAAATTAAAAATCGATAGGTTGAAAAAAGCTGTGGACCAAAAAACGATTCGTTTGTAAAATCAACCTTTTCTGATGATTTTTTGGTATACCTCAGCCAAATAATGTCCGATTTTGGAATTTTATACCATTTTGGACTCATAAGAATCAGTACTATCGATTGGCATCAAAAAAATGAAAATCTAAATTTTGACCAAAATCAACAAAATGGCAAGGGGTTACATCACGTTTTTCCTCAAAATCAGGGTCGGTTCGAAAATCAAAACATTTTTGATGATTTTTTTTTAATATCTCGGGTAAATATCGTCTGATTTTGAAATGTTATACCTTTTTGCATTCGTACGGATCCCTACTATCAATTGGCATTCAAGCAAATTAAAAATCGATAGGTTGAAAAAAGCTGTGGACAAAAAAACGATTCGTTTGTAAAATCAACCTTTTCTGATGATTTTTTGGTATACCTCAGCCAAATAATGTCCGATTTTGGAATGCTATACCATTTTGGACTCATAAGAATCAGTACTATCGATTGGCATCAAAAAAATGAAAATCTAAATTTTGACCAAAATCAACAAAATGGCAAGGGGTTACATCACGTTTTTCCTCAAAATCAGGGTCGGTTCGAAAATCAAAACATTTTTGATGATTTTTTTTTGAATATCTCGGGTAAATATCGTCTGATTTTGAAATGTTATACCTTTTTGCATTCGTACGGATCCCTACTATCAATTGGCATTCAAGCAAATTAAAAATCGATAGGTTGAAAAAAGCTGTGGACAAAAAAACGATTCGTTTGTAAAATCAACCTTTTCTGATGATTTTTTGGTATACCTCAGCCAAATAATGTCCGATTTTGGAATGCTATACCATTTTGGACTCATAAGAATCAGTACTATCGATTGGCATCAAAAAAATGAAAATCTAAATTTTGACCAAAATCAACAAAATGGCAAGGGGTTACATCACGTTTTTCCTCAAAATCAGGGTCGGTTCGAAAATCAAAACTTTTTTGATGATTTTTTTTCAATATCTCGGGTAAATATCGTCTGATTTTGAAATGTTATACCTTTTTGCATTCGTACGGATCCCTACTATCAATTGGCATTCAAGCAAATTAAAAATCGATAGGTTGAAAAAAGCTGTGGACCAAAAAACGATTCGTTTGTAAAATCAACCTTTTCTGATGATTTTTTGGTATACCTCTGCCAAATAATGTCCGATTTTGGAATGCTATACCATTTTGGACTCATAAGAATCAGTACTATCGATTGGCATCAAAAAAATGAAAATCTAAATTTTGACCAAAATCAACAAAATGGCAAGGGGTTACATCACGTTTTTCCTCAAAATCATGGTCGGTTCGAAAATCAAAACTTTTTTGATGATTTTTTTTCAATATCTCGGGTAAATATCGTCTGATTTTGAAATGTTATACCTTTTTGCATTCGTACGGATCCCTACTATCAATTGGCATTCAAGCAAATTAAAAATCGATAGGTTGAAAAAAGCTGTGGACCAAAAAACGATTCGTTTGTAAAATCAACCTTTTCTGATGATTTTTTGGTATACCTCAGCCAAATAATGTCCGATTTTGGAATTTTATACCATTTTGGACTCATAAGAATCAGTACTATCGATTGGCATCAAAAAAATGAAAATCTAAATTTTGACCAAAATCAACAAAATGGCAAGGGGTTACATCACGTTTTTCCTCAAAATCAGGGTTGGTTCGAAAATCAAAACTTTTTTGATGATTTTTTTTGAATATCTCGGGTAAATATCGTCTGATTTTGAAATGTTATACCTTTTTGCATTCCTACGGATCCCTACTATCAATTGGCATTCAAGCAAATTAAAAATCGATAGGTTGAAAAAAGCTGTGGACCAAAAAACGATTCGTTTGTAAAATCAACCTTTTCTGATGATTTTTTGGTATACCTCAGCCAAATAATGTCCGATTTTGGAATTTTATACCATTTTGGACTCATAAGAATCAGTACTATCGATTGGCATCAAAAAAATGAAAATCTAAATTTTGACCAAAATCAACAAAATGGCAAGGGGTTATATCACGTTTTTCCTCAAAATCAGGGTCGGTTCGAAAATCAAAACATTTTTGATGATTTTTTTGAATATCTCGGGTAAATATCGTCTGATTTTGAAATGTTATACCTTTTTGCATTCGTACGGATCCCTACTATCAATTGGCATTGAAGCAAATTAAAAATCGATAGGTTGAAAAAAGCTGTGGACCAAAAAACGATTCGTTTGTAAAATCAACCTTTTCTGATGATTTTTTGGTATACCTCTGCCAAATAATGTCCGATTTTGGAATGCTATACCATTTTGGACTCATAAGAATCAGTACTATCGATTGGCATCAAAAAAATGAAAAATCTAAATTTTGACCAAAATCAACAAAATGGCAAGGGGTTACATCACGTTTTTCCTCAAAATCAGGGTCGGTTCGAAAATCAAAACATTTTTGATGATTTTTATTGAATATCTCGGGTAAATATCGTCTGATTTTGAAATGTTATACCTTTTTTCATTTGTACGGATCCCTACTATCAATTGGCATTCAAGCAAATTAAAAATCGATAGGTTGAAAAAAGCTGTGGACCAAAAAACGATTCGTTTGTAAAATCAACCTTTTCTGATGATTTTTTGGTATACCTCAGCCAAATAATGTCCGATTTTGGAATTTTATACCATTTTGGACTCATAAGAATCAGTACTATCGATTGGCATCAAAAAAATGAAAATCTAAATTTTGACCAAAATCAACAAAATGGCAAGGGGTTACATCACGTTTTTCCTCAAAATCAGGGTTGGTTCGAAAATCAAAACTTTTTTGATGATTTTTTTTGAATATCTCGGGTAAATATCGTCTGATTTTGAAATGTTATACCTTTTTGCATTCCTACGGATCCCTACTATCAATTGGCATTCAAGCAAATTAAAAATCGATAGGTTGAAAAAAGCTGTGGACCAAAAAACGATTCGTTTGTAAAATCAACCTTTTCTGATGATTTTTTGGTATACCTCAGCCAAATAATGTCCGATTTTGGAATTTTATACCATTTTGGACTCATAAGAATCAGTACTATCGATTGGCATCAAAAAAATGAAAATCTAAATTTTGACCAAAATCAACAAAATGGCAAGGGGTTATATCACGTTTTTCCTCAAAATCAGGGTCGGTTCGAAAATCAAAACATTTTTGATGATTTTTTTTGAATATCTCGGGTAAATATCGTCTGATTTTGAAATGTTATACCTTTTTGCATTCGTACGGATCCCTACTATCAATTGGCATTGAAGCAAATTAAAAATCGATAGGTTGAAAAAAGCTGTGGACCAAAAAACGATTCGTTTGTAAAATCAACCTTTTCTGATGATTTTTTGGTATACCTCAGCCAAATAATGTCCGATTTTGGAATTTTATACCATTTTGGACTCATAAGAATCAGTACTATCGATTGGCATCAAAAAAATGAAAATCTAAATTTTGACCAAAATCAACAAAATGGCAAGGGGTTATATCACGTTTTTCCTCAAAATCAGGGTTGGTTCGAAAATCAAAACTTTTTTGATGATTTTTTTTGAATATCTCGGGTAAATATCGTCTGATTTTGAAATGTTATACCTTTTTGCATTCCTACGGATCCCTACTATCAATTGGCATTCAAGCAAATTAAAAATCGATAGGTTGAAAAAAGCTGTGGACCAAAAAACGATTCGTTTGTAAAATCAACCTTTTCTGATGATTTTTTGGTATACCTCAGCCAAATAATGTCCGATTTTGGAATTTTATACCATTTTGGACTCATAGGGATCAGTACTATCGATTGGCATCAAAAAAATGAAAATCTAAATTTTGACCAAAATCAACAAAATGGCAAGGGGTTACATCACGTTTTTCTTCAAAATCAGGGTCGGTTCGAAAATCAAAACATTTTTGATGATTTTTTTTGAATATCTCGGGTAAATATCATCTGATTTTGAAATGTTATACCTTTTTGCATTCGTACGGATCCCTACTATCAATTGGCATTCAAGCAAATTAAAAATCGATAGGTTGAAAAAAGCTGTGGACAAAAAAACGATTCGTTTGTAAAATCAACCTTTTCTGATGATTTTTTGGTATACCTCAGCCAAATAATGTCCGATTTTGGAATGCTATACCATTTTGGACTCATAAGAATCAGTACTATCGATTGGCATCAAAAAAATGAAAATCTAAATTTTGACCAAAATCAACAAAATGGCAAGGGGTTACATCACGTTTTTCCTCAAAATCAGGGTCGGTTCGAAAATCAAAACTTGTTTGATGATTTTTTTTCAATATCTCGGGTAAATATCGTCTGATTTTGAAATGTTATACCTTTTTGCATTCCTACGGATCCCTACTATCAATTGGCATTCAACCAAATTAAAAATCGATAGGTTGAAAAAAGCTGTGGACCAAAAAACGATTCGTTTGTAAAATCAACCTTTTCTGATGATTTTTTGGTATACCTCAGCCAAATAATGTCCGATTTTGGAATTTTATACCATTTTGGACTCATAAGAATCAGTACTATCGATTGGCATCAAAAAAATGAAAATCTAAATTTTGACCAAAATCAACAAAATGGCAAGGGGTTATATCACGTTTTTCCTCAAAATCAGGGTCGGTTCGAAAATCAAAACATTTTTGATGATTTTTATTGAATATCTCGGGTAAATATCGTCTGATTTTGAAATGTTATACCTTTTTTCATTCGTACGGATCCCTACTATCAATTGGCATTCAAGCAAATTAAAAATCGATAGGTTGAAAAAAGCTGTGGACCAAAAAACGATTCGTTTGTAAAATCAACCTTTTCTGATGATTTTTTGGTATATCTCAGCCAAATAATGTCCGATTTTGGAATTTTATACCATTTTGGACTCATAAGAATCAGTACTATCGATTGGCATCAAAAAAATGAAAATCTAAATTTTGACCAAAATCAACAAAATGGCAAGGGGTTACATCACGTTTTTCCTCAAAATCAGGGTTGGTTCGAAAATCAAAACTTTTTTGATGATTTTTTTTGAATATCTCGGGTAAATATCGTCTGATTTTGAAATGTTATACCTTTTTGCATTCCTACGGATCCCTACTATCAATTGGCATTCAAGCAAATTAAAAATCGATAGGTTGAAAAAAGCTGTGGACCAAAAAACGATTCGTTTGTAAAATCAACCTTTTCTGATGATTTTTTGGTATACCTCAGCCAAATAATGTCCGATTTTGGAATGCTATACCATTTTGGACTCATAAGAATCAGTACTATCGATTGGCATCAAAAAAATGAAAATCTAAATTTTGACCAAAATCAACAAAATGGCAAGGGGTTACATCACGTTTTTCCTCAAAATCAGGGTTGGTTCGAAAATCAAAACTTTTTTGATGATTTTTTTTGAATATCTCGGGTAAATATCGTATGATTTTGAAATGTTATACCTTTTTGCATTCGTACGGATCCCTACTATCAATTGGCATTCAACCAAATTAAAAATCGATAGGTTGAAAAAAGCTGTGGACCAAAAAACGATTCGTTTGTAAAATCAACGTTTTCTGATGATTTTTTGGTATACCTCAGCCAAATAATGTCCGATTTTGGAATTTTATACCATTTTGGACTCATAAGAATCAGTACTATCGATTGGCATCAAAAAAATGAAAATCTAAATTTTGAACAAAATCAACAAAATGGCAAGGGGTTACATCACGTTTTTCCTCAAAATCAGGGTCGGTTCGAAAATCAAAACATTTTTGATGATTTTTTTTGAATATCTCGGGTAAATATCGTCTGATTTTGAAATGTTATACCTTTTTGCATTCGTACGGATCCCTACTATCAATTGGCATTCAAGCAAATTAAAAATCGATAGGTTGAAAAAAGCTGTGGACCAAAAAACGATTCGTTTGTAAAATCAACCTTTTCTGATGATTTTTTGGTATACCTCAGCCAAATAATGTCCGATTTTGGAATTTTATACCATTTTGGACTCATAAGAATCATTACTATCGATTGGCATCAAAAAAATGAACATCTAAATTTTGACCAAAATCAACAAAGTGGCAAGGGGTTACATCACGTTTTTCCTCAAAATCAGGGTCGGTTCGAAAATCAAAATATTTTTGATGATTTTTATTGAATATCTCGGGTAAATATCGTCTGATTTTGAAATGTTATACCTTTTTGCATTCCTACGGATCCCTACTATCAATTGGCATTCAACCAAATTAAAAATCGATAGGTTGAAAAAAGCTGTGGACCAAAAAACGATTCGTTTGTAAAATCAACGTTTTCTGATGATTTTTTGGTATACCTCAGCCAAATAATGTCCGATTTTGGAATTTTATACCATTTTGGACTCATAAGAATCAGTACTATCGATTGGCATCAAAAAAATGAAAATCTAAATTTTGACCAAAATCAACAAAATGGCAAGGGGTTACATCACGTTTTTCTTCAAAATCAGGGTCGGTTCGAAAATCAAAATATTTTTGATGATTTTTATTGAATATCTCGGGTAAATATCGTCTGATTTTGAAATGTTATACCTTTTTGCATTCCTACGGATCCCTACTATCAATTGGCATTCAAGCAAATTAAAAATCGATAGGTTGAAAAAAGCTGTGGACCAAAAAACGATTCGTTTGTAAAATCAACCTTTTCTGATGATTTTTTGGTATATCTCAGCCAAATAATGTCCGATTTTGGAATTTTATACCATTTTGGACTCAAAAGAATCAGTACTATCGATTGGCAAAATGGCAAGGGGTTACATCACGTTTTTCCTCAAAATCAGGGTCGGTTCGAAAATCAAAACATTTTTGATGATTTTTATTGAATATCTCGGGTAAATATCGTCTGATTTTGAAATGTTATACCTTTTTGCATTCGTACGGATCCCTACTATCAATTGGCATTCGACCAAATTAAAAATCGATAGGTTGAAAAAAGCTGAGGACCAAAAAACGATTCGTTTGTAAAATCAACCTTTTCTGATGATTTTTTGGTATACCTCAGCCAAATAATGTCCGATTTTGGAATTTTATACCATTTTGGACTCATAAGAATCAGTACTATCGATTGGCATCAAAAAAATGAAAATCTAAATTTTGACCAAAATCAACAAAATGGCAAGGGGTTACATCACGTTTTTCCTCAAAATCAGGGTCGGTTCGAAAATCAAAACATTTTTGATGATTTTTTTTTAATATCTCGGGTAAATATTGTCTGATTTTGAAATGTTATACCTTTTTGCATTCGTACGGATCCCTACTATCAATTGGCATTCGACCAAATTAAAAATCGATAGGTTGAAAAAAGCTGTGGACCAAAAAACGATTCGTTTGTAAAATCAACCTTTTCTGATGATTTTTTGGTATACCTCAGCCAAATAATGTCCGATTTTGGAATTTTAAACCATTTTGGACTCATAAGAATCAGTACTATCGATTGGCATCAAAAAAATGAAAATTTAAATTTTGACCAAAATCAACAAAATGGCAAGGGGTTACATCACGTTTTTCCTCAAAATCAGGGTCGGTTCGAAAATCAAAACATTTTTGATGATTTTTTTTGAATATCTCGGGTAAATATCGTCTGATTTTGAAATGTTATACCTTTTTGCATTCGTACGGATCCCTACTATCAATTGGCATTCAAGCAAATTAAAAATCAATAGGTTGAAAAAAGCTGTGGACCAAAAAACGATTCGTTTGTAAAATCAACCTTTTCTGATGATTTTTTGGTATATCTCAGCCAAATAATGTCCGATTTTGGAATTTTATACCATTTTGGACTCATAAGAATCATTACTATCGATTGGCATCAAAAAAATGAACATCTAAATTTTGACCAAAATCAACAAAGTGGCAAGGGGTTACATCACGTTTTTCCTCAAAATCAGGGTCGGTTCGAAAATCAAAACATTTTTGATGATTTTTTTTGAATATCTCGGGTAAATATCGTCTGATTTTGAAATTTTATACCTTTTTGCATTCGTACGGATCCCTACTATCAATTGGCATTCAAGCAAATTAAAAATCGATAGGTTGAAAAAAGATGTGGACCAAAAAACGATTCGTTTGTAAAATCAACCTTTTCTGATGATTTTTTGGTATACCTCAGCCAAATAATGTCCGATTTTGGAATGGAATAAGAATCAGTACTATCGATTGGCATCAAAAAAATGAAAAATCTAAATTTTGACCAAAATCAACAAAATGGCAAGGGGTTACATCACGTTTTTCCTCAAAATCAGGGTCGGTTCGAAAATCAAAACATTTTTGATGATTTTTATTGAATATCTCGGGTAAATATCGTCTGATTTTGAAATGTTATACCTTTTTGCATTCGTACGGATCCCTACTATCAATTGGCATTCAAGCAAATTAAAAATCGCTAGGTTGAAAAAAGCTGTGGACAAAAAACGATTCGTTTGTAAAATCAACCTTTTCTGATGATTTTTTGGTATACCTCAGCCAAAAATGTCCGATTTTGGAATTGTATACCATTTTGGACTCATAAGAATCAGTACTATCGATTGGCATCAAAAAAATGAAAATCTAAATTTTGACCAAAATCAACAAAATGGCAAGGGGTTACATCACGTTTTTCCTCAAAATCAGGGTCGGTTCGAAAATCAAAACATTTTTGATGATTTTTATTGAATATCTCGGGTAAATATCGTCTGATTTTGAAATGTTATACCTTTTTCCATTCGTACGGATCCCTACTATCAATTTTGGAATGGAATAAGAATCAGTACTATCGATTGGCATCAAAAAAATGAAAAATCTAAATTTTGACCAAAATCAACAAAATGGCAAGGGGTTACATCACGTTTTTCCTCAAAATCAGGGTCGGTTTGAAAATCAAAACATTTTTGATGATTTTTTTTGAATATCTCGGGTAAATATCGTCTGATTTTGAAATGTTATACCTTTTTGCATTCGTACGGATCCCTACTATCAATTGGCATTCAAGCAAATTAAAAATCGATAGGTTGAAAAAAGCTGTGGACAAAAAACGATTCGTTTGTAAAATCAACCTTTTCTGATGATTTTTTGGTATATCTCAGCCAAATAATGTCCGATTTTGGAATTTTATACCATTTTGGACTCATAAGAATCATTACTATCGATTGGCATCAAAAAAATGAACATCTAAATTTTGACCAAAATCAACAAAGTGGCAAGGGGTTACATCACGTTTTTCCTCAAAATCAGGGTCGGTTCGAAAATCAAAACATTTTTGATGATTTTTATTGAATATCTCGGGTAAATATCGTCTGATTTTGAAATGTTATACCTTTTTGCATTCGTACGGATCCCTACTATCAATTTTGGAATGGAATAAGAATCAGTACTATCGATTGGCATCAAAAAAATGAAAAATCTAAATTTTGACCAAAATCAACAAAATGGCAAGGGGTTACATCACGTTTTTCCTCAAAATCAGGGTCGGTTTGAAAATCAAAACATTTTTGATGATTTTTTTTGAATATCTCGGGTAAATATCGTCTGATTTTGAAATGTTATACCTTTTTGCATTCGTACGGATCCCTACTATCAATTGGCATTCAAGCAAATTAAAAATCGATAGGTTGAAAAAAGCTGTGGACAAAAAACGATTCGTTTGTAAAATCAACCTTTTCTGATGATTTTTTGGTATATCTCAGCCAAATAATGTCCGATTTTGGAATTTTATACCATTTTGGACCCATAAGAATCAGTACTATCGATTGGCATCAAAAAAATGAAAATCTAAATTTTGACCAAAATCAACAAAATGGCAAGGGGTTACATCACGTTTTTCCTCAAAATCAGGGTCGGTTCGAAAATCAAAACATTTTTGATGATTTTTATTGAATATCTCGGGTAAATATCGTCTGATTTTGAAATGTTATACCTTTTTGCATTCGTACGGATCCCTACTATCAATTGGCATTCAAGCAAATTAAAAATCGATAGGTTGAAAAAAGCTGTGGACCAAAAAACGATTCGTTTGTAAAATCAACCTTTTCTGATGATTTTTTGGTATACCTCAGCCAAATAATGTCCGATTTTGGAATTTTATACCATTTTGGACCCATAAGAATCAGTACTATCGATTGGCATCAAAAAAATGAAAATCTAAATTTTGACCAAAATCAACAAAATGGCAAGGGGTTACATCACGTTTTTCCTCAAAATCAGGGTCGGTTCGAAAATCAAAACATTTTTGATGATTTTTTTTTAATATCTCGGGTAAATATCGTCTGATTTTGAAATTTTATACCTTTTTGCATTCGTACGGATCCCTACTATCAATTGGCATTCAAGCAAATTAAAAATCGATAGGTTGAAAAAAGCTGTGGACCAAAAAACGATTCGTTTGTAAAATCAACCTTTTCTGATGATTTTTTGGTATACCTCTGCCAAATAATGTCCGATTTTTGAATGCTATACCATTTTGGACTCATAAGAATCAGTACTATCGATTGGCATCAAAAAAATGAAAATCTAAATTTTGACCAAAATCAACAAAATGGCAAGGGGTTACATCACGTTTTTCCTCAAAATCAGGGTCGGTTCGAAAATCAAAACATTTTTGATGATTTTTTTTGAATATCTCGGGTAAATATCGTCTGATTTTGAAATCTAAATTTTGACCAAAATCAACAAAATGGCAAGGGGTTACATCACGTTTTTCCTCAAAATCAGGGTCGGTTCGAAAATCAAAACATTTTTGATGATTTTTATTGAATATCTCGGGTAAATATCGTCTGATTTTGAAATGTTATACCTTTTTGCATTCGTACGGATCCCTACTATCAATTGGCATTCAAGCAAATTAAAAATCGCTAGGTTGAAAAAAGCTGTGGACAAAAAACGATTCGTTTGTAAAATCAACCTTTTCTGATGATTTTTTGGTATACCTCAGCCAAATAATGTCCGATTTTGGAATTTTATACCATTTTGGACTCATAAGAATCATTACTATCGATTGGCATCAAAAAAATGAACATCTAAATTTTGACCAAAATCAACAAAGTGGCAAGGGGTTACATCACGTTTTTCCTCAAAATCAGGGTCGGTTCGAAAATCAAAACATTTTTGATGATTTTTATTGAATATCTCGGGTAAATATCGTCTGATTTTGTAATGTTATACCTTTTTGCATTCGTACGGATCCCTACTATCAATTGACATTCAAGCAAATTAAAAATCGATAGGTTGAAAAAAGATGTGGACCAAAAAACGATTCGTTTGTAAAGTCAACCCTTTTTAAATGATTTTTTGGAATATCTCAGCCAAATAATGTCCGATTTTGGAATTTTATACCATTTTGGACTCATAAGAATCAGTACTATCGATTGGCATCAAAAAAAATGAAAATCTAAATTTTGACCAAAATCAACAAAATGGCAAGGGGTTACATCACGTTTTTCCTCAAAATCAGGGTCGGTTCGAAAATCAAAACTTTTTTGATGATTTTTTTTGAATATCTCGGGTAAATATCGTCTGATTTTGTAATGTTATACCTTTTTGCATTCGTACGGATCCCTACTATCAATTGACATTCAACCAAATTAAAAATCGATAGGTTGAAAAAAGCTGTGGACCAAAAAACGATTCGTTTGTAAAGTCAACCCTTTTTAAATGATTTTTTGGAATATCTCAGCCAAATAATGTCCGATTTTTGAAAGTTATAAGGGCAATTTTGTAAATTAAAAACAGGCCATAGCTCGGCTGTATTGTTGCGTATCCTTGCGAGTCATGTGTCAAAAAATTGTTATTAGCGTGTAGTTTAGGAGATATTTAAGTATTTGTGTTTTGGGCCATTTCCGTGCGCTCCGCGACTGCTTCTATATATGTATGTATTAACTTGTTTAATTTAAATGTGTTTTTATCTTTTCAGATTGACAAAATAAGGACTACAATGATTTCTAAGGGCCTTCACGAATGACAAAGCAAATTTTTCCAGGAACGGACTTTAATTTAGCCAGATGGAGTTGTTTTAAGTTTAAATAAGCAACAATTATAATGTATGCTCGTTTTTTAGTAAAGATAATTAAGAAAACTAGCATAAAAAACAATAATTTTGTAAATTTACACATAAATAAATCAATTATTTAAAAAAAAATGAAATTCCTGTTTTTTTATTTAAAAATTCAAAAATCAACGGTCTTTAGAAACCTATTGCATACCAGGGAGGTTGCCGAGATTTTTTTTCTCAAATACCAAGCGAACAGAAATGCACAGAAGGCCGACGAGTTCTTCGAACTAAACTTTTCATACCATTTGGGACTCGTAAAAATCAGTACTATCGATTGGCACCAAAAAAAGTGAAGAATCGGTGGGTTACATAAGAATTGTTGATAAAAAACGGATTGGTCATGATGTTAAACTTGTTTGATGATTTTTTCGGCCAAATATTGTCCGATTGTAGAACGATACACCACATTGGACTCGTATGGATCAGTACTATCACATTTTTGCTTAGCTCCTGTTTTTGTTGAATTTATCGAGAGTGTTTTTGTCAATATGTTTATCGCTTTGTCTCATTTGCTCGCCTAATTGTGGCCCAGTTCTCTGACGACACAAAAGCGGAGCTGGCAAATCTTATCAGACGAGCGAATGGTTAAAATTTATGCGCCAGTTGTTGTAACCATTGTTCACAGTGTTGGTTTTGGTGCCGCAGCTCAGCTAAGCGCTAGCGCCCGCATACACATAATTTCCGTTTTCCTTTGTAGCGCCCACAGCAGCGGCAAACAAACAAGCGGCAGTCGTACTTCATGTAATCAACATTTTAATTGCGGAAACGGAACTCACACACGCACACACACACGCACCCACATGTGGCTAGCGAACAGAAAGAGTGAGAGAGGAGCGTTAGCGGGCATATCTGTTACACATTACGCATACGCAATGTGTGGCTGTTGCTTTGCGTTTGGCGTTCTTTGTCGCTGGCAATGCAGGTGTTGTATCTATAGATACATTTGGCATTTTGCAGGTGCAGAGCGGAAGGGGATTGCACACTCTGCATTAGTGAAAACATTTCTCACGTGAACGAGAGCGACGACGAGAGCACGTCAGGAATTCATTACATCAAATATAAAGAAAGTTTTAGGCAATTTGCCAAAATCCGCTCAACAACCGAAAGCAGGACGACAAAAAAATATATATGCATGTAAAAAAAAAAGTAGAAGAAGAGAGAGAGAGATATTCCCCAGCGCTGCAACTGTAACGAGCTGACTGCATGCAGGTAGCCCGAAATCTACTTAGCAGATGGGGGCAACGTGAACGTAAACGAATTTGCGAGTATGCAGCAGCAGCAGCAGGTGAGCTGAAACTTCAGAGCCAAAGCCACAGGCACACACACACACACACAGCTCCTACATATATAAATACACATGTATATAAATATATATACTATATATATGGATAGATTTCTCAGTATAGTAGCTGGGCTGGCGAAACACTTGAGCGACAATGGTAGCAGCGAAACCCGTTCGAGAGCTGCTGCCTTCCCTTTTTTTACAGCTGCCGCAGCAGACATGATAAATTCTCTTTAGTATGCGGCATACATGAGTGATGATATTAACCAACAACAGGCCAGCCAGAAACGTGCTGGGATCGAGGGTTGGGTACTGCCAAGTCAGTCAGCCAGCTAGCCAGAAAAAGAAGCAGAGCGAAAGGTAGAAGGAAGGAAGGGTTCCTTGTGGGCCTTGGACAGCATTTGGGGTGGGCTGGGCTGGGCTTGGGCTCGTTTTCGTTGCGGTAATTGTGTGTGTAGTGCCACAAGAAGTTGTTAGTGGGTTGACTGGCTTCGTATCGGGCTCGGTTTGGCCAAAGTGAAAACTTCTTGTTGACGCCATTTCGATAATCTGATATGGTTGCAGGGTCCTCAAAGAGCTGCTACAAATAAAAACGTAAACTTAGTTACTTTTGTATGAATCATTAAATTTTCGATTTTAATTCTTTTAATATGCCTCAAAACATATTTTGTTGCCTGTTGAGTAGTTTATTTTTTGATTTGTTTTTTTTTTTGTTTCTGCTAATATTGAAGAATTTCAAAAAAACTAATGCATGAGCGGCGAAATGGATGCAACTGAAAAAAACAAGGAGGTTATTGTGCCTACAGTGGGGGAGCCTTTGGTGCCAATAGAGGATATTCCGCATGATGATCCAGTGGAGCCAGCTAAAGACGAACCAATTCGGCAATTAAATGATCAAGAAGCGAAACCTTTAATTCAACCAGTTAGCGATCCCATACGCGACTTAATGTTTGAGTTTACCGAACAGCGTTCAGTTCTAAATATAGATTTGCGAGATAAAGATCACTTGGATCACTTGGATCACTTGGACAACTTGGACAATCTAGCTGATGCGAATACGCCAGGCTTCTTGAGTCCGTACGCGAGCACGGCAACCGCAGAGGTTGCCAAAAGCAGCAAGCACTCCTTGAAGACGGAAAGAAAGAAGGCTGGGCCCGCCAAGTCTATAGATGCACCTGCGAGCACTCAATCGGGCTCGACTAAGCCAACCCGTCAGTATAAAAGAAATATCATCAGCGCAGTCTCGAATATAGGTAAACAGAGTGGGGCCTCCACAAAGTCGAAGGAAAAGAAAAGGGTAAAAGGCTCTAAGGGCGTCACACACAGGACTTCCCTGGGTAAATCGCCCATTCCCCTATTGAACAAGAGTGGTAATATCAGTGATGCGAGCATTATATCAACGCCCAGTCCCCAAACGGCTCGGTCTAATAGTCGCCGATCCTCTAGGAGCAGTCTGGTCTCACGTTCACCGCGTTCAATAACAAGGGACTCAAAAACTGCACCTTCCAAGGACTCAAACCCAAATCAAATCTGGGGCACGCTAAGGAAAGCAAAAAGGAGATCGTCATCGAGGAGATCAATAGGCAAATTGAAAAAGAAACCAACAGATATACTTCATTCGGATGAGGATTCAATGTCAGAGATGTCGGGCACGCCCGCCGATTTGTCAGTTAATCGGGATTCTAAGGAAGACGTTGAGATGATCTTCAAGCGGAATAGCCTACTTGCAATTCTGGCGGAAATCCCAGATATTGATGACCTATCCGAAGGTAGTTATTCCTCGCGAATCGGAAAAAAACCGTATGAAACTGACGGACATTTTGTGCCCCCAATTTGGGATGGCGATTCTGAGAGTTCCTCCTTTAAAAGCCCTGAGCCTAGCCTCAAACACCAAGAAACAACATCGGCTGTAGAACAAGTCGAGGAGGAATCCAGCTCTGAGATCGTTTCCTTCATCAGCCACTCGCTCCTGAGCCTCGATAGCTTAAGTGACGGCGATGATGAACTGTTTCGTTTCAAAACGACACAACTTGTTGAAGTAGATGAAGATGAGGATGTCGCCAAAAACCTTACTACAATTGTCGTTCGCAATAGTCAAATGGGGATGATCAATTTCTCAGATGCAAATGCCGAAAATCAGCGACGAGCAGCCATCGAGGCCAGCGAATATTTTCTGGAGGAGCTAGTCCAACGAGCTGTAGCTCACTCCGAGCAGGATTCTGTGCGGCTGCGGCGCCTGCTTAATAAGGATAAGCTGATCAGACGGCTCATCCCGCTGATGCAACAATTAAAAGAAGAGCATTTGTTGAAGACAAAGTTGGAGCAGCGGGTCACAGATCATTTTGTGCGCAAGAAACTCTTCATATTCGTGAAAATTCCCAAGACATTCGATGCCCTCAATTACCAGCGTAGGCAGAGTTCCCTTGTCGAGCTTGACCGACTGCTGGAGGTCTATAATCGAACATTTGATCTGGCCAAACTGAAGTCGCTCAAGCTGACCGAGGAACTTGAAAAAACGCGCATTTACACCGATCAGAAGGTTCAGTTTTTCGAGCAACTGGTGCGAACGACTCTCCTCGCCAACGACAGCTTTACTCATCTAGCGGGCATGGTGAACGAGGTCCTAACGAGCATGAGCTGCTTTCGGGATGAGTTGTCCGAGCTGCGACTGGAGCTGCTCTACGCCCAGCATCGCTTTGCCGAAATGCAGATTGTAAGAATGTTATTATACCCTGACCCATTAAAAATGGGTAAAACGGGTATATTGTATTTGTGCAAATGTGGGTAACAGGCAGAAGGTAGCATCTCCGACCCCATAAAGTATATATATTCCGTCTGTCTGTCCGTCCGTCCGTATGTATGAACGCAATGATCTCAGAACCTATAAGAGCTAGAGACTTTTTAGCTGTAGGCCCTCCTACTGCCCGCGCAAATCAAGTTTTTTCCGATATTCGATAACTTGTCCCGTTTTCAAGTAATCGATAAAAATCGATAAAGAAATCCTGTTTTTGAGCAGTTTCGGCACATAATATGAGATAGGGTCACCAAACTCGACATATAGCTTTTAGAATAGTATATATATAAAGTATTTTTCATTTTATACCTACCGCCTGTCGGTTCGGGGTATCCCCTAGTCGGGAGTTCCCGACTAGAACCTCTTACTTGTTGTAGCTGGTAAGGGGCAGAGCTTGGGCTCTTATTAATGTATGCCAACCAATAGAAATCCGAGGTCTTGGAGGATCTGGGCGATGGACTCAAAATGCAAGAGTATCTCAACAAGCAGTCCGATGTCCATGTGCTGGGCACGAAAATCGCAGGTAAGTCTGCCAACTATTCCAACCACATTTCCACACAAATGTTCTGCAGAACGCGATGCTGAGCTGGATCGGCTGCATGCGAAAATCAACTTTGATATACATGCGATGGCCCATTTCAAGTGCAAGGAGCACATGTGCCGCCAACTTTATCTGGACATGGTGCAGAAGCAGACGGAATGCGAGCAATCGAGGCGCCACCATCGAGAAGTCATCTACCAGTGCAAGCTGAAGCACAACCGATTTCTCAGGGAGCTGCACAAAATCCGCACCTCGGGCTCCCTGATGCTCTATCCCATCCTATTGGAGGACTACGACAGAACGGTGGAGCTCTTGCAGCTGAAGCGGGCAGCCGTCAAGAAACTTCGCTGGGAGCACAGACGCTTGACCCAACGCATCAGAACGACCGAGTCCAAGTTGTCGGAGCGAAAAAAAAGTACTATTCGATTATCGGTCGCAGCGAAGCTACTCGGAGAACCTTTAATGGTTATAACTGGATTCAATATTACCACCCCAACAGCAATTTAGAGGCATTCTGTTTACGCTCGCTCAAATATTAATTGTTAATATTTCCTCGAGACGGAAAGATTTTCCCGTATAGGCTTTTTTTTATTAAAGGACAATCTCCTAACTAGATGCTAACAACTTTTTTCTTATTCTCTGCTAAACAAATGTTTTCATTCATTCTCTTCCACAATGGATTTCAGTTGATTTTTATGGAGAACTGCAATTTCCTGGCGTGGTGCCCCGTTAATTTTTCCTCAAGCGGGGAGATTTTCCAGTAAGGTATTTCTTTTATTAAAGGACAATCTCCTATCTAGATCCGGCCAAACTTGTTTCTTCTCTGCTGTTTCCCTTCATTCTGTTCCATTTAGTATGTGTATTCAAGAGCACAGTGGATTTCAGTTGATTTTGTATGGAGAACTGCGATTTCCTGGCCAGGAGTCTGTTCAATATCGTACGATTTTCCAGTAAGGCCTTTCTTTTATTAAAAGACAAACTCCTAACTAGATGCGCCCAAACTTGTTTCTTCCCTGCTGTTCCACAAATGTTACCTTACATTCTGTTCCACAATGGATTTCAGTTGATTTTTATGGATAACTGCAATTTCCTGGTGTGGCGCCTGTTCAATATCATAATAAGTGCCATTCTGCTAAATACATAATAACGATAGCAAAAGCTGTCATAGCCATTGCGAACAGACTTCCTGTCTCTCTCTCTCTCTCTCTCTCTCTCTCTCTCTCTCTCTCTCTCTGTCTTTCTCTCTATATATATATTTTTTTAGATATGTGGTTTCCAGCAAGGCAAGCGCACAGCGGGAAATGGTTCTGCCTTCGTGCATATAGAAAAGTCATGTTTTGCATCTTTTGGCAGCTGCCATATATCTTAGTACGGGCCATAAAAGGCTAACAAACATTTGGATACATAGTCAACTGTACGCACACACACATGCCATGCCTACACAGGTGGAAGAACATTTTCAGTGTATTAGTTCTGTGGCCAGCACTAACGACAGCTACAAAAACAACAGAGGGAGGGAGAGTGGGGAGAGAGAGAGAGGGAGGGAGGCAGGCTGGCAGCTGCATTCAGATGAGCGGCAAGCAGGCGGAGTTCGGGCCAGCAATGTGGACGGCTCCTTGGTATTCACAACTCATGTTGCACTTAAACAACAAAACCAACAACAAAAACAACAACAGCAACAGCGAGCAGCTGGGAATGGGAATGGGAACGGGAACGGGAAGCGGAACAAGAAGTGGCGAAAACTAATAGCAGAGAAACCGGTGGCAGGGCCACAGCCAGAGCCACAGGCGGAGCCACAGCCGAGTTAAAGGCAAAGGTGCTGCTGATGCTGCCCCTTAGACACCTCTTCCCTCCAGCCTTCATCTTTCCCACACACACACACACACATACCCCCAAACCGCTGCCCGTTCTATTCTCGTCTGGTTTTTTTGGTACCTGTTTCTTTTTTTTTGTTTGCCAACATTTGAGCGCTCACGTGTGTTTGGCACGCATGTTGCAAGCGCTTATCGGCATCGTCGCTGCGTTTAAGGATAAAAGAGGAGACGGAGAGGGAGCGAGAGTGAGTGGGGGGGGAAAGAAAGTGCCACTGACAGCGTCTGGTCGACGGTCGACGGGAATGCGCTGAGGTACTTACTTCACTTGGCTGCTAAGACGAAATGCCGTTGGCAACGAGTAAATTCGATTTTGCACTTGAGCCGCTTGCAGCTAATGCAGCCAACGACCTGCCACATCAGCCAAATGGCCACGCCCAACGGCAACGCAACCCCCCTCTCTCTCTCTCTTAACAGGCAGGCCCCAACGTTTTTATGTGCCGGCCGACCGATCTGGAAGAAATTGCTGCGAAAAAATGCTGAAACTAAAACTAAAGGCTAAAGGCTAAAGCTAATGTGCTCTACGGCATCGAGGGCAGTTTAGTTTCTTCTGAAGAAGAGTAGTTGGATAGATAGATATATATTAGATATATTTACCTATTTTTTACTGTGGTTGCATCATCTACTGCTAAATAGTTAATTAAATGAATAATTAACAATACATGCATTTTCAATTAATTAAACAGCCAGCTGTCACGTAATAAAATCTAATGTGCTCTACGGCAGCGAGAGCAGAACAGTTTCTTCTGAAGGAGAATAAGGTGGATAGATATATAGAGCCAAAAATAAGACAAAGATATATTTCTATTTTTTTTTTTTTTTTTTGTTGCTTCGATTTCTGCTTAATAGCTTATTAAATTAATAATAAATACACCACAAAACACCTAATTCTGTTTTTACACGGTTTTGATGTAGCTCGTTTTGAAAATAAAATTTTTTTAAATTTGCTTAAACGATTTTAAGCCATTTCAAAATTATTTGGGCTTCAATTTTTGTTGTCACATTAAATTTTATATGCTCATATCACAAACTTAGGGAATTCCCTTTATTGTGCACGCAAGCAAATTTACTGGTCAAAGCAATTTTGTTTTACTTTCAAAATTGAATAACCCATTCTTTTTGTTAACAACAAAACTGTTTTGCATAATTGTTTTTAGTTCCTGAATTTAATTTTAAGCTTCTGCTTAAACTTGAATACTTTTTAAAAAAATCCTTGTTTTTTACTTATTTAAAAAGGTTTTAGAGAAAGGGAACCAATCATCTATTTTTCATACGATCAATGTCTTTTTTTACACATTTTTACAAGTTTTTTTCTGGAACTATAACAGAATTGCATTTTCAATTAATTAAACTGCCAACTGTCACCTGCAGTTAATAATATTTAATAAATTGCATACCTTTTCCTCGACACTTGTTCAACTTGAAAGTGAACCCTCGTCCAGCTGTTGGGTGGGTCCCCGATTTGGGTTTGAGGCGTCAAAGTAAAAGCAATTTCAGGTACTCAGGAAAGGACGACAAACAATTTGCATATGCAATGCACGTGCGCATCTTCAATTTACAATTTGGATGCGGCTAAATACGTATCTATGCGATAGATCTATAAACCAATTTCCGCAGCCCAAGCAAAAACACATCCGATTCGTCCTGGCTGTTGTCCCTGTTATCCTTGTTGTCCTTGTTGTTGTTGTTGTTATTGTTGTTGTTGTCTCGCCGCGCTCAATTAACACTGTCCTATTTTGGCGCATTTCCTTTTCATAGCAGTTTGACGGTGACGTTGCATAAATGTTTCCGCCATTTTGCGAATTATTATCGCACACACACACACTGTCACACACACACAAAGGCTTACATGCGCTCTGATTAAGCAGCGCACAATTTGCTTTATTTTAAATATTTTATAAACAAATGGAACTATTTGGACGCATGCCGTCAACAGGCACGCAGCAGGCAGCGACCCGCTAACCAACTAGTCAACCATCCAACCAATCTTGAAACCAACCTTGCTACCAACCCGACCACACCATATCATACCATATCATGCCGTATTCAACCGACAACCCGCCAGCCAACCAACTAGGACGTCATCCGTTCCCTTTACCCTCGCTGCATGCCACTTAAAGCGAGTCGCAGTTTCCTACTTCTATGTGCATGTGTGCGTGTTTGTATCCATGTGTGTGTGTGTGTGTGTGTGTGTGTTTGTGTGTTGGAACATTTTGAGTAATAAACTCATTTCATATGCTGACTGCTTTTTCATTTCAAACTTTTTGTTGCCAGTGTGTTTGGCTGTTGTGTTTCTTGTTAGCCAAGCCGAACCCGAGAACCCATTGTTGTCCGGGGTCAGGGAAATGGCCCCAAATGATATACGAGTTCTCTCTCTCTCGCTCTCCCCCTGTCTCTCTCTCTCTCTCTGTCTAGTTTCTAGTTAACTATTTTTGTTGCTGTTTTATTGGGTTGTTTTTGCCGGCCGGCTGCCTGCGGATTAGTTGCAAATTTTGCTCGGCTGCACCAAAAATATTATTAAATATGCATAGGTGAGCTGAGCTGCAGCTCAGTTGCCGTTAAATGTAGGTGAAACCGGCTGTCAAATGCCTGACACAACGATAATGAAATTTGCACAGGCCACGTCGCCAGCATGCCCCCTGCTACCCCCCCCCCCCTGCCCTTTTTCTCACGCCCAACTAAACACGTTGAGTGACATTTTAATAAAGTGCTCACTGGTTCAATTAAATACCCCTCAGACTCGAATGCAACTGTGCCTTATAAAAATGCAAAATATAAACACAGTCAGTCAGACGAACAGTCAGACAGTCAGACAGTCAGTTAGTTAGTGTCTGGGTCTACACAAAAGCTTTTCTTCCTTTGCCATTTGATTGTTGTTTGCCTCAAGCTGAGAGACTGCCAGTCAAATCTTTAAAAAATATGGCTAAATAGGACTGGCAACAAAATTGATCAATTAACAAGAATTTTAATCAAAAGTTTGTTAAAAATTCTACAATTCTTTAATATATAAAATTTTGATCAACCATTGTTAAAATGTTTTGATGAACTACAATAAATATATCTTGAAACTATAAGATTCAAAGTAATAAAGAATTTTAATCAAAACTCTAAACAAGATTATTCAAGTTTGTAATATATAAAAATTTAATCAACTTTTTGTTACCAGTTTTTCATATAATAAAGATTCAAAGTTTGTGAAAGAAACATTTAAGAAAATGCTTTCGATTTAATAAATTCTCAGGAAGGACTTGCTCATTAAAACTTCAAAAATATGTATAAAAATGCCAACTCGAAATTAACTTTTATAGTATAAAAAAATGTATTTTATATTATTTTGTCATGTAACACATGAAAATTCGCTCACAACTTGCGCTTTTCTTTTGATTTTCTTAAACATATTAAATATATTATTTAATTTATTGGGCTTTATTGAATTATTTTTAGTTGGCTACTGAGTTTTTTGGCCGAGTTGCTGCTGATGTTTATCGTTTGCGACAGCGCAAAATTCAATTATCGCTAATTCAATTGGGGTTTTGGCTGAGTGTGTGTGTGTGTGTGGCAAATTGAATCATTTAAGGTAAAGCTGCTTTATTATTTGCGCCCGTTTCATTTTTTTTTTTGTTGTCATCTTATTGTATTTATTTTATTGTTGTGGAATTACTGGCAAAACTTTGGCAGCCGTCAGAGCAGCAGCCCGTCAACTAAGTAAAGTGCAAAAGTTGGCATCGCAGAAAGTTTGTCATGGCTGCAGCGAATAATAATAAAAATGAGCAGCAGTCGCATAAAGTGCAGCAAATGCAAAAACTTCTGCTGCCACTCGCGCTGGACAGCAACAACACCTTCAGAGTTGTCTTTGCCACTTGAGCTCAAGTTGAAGATTCGAGTCGCAAACAGTCGGAAACTCGAGGCAATAAACAATAAAACACTAAATCAAGCGTATCGTCTATGGGTTGTACGATATATTGGGAGAGTCAACTATGAAAATTGGCACATCAAGCGTTTTAAGCACAACCCGTTTATCTCGGACTGGGGTAAGCGATACGCCTGCATTATCCAGGCGACAAACAATTGAATCGCATTACAAGCCAAATAAATTTCACGGCAACTCGAACAGCTGCTCCAGCTCCCTCTCCCCCCCCTCTCTCTATCTATCTGTAATAGCAAATAAATTTGGCTATGCTTGTGAGGCATTCTCGAGGACTCAGCACATTGTGTTGCTTTTCCATTTCACTTAACTGTCTACAGAGTTCAGGTAAAACAACTAACAATAGTTGGTAGTTGCCTTTAATTATGTATACCTGTATGCAGGATTTACAAGGAGTCGAAGGAGCAGAAGTTCCACAGTTAAAGACAGTTGGCAAATATTTAAAACAAGGCGAACTTCTCTTAAATTTATAGCTTAACAAAAAAAAAGTTGGAAAAACCTTGTCGATTGGGCGAATTTGCGCAGAAAGCGATTTGTGAAACACAAGCGATTTTCATTGTCATCAGTTGAGAGAGAAAGAGGAGAGAAAGAGAAAGAGGAGAGAAAGAGAGAGGGAGAGGGAGAGCATGAGGATTTAAACAGCAATAGAACACTAAGTCAGGCATTTTATGCGCACGAGATTGGGTTTCATGAGAACGGTTGTAGGAGAGGCGGGCGAGAGGGGGAAGGTGGCAGGGTTCGAATTCGGGCGGCAACTTTGTCGGTTGCCTACATTGCGGCGCATATTCTAATCACTCGAGTCACGCAAATGTCAATGTTGCTGTCAAAGTGTCAATGAAATGTTCAATGAAAATAAAACGAGCAAGAAATAAGAGCCGAGCAGAGTAGAGGGGCGTGGGGTGCGCGGCTTTCCCTTTTGAGGTGTAGCGCAAAGTTGTGCCAACAGGCAAAGACTTGCGGAAAGCAACAACTTTGCGCAAGTTTCATTCTTTTGGCTGACGGCGTTTGTTATTGAAAATGTGGCTTATATGGAAATGCCGTGGCAAAATGTTTTCCTTTTCTTTTCTTTTCCTTTCCGCCTTCGTTTTTTTTTCTTGTTATTTGTTTTATTAATAAGGCGCAAAAGCGCAAGCCAAGTGCCGCATTGTGCAGTCGACTGTGCCTCGATCTCATTGTCTTTCTTCTTCCAGCTGCCCATCTCTCTCGCACATTGTCTCTCTCTCCCTCTCTCTCTGTGTGTGTGTGTGCGTGCGGAAGTCCTTTGGCGTGTGCCAGTTTATTTTCTATTCAGTTTTTTGCTTCGCTTGGCTCTCAATTAAATTTTATAGGCGACGCCGGGCCTTTAGGCTCAACGCCAAGTCCTCAACTATGGCCAACAAAAATTAATAGAGCAAAAAATGCAAACTCACTTTAACTACTCAGCAATTGCTAGAACAGTTCTATGATGATAATGAAATCGCTTTTAACAAACTAACTATTATTATCGAAGAGCTCTATACTTAAGTGACTTAGTTCTTTCCATTTATACGACTTTATTTTGGATTGGAGTTGAATAACAAATGTCTGGCGTACTTTAATTCTACTGCGTTCCTCAGAATAATGTTTCTGCTGTATCGCATTAAACTGCATCAGAAAGTTAAATAATTTATTAATTAGTAACCGTGTAATTGTATATAATTATTTTAATATAATTTTTTTTTTAATGATTCGATTACTTTTTCTGGAGCTGTAAAAAATACCCGTAGTCCTTAGAATTGTATAAATATAAAGACCCTAAAGTACAAATTTTGTGTTTCCTAAGTTATTGTACTAAAAATTGTTGTTTCCTTTGATACTTTATAAGAATGGCATAGATAAACATAATTATAAGAGATGTGATTTATTTCACACCGACTTTATACATTTGTAGCCAAAAAAGAAAATAAAATAGTTTAATGGGCTTTTCTTGATAGACTGTGAGGCAGATAAAATATCGATAATCAAAAAATTGAAGCTAAGTCGTGGACAGGTACGGAACTGGATCAGCTCTCGGTCTCGACTCTCTCGAGACAGTCATGAGAATTGCTTATTTATTTAAAATATATTTAGACCTTGTCATAAATAAAATAAAATATGCAAGTTAAGTCGCACAACTTTATTGATCCACACAGCACTCGACTCTATTTGCCCCCTCAACCAGAGCTCATGATTTTGAACCTGTTTGCCACTAACTTATGTTAATTGTCCTGAAGACAGCCTCCACTTCCGCAGTTTATGCCCTCGTATTGGTAGCCTGTGCATGTCTCGAGGACACACACGAGTGGAGGCAATAGCTCGATGGAAATGTGCCACAATTTACACTGCCAGCAGAGCAGCCAAAATTTGACGCCTGATCAATAATATTGACTGAGCTACTTGAAACAGTTGCGGCGCTCCAGAGGAACTGGGGGAAGGTGGGCGGGCGGGGGGCAGGTTAAATAAAATTTGCATGCAGCAGAGCAGCGACAGGTAGAATGATGACGAAATTAAAGCAATACAACGTGCTGCAGTCATGGATGATATAGTCATAGATATAGAAGCCGCATCGGGGCTGGACGCTTCATTGGCCCCAGGAGTATGTGCAGGCAGGTGTGTGCAGGCAGGTGTGAGTCTGGCTGGTTGCAAATTTGAGGGGAGGGGAAAATATATTCGAGCGCACGTAGGAAATTACAAACGGATGTAAATACATCAATTCCAAATGAAGAGCATGTGCACTCAATGCCACAAAATGGCCGAAATGGGTGGGCGTGGCAGTGCGAAGGCGCAACCAAATCAAATAGCTACAATAAGCCCACACAAACAATTTAATATGCGTGGACAGCGCGGCCCGACAACAACTCTGACAACGACTCTGACATGCACCTGAGATAAACTCAAACTGTGTGCGAGTGTGTGTGTGTGCGTGCTGCTGACTAGCATCGATTGCAATTAATTGCAAATGTCTTGCAGACAAAATTAACACATTGGGATGCTCGTAAAATAAATTGAAGCCAATCGACGCTTGCCCTAGAGCTAAACTCGGCAAACTGCACGCCAACTGGCAACAATTTGCATGCCAAGTTCGGAAAGTTGCCAGAAACGCTTTCGGCTGCTATGCAAGAATTATGAATCTATAGTTAAGGGCAAAGGATAGTTGCCAAGGTGTAAATGAGAGCTAGAAATCGAACCCCTTAATTGGCATTCGACAAAGAGAAAGGGAATAGAATGGGTTTGCCTCTTAATTGATAAGAATTGACGGCAAAAGCATTTCATTCCTTAAATAAATGTTCAATAAATAAAGCTAAAATATTTAGCTACAGAAATGTCCAGCCACATGCAAGTCGCATTGCCGCACTAAAATGAAAAATAATATTAGTTAAAGGCAAGAAAAATAACGCGTCGCTTTTTAATTACTACTGCAAATTAATTACGGAAAATGGCTGGGAGCGGCGCGCAGTGGGAGATGCAGGATGTGCGTGGTAATAACATCCTTAAACATCCTTAGTCGTAGCTGACTTATTTGCATTTATTTATTCATTTAGATGGCAATTAAAGCGTACGAAAATTAAATAGAAAACCATTTGGCTGCATTTCAAGCAGAATAAAATAACACAAACTTTAATTTGTATGAACGCGCGTCTGTCGGAACAATTTTTATTTATTTTATTTAATTTTTTTTCGTTTTTTTGAATTTCTGCTGATTTTTTATTTTAGTTTGGCGCTGCCTTTATACCAAACTGCGAGCCGGGCGGCTGTGCAACGGCCATAAGTGCATAGCAGAGCGGAAAGTCGAACGGTGGAGGGGAGGGGAGGGGAGGGGTGGGGGTGCCGCGGATTGTCGGGTGACTTGGGTCGACGGAGGCCGAGTCCATTCCATTTCCAACTAAATAAATAAAAAGTGAATTTTTAATTAAAAGTTAAGTGGCAACTCATTTAAATTAATGTTGACTCAAGCGTCATAGCAAAACATTTGGCGAGCGAAGGCGAACAGAGAGCGAAAAAAGTAAGAACCTTGCAGTCGGGTGCAACCGACTGCCCAACACTCGCTCTTCAGAGGAGCTCATCAAAAGCAGTCACTTCGATTATAGGCACTCAACCCTTAACACTAGGGAGGGAATAAGAATATTTATATATTTTAAATTTGTAACTTCAATAGGGCCGAAAAGTTGGCAGCCATGTAGATAGAAAGGATAACGAACATTGCACAAAACCAATATACTCTTTTCACTTGGTGAGCGAGTATAAAAAGTGGACTGCGAGTGGTAGGCCAGGGGTTAGTTTTGGCGGGGACTCGACCCTTTCGCGCATGCAACCCTAAATAAGCATAATGCACTGCAGGACCTTGACTAGAAGCTGCGTAATGGAGCCATAGATGTTGCACAAAATTGCTCGTCACGTAATTAGAACGGAGTATAAAGCCGGGAAGAGATATGGAAGAAATTGTGCACGCACTTAACTGGACAGTCTGACATAGTCCGGCGATAATGGTAATGGGCGAGTAAAGCAAAAGCATACTGAATGGCGAGTGAAGAAAATGTAAATACAAGTAAAGCATACCTGACGAGTAAAAAAAAGAGACGAGTGAAATAAATCGGATGATTATAGCGTAAGCAACGAGTGCTATATGAGAGCTGACGAGACGAATGCATTCGACGAGTACAGTGGATGCAAAAGAGAATGTGCAGCGAGAATAAAATAAGTAATGAGCACAGGGACGAGTACAGCGGATGCAACAAATGGTAGATTAAAAGAACGAGTAAAGCATGCAGCGAGTGGAATTAATTGAACGAGTAGAGCCTTACCTATGGAAGCAACGAATGCGATGAGTAGAGGATAACGAGTGCTAAATGCAACGAATACTATAGAATAAAAGGACGAGTAAAGCATGCAGCGAGTGGAATTAATAGAATTATCTACGAGTAGAGGATAAGCCAGCAGTGGAATCCATATGATAAATTGATCAATTTCTCTCTCAAAGTAAATTGACGCTTATAGTTCCCACATAGTAGTCTCTCAGATTTAAGTAGGTCATAAGCTAGAACAACAGTAGATATTGATTAGTGAACACTGTAGGCACATTACAAAATTATAACAATGGAAGACACAAGCGAATCGAGTTGCTCTGCACTCCAAACAGCAGAGACGGACAGTGAACAGCAGACGCCGAGTCAGAGCGAGGCGAATGCGATGGATGCGACTGAGGAACAGGAGGAGCAGGAGGAGCTGGGCGAGCAGGGGGAGCAGGGGGAGCAGGAGGAGAAGCCGATGTGCAGTGCCGACAGCCAGAAGAGCAAGAAGCGATTTACGGTCAAGAAATGGAATGCGGTGGCCATGTGGGCCTGGGGTAAGCCTTAAGTAGCTCAAAGCTGATTATTAAACAATTTCCGGTGGCCAACCCGGCATTCCCCCACGTCGCCTTCTCCTCCTCCACCGCCTCCTCCACGTCTTAATATAGATATTGCTGTGGACACTTGCGCGATTTGCCGCAATTCCATAATGGATCTGTGCATCGAATGCCAGGCGGACCCGAATCAGAATTCCTTCGAGGAGTGCACCGTGGCCTGGGGCGTCTGCAACCACGCCTACCATTTCCATTGCATCTCACGCTGGCTCAAATCCCGCTCCGTCTGCCCGCTGGACAACCGCGAGTGGGAGTTCCAGAAGCTGGGCCGCTAGACGACCAACAGGGGCTCGGGAGTGTGTAGAGTGTGTATTCGCGGCGCTCAAGTAATAAGAAATCGTTGCGCTGACTCGACGTCCTGAACTTTATCATTATTTTGTGTTAATTATGCATCTTTCGCCGGCTGCCGGTTCAGTTTTGGGGCGTGGCATGGCGGTGCGTCTCAATGCCCAATTATCATTTGTGTGCTCGCAACTTTTGCGGGCACTTAATAAACGAGCAGGCGCCGGCTCCGGCTCCAGCTCCGGCTCAGGCTCCAGCTCCGGCTCTGCTGTGCAACTCAAAGTTTATCCGCAGTTTTTGGGTGCAGCTTTCGCGGGGGAAATTTATCAATTTTGCAGCTCGCCTTTCACGTTGGCAACCTTTGAACTTTGCGCAATAAGTTCGGCTGGGCGCGCATCTTGAGATTTTCAGTTTTAACAATTAGCCGAGGAATTCTATGAGAAGTGCGCTTTCCGGCCGCGGCCTTAACTGTCTGCATTAGCTGCGGTGCAAACACGCCAGTTAATTAAATAGAATTACAGTTTAATTGTTGCCCAAGATACATCATCAACACGCCAGTCAGCCCAGCCCAGCCCAATCCCAGACAATGAGCCCCATCTCGATTGTCTGCTGTCAGACGCTTCGCTTCGCCCGCCCACCAAAAAATTTCGCGCACAACAAATTGGCAGCTTTCCATTCGACTTGTCTAAAACTGTGCATGATCGCCCATCCTGCGCGCCGTAACCCCCTTCAACCCCTTCATCCCTACCCCCCCTCAAGTGGCGCCCTGCCATGCCACGCGCCAAGTTGCTTCATTTAATTTTTGCACGAAAATTAAGTTTGTTTTCCATTAAGTTAAATAATTACAAAATTATCCACCACTCAAAGGCTTTCCTCGGCGCTAAGTGTGTGTGTGTGTGTGTATGTGCGTATTGCCGAATGTGTGTATGTGTGTGTGTGTGCGTGTTTGTTTTTGCTGGAGTGGCAAACGCTGCTGCGACGAACCAGACTCGGCAGCTGCACTTTTCCGTGTAACTGACAATGATAGCTGCCTGGTTGACTGACTCCCCATCTGACCAGGGCTGCAAAGTCACCAAACTAACGAGGCAAATATCGAATATTTCCATATATAAATCTGTTTGTCCTGGCTGAATGACTGACTGATTGACTGACTGACTGATTGACTGATTGAGGATCAACGCACAGCCCAAACCGTCAGGGGTAGGAAGCTGAAGCTACCTTATGTGAAGTAGGTGGACGTTAATCGGATTTCGGAAAATTCCACCCGCATGTGTGGAAAAATCGTGAAAAAGTTTGTATGAAACTTTTTTGTTTACCATCTGATCGGCCTCAAACTCATTTTCCAAAATCTTTGCTCAAATTCATATGAAAGGTGTTTCATACTTTTCGAAGAAATGCATTCTTCCTTGGTGGAAATAGAGGAGAAAGATTTGGTGGGTGATGTTTTGTGTTCAAATTCATTTCCAAAAATCTACATGAAAAATCATTTGATACGTGTTTCACTCTTTTCGCACAATCCGAACTTCCAATGTGGGAAATTCGAAGATTTATTTTCTAGACTCTACATAAGAACTTAATAAATACGTTTTCCAGTAATTTGGGGAATTCCACCCACAAAAGTGGTTAATAAGCCAAAAACATTTGTATGAAAGTTTTTCATTTAACATTCGATCGGCTTCAAAATCATTTTTAAAAATCTTTGTGAGAATTTATTTGATACGTTATTGGATAGAAAATGCGAATCAAAGGTTTAAAAAACAAAAGATTATTCTTTAGCTTCAAGATTCTCAACGCAAGACTAACAAGAGCGGAAGTTATTGTTATCGACACTTGGTTCTATATTCGATATATTTTTAAATAAAAGTGAACCACGGCCGTGTACTTATTGGAAAGGCATTCTCTAAAATTGTTAGCACAAAACGTGCCACGGGCAAGGAAAGTTATTTATATTAAGACAATATTTATTTATTTGTTATTATTATTGCCCACAGCAGACAGTTGCCGAATTTGAATCCCACGAATTTACACTCATAAGCACAACATATAGACGCTTCAGTCTCTATGATTACCTTGACTTTTATACCTTCCTTTGGATGTCGCCCGTCCTATGGCTCACTTTCGACCCAATTGGCAGCTTCTTTGGGTTAAGGGTTGATCATCATCATCAGCTCAAACTATTTTGTAGATATAGAATAGTAGAAGTTAAATTTAAATTTAGGTTTTTAATTCAGACTTATTACCTTCGCAAATTATTTTGCATGCATTTGGCTTCTCGCTTGAGAACTATTCGTTTGGTAGCCCTGGCTTGCACGCCTGTTGGTTCTGGATAAAGTTTTGCTTAAACGCTGCTTTTGGCCTGAACCAAGGCTCATTATCTTTTCATTCGGTTTTTCTTTTTTGGCTCTTTTCTGCATTTGTCTGTCCGTTTCTTTTCTTTAACGCTTCGCTAATCAAATTCAACATTTTTCCGTTTTAATTTGACAATTCGAAAACAGGCCAGCCGTGGGGTGGGCCGGATAGCTTCGGTGGGAGCTGACAACAGCTGTGCTTTGTCAATTGGAAAATGATAAAGTGTCTAACATATAAGAAAAGAATGGAAATTGGCATTGCGAATGTAACTGACTAACTGTTAATGGCAAGGGCTGCTCCAGTTGCGAGTGCGAAGCCTGTTACTCAATCACTTTTCTCAGACCCTCCACACTTGTCCTTGGAGCTGACCTGCAGTGCGCAACTCTCCACTAAATGCATTGCAATTAGCGCAAATTATCCGTGTCCAGTTGCAGCAATTGTCTGCAGCTTGATTGAATTTACTTGGCAAGCGCGTGACTTGCGCCCAGGCGACGTGCAGGGTATGCCATATTAAGTATACGCCATGCCACATCAAGTATACGCACCGTCACCCAAGCATTGCACTACCCAGGTCTTAGTTGCCGAAATGTGTTCATTCGTGCTGCTTAAAGCTTGTTTGAGACCGAATTTAAAGTCTAATATTTAAGCATATTTTGTTTTAATTATAACGAACCGTTTTTTGCGTCTGTGAGTTGGGTATTTGTCATAATTTATGCCGGCCTTTCATATGTGCCCCTCTTGGCTCACTTATCAGCTGCCTTGCAGGCGACTTGCAGCGGGACTCTTAGATGTCAATATAATTTAGGCAAATGTATGCAACTTTATGCTATATACATAGACGGCAGCTCTGTGCCTGTGTGATACATTTAACTTTGGCAGTTTTTAATCACAAAACTTTGCCGTAATGGGTCGGTCGGCTCAATCTCGGCGCGTCTGAGCACAGACGAGGCATTTGCATATTTCTAATTCCAAAGTTGTAATTAGTATAATTTTACAGCTCTAATTGGATGATGATTTGCGCAACTTCATTTAGTCCGTTGCGTCGTACTATATGCACATGCATCAGAAGGCCGGGCCGTAACCTTCATTTAGACCCGGGCCAAAAGTGAAAGTCATTAACATAAGTTGGTAATTACAGAGTCCACGGCATACAGACTCATATCTGTGTCTCCCCCTTATCGTCTGGCTGGGCTTATGTCATAAAATTGCCAGCTGCCTCGAGTAAATGCTGACAGACTTGCACGGCTCGAGTGCTGCACATATGGCTGATACCTTGAGAGGCTTAAGGCAGAAGTCAGCCAAGCAGGCGGACACTTCTCTAGGCTGTCAGAAATTTGCAAATTTTGCTTCCAAGCATCGTTCAAGATAAAACATTTTGCATGAATTCCAGTCGCACAATTTCCATCCAAACTTGACCGACTTCTGGACTACAAATGTATTTTTTAAAGCATGGTACATTTTCTTTTTTCTGCCCTGCCCAAACATGAATTTTGATATATTATCTTAAATTGATTGCTTTTGCCAAACTTGGTCAATCAAAACCAATTTTCGAGGCTGTCCTTTTCTTTTTGCTACATTTACTAGATTTTTTGATTTTTTTTTTTTTTAATTTAATATAAATATGTGAAAGTCGGATGAGATTTACCCTGCCTAAGCTTTGCTTTGGGCGGCTTACAAAAATTTAACCATTATTTCTAAATTAATTTTTAATGCCTTTTTAAAAGTTTGTGTTTGATTATATTTTGCTCTACTTTTCCTTCAAAAATATTTTGCATACTGCAAGAATATTTTCAAAGCAAAAAGGCAAATAAAAATGTGCTCAATCTTTTGCAAGCATCGCCCAATATCATGTGAGTCGACCAAATGCAAAGCCTAAAAATAAATACGACAAAATCCCAGTGCACATGCACACAGTCAAGCAAACATGCACATACATCACATACATCACATACACTACAATGGGCATTGAGCTGAGTTTTGAAGTCATTTTGAATGTTTTTGATTTCACTGATTTGTTTATTTATGCATAAAGCATGCAATTTTTGCCTTTTTCGCGAGCATCAGCAGAAAGAGAGAGAGATTGTAAGGGGGCGGCGGTTCGTACGGGCCAACCCATCGACTATTCTTTTCATACCCTTGCAGAGGGTATTATAATTTTGTCTCGAAATGTGTAACGCACAGATGGAGACATCTGCGAGTGCATAAAGTATATATATTCTTAATCGGTATCAACAGCCGAGTCGATGTAGCCACGTCCGTCTGTCGTTCTGTCTGTTTCTATGCGAACAAGTCTCTCTGTTTTAGAGACATCTTTATTAACTTTGCAAATGTGCGTCTTTCTGTTGCATGCAGTACATATAGCGGAAACGGCTGGATCGGACCACTTTATTATATAGCTGTCATAGGATCGATCAGTCGAAAAGTAGGTTCTTGTATTAACAACATTTTTGTTTATAAAGATATCTTGGTTAAACTCAGATTTTAGTAGTTTTACTATGCTCCCCATATATATGCAAAATCCTATCAACATCGGGCTACTATATCAAATAGCTGCCATAGGAACGATAGGTCGAAAATGAAGTTGTTGTATGAAAAAGTTGTTTGTTTTTTAAGTTATCCTAACCAAACTGGGCATTTATAAATTTCACTATGTTCCCTACATTTATGCAAAATCTTATTTACATCGGACTACTATATCATATAGTTTCCATAGGAACTATCGGTCAAAGTTGTATGAAAAACTTGTTGTTTTCCAAGATATCTTAACCATACCCGGGATTGACTATTTTCCTTGCGCTTCTTAAATCGGGCAAACCACCATGAGCATTATGAAAAGGTTGGATTTGCAAGGGTATTAAATCTTGGGCATGCCGAAGATAGCCCTTCTTTCTCATGTTTTTTTTTTTGCTGAAAGTTTTGCTGCTGTTGCTGTTGTTGGGGGTACTTGGAGCGGGGCTGAGAACTTTAGCTGGGCCAGAAAACTTAGATATTCCATGCGAATGCACTCACACGCAATGTGCAGTGCTCTCTCTCTCTCTCTCTCTCTCTCTCTCTCTCTCTCTCTCTCTCTGTGCGAGTGAGTTTGGCAAACAAATCAAAATCAAAAATCGTGTGTGAATGCGACTTTCAGTCGTAAACATGGCTGCCATTGCCATTGCCGCAGCAGAAACGGAAACGGAAGTTGCACAAAACGATTTCATTTGCGCCGAACAACTTTTGATATGCAGTTGCCAGGGCCCAGTCTGTCCCTCTGTTGGTCCGTCCGTCCGTCCGTCTGGCTGGCTGACTGGCATTGTTTGCATTGACACGGATCGGCTATCGACTGGCAGCTTGACTGGGCCCCTAAGGCTGCGCAGTGCAACTTGTAGCGCTTTAAAAACCCATAAACTGAAGGTAAAGCAGAAAGAAATATATATATATATATAATACGTATACGCAGCGCCACAGAGCCACAGACAGAGCGTTGACACACACGCAATATACTCGGATTTTGCAATTTTATTTTGCAATATATTCGCTTTCAAGTGATGCGCCCGGACCCAGGCCCGGACCCGTAGTCGTTGGCAGCGTCTCGTAAGAATTGCTAATAACCAATTTCGATTCAATTCAAGTGTCAGCACAAGACGACAAAGATGATGGCTGCGCACCAAGGAGTCCAACGGAGACCAGCCACAATCCGCACGGGAAGCACAGCCAATTGAGTATTAATGGTCAGACTGCCGGCTGCTGCTGATGCCAGCAAGTTCCCAGCCCCAGAATTATGGCGGACAGACAGACACAGACAAGGACACAAGCTGGAGCTGGAGCGGGGGCGCATTTGAAAGTAAAATCGAACATATTAGAAAAATGTTCGAGGCCGACAGACGCTTCCTGCCTTGCTGCGATTTGATTCGAAGGCTGTTTCCCTCGGCTTCGGTTCAGTTCGGTTCACTTCGCTGCCAGATCAACGATGATATATGAGATTAGCTCAAGTGGCGCTCGGGATGGCAGCACGCCAAGGCGACACTTTCCCATACACAAACTGTCCGATTTTATATTAATGATAAATTAAATTGTTCATTGACTTGAATAATTTTGTGCGTTGTCCTCTTGGGCTCGCAGCACACATAGTTTTTCCCCCAGCTACCTCACATTTTTCTCCTATTTTATTGCTGTTGTCTTTTTCGCATGATGAATTGATGAATTCCAGCCCAGAGTGTTAAATTATGCAACTCTATTATATGCGCATTACTTAATAATTGATGGCTAGGTACAGACATGAAAGCGCCGAAGATGGGGGATTAAAAAGGCGCAGCTCAGATGACAGATTGTGGTTCAGATTCCACAGCTCGTGGGAATGCCTTAGGAGCTGGAAATAAATGCGTATATAATGTACTTGTAGATTAATTATTAACACGATGTAAATGTTATATTGCTAAAGCATTAACAGAACATTTAAGTATGCCAAAGAAAGGGATTGTTATTGCAGTTCAATTATTTAACTATTTCATAGTTGGTGGCAATATTTTGTTGTTTTGCCCAACTATTTTGAAGGGACCGAAATGTTGCAAAGTATGAGGTTGCGAGCGACTTGAGTTGGAGGAGGACGTCGCCAGCGAACCGACAAAACAAAACAATTTACAGATTTTAACAAAAATTTTAATTAAACAAATTTTGTGTGGAGAGGAAGTTGCTGTAATGTGCCTCCCCTCGCCCCGCTGCCGAACAGAAAGCTGGGCTGAAACTTTGCGCAGGGTCTGCGACTTCCTTGGTAGTAGGAAGTTGGCACGAGCGGAGTTCCCGGAGCCCAATTCACTTTTTGCACCATAAGTTGTGCCCAAAATAGCAGAAAAGTTGCCACCGATAATATAAAAATGAAGCAACAAAATAATAAAGCACAAGGATATGCGCTCTCTGCCTCCCCACTTGAAATGCTGTAGGAAATGTGCAAAACTTTTCCGTACCAAAAAGTATGCAGCACACAAACCCAGCCCCGCACTTTGTACAAAATGTTGCTTGACCCGGCGACTCTCGTGCGCTTGAAGCTGATTTTGGCCCCATTCGCATAAATCTGAGCACAGGCAGCTCGAGCATTTGAATGTCACCATTCAACTGGCCAAACACTGGCTGACAGTCGACAGTCGGAACGTCTGTCTAGACTGCAAGCCATGCGCTTTACTTATAAAGTTGTCTTATGCGCCCCTAAAACCAATGTCTGACTACCACTTAAGCGAGCTAAACATATAAATCTTGCAATGCTTGGTATTTTACAGCAACAACAGCAACAACAACGACAACAATGCTCGATTTTATTGCCAAACCTCAGACGTTGCGTATACGTAACGTAAGCCAAGCTGCCGTTGCCGTTGCCGTTGCCACAAATGCTACAGCTGCCATGCATTGTGGCCTGAGGGCAGTAATGCTGGGTATGCTCCAGCTCGCAGCTCGCAGTTTGACTTTGACAGCATTGAGCGAGGCGAGCCCCAACTGAATGCTGGGGCGGTTCGCCTTTGAGTAACAATTTGGACAAGCAATTTTGACTTTAAGTTTGTCACATGCTGCAGTCGCTGTAAGCTGGCGACATTTGGCTCAAATACTTGCAAACTTTTGCCAGCTATTTCGTTGCTTCAGCCCCCGAAAATGTATGCAACGAAAGTGACGTCAAATTTTTGCAGTTAAATCAAGCTCGAATTAGTTTCGAGATTGATTTGCTGGTGCATTTGGTGAATTAATTATTATTGTTATCCGCATTAGATACATATTATGATATTCATTTTATAACAAGTAACAAGTGTAACATTAATAAAGCCAAATGAACAAAAAAAAAGGAAAAAGTTCACTCAATAGGACTCGAACTCGCAACAGACCACACTACTTTCAGCCGCATATAACCAACAGCCCTTCCAAGAACTAAGTCTTAGTGAGAAAAAAAAGGATTAAAATAGCAATACAGAAAACATTGCTGTTGATAGAATTCAAAGAAGACGCGTGTGAATGTGTGTATACAGAAATTCTTGCAAATTGCGCTAGCTGCCGCAAGTATGTGGCCACCCAAAACACATTTTCTTTAATAACTTTTGTGTTTCTTAACCGATCTTGATGCTTTTTTTAACAGTAGATCTTATTGTACTATATAGCATTTATATTTAATCAAAAAGTCAATTTCATTAAAATGGCCATAAAATTAAAGTTACTTGGTGTATATATACTATTCTAGAAGCTAGATGTCTAGCTCTTATAACTTACGAGATTTGCTCAAAATATAAGATTTCGATATAGATTTGTATCGATTAGTTTGAAATGGGGCAAGTTGTCGACATACATTTAAAATTTCCAGTCTCTAGCTTTTATAGGTTCTGAGATTCTTGCGTTCGAACATACGATCGAATCGACTTGTGATGCTGAGATGGGGTCGGAGATGCTTTCTTCTGCCTGTATACTGTATAAACATACATTTGGACAAATACATTATACCCCTTCTACGCATTTTTATAACAATTATTACGAATTTCATATTCAGCTCAGAGAAGTTTAGGGCTAGTTAGGACCTGCTTTCAATGTGAGGCTATAATTTTCCTAAAAGTAATGTCCAGCCCGAAAAGACGGCCAAAAAAGACTTGACAGATTGTCGCACCTTTTCATTTGTTATCGTACTTACCTCATGCATGCATTTGTTTTGAGTATTTGGAGCGCGTCCCCAGCGCCACAATTAGAAATGAAAAGTGAAAAATATATTTCCACTTACACGCCACAAACAGAGTTGACAATAGGTCGACAACCCACCTGGCCATTATTTATGTTAATTGTTCAAGCTGAAGCTGAGGCGACGTTCATCATGTCTCCCGTTTGCCACAGTTGTTGTCGCTGTTGTTGTTGTTGTTGTTGTTGTTGTCGCTGGTGGGTCACATGTGACAGAAGCAGCTCAAAAACGCAATGTGAGCTCAGACTGGGGCGTTGTGTGTGCTGCTGGTGTGCTGCATTATTAGGCTAATGGCTGCCCCATGGGCATTCAGTGCTTTTGTCTGGCAAAATGCTTTTGTCCCCGTTGTTGTTGCAAATATGCGAGGGCAGGCTGCCGGGCTAACTGCCAAAGCCACGCACAAAACGCATCGAGACGCCATAATTGCAGCCAGTTGCCAGTTGTATTCAGACTTCTCTCTGTGTGTATCTGTGTGTGTTTGCGTGTGTGTGTGTGTGTGTGTGTGGGCGCAAGTGCGTTAAGTGCAATAACAGCAATTGCGCTGACAGGCAAAGCAAAAGCAAAATGGGACACACTCAGCGGCAGCAGCAGTTGAAGAGCAGTTTATATTTAGACTAGCTCGCACTAACTGACTCACAGACTGACTGACTGAAAGACTGCCTGTGCGACTCGCCTCGCTGCTGCCTCCTGTCTGGCCCTTGGCTGTGGTTGTAACAAATAAATTTTATCTGAGTCGACTTGACATGCTGCCAATTGAGCGCGCGCCTCGCCAAGCCTAACCACGCCTCGCCGTGCCTCGCACTGCATTCCTTTTGTAAACAGGGTCAATTTGAGCGCAAGTGTCCCGAGAGTCGAAGCCCAAGCGTGCAAAGCTGAGCAATTGCTGGCTTAGCACATGCAGAGCTAAAAGTCTAGTCTTAAATGCTAACAAACCGGCTAATGAAGATATTCTGCACGGCCTAAAACAAATGAGTTGAGTGTAATTTAATTTAAAGTAAGAAAAAAAACCTTTTAGCCTTTAGTTGTTAACGAGGGACTCGATGCCTCGATTCATCCTGCAATAGATTAAAAGTTATTTAAGTTTATCAGAAGTGTGCACTTTTCTCACTTGCGTGCTTGCATTTAAAGTACATCCCTCCTCGAGACAGTCACAGCAAAAATGAGAATGCATTGGACGAGGCCCAACTAAAACTTAATATATAATGCAAGAATGCGGGAGGATTGCCCGCAAGATTATATGCAATTATGAAAAATCGCATTTAGATTGTAAATCTGAAAAAATTAATGAAAATTAGATAAGGGGTAAACTCATTTATCAAAAATAAGAAAACCCACCTAATCGTATTTTTGACATTATGTTCACCAAAGTTCTTCTTTCCTTCCTTCTTTGCTTCTTTCAGAGCAGCTGGTACAAAAAAATATACATCCCCGGACCAATCAGTCACTGCAAAAATGTATTTATTAAAAATTAAAATGAATTTGTTGAACATTTACATTTCGCTTACATTTCGCATAGCACTAGTAGTTCGCTTAGACCATTTTCCAGCTGGAGTCGATTTTCAGCTTGTCCACAAAATAATTTGCCAAAATTGTGATCAGCAGAAGCACAAATGCAGTGCCCCAGACAAAGAGGCTGAAGATACGGAAGCTCAATTTGTTGTTACACCGAATTGGATTCAAACATGCGAAACACCAACTTTCTCCAAAGATCAAAGGCCATAAAGGCCAGCCAGAGGTAAATGGAAATGCTGGAAATGTAGCCAAGGTACGCCATAAAATAAAAGTAGTTATTCATTTCAGGAAGTCTTGGATGGCCTTGGCAACTGCCCACCAGATAGCAGTTCAGGCCAAAAATAAAGTGATCCGTTACCGAAAAACTCACCGACAGGCAGATCAAATAGTATAGAAAGCCCTTTTTCATGGATATGCTGAAGATCCAGCACAAATATATAAATATTAATATATATATAAAATATATATAAATAAGTTGGTCAGCAGCAATACGACGATTAAAACCAAATTGACTGGAGTGGAATTTAATTAAATTAAAAACAATTTTAATTCAAGACATTTTTTAAGTACTTTACCATAGATCAAACAGTGATCGTTTAGGCAAGTCATGGCCAGCAGCTTGTAGTTCTTCCCGAGGGAAGTCAGCTCCTCTGGCTGTAAGCAATAGTTCCGCTTCGACAAGTATTCAGCATCATCTGAGCGAAACAAGGTTCCACTCTAAGCGAGAATATTATTAAACAAAGTTCGTTAAAAATTCAGACTTACCTCAAACAATATCCAGTCTTTCTATTTTGTATAGAGAACTATGTGATAGTCCTCTTTACATTTAATGCGTATTCCTTGTTGCACGACAAACTGATCCAAATGGTTTTTCTCCATCTGTGTGCCATCAGACAGAATGACATTTACCTGGCTACTGCCCAGTTCCATTGCACATTTGCGTTCGTCAGCCACATCGAAACGATGCCCAGTGACAACATCATGGAATGCAGGCCTTCAATTTACACACACACATCCGCTTCTGTGCTCCTTGACTGAGCTGTGGCTGCCGTCGAAGAGTATTTTATAATTGTAAAGACCAGTTTGATCGGGCGGTATAAGAAGTCCGCCGTATTCGCATGAGAAAGTTGTTTGCTGCCTATTCAAATCGACTGTATCAAAATAGGGACAATCGGGTATTACTGGAGCTGCTGAGAAAAAGATGTAAATTCATATTAAAAAGATAGACTTCATGTTCATTTTAAAGATTTTCGATTTAAACTAAACTCTTAGCATTATTTGGCAATCAATCCCAATGTACTTGCAGTTGCAGCACCGAATATTAAAACCCTCTCAGACATAAACGGAATTAATTAAATCATTAATTTGCAGTGTATACAATATGGATATTTATCATGTTCTTTTACGATGCGTAAGAAGTTCTTCGACGACTCATTTTTGTCGTGTTTTTAATTAATGAATAATGTTTGTATTTACTTTTTAAGTCGGACATAATTAAAGCCCCAATACGAGTGCATAACAAGGCCAGGAGTTAATGAACTCGATAAGCTAATTATATGCTTTGATATATTACCACAACATTATTTATTGCGCGAATTAAAATGTTATTATCCGCATTTGCCATAGAAATTAATTTCCATTGAACATATTTTATGTGTAATTATTTTATAATATATTTCTAAATCTGCGAAGATGTTTTAATTGTAGTTATGAATAAACTCTTGAAGAGAATAGAGAAAAAGCCGATTGATGTCCGTCTGTCTTTTTCCATGTTTTGTTTTTTTGTTCTAAATAAATAAATATTTTATTTATAATTTTTTAATAAAATATATCTTACCTTCACACAATCTTCAAAAATGTTTTGATTGTTGTTCTAATATATATATTAGTATACTCTTGAAGAGGATATCAAAATTTTTCATGAAATGTGTAACAAAAGCCGAGAGCAATACAATTAGGTTCTTGCATGATATTTTACCAAATAATTTTGTTCTATAATAAATAAATGAATTCTTGATATCTTACAATGAACATACTTTTTTCTTTGCTTTAGTCCAATATATGCGGGTCTCCAGAGCAACGTTCGATTGCCTTTCTTTGACACAAACAAATAAATATAGTTTTTATTTTTAAACTTAATAACTCGGAAGCTTACATTTCAGGAATTCCCTATATGTAACTTGATGTTGTATAAAGTTCAACAATTATGAGAAATGCTGCCTTTCTCTCGCAAGATGGAGAAGTCTCTGCTGCTGCTCCGTTGTTTGGCTGTGATTTATGGTGCCTCAACTTAACACCGCAGAAATCTGTGCGGCTGTGTCAATTTGTTTTGCGTGCGGCGCCCAAGGAAAGGGCCACGACGCACGCATCCAGCTAAAAACTGGGCCAACTGAATAATTAAGCGGTTTATAAACATTTGTCTCAGCCAGCCAGCCAGCCAGCCAGTCGGCCAGAAGGAAACACACACAGCAGAAGACGACGGCTGGGCAAACAAAGTTCTTAGCTATCAGCCAGGAGCTGAGTAGGCTAACACGGCTACGCATTATTTATGCCAGCTGCTGTTGGCCAGAAAGGCCGGGCCCAGCAGTTGGCCAACTTAAAGTTAACGCTAATTTGCGTGGCCCTTCAAGTTGGCTCAGAAACTGCAACTATTTATTTTTAATCGCATGCTCCAATTGCAAAAACAATTTAAAATCAACTCGCTCGTTAAGTGAAGCGGCAGAGCCAAAGCCATTGGCTGCAGTTGAGAACCTCCCCTCCTACTGCTGCTGCTGCTGCTGCATTTTCGACAAGTGCTTTTAACATTAAATATTCATTTACAGCATTAAGGGCACTCGAAGTCACGCGTTAACGGGCCAAAAAACGCCAGGCAGGGCAGCAGGGGGCCAGGTTGTTTGCGGGGTCGAGGTGGGCAGCAGCCAACTGAGAACGTGGCGCATCAAGCAAAACGGACACGGGCGCGCATTAAGTGAATATATTCCTCGCCCAAAAAGTAACCAAAAAAAAAAACCAAAAAACAACAAACTTGCCCACCTGCAGCGGCCAGCTGGTGTTGCCCCACAAAAGTAGTTGTTGTTGTTGTTCTTGGCCCCACTCGTGAAACATTTTGGTTTTGTTTCATCGTTTCCATCGTTTCAACGACCAAAAGCTTTGCAACCAAAAGAGAGAGCAGTCGATTTGAGAGCGAGAGAGAGAGAGCAGCAGAGAGATTGCATCAACTTTATCTATTTCTCACTATGATGAGAGCATTTTGTTAGTGCTTCGGTTTTGGTAGCCTAGTAGGTTCTCCTTTCTCGGACTTTGCCAGCGATTGACTCGTCCTGGCTTTTAGTGTCAAATGTTCCCTGTTGCCACTCGCAACGTGGCCAACACCGCAAATGATGGTCTAATGCAACAGACCAGACCTGGACGCTGCTTGATAATATCACATTATCTTTAAGCATTTGCTAATTTTGAACAATCCAATCCCTTATAGTTTTTATTTATATTGATATTATAATGTATTTTTATATATTATATATATATATATATATTTAGTAGCATTTGCCGAAGCGACATTGTTTTCTTTGGATCGATTAAATTTTGACCACGCATCCATGAAATCCCCTGCACGCTTTCCCCACACTTTCCGAGCATCCCTTTACAATTTTTTATGGTACAAAGTAATAAAACGTTCTCTATTTATACCATCAAATTAATAAAAGTTATTATAAGCCATCAATTATAATTGATTGTGCAATTCTTGTTAACTTCTTAAATATAAAAGACAATACGAGTCTACACATTGGCCATACTAACTTTTAATTATCAATTCATTACCAATGAAATTGTTGACAAGAAAGCTGCCTCGTACAGAGAAAAAGCTTTTGCTGATGGTAAAAAATAGATTGTAATTGTGGATAGAAGGATCGATAGATCAGGCGAAGATAGAATTAAATAAAATCATATATAAAACATAATTAAAAACCTTTCAACAAACCAATTGTATTTTAATTAGAGCTAACTTTGAGGAAAGCCCTTGCTTTGTTTACTCCGACTTATATTTGTGTATTCTACGCACATGATTTGTCTGGTTTAATTATTATTAAAGTTGACTAGGCATAGGCTGGCTTTGGCTTTGATTATCGACAGACACATGCACTTGTTAATTATTACTTTGTTTATTTTTACCTGGTATTTATAGGTGCTGCTTGTATTTTAATCAACACGCGGCTTTCAGCTATTTTTGTTAGTTAATGAGAGTCGAAGGGTCGTTGTTAACATCTAATTTCACACCCCGAACGCATTTATGCACAATTAAGCACAAAATGAATTATATTTTATATGTGTGCTCGGTACTTGGTAATTGGGACTAGGAACTGCGCTACATATGACAATTATGCTACCGAAATTTGTACGCGTGGAGCCCAAAAACATTTGCAGCTTTTCGTAATGATTAATGATTGTGTGTTAGGGTGTGTGTGTGTGTGTGTGTGTGTGTGTGTGTGTATAGATATATTTGGGGGCATTCGCTCACAGTTGACTTCACAGTTGACATCATAATGTGGCCATTGCTGTCAGGACGCGTTGACAGCTGGGGGCATTGTGACCAGCAGGGCCGCCGCCCCTCTCTCCTGCTGCCGGAAAAGGTCAAAGGCTGCAGGTCGAAATCAAAGCCGTCTCAGATTAATTTAACCAATTTAATTAAGCCTCGTGTTCGCATTCGGAATTTAAGCCAAAATCAATGCTCTCGAACATTTGACAGCTTTGCCGAATGCTAAAAAAAAAGTCGAGCACAAATCTAAGTAAAACTGCGCGGCACTTGGAAATTTATATGCAAGCCGCATGTTACCGCCTCGTGGCACATGTTGCCAAACATTTGCCTCGACAAGCGCCCCCACACACACACACACATTGGGGTGTGCATTTATGGCGAGAGCCCAACACATTGGCAAACATAAAATTTAAACATGCATAGGCCAAAAATACAACACAGCATACAATACAAACACATAAACAAACACAGAGAAAAGTACAAGCAAGAATATGCAAAGAAAACATTAAAGTGTAGCCGAAGTTGAAATACGCTTTCAAGACGAATGGTTTGGTTGCTTTTAACAGGGGAAAATAAAAGGGAAAAGCGAATAATAAAAGGGCAGTTAAATTATATTATTACTACTTTTATTAGCAATGATAATAATAATGATAATACAGGTAAAAATAACTTAAATACATAAAAATGGTATAAATTAAAAATGCAAATTATGGATTTAAAATAAATACTATTATTAATAGGAAGTAATGATATAATATATAATATTTCAAATTAACTTTTGAGTGTTAAATTATATTAACTCTCTCTCTCTCTCTTTCTCACTTTAATAGAAGTAGTTGTAGGTATATCAATATAAGCAATTCTCTAGACAAAAGAAAGATCTTAAAGATGAAAAATAGTTATAAAAATAATTTATAAGACAATTCCTGCTGCAGCGCAACTTCTATCTTGGGAGTTTTTCGCCCCGTTTACCCAACTACATTTATGATTTCATCGATTGGGTTTTGTGACCTTAGGGTATACGAGGCAGCCGATGCCTTTTGTTTGCTTAGCTGCCGATTGCATGGGCTGCTAAGCAGCTTAAGTAGCAGCACACACACACACACACACACGCGCACACACACTTGGTCTATATGTGTGCTATATACATATGTCTTCATGCATGTATGCGCCGCATATTTGCATATTTGCGTGTCGCTTAAAATATTTGCGCTCTTGGTGCGCCTGATTATGGCGCTTAAAGAAACACTTAAAAAGCCAACCAGATACAACAACAACAACAACACCGAAAGGAGCCCAAAAAACAAAAACCAAAAACAAGTTGAACTGCGGCAGGCAGCCAGGCAAGTGCCAAGCGCAATTGGGGTTAATATCCTAGCTACGAAATATTCTTACAAACAGCCAGACACAGCTCAAGAGAAAGAGCAGGAGAGAAGCACAATGAGATAGAGAGCGAGAACGAGAGAGAGAAAGAGGGGAGACGCGGCTGAGGAGCACATTATTTGAATTATTTATGGTTAAGTTTATGGCAAAATTTTTGACTTGAATTTATTTTTTGGCGCGCGCGCTGCTTAGAAAAATTTCTCAACGTTTGTTTTGCGCTCGATGAGTGTCATGAAAAATACGCAAAAATTAATAAAAAGTTGTTGCATAATAAGCAGTTACTAGGCTCGAGTAGTCGTTGTTGTTGTTTTTGCTGTTGCTTTAGCCTCGCGTGCCGGCCAAATTAAAAGCCAACAATGTCTGTGAACAGGCGGCAAATGAAGCAAAACTACGACGTGCTGTTATTTGTGCGCCAGGAGCCCGGGAGAGATTTTTGTCGCCTTGCGCCAGGGGCCATAAATTCGCTCAGGTTGGCGCATTTTTTCGCTCCAGCAGCGCATAGATATCCGCCTCTGTCTCTGTGTGTGTGTGTGTGTGTGTGCACATTGACATTTACAAAGTGAGAATTTAATTAAACTTAATGAAAGTGCATGAACATCGCTGCCGGTAGTCAACCCTGGCAGCGGGCCAGCAATGTTGGCCTGAAACATAGCTGGCAACACTTTTCGGCCATTGCCGTTCCTGTTTACGGCTTGCCGGAGTTGGCCATTAGCGCGCAGTGCCCATCAAAGCGCCGCGCGATAAGCGAATCCTCCGCTGCCAAAGCGAAGTCCAAGTACGTTACACACTGCGTATGCTTAACAAACGAATCGAAATGGAAAATCGGACACGAAAATCGAAATCGAAGCGCACGCCTGACCCACATTCACGCACTCGCTGCATTGTGCCTCAGTTTTTCTCCCCCCAACAAACCCCTTTTGTTACCTTATTTAGTTGGCGCAGTCAGTCAGCCATTATATACAATGCTGGCGCACGCTGCGTATGATTAATTTAAGCAGCAGCATTGCAAGAGGGCAGAGTGCTACGGGCCACGGGGCACGGGCTGGAGGCGACTCTCTTTGGCTGCTGTGGCATTTTCTGGTCGATAAATTTAATTTACACAAATTAGTCGCGCGTAGTCGTAAAAACGCAATCGAAACGCCGGACACAAAGCACAGGACAAAAGTTCAGCATTAAAACAAAAAGCTAATTAATTAAAACACCTCGCTGGCAGCGTTCCCTCTTGTTCAACTGAATGTCGCCCTTGCTGGTGTGCGAGTGTGAGTATGTGTGTGTGTGTGAGAGTTGGTGTGCGACTAAGATATACCCTACATACAAGGAAAATAACCTGCAAAGTCTCAATAGATGACATACTTGAGAGAAAGTTTGGATATATGAGAACATGTCTTAAATTATTTGTGGAATAAAATCTTTCAATAATTAGTACTTCCATTAATAATTTAATTTGTGAAATAAAAGCATAAGATAATTAATCCTTTCATTAATAATTAAATAGTTCAACAATAAATCAATAATATTGTCTATATGAACTTTTTATTTCATTGATAAAGTAAAACTTTCAATATGAGAACATGTCTTAAATTATTTGTGGAATAAAATCTTGCAATAATTAATTAGTTAATAGTTCAATAATATTTCAATAATATATCCCACATTCTCTTTTTATTTTCTATTGATTAAATTCAGTTTTCAATACTCTCAAAATTTGCAGAGTATTTAGGCAAGGCGTGGCAGCCGTCGACATTGCTAATTATTTGACCATAAATCTTTGCACCCGCTATATATATATATATGTATATATATATATATTTTGTTTTTTTTCCATTTATTTATTTATTTTTGCTGTGTTTTTGCTTTTGTTGTATTTGTGGTCCCATGTCAATGTCAACGACTGCACGTCCTCTGGCTGTCTCTTAGGTTTTTTTGGCCCTGCTTCGAGCTACACATAAACTTACTTACCGAGGCCAATTTGTTGGGCACATTTTATTTTGGGGCGGCGGCGACGGCGGCGGCTTTCATCAATCTTTCAATAATTTTATTGCCGGCAAAGGGCTTTCCGCTTTTTGCTGATTGAAAGAGCAAATAAAATATGCAAGTCCACGATCGCCTGGCGAAATTCAAAGCGTAAATTTGCGAGCATTTCCGCAGCACGCACGTGGCCTACTTCCTGTCCCACTTGCCGGGACTCCAACTTCGACTCGGCCCCATTCTTGAGATGCGCTCGAGCTTTGGCCGCTGACTGGTAATTTATGGCTACGCATTTTGTTTACTAATAATATTCCAAGGAGCGCATCGAACTGGCCTAATCACGTTGCTTCTTGGCCAGGACTTTGGTTTCTTCTCTCAGTTTTTCGATTTTGCGCCTTTGTTTACCTTGGCAATAACAATAAATTAATTGCCAGACAGCCATTAGTCTTTGTATTGCGCTTTATGCTTTGTATTTTTAATTATGTGTCTAATTTTTTTTTTTTTTCGCCCACACCTAATGGAATTCACGCACACGCACGCACACGAGCGAAGATATTTCTGTGGATATGGCATAGGAAAATTGCGTATACGTATAGGAAATATGGCGTGTCGAGCTGTTAATTGCCTCTATCAATGCGGCTTCCTGTACGTTTTACATGTGTTTATAGATATCTCGATTGTTGCCGTTGTTATTGCTGTTGCCTAATTGTGTGTAATAGTCATGTAGCTGCTGGCCCAAAAATGAATACACAGCTTTTGTTTATGCTCGACAAGGTTTGACTGTAGAAAGGGTATAATTGGGCAAATTGGTTAGATATACAATCAGCGAGCATTATGCCCAGGTAGGGCTCTAATAATTAATGAATGTACCACACTATTATGCGGAAATAAAAGCCTTAAGATCTACTTAAGGTGTAGCCAGTTGGGGTCAACAAAATTGTGAGTGTCAAGTTCAGGTTAATTTGAAAGTTCAGCTGCGGTCAACGTGCTGCTCACCTTGCCACGCTCTGTTCGGTTACGTGCCGCTGAAATCATAACTCAATGTCGCTGCCCCAAAAATTAGTTTGCACTCGCAGCTTAAATGCCGAGAGACGTGGGCGTTCGAGCGCTTGAAGACAAACACTCAACGAGAGGTGACAATGCGCTCCGTTGCCGTTGCCGTTGCCGTTGCAGTTGCATTCGTGTTCATGCATAAACAAAATGGCTGCTGCAACAACCGGAAACTGACGGCAAACGACATTTGCGATATGCATCATATGCCACTGCAACATGCCCCCGCCCTCCCGCCACTCCCCGCTCCATGTCATAGTGCAATGTGGAGTCAGCTACTTGGCATATTTCTGTCGTGTCATTGTTGCTTGTGCGTCTTTTTTGCTGCTCCTGTTCCTGCTGCTCCTGGTTGTTGTCTGCATCTGTTAGCCTTGCAGGTGCAATTATGAGGCTGGCGCTGAGCGGGGCGACAGGGAAGGGGCGGGGGGCGTGACAGTGTCAGCGACACATAAACATTACATCATCAGCAACTTTTTGTAGCTGTCATAAAATGCAACAAAAACAACAGAAGCGACAACGGCAACGGCAACGAAAATGGGCACAAGATGCATGCGAAAAAGACAACAAAACTGGCAACAAGGACTACAAATGAATGCTATCCTGCTGCATTTCCGTCTGCCGCTAAGCCGGCATGCTAAATCCCCTTTACCAGAAGCCCTCTCTCCCCCCTTTGTCAGGGCTCTAATGAGCTGTGTGTGTGTGCGTGTGTGTGCGCCTCGCTGCATTGTTGTTGACATTTTTGCTGGCATATGATGCTTGTTAGTGACTTTTTGTTTCTTACTGCTCTGTATGTTTTATGTCTCCCTCTCTCTCTTTCACTCTCCCTCGCTCTCTCGCTCTCTCGCTGTCTCGCTATGGCAGTGCAGCGGCAGCTCGCTTGTCGCTGTTGTGAAATATTTTCATGAGTTTTGACAGTAATGTGTCGCAATGTTTGTCCATGCCTTTTTTGTCTGCCAGAGAGAGAGCCAGTCAACCAGCCAGTCAGCCATTGTCTGCGGCTGGGCCAGAAGAGCGACATGTTTGTCTCCTTGTTGCGAGTGTTTAAGCGTTGATTACACTTTCGTGTTTGCCGCTGGTTGTCACTATCTGTTATAGTTGTTCATGCTCTTCTTGTTGTTGTTTCTGCTAAAGTTTCAGTTGCGAGCTGCCGCTGTTCATTTGGAGCAGCTGCATGTTTCCCGCACATATTTCTAAGCAATGTCACAATTTGCGTCTTTTATTAAAAATATCTTCCTTTTCATGGAGCAGGTCTGCATATTCCATAGGCTCATAAGAAACCTGCCTTTTTGCAAACCCATAAATTTCACTTATGCATATTCAAAGATTATATTCGTATGCCCTTGTAAAGGGTATTAAAATTTCCAAGAAAATATATACAATTTTATTTGGACATGGTTGGCAACATTATTCTTGGTCAAAATAAATATCCAATATAGACAAAGGTCAAAATTTCCCACACCCATTACTCGGTCAAGTCTCATCCATAAATATTTTTTTGTGTCCTTTGCAGACACCAAACAAATTTACTTTACTTTACTTTACTTACATACTTCGCATTATGGCTTTAAAAATCATACTATATATTAATATATTCCTATTTCCAGTTGAATTTTGCGAATAAATTAAAAATTTGCAAAGCCAAGCCATAAAATTGATTAAGCGCAGCTACTTTTGTCTTAAGAAATCAAAATTAAGAAAACAAGAAATTACCGAAAAGTGAACTAGCAGAGATGTGTGAGCGAGCGAGAAAGTGAGAATTGCTTTTAAAGAGGAAGGAGAGCAGAAGTATAAGTCAGCAAGCCATTGTAAAAGAGATCAGCATACAACATTTGTTTTGCGAGAGCGCTGGGCATAAGATATTCACGATTGAAAGAAGAAGAGTCAACAGTATAAATAGAGCGGCGCTTTGCAATTGGCCTTCAGTAAAAGCTGCAAGGTGGCCCTGCTAGGGGTTGCGTATTGATAAGCATTTACGCATTTAAAAGAATGTAAGCAGTTCACAAGTGAGCGAGAGCGAGATGGCTTTGCAGCAACAATACTAATAAGAAGAGTAAGGAGTTAAGACAACTGCTATATCAACAAGAACGATTGAAAGAAGAAGAGTCAACAGTATAAATGGAGCAGCGCTTTGCAGTTGGGCTTTAGTTGAAGCTGCATGGTGGATCGGAAAGGAACTTCGTATTAATATGTATACAGTTCACAAGTGTGAGAGAGCGAGATGGCATTGCAGCAGCAGTACTAATAAGTGTAAGGAGTAACGACAACTGCTGGATCAACAAGTACGATTGAAAGAAGAAGAGTCAACAGTATAAATAGAGCAGTGCTTTGCAGCTGGGCTTCAGTTAAAGCTGCAAGGTGACCCGAAAAAGAGCATGTGTATTTATATGCATTTACGCGTTTAAAAGAATGTGAGCAGAATACATGTGAGAGGAAGCGAGATGGCATTGCAGCAACAATACTAATAAGAAGAATGCTGGACCAACAAGTACATTTTCTATGTAAAATGGCAAACTGATTACATCGCAAACAACAAGTAGTTTTATGGGGATGTCTAAGGTGAGCAAACAAAATAATTTTGAAGATCTTTTAGGCCTTTTTTGCCATTACAAATCATACCATAATTAATATATTCCTATTTCTAGTTGAAGCTGTAATTTTGCGAAGAAATTAAAAATTTGGATACTCAGGCCAGAAAATTTATTAAGCGCAACTTCTTCATCAAAATTAAGAAAACAAGAAATGACCAAAATTAAACTAGCAGTCATGTAAGAGCGAGCGAGAAGGTGAGAGTTGCTATTAAGGAGGAAAGAGAGCAGTAGTACAAGCAAGCCATTGTAATGTTGTGAAGAAGCAGAAGAGATCCGCAGGCAAAATTGGTTAGCAAGAGCGCTGGACATTAGATATTCACGATTGAAAGAAGAAGAGTCAACAGTATAAATAAAGCAGCGCTTTGCAGTTGGATTTCAGTTGAAGCCGCACGCTGACCCGAAAAGTGGCTGCGTATTAATATGCATTTATTTGCATAAAAGAATTTAAGCAGTTCACAAGTGAGCGAGAGCGAGATGGCATTGCAGCAGCAGTACTAATAAGTGTAAGGAGTAATGACAACTGCTGGATATACAACAGTATAAATGAAGCAGCGCTTTTTAGTTGGACTTCAGTTGAAGCCGCAAGGCAGCCCCGAAAGGGGCTGCGTTTTAATATACTTAAACGCGTTTTAAAGAATGTTAACATTTCACGTGTGAGAGGAAGCGAGATGGCATTGCAAGAACAATACTTATAAGGAGAGTAAAGAGTAATGACAACTGCTGGACCAGCAAGTTCATTTGTTATGTATAATGGCAAATTGATCTCATCGTAAACAACAAGTAGTTTTATGGGGATACCTAAGGTGAGTACACAAAATAATTTTAACAATTATTTCATAAAAAAGAGCCTTTACGTCGAATATAAATACATCAGCGCCCTCTTTTTATAATTTTGTGTTTTAAGATATTCGTATACACCATGCAAATTTACTCGTACTTATTATCTCTATATATATAACTGTGTGTCCAGACCGACTGAGTGACTGAATAATTGACTGACTGATTGGTTCTCAACGCGCAGCCCAAACCGTAATTGCTAGGAAGCTGTAATTTGTACTGTAGTTACCTTATATGATGAAGGTGGAAGTTAAGACGGGGTTTCTGGAAATTCCACCCGCACGTGTGAAAAAATCGCGAAAAACGTTTGCATGAAACTTTTTTGTTTACCATTCGATATGTCTCAAACTGATTTTCAGAGATCTTTGAACTAATTCATTTAAGAGTTGTAATACTTTTCAAAAAATGCATCCAAGCTTCCTCGGTAGAAATGCGATTCAAAGACTTTTTAGTCGATTTAATTCTGCATATACATATATGTATGCCTGTTTTTACATACATGTATGCATGTCAGTTTTGTATATATACTAACATGCAAGCATATATACATGTATATGTACATACATATGTATGTGCAAATGTATACATACACATACACACATGCATACATACATCCATGCATACATACATACCTACATACATACCTACATACATACATACCTATATACCTACTCACGACTGACTTCATCACCAAGCCACTTGCCGGGCACTAACTAAAAATGCATCAAAAGCTGCAGAGCCTACTTGAATTCTTGAGAATCGAGGAGGAGAGCACTTGGTAGAAATTCGTTTTATTTAAATTTGCATCACAGCGACAAATAAGCTTGGTCTGCGTTTGGTATCAGAAATCAAGCATGCATGCATACACTTGTTCATAAATGCATACATACACATACACAAACACACACACACATATACAAAATACTAACATGGTCAAATTCCATCCGATTTTCGCGAGGTTTGCCTCTTTGTTCATGGTTTGGTATCTAGATAAATTTGACATATAAAATATCTTGTCAATATAATGTATATTAGGAAGAATGTCCACAAAACCAACAGCTATCTGCCCTCAAAGCTATTTGGTCTTCGGCGTGCCCTAGACGGCCGTTCCTTCTTGTTTATCAAAATGTTTTAAATCAGTATTTTTTGAATAAACTGTGACTGATTTTTGTTTTAATGTCAATGTAAAAAATGCAGAAAATTAATGCAGTCTCTTTGATGCCTTTAATTAATTAAATTGATGTTTTTTTTATTAATTGATGCGCTCGTTTGTGGCTGATCTGAAGTATTGAATGGGTCATTAATTGCCGAATGCCTCGTGCTGAATGTTTTTGCATTTCATTTTCACTTTTGATGGCATAACTGTTTGAATTAATAAAATTATATTAATTTAAGATAAATATACAAATTTGTGTTTGGCAGCATGTCATATGAAAACGAAATGCTGTCATTATTTTTTAAGGCCATGTCAAATGTTTGAGCATTAAGTTTATAACAGGCGGATAAACCGACTGACGGCCACAAATCTTGCGTCAACTTCTGGTGTTGATTGCCGCGATGGGCATATTGGTGCGTTGGCTAGAGAGAGGGAGAATGAATGAATGAGAGAGAGAGAGAGAGAGAGAGAGGGAGTCCGATTGAGAGGGAAAGAGAGCATAACGCAGTTGCTGTGTGTAGTAGTCGTAACAAGCGATATTTCATGTACTTGCCATATATCAATGTCACTTTACTTTGGCAAACAGTTTCAGTTAATACACAATCAATGTACCAATGTGTTATCAATAATAAATTGCTGGCGATTTATCAGCCAATGCAGCCAACAACAAATACGACCCAACTGTCTCACACTACCAGCTACAGTCTTAACTTACTTTACAACAGCAACAACAACAATTTCTATAGCCAGCAGCAGGCGACAGCATCAAGCAGGAGCCCAGTTGAGGCTTCTCGCCCACGCGTTGGGGGACTTTTAAATCCACCCAAACCGCCAGCCACATGAGAAAGTCAAACATACATCGCTCTCCCTGTGTGTGCGTGTGTGTGTGTAAAAATTACGACCCTGTGTGTGTGTGTGTATGCGTTGGTGTGCGTGCAAGTTATGCGCAGCATGCAAAACTATGCACGTGCCGGTTGAAGTGTATAAATGTGCTGGTGGCCGCCCCTGGCGAGAGGTAGCGGCTCTCTAGCTGCAGCTACTGGCTGTTAGCTGTTGGCTACCGCCCCTCTCCCCCTTCCCCATGCCCCTCCCCCTGCTGCTGCGACGACGACAACGTCGCTCGACCGACAATGCGAGTCATGCGGTGGAGTCATATCGGATGACAATTAGGCCCTGGTCATCAATTCCAAGTGCACAGGCGATAAATCTTTGGTAATTGTATATGTGTGTGAGCCCTGTGTGTGCGTGAGAGTGTGTGTGTGTGAGTGAGTGTGGTGTGCGATGCAGGTTAAATGCTCGTAGCAACTGGAAATTGTGGCTTCGTTTTTTGGCTTACCAAATACGAAATATTCGCTCGTTGGCGGTCTAATTGAAAACTTTCATTTACGGTGAATATTTTGGGGAACATGCTGAGCAGGTTGTGGGCAAATAGAAGGCAACTTTAAATAAATGTGATTGCAAGCAAGAAATAATCACGCAATCTACATTTTTGTGCATTCTGCAATTGAATATGCGGCAAATATAAATAAATCATATGACAAGCAATTTTGGTTATTTATTAATTTATGCCTCAATCAAGCCTCAGGTAATAAAAAAATTTCTAATTAAGTTTGCATTTTAAAATTTAAGTAGCTTAAATGCCACTTAATCATTTGAAATGTCCGTGACAAGGGTCTGCTCAATTACATACGAAACATGTTTCGAATGGACTTTGCCCTTTTGAAATTAAAGTCCGCAGAGTGCTAAATGGCTAAAATAAACAGTAGGTTGTGAGCTGCTAATTAGTTTTTGGATATGCCGCAGGATATTTCCATGTGCAAAAGCAAAACATGTGTTAAATTACATGCGCATTTGTATGTCTGTGAGTTTCCCCCCCCTTTCTATATCAATGTGTGTGCATATTATTTATGCTAAATAATTGAAAATATTATTTACCATGTTAAATGTGTCACATTTCCTGTTGACTTTAATTGTTGTCAAGCCTGCCGGGCAGACGACGACAGCGCAGGGGGTTGAGGTGCAGGCTGCAGCGTGTGCACGGTGCGTATGCGTAACTTATCTTACCGTTGACATAAATGACATTTTAAGGGCAATAAGTTATTTCACATTATGTCTTTGTGGCTCTGCGATCTGTGTGTGTGTGTGTGTGTGTGTGCGTGAGTTAAGCCGAAACAGTGGGGTGTGCGTACAAGCCAAGCTACAAGCGGTTGGAAGGACACCAGGACAGACAGACAGACGGACGGACGGACGAGCTGCCTGCCGCTCGAGTTGTTAACAACTATGAGACTATGGCACAAACTTTATGAATGCTATGTGTGTGTGTGTGTGTGTGTGTGTGCGAGTGCACTGTAAGTGTTTGCACCGCATGCGGAAGTCACATGTTTGCATTATGTGTCCTTTGGCATGTCCTTGCCGAGCTGCTTGCTGAGCTGAGCTGGCTGGCTGCCTGCCTGACTGGCTCCTGCCTGCCGCTTGTTTACACTGAACTACTTGCTGCATTCTCTGTGCCCCGCCCCCCGTTGTCACTGCAGCCCCCCTCCTCCCCCCGCTCGCGATCTACAAGGCCGAAGCAGTTTTCATGCATAAATTTTATATTTTGGTATGAGTGCAAATGTGTGTAAGGTTTTGTGTGTTTGTATGTGTGTGGGTGTTGGCAACATAAATTTTAACTGCTGTGAAAATATTTGTTTAATGAGAAACTTTTAGCTGCTGTTGCCTGCATCCGTCTTGGTCTTTGTCTTCGTCGGCAGCTTGCATTATAATTTATTAATTATTTAAATTAAGCCTTGCACAATAATTATTGTGCAAGCCACTGTGTAAATAGATACAATTCGCAATGCACAACTATTTGCCACAATTCAGAACCTTCCCGATGACTGGCCAAAAAGTCCTCTAAACCAAAACTGTCAGATATTATTTATTTACGGAACATTTTAAGTAGCATCAACCGCAGCTAAATGATTGACCGTGTGTTTAGGAAAGTATTAAAATGATCTAAAAATAAATTATAAGCTTTATATAACTTAAAATTAGTGAAACGTAAATGTCACAATTGAAATACTGGAAAATGGGCTGGAAACTTAAATTCCAAAGCAAAAATCGTTGCAGTTTTTCACAGTTAAGCTTAGGATAACTTTTAACTGCATAATAATCGAAAAGAGTTTAAAAAAATGCATAGATATTAAGTGCAGTATTAGTCTAACAGACAGACCATTGCGAAAGCATGAGAATCGGTTTGGTTTTTTTGAAAGCTATGTTTAAAAGTTTTGGCAAATATTTTTGTTATGCATATCATTTCACAAACGGATTTGTTATTATTTCCGTTGTAACTGCAGTTTTATATATTTTGTGTGCAGTTTTTTTTCCACCGATTTTTTATTGATATTTTTTCTGCGTGCAAATAAAAAGCCGTTGCTGCAGTTGCTGTATAATTTTCATTGAGTGCCCGGCTGCTGTTGGGCGTTTACACGCGCGCAAAAAATTAATTGGGTCGACTTTATGTCTCTCTCTCTCTCTCTCTCTCTCTCTCTTTCTCTCATGCTTTCATCTGTGAGGTAACATTGATTGCAATTGCAATTAAATTGGCAGCATGGAAAGGCGCTTAAATGACGCTTCAAGGGTTTCGCTATGACGGAGTGAAGGGGAGCAGCTCTCGGATGAGAGTACCACCACACCTGCAGGCACACTCAGCGAAGGTCGAGGCACTGGCTCCATTTACGTTGGCATCGATGCTTACGATGCTTTCGAACATGAGCTGCCGCTGAAGTAGCTAATTGTGTTTCTGCATCGAATAAAAGTAAATCAGTCATACAATCTGCAGCAGACGACAGCTAATGGCAACTTTGTTGTCTAGACATTGTGGGTTCATTGCATGAACTCATTTGCTGGGCGAAATAAACTGCAGCAGCTGAGCCCGAAACCCAAAATGCGGCACAGTGGCTGCCAAAAGTCAGGCTCATAAGAATTTAAAGCCATGTTTGTGTGTGTGCGCGTGTGTTTGGCATTCATGGCATGTAATTAATGTTTACTTGCCTTATCCACTTCAACTCCTTTGTGGAGGCGCACCAAAATCGCCAGTCATTCCACCTAATCGCCGAGTGGCTCTCTCGAAAGCGGCGCAAGTCACGCTGATAATGTCGAACTGATTAAGTGTGTCCTTGTTTGGCCCCAGAATGCAACCATACAAGGACACGCATGTGGTCCTGCACTCGAGTGGGGACCAATGCAGGCAGGCGGGGAACAAACAAGGGGAACAAGGCAATTCATTAATCATCCGCATTATCCAGTGCTGGATACTGCACACATATAATCCTCTCATTTACTTATGAGAACTGCGCCAATTTGCGACAAGTGAGGCTTCCCTGAATAAACCATATTTGTGATTAATTGACAGAACTTGCCTTTGATCGAATAGGATTGGCTTAGATAAACCTTGCATTGAGGTTCACAATTTGTGATTTCTTTAATTCATTCGAGATGAATAAAGAGTAGGCTATTTGCAAGCAAGAACTTTTCTAGTGGGATATAAATTAATCAGCCCAATAAATAAACATTATAAAGTCGCTCAACAAATCGATAAACACTATTTATAGAAAAATCTGAACAAATCATATTTGTGTTTAATTGAGAGAGCTTGCCTTTGATTCGATTGTAGATTCAGCTCTAAAATATCGGAACAGGTTTGTTTTAGGTATACCTTACATTGAGGTTCACAATTTGTGATTTCTTTAATTCATTTGAGATGAATAGAGAGTAAGCTTTTCTCATAGGATATCAAATAAGCAATACATGTAGTTATATTTTCGCAGCCCATTAAATAAGCAATATAAAGTCTGTTAACAAAGCGAAAAACAATACTTATGTACAAATCCTATGCATATGGTATATCAAGAATCGAATACAACAGCTGCAAATATGCCCAAAAACTCGGCTCTCAACTGAGAAAGACATAAAGAAACAATTGCTCATGTGTTGGCAGTGTTTGCATGTGTGTGTGGATGTGTGTGAGTGTGGCTGAATAGAGTGTAGTATTTATGTGTGTGCTAATGCGTGTTCTGCTACAAGAACTTGCTTGTTGTTTTCGGTTGAATGGGCTTTTGGTATTGTTGTTATTGCTGTTCCTGTTGCTGTTGGCCAAAATCCACATCTGCATGGCCTACACAAGTTGATTGTTATTAATATAGTTGCTTGTGGCCAGCCTAAGACACACGACTGGCAATTGTTCTTGTTGTTGTTGTTCTTGTTGTTTTTATTATTCTTGTTGTCATTTCAACTGTTTGCTTAGTGCGAGAAAAACACGGCCAAAATGCTGCAATGAGCAAAATACACACTCAATGTTAAAATACAGACAATACGCTTGATTAAGACACAGCAGGACTTGGTCGAAAGGGCACACACACACACACACACACACTAACACAAGCACGGTTGAGCAGACAAAGACAACGCGTGCGAGATTGTGATTGTGATCAAGATTAAGTTCCGAGTCAAGAAGCACATCGCAAAACAACTTATTCATCAATTTGTGCGCAATTCCGAAAATAGTCAACAGAAATAATAGCAAAATGTTTGTGTGTTTGTGGGCGTCTCTATCCAAGTATCGCTATCTTTCTGGTTGTTGGTTGGAGTTGAAGGTCAGCTGCTGAGCAAGCACAAAAACAACAACATCTTGCAACGCAATAACATAAGCAACACGCACAGCAAGCCCAACTAGCTCGCCCCTTCGTAGCAAACCTCTTTATTCTACCAAAAGTTCGGTATATATTAATTGCGCACAAAAGTATGCTAAGGTTTTCTCAGCTTATAAGGAATGGAGAAAGCTTTAATACCATGACAAAATGTGCTATGGCTAGACTTTTTTGTTTTATCTTTAACTATTTACTTGATTCTTATTTCTTTTTTGATGATGCAGATTTATGCAACTGTGTAGTTTCTTCTATATCTCAACAAACTCTTGAACACAACTCAAAAAATTTAACAAAAGCCTAAATATATTGGTTAAAAGGGCTTCAATCTGCATTCATGCTTTATCTATGCTTGAAATAAATATAGTCATAAAAGCGTCATTAAATAGAAATACTTATTGCGCACAAAAGTATGCTAAGGTTTTCTCAGCTTATAAGGAATCGAGAAAGCTTTATGTGCTATGGTTAGACTTTATTTAATTTTTAACTATTTACTTGATTCTAATGTCTTTTGATAATGCTGATTTATGCAAATGTATAGATTCTGCTATTTTAAATCATACTCTAAGTCACATGCCAAAAATATTAACCAAAGCCAAGATATCAGGATTAAAATGGCTTCATTCAGGCTAAATCTCTACTTTAACTAAATATAATCATAAAAGCGTCATTAAATAGAAATACTTATTTATTTATTCGTTTGGCTACATTAGGCTAAAGCCTTTACCTTTAATCCTGCAAAGATGCCTATGGACCACACATCTCCTTATTATGTGTTTATATTTGAGCTGCGAGCGGCTAAGCTTTAAATATATCCTCATTTGTTGGCATCTACACAAATATAAATTAGCTGATTAAAGTCCAGTTGACAAACCTGAAAATCAACAATCAAAGCAACTGGCTGCTGCGCCAAACCGCACAGTCAATGGGCAACAATTGTTGCCGCCTTACACACAACAAACATATACACATGAGATAAAACATACACACGCTTCGTCTGTGTGTGTGTGTGTGTGTGTGTGTGTGTGTGTGTGTGTGTGTGTGTGTGCTGAGGCTTGGCTGTGTCTGTGTGCGTGTGACATTCAAAAGGATAACTAACTATGGTACAACGATAATGGCAACGTCTACACACACATAACGGGTTGGCTATTATTGCTTTGCCACTCGACCTGTTTGTGTTTGCCTTGCCTGGAGTGCCTGCCCGCCTGTGTGTGTGTGTGTGCGTGAGTGTGTGTGTGTGTGCGTCTTGGGCAATGTGTTGAAATTGTTTCAAAAAGCTGACGCTTAACATTATCGCCTTTTGCTTCCATTCAATGAGAATCTTCAAGAGCCCGTGTGTGTGTGTGTGAGTGTGTGTGTGTGGGTAAGTGCATGTGTGTTTGACTGGCAATTCATGCATATGTACATGTGTGTGTGTGTGTGTGTGTGAGTATTGGCCTGCTTGTGGGTGTGTGTCCATCAGAATAATGTGCATTTGTATGTTGTCAGCATGACACAACGAATCTTTCCTCTTCCCCCTCTCTCTCTCTCTCTTGGCCACCGGCAGCGGAAATGTCAACAGTGGCCATTGGCAACTCTGGCAACTCTGGCAATAAAGGCGCAAGAAGTGCGCCCTGTACAACACACAATAAGTGCGTATAATGGATGGATGGCGGCAACGCAGACAACTCGACAGAGCAAGCCATGAAAATCATGAGCTCCGCATAGCACAGACAGTCCATATTAGCGGAGTAGATGGCCATCTTGGCCATAAGGAGAGGGAATGGATGGTAAAAGAAAACTTTAACAGAACTTGTCAGTGTATTAAATTCGGAAGTATTTAATGGGCACAGAAAGTATATTTACTTACAGGCAGCCCAAATATCATTTGCATTTGCAGCGAGTGCAATTAGTTTCTTTTTTATCAAGTTAATGAAACTTTAAATCTTGAAAAGATGCCAAGAAAACAAAAGTTTTAACAGCTCCCTCCTGCTACCTATCGAACTTTACGACAAGTTCTTGAATTTGTCTGCATTAAATTCTAAAGTATTTAATGGGCACAGGCATTTTAATCAGGAAGTATATTTATCTACAGAAAATTCCAATATTATTCTGTTTGCAGCGACTGCAATTAATGTTTGTCATCAAGTTAATGAAACTTGAAATCTTGAAGAGATGCCAAGAAAAAAATACTCCTAAGATTTTATTCTCGTTACCTGTCGAACTTTAAGCCAAATTCTAGAATTTAATCATTCATAAAATATTTAAGAACAAGTCGCAGCGACCTTTATCTGCGCACGTCAGAGCTCGATACACATTTTATCGTTCTACGCCATCTTGTGCGATTCCATAATTTGCTGCTCAATTTCATTTTAGCCTAAACCCTTTTGATGGGCCCGAACTCTTGACCTTGTGCCGCCTGTCAACGAGCGTATATTTCTTTTAGCCGAAATTTGTTTGCCAAGTTGTCAGCAAAATGTTTCTCGATTTCTGCTCAGATTTCAGATTTCAGATATCCAACCAAAAATCCGAGACAACAACAAAAAGTAAGCTGCAGCATATTTATGTGTGTGCGACCCTCATTTAATTTCTGTCACACGGCGTTATTTATGTGCCGCTGGCCACATTGTCTAGCCATCGATAGCGTCTGAGTCCGAAATGCAAATAAATATGCGAATCGCGTTCGGATCGACAAAACTCGACACAGCCGCATAAATTGTCAGGTTGGAGCCCGTTTTATTATTGGGGCTTTAATTGGATTGCAGCTGCAAGTTTTTCGGCATGCCAGCCACTCTAAGCCAAATTGAGCCGCCGAAACGTGACGTTTAGCGACCACACACACACACACACACACACACACACCGACACACACACAGTTGCATACCCCCTGAGCTGAAAAAGCGCATCTGGCTGCGGCTGCATTTTGACGTTTTGTGGCTAAAACGACAATTCGCCTTTCGCGACTCGTCTTATATACATATATAATTAAATTCTGTGTTTGCAACTGGCTGCCACGAGATTCGCCTAAGATGCGCACAGCTCCGGCAGCACTTGACCCAAATTCGCGTGGTCGACATCGAAATAAAATGTTTATTTTGCATTTTATTTGTGGCGCATGGCAAGCGCTAAAATTATTTACGCAGCATCAGGCGTGTCATTTGCATGCGCCACGCCCCAAAACGCCCCACATGCGCCCCAAAAGTAGGTCTCTCCGCAAGCGAAATGACAGCAATGGGAACAACAACCAATGAAGCCCACAAAAATACGCTAAAAGTATTTACATTTGACTTGGAAAAAATTATACATTCCCGTGCAAATAAAAAACCAAAGCAGCAGCCGCAACAAAAACTTGCGAATGAGGATAAAAAAGAAAAACAGCCAGGCAAGAGAAAACTCAGCTTGTAAATTATTGACGAATATGAAATGCACTTGAGAGGCAAAACGTAGAAAGCCTTAGAAAAGATAAAAGATGCGGCTTTGCAAGATAAAGTTGTGGGTAACTGATACTTGACTGCTTTATAAAAAGAATTCGTTCAGATTAAGGAGAGAGTTGTGGGTATATGCAAGACTGTGCTCCCATATAATACTTGACAGCTTTATAAAATATTTCTTCAAGATTAAAATTAAGAGAAAGTAAGCTTATGACTTCAGAAAGTTGTATTTCTTACAGCTGGATTGATCTTGCTAAAGTAAAAGGGCTTTAAGCGTCGGGAAAAAATTAATTATCAATATATATACATATACCTCAAGCATATTAGGTAGTTATCCTTATAGCTAGAACCGAAGAAATATATCGATTAGTTTATCTGCAGTTGGGCAAAGGCAAGACATTTGACATATTTACACAGATCTAGATTATATTATACTTTATCGTACACATCTCCAATATCTCTGATACTAGACTGCTTTATAAAAGTATTCCTCAGGATTAAGGTTAAGAGAAAGTAAGCTTAAGACTTCAGAAAGTTGTATTTCTTACAGCTGGATTATTCTTGCTAAATCGAAATCTATTATAAGGGTGCTTTATAGCATTGGGATGAAATTAATTATCATTATATATATACATTAAGTATATTAGAAATCGAAGAAATATATCGATTAGTTCATCTGCATTTGGGCAAAGGCAAGACATTTAACATTTCTACACAGTTCTAGATTATCTTAAACTTTATCTTACCCAGCTCCAATTTCTCTGTCGCATTCAGCTGCACAAATACTCCATACCCTATAAAAAAGAGATGACAACAAAAAAAATGCGTTACCAAAGCGGAAAAAAGCGTCAAATCCGCAAACAAACACTGTGGCAGCAACAATGGAGGGCGTGTCCCAGGCAAGAAGAGGCTGGGGGATGGTGGCAGGCGTGGCAGGCGTGGCAGGGGAGGGGGTGTGGGGGCGTGTATGGTAGCCAGAATCAGTCCAGCGCCAACTGAATGAAATGTACTCTCTATTGACATTTGATTCACAACAACAACAAAAAGAACGAAAAGAAAGGCAAGCGCCAGAGTATTAAAAAAAAGGAGGGAACCAAGTGCGGCCCCCCAGTTATCCACCACGATGTCCGACTTTGGAGTTAAGTTCCGATCCCATTGCCAAAGCCAGAGCCAGAGCCAGAGCCAAAGCTTTTGCTCAGATTTCGCAGTGGCTCTTGGGAAAAACTCATCGCTTTTGTTTTGCCTGTCGTCCCATCCCATTTCATTTCATTTCATTTCATTCCGATTCGTTTCGTTCCGTCTCGGTTTGGGTTTCCGGTTGCGGGACTGTTGGATCTGTCGTCTTGGCGCATAAATTTGCCTTAATTTGTTGCAAAATAATTTCATTCATTTACGTGCTGCCATTTACATTGCGATATGCCGTTGATAACTTATTTAAGCGTCGCCAACGTCGGCCAACAAATTTGAACAAAATAAATTATCAAACTGTCACATTGACGTATCGCCTGCCCGGTCGAAGCGTGAGCTGGAGAAGGAGCAGCAGCTGGAGAAGGAGCAGGAGTAGGATCAGGGGGGAAGCATAATCTAGAGTATCATGTTGCTCGTTTAAAGGATGTCAAAGGTTGGCCATATATCAGGAAGGCATCAAACGCAGGCGAAGCTGCTGCTGCAGCCCGTTAACAATATCATGTAACAAATTCTTTGTGCTGGACAAGCCACACACACACACACAGGGAGATACTCACGCATACACACTTGCAAATAGATATGGATAGAGGGATACACGGGCTACACGGACATTCGAGCTGTTTCAGATTTCCAATAAATATGCCTAGGGTGGCCTAGGCGGCTTGTTGTTTGCCGATTTCCACTCTTCGTCTTGTTATTGTTGTTGTACCTATAGCTATAGCTATTTGTTGTTGTTGTTGTTGTTGTAGACTCCCAGCTCTCTGCCGCTTATTTGACATTCTGACAGTTTCGACAGTTTGGTTCTCGTTTTACTCTGCGACAAAGTGCGTGCAGGGCCGAACCCAGGACGAGCAACTGGCAACTGGAACAGTAGCTTGTTTATTTATATGGTATGGGCCACGTGTGTGTGTGTCTCTCTCTCTCTCTCTGTGTGTGTGTGTACCTTGCTGCGGTTGCCGTGCCCTCTGCCCCGTGCAGCCGTTCGCTTCCATCGTGCATTATGCCGTAAACGTTGCTTTGTTGCGCAGAAAACACAGACGAGTCTGCAAAAAATCGCTCAAAGTATCGAAAACCGAATAGCGCAGTGTGTGACAGCTGCCCCCTCTTTTTACCTCTGCCCCTTGTCAGCCACCCTTCGCTATGGATTTATGAAGCAGCCAGCAACGCGCTGCGTTTGCTTTAGAGCGAGGAACAGCCACTAACAAGCGGCTGAAATGTGTCACTTACAAACCCGAACAGTGGCAACAAATGTTTCAATTTGCGGTAAGAAAACTCGGAAAAACCAGCGAAGATGAAGTACAAGCAATTGCAAGATTTTCTGCAATACGATATTATTATAAATAGTAGAAGTTTTACGGGTCGAATCAATGCCTCGCCTTAAGTTTTGAATTTGAAGCTCGTCTTGGTATTATATGACTGAGAGCTAATCAATTCTGTTAAGCTCGCTTTAAATGTATCGAAAATATTTTTAAAAAATTTATCATTATAAATACAAGAAGTTTTAATGCCAATGCCTCGCCTTAAGGTTTGAATATGAAGCTCGCCTTGCACCAATATGATTGACAGCTAATAAATATAAATTTAAATATGCAAATAATATTGAAAAACAAAAATTGATTTCAAAGAAATTGACGGCAGAATCTTGGCAAAATTAATAAAACACATAATATAAAAAAATAAAACTATTTTCAAAAAAACATAAAATGTTTCAGGCTTGGTTTCGGCTGCTTTATCCAAGTTATCTGTCTTAAACTTTGTTTCATATCGAATAAAAACTTGTATTTTTGCTTTTAAATCTCAACATATAGAGAACAAAATTATTAAAATAAATTGTCTGCTTTATCAAACATAAACAGTTTAAAGTTTGGTGCATATTAAATTAAAAAATTTAATACATTTTTTATTTTGTACTTATTTACTGTAGGTAATTTCCTATTTGCATATTAATAATATTTGATTGCTGTATATTGTTTACGGACTTGCACAATTGTTAAACAATGTTTAATATTATAATAATATAATAAGTATTATATTATTTATATAACAAGCAGACTTCACATATCATGACATGCATGGTGCCCATTGTGCTGCCATGGGATTCTCGGCGGGAGTATTTAAGGAATGCTCGTGTTTGGAGTTTTCAGCTGAAACTTACTTAGCAGATTTAATGCTGCTGATGGAAAGTGGAACGCGCTTAAGTTTTGATGCGCTTAGCCAACGTGGAAAAAAGTCGTGACAGCTAAAAATGAAATGTGGATAGCCTTTGCTGGATCAATTTGGGGGCAAAAGGCAACCGGAATATGGCACCAACTACGGGCATTGCCCAGGCATAAGAGTATTTGCAGTTGTTGTTTACAATTATGCGGCAGTTGGGAGCTGCTTTGTTTTGCCAGCCAGAGACAGAGATACTGAGAGAGATAGATAGATAGATGTATATTTGTGTGTATAGGTATTCGATGTGACATCGGACGTTATTGCGAGTGCTGTTTCTGTTGATTTTGTCGATTTTGTCGATTTTGTCGGACTGACTGACTGACTGACAGACAGCTGTTTGCTTCATTGGCTGCCACAAAATATCAACAAGCATTTTGTTTATTTGCTTAGCGTCGACAACTACCAAATACAAAGAGCCATTAGATTGTTGTTGTCAACCAGCAAGAGGGTGGGGTGATGGAGGGGGGGGGGGGGGGGCAAGGGACAACTGTGAGGGAGTTTTTTAAGTGCATGTTGTTTCAGCGTTTGTGGCATGCAACTGCCAACAATGAGTCGTAGCTGCAGCCCTCGGAGCCAACAAATGCTCAAATTTATGCAACAGCAATGCCAATAATCTATTGTTTTTAGCCAGCTGCCTCTGTCTGTGTGTGTGTGTGTGTGTGTGTGTGTAGAGAAGGGCAACATGTGTAAACTGTTTGAGTGAAAGCTGTCGCTTGAAATATATTTGTGTGCTGCAATTTTAAAGCGCAAGTGTCGAAAAGTACTTGAACGTAATTGAAAAAGGGGAAAATTGTTTTCAAATTTCCTTAAATATTTGTTAATTCGCACAAAATAAGCTCTTCGTAACCGGAAGTAATACTCATTTGGTAAAGGTATCATCTCTTACCTGGCATCACCTGCCCAATGTTAAGAGATTGCCTTCAATAAGTCCTGGCTCTTAGCTCACAGCATTTGGACTGTAGGCTCACATCTGACGCCTTAAATTCGACTAATAAGATTAAGATTAATTGAGGAGTAGATGTAGTTACTCGGCGTTGCCCGGTTTTAGGCAAAATTACAAATTTCTTTTGGCAACAGCATCTAAACAAGTTTGGCTTCTTTAAATTCTTGTTGCCTTGGTTCGAGCTCCGACTAAAATAAGTTTCTTTGTTTTTTTGGGACGCTTTGTATGCCAAGTGCAACATTTGTGCTGCACATTTAAGCCGTAAGCAACGTGTGTTATCGATTGTTGTGACAGTTGCCGTGCCTCGTTTTACTTAACATCATTTTGGAACATTTTTGTCGGAATTTATGCAGTCCTTATGCAGTCCATGCCCGGCTCCGATCAATGCCATGGCCGTTGGCCATGTCAATGGACGATACGGCAATAGCAAGCTGAGCTGCAATTTAAATATTGCATGTGCTACGATAACCGGACACAAGGACACGGGCGGGACACGCTGGGGTCCAAGTGCGGGTCCAGGTCCTGGTCCGGGCGCACACATGTGACTATCGAATAACGAGCACCGACATATTAAGCATAAAATTGTGTGCCAAACAACATCGAGAAATTGGACTATGTGAAAAATGGCAATGCCGGGAAAAATATGTGCGCCAAACGAACGGGGGGCGTGGCTGCAGCAAGCGTTGCATTATATAATTTATGCGCATGCAAGCCACGGAGTCTGCCACATAATCCGTGTTTAATAACACGAAACGAGCTCAACCCAAACCGGGCTAAGGATCTGCCCGCCCAGACAGCCCAAGTCGATAAATGTAGCTATATATATACACATACATATATATGTATGTATATATATATATATATATATGTATGTGTGTGCAATTGCCTTAAGCATTTTATGGGCTTCGAAAATTTGTTTAAATTTTGCCCAGCTCCAGTTGAGGCCGGCAACGGCGGAAGTTAACGCTCTTGTGCATTGTTTAACCAAAGGTATGCTTTTTATCAGCCAAAGGTCTTGGCACGCACACACAAATATGCCGTAGACACACACACACACACATAAACAAGCTGTGTGTGACCTGGGCGAGGGGCGGAGGCGACGGCGGGTTAAAAGCGAAGCCTTATCGAAAACGTTTAAACGCACGCAAATTCCACGTGGGCAAGATAAAACATGCATAAGCCAGGTGGCAAATGGTCAAAGGGGCGTGGCTGGCACAGCAGCAGCGCCTGCATGTGTGTGTGCGTGTGTGTGTGAAAAATATGCCAATGTTAAATATTTGCCAGGCGTTGTCGCCGTCGCTGGTTTGGCACCCCTCAGATAAAGCTTTAACTACAGTCTCAAATAGACACACACACACACATACACACACACACAGACACGACATGCGTGTGTGTGCATTGGTATGTGTAATCTTTTGCGTGCTTTACGCATTACCCACACACACACACACACACCCAGCGCAGGACAATGTTGCAGGACACTTTGAATTATTCATTTACACGATTTTTTCTCTTTTTTTTACACATAGTCCTGCGAGCCGTGGGACAGCTGGGGACTGTACTGGGCGCGGGGAGGGGTTGGGGGCACGCCTCGTAGGCGTTTGTAGCAACAACTGTATTTACTTTTTATCGCTGATAAAGCGCATAATTTATGGGTTGTTCAAAAATTTAAATGCCCCGAGAATGCCACGAGACAAAGAGAGCCGAGGAATTCCTCACGGGGGCCGCCGGCCAAACTGTGGGTCAGTTGACGCAGAACAAATGCCGCGTAGAGTTGGGAATGAGGCTGTCTGTAAATTGTAGTATATATGTCTCTTTGTGCTCTCATTATCAAAGCAATGCCAAATATTTGACGCGTTCAATTTGGAACACAAGCTAATCCAGCCAAGAAATATGCGGCAGACAAATTTCACACCTAATTAGGGCCAAGAAATATATTTTTAATCAAATCAGCTTTCTATTTTCTCAGAAAAGAAATAAATATTAATTGATATAAAAATTTATTTTCTAACAATTCGAAGCGATATATTTCACATAAAATAACCTAATTAAAGCTAAGAAATATATTTTCAATCAAATAAGCTTTCTAAAATTACGATTTCATCTTCTCAGAAAACAATTTTATATTATTAATTATATTAATCTATTTTCTAACAATTAAGTCAGATGAAATAAATACATCTAACACTTGGCTGTAAATTGAAATAGTATCGCAAATATTTATTAAGTATTTCAGATTTAAGTGATAAATTTACAAATTCAATTTGCGCATAATTTGTTGTGGCAAGCGAAGGCGTGGCAAATGGCCAACAATTATAAACGCCCTCGGCCAATGGTTCAATGATTTAAAGCCAACACATTATCAACCACACACACAAACGCACACACACACACATACACAGTCAATAATCATTGTTTAATAGATGATTAGAATGTGGGGAAAAAGTGTAGCATACATTTGTGGGCTGGGCGCTGGCAATAAATGTTTTATGCATGTCTCGTGCGCGGGGTGTCAAAGCCGAATGCAAATTGAAATGCAATGCGATGTGATGAATGTGCAAATGTAAAATATGTGGCGTTAAATTTCAGTGCGAATAAAAATAAAACCAAAAAGAGCAGTTGGAGCAATACATGTACACAATGCAGAAGCAAAGCGAAACAATTTTTGTGTGAAATGAGGTCGGCCACGCTGCAAAGACGTTGGCATGCCACAAGGGAAGGAAGGGCGCGGGCGGGGGTCTGGGCAAATTTATGACTATTAAGCTGAAAGTATGTGGCTTTTGTTGCCGTTTTCGCCGCCGTCAGCGGCTCAAGTTATGCGAAAGCGCTGAAAATATGCAAAGCAATCGTAATTTTATGCTCCGCTTGCCTTTTCTCTATTATTCTTTAACATTTTGTGCAGCCGAAATGCAAATGACCTGGCCAGCTGTTGTTATCAACATAGATGAATCAAATTAAATGAAAAGTACATTACATGGCGCTTAATTGAAAAGCTTGGGCCCCCTGCTGACAGCACTCAGCGGCGGCGCTGCCCTCGCACTCAGGATTCGCGCTTGCGATTGTGATCCCGATGCTCCCAAAGCAATCAACCTAATTTGTCATATGCACCCGGCTCACAACCTGTCTGTCTGTCTGTCCGTCCGTCCGTCAGTCTGTCTGTCTGCCCTGCTGTCAGTCAAACACTTTTGTCCAGTCGGCCAGTCAATATTTATAATGAAAGCTAATGAGCGACTACGACCCGCACAGAGCGCAAAAAGTTGGCCCTGGACGCAGTCGAGAACGAGGACTCGAACTCCCACTACCATGGGTCAAACTGCACTGCACTCATTGTGTGTGTGTGTGTGTGTGAGTGTTGGCATTCTTTTTTTCTGCATTTCTGAAGTGGTCAACTTTTGTTCTGTCTCTCTCTCTCTTTCTCTTCTGTCTGCGCTTTGTCTGCGCATTGTGCTTCTGTTTTATAAATGCGACGCTTAAAAATTGAATGGCGCCGCGTCGCGGCAAAATTAATTGAAAGTACTTGCCCATTGTTTGATTAATGTGTCAATAATGGCAGCGGCCCGCAACAGTACGAAATAAAAACCTTCTCGAATGGACCCGGACCGTGGCCGAGTGCATTGAAACTTTAGAAAACTGTTGCGATAGCAGAGCTTAGTAGATTGCACGCTTAAGCATTAAGATAAACATTCGCATTCGAAATAAAAGAGAGCATTCGATGTTTTGGCGAGTTCTGGCAAATAAATTTGTGGATTGCGATTGTTATACGATTTACTGTAATTGAACATTTTTAAGTTTTTCGCTAAACGCTTGTGAAATATCGTAATCTTAGTGCAAAAATAAAAAGTACATTTCGTGCTGAAGTCCTTTTTGACTGTGCGAGTGAAAATAGACTAAAAAGTTTTTAAAAGCAACTATTAACAAATTATTAAGTTTATCTATCAGTATAACTCTGAGGGTCTATTGTAATACGAATTTAACGATTTCAAAACACTTTATTATTCACAAAATACAAAGATTGCTTGTTAAATGGGAGGAAAATTGCATATAAAAAATAATTTCAAAATATTAACGAATTAACAAGTATTTATTATTCACAAAGTCAATTGAGGAAAGAAAACACAAAGATTGCTTGTTAAGTCGAAGGAAAATATCATAAAATATAATTTACAATTAACTCAAGGGAAAATATCATATAAAATATAATATCAAAGTATTTACGAATTCAATTAAGGAAAGAAAATCCAAAGATTGCTTATTAAATCGAAGGAAAATATCATATAAAATATAATTTACAATTAACTCGAAGGAAAATCTCAAATTAAATATAATTTACAATTAACTCGAAGAAAAATATCATATAAAATATTATTTTCAGGTATTTACGAATTAAAAGATTACAATATACTCTAGTATTCACAATAAGTTAAATAGAGAAAGAAAATGCAAAGATTGCCTATTAACTCGAAGGAAAATATAATAAAAAAAATATAAAATAATTTCCAAGTATTTTCGACAAGCATATATTCGTGCCAGTTTAAATGAATAAAGTTCTTTACGTTTTGCCCACAGTTCGAGTCGAGACTCGGCAACACTTTTCTTCATAATTAGTTGGCCAACTTCGAGTTTGCGCTTCGACTCGCCGATATATAAACTCAAGTGCCGCACTTGATAGGAGAGAATTGTGTAATGCGCTCTAAGGCAGTGCGAGTAAATGCTTGTTATTCAAAATACTCATTCTAAATACTCATTTAGTGGGGAATCACAGTGCGCTCGAGTGCGTAGTCGTTGTCGTCGTCGTCGTCGGCGTCGTCGAAGAACCCTTCATCAAAGGACGCCCTGCCAAGGAGTGCGCTCAAAAAGAAATCCAATTTAATGACTGCACTGGCTACGAAGTCCTCGCCCTTGGTCCAACTTGGACCCAACTCAAACGCCCTCCTGCCCCTGCCCCTGCCAACGCCCTGGCTGTCCCGTGGGCGATGACTTGTGCTTGGGCCGCGTCTTTGTTTTCATTGCGGCTGTCACTTTGGGCGCACGGAACGTTAATGGCAAGTGTAAAATGCTTTAAGCCCGGACCAGCACAAGCAGCCAGGACTAGCAAAAGGGGCGAGAGAGAGAGTCAGAGAGAGAGGGAAAAAAAAAACAACAAAAATAAAAAGAAGAGTTTAATTAACACGAAAATGGTTTCAATTACATCAAATTACATTTCTTTGCAATGTGCCGAGCACGATGCCATTGTAGTTTGTAGTTGTGTCTGTATCCAAGAAGATGGCCTGCGCTGCGGCTTCCGGTGGGTGGGGGGGAACGAGGGGGGGACGTGGCTGCGGGCGTGCCACTTGCTCAGTTGATTTGCGCACGGAGATTTATTGGGCGGCAGTTGAGCAAATTAGTTGAAATTGTCAGTTAAAATAGTCAGCGGCAAAGACAAAAGGATGCGGTGGAGAGGGGAAAGGGTGTGGAAGAAAGGCGACTCGCAGGACGTGACACAAGGGATTTAAATTACATGCAGTACTTGGAAAAATTGTAAAAATTGCATTTGATGGCGCCTTATTTACTGGGAAAGCTCTCGCATGGGTTGAACTCTATTTCGGGCACTTGAATTTGCTGAGTAAATCTCTTTAATTAAATTTACTTTCGAGCGCTTTTTGTTTTGGCCACATGAATAATGTTGCCTACACTTCTAAGCATATGCAAATAATGCCATAAACTAAGCTGAGTGTGCGGCCCTCACGACATTTGATACCCTATATTCAAAGGTTTGTTGGAGCTCAAAAATCTCATTAGAGCCGGATAGGGTTAATTGAAGAAATTATTTTCATTTTTTTTGTTGTATTAAATTAGTTCTAATTTGGGCTTCCACATCTATTCTCCTACAGGGTATCTGAGCGTCTATTGCAGCTTATTTTCTTTTTGTTTTCCTTTTTTCTGGTTTTATGTTGTTTTTTTTTTTGGGGGGGACTGTTGCTCTGTGGCTTGTGTCATTCATTTGGCTTTTGTTGGCCTGACAGTGCCGAGCCTCATTTATTTTGCTTACACGCATGCCGCGGCGTGGCGTCTCCTCCTGCGACGCGTCATTTATGACACCTTGACAGAAAAATGAGCACATACAAAAAGTACAGCAAGTGGTGCCAGGTGAGCTCCCCCGTGTGTGTGTGTGTGTGGCGTCTGGGGTGCGGTTGTGCCAACGCACATTCATAATTTCATTTCGCCGCGATGACTCGCAGCTGGCTGAGGGCGACGCGACTTTGCATGCCGCTTATTATGCGACAGAAATTGAAAAACTTTGTTTGCCGGCGCACTGGGGTTAACAAATAGGCCCTACTGCCAGGCTGACTGCGGCTTTGTGGTGCGGGCGGCCATTTAAGCGCAACACCCAAGTGCCTCACATAATTTGATGCCTTTTATGGCTTTTAATTTGTTGCCGGCGCAGGTCATAGGTCGCATGTCAAGCGCCGCCTGCCACATGCCGCCTGCCACTTGTCTTTACTTTTTATTTGAATGCCGGCTGTCAGTTGTTTTTTTTTTCACTCTGTTTTCGTAATGAATTTGACGGCGCTCAGTTGGCTAATGAGATTGGCATTGGCTGTGCTTTCCACCAGTTAAAGCAGCAGGCCGAGCAACAGGTGAAATCCACTCGATTGACCAATTCCAGTTCCAGTTGCAGAGCTTAGATCCTGGCAGATGTCTCCCCTTGGCAGAAGGGCAGGTGATTGCTGCAATGTCCTTCTCCCTGTTGTCGTGATTGCCGTCGCTCTAGTAACACATAAAAAATTGATTTTACTTGTTTATTGTTCAAAAAAGAAATGTTTGTTTTTATTTTTGCTGGCACGTTCGTGTCCGTGTGCTCACTTTGGCTCGAGTTTCTAGTTGTTGTCTTGTGGCGTCTATTGATTTTATTTTCTTTCTCAAGATATTGCATAATACTGCATAATACACATGTGCCATTTAAGCTGAACTTATTACACAAGACTTAGCTGTGCTCAAAAGTTTCCATTATGGCAAAAGAACATATTTCTTTGCCAGTTGCGTAAGATGATTGTTAACGCACAATGAAATTAAAGCTCTTGTGCAGCAGCCCAAACAACACTCAATAAATGTTTTATATTTCCCTCGCATTCCGATTGCCAGCTTCTATTTGCTCCTAGAAAATGTAACCCACTCTTGAGAGAAGGAAAGGGTATATGCGTTAACTATGTAGAAATAACAATAACAATAATAACAGTAATAATAAAAATAAAAATAATAGTCATAATAATTATAATAGTCATAATAATAATAATAATAATATCACTAATAATAATAATGATAACAATAACAATTGTAATAATAATAATAACTATAATAATGATAATGATAATAATAATAATAATAATTATAATAATAATAATAATAATAATAATAATAAAAATAATAATAATAATCATAATAAATAATGATTATGATAATGATATTGATAATGATAATGATAATAATAACAATAATAATAATTACAATCATAATTAGAGTATAAGTACTCCTAATAATTCATTGCAAATCAGATAGCTGTCACAAAATGTATTTCTTTGCCAGGCTGATTTTTAATACATTCCATGACTTTGATTATTTTTTTTTTTTAACTTATATTTGATATATATATATATATATTTTAACTTAATTCCTTTTTCAATGAGTTCTTGAGTCCACGGTTTTTTCATGTCCGCTCTGCTAAACATCACAAATCATACTATCGATAATTCCTTATTATAACATTAAAAATCAGACTCGATAATTGCTTATTATATTATTATATATTAACTATGTGTCTTATACTTTTATCTTATACTACTCTCCATCTGTCTTTTGACATAACTAAAACAAGGCCTAGACACACATTCACAGAATAGAATAAAATAGCTTTTACATCCTTAGTATCCTTAGTTAAACACTATCTAGAATCGGATTAATGGAGATAAGCTTGGAATATAGTATCTTTTAAAGGGTATCTTAACTTAAACGATATCTTTTCCTTTTTTATATATAGTTTTCTTTTAACAAGTGTCAATCAGATAAACAATAGCCAGAAACTAAAACAATATCGAGAAACACATTAATGGAGATCAGCTTGTGATAGGGTATCTTTTACAGGGTATCCCCTACGTTCATCAACAAATATTTGTCTGATTTGCCAGTTATACACAGTTGCTTCTTGATGTCACGTTTTCCATATATCCATCAGCTATGCATGCATTCTTTATACACTCTGCACATTTGCGAGTATAAATTATGAAATTTGCACTAAAAAGTTGCAGCTGCTTTCATGTCTTTGTTGCCCCGCCACGCCCCGCCCCGCCCGCCTCCTTTTTATTTTGTGCCTTTAATAAACAACTTGACTGAATTATGTACATATTTATTCATACACATATATGCATGTATATGCATGTGTGTGTGCATTATAATTCACATATTCAGCTGCAGTTGCATGCACCTGTTTGCTTTTACCTGGCTCTGTTTATGCCATTTGCTTTTTGTTAAATTCCTCCTTTGTTTTAACGTGCAAAATTTTGAAATTTTCATTCCCTTTTCTCATTTGCCATTTACCATTTTTCTTCTGTTTTTTGTGTTTTTCCTGGCCACCTTTTGTGGCATGCGGCTGGCTGGTTTATTCAGTGCATTTGTTTGCATATCAAAATGCGTGAAATGCGGCTCGGTAGGGCCAAGGCGAGCGCTTTGTTCGTCCGAGCCAACTTATTAGCGGCGCTTGGCTCAGCATTTTCTATGCATAAAAATGTTAACGCTTCCTGGCCAGCGGCGGTGCTGGGCTTTAAATTTATGTGCGCTCCCCATATATGTATAAATATACATGCAGTTAGCCAAGCATAACTAAAGCCAGTTTTTAGTGCTCTGCCTCTCGCATGCCGCCCACATATTTGGCTTAGCAAAAATGCCAAATTAACTTGCCCGGCGGCTAAAGCCACGAAACAACAAAAACGAGAACGAAAACGAGAAATGGTAACTAATTCAATAGTAATATGCCACGAGGTAGGTTTCGTAAGTTTGTCAGAAATGAAGCACATATTATTTTCACAGATAATTGGGAATAAGGATATATATATGGATGATGAGTAGGTATAGGTATAGTGAGCTGCTTAACCTCATTGCACAATTTTTCTTCAGTCCGTTTGTTGGAATTGTAGAAAGCGGCTTAGTGGAGCCTTATTGAATGAGAGAGAGACTCCACTAATCCGCGCTGTCTTAAAGTTATTTTGTGCTATCCAAATTGGCAGTCAAATCTTTAATGTTATGAAAAACTCCTTCAAAAAATGGTTTTTAAATATGAACCTTAGCTTAGCAAATCACAATCGGTTCCCGAGAATCTTGGCTGTAGGCACAGAACCGCCCGTTGCGGCTAATGGCCGGGGCTAAGCTGATATCCCGCAGTAGCAGCAGCAGCAGCAGCAGCCGCTGCTCAGCAACTTTTATTCGCACCTTATGGCATTTGGACTTAGACATAAGTAAGTCTGTCAGCATGTGTGTGCCTCTGCCCCTCACTCCTCAGCCACTCGCTGTGCGGGGGATTATGCGGCAAAAGGCAAAAGCGTCGACAAAGCTATGCGGTCAGCACAGGTAGCGCACAGGTGAGTTCTGCAGTAGTGCAGGCGTGGGTGTTGGCTTAACTACGCGCACAAATGCAAGCGTTATGTGTATGTGTGTGTGTGTGGGTGTGTGTGGGTGTGTGCTAATACCTTTTTATGAGCGTCATATGTTAATGCGGCTTCATTAACATTTTAATGTCCTTCGGCCCCAATGAGAGTCTTTTTGTCTCTTTCTATTTCACTCAGGGCCTGTTCTCTATTTCGTTTAATTAAAAAATGCAATTAAGTTAAAGAAAATAAACCTTTCAAAATTAAAACCAAATAACATAATTTGTTACAGTCAGAGACTTTTTATATATTAATATATTTTTTACCTTAACGCTATTGTGTCTATGCGAAGGCCAACGACAACAACAACAGACGCCCAAACAAATTTTTTTTACTGACCCAACAACAATCAAGAGCCAAAAACAACAAGAACAACAACAAGCACCTATCACGGTAAATGGTGGAAAGCGCGAAAAGAGTTTGACGAAAAAGTAATTTTAAGCATCGTTTAATTTTCATTTTGTGCTACGTTTTTTTTTTTTGGGGTGGGGGGGTGTTTTGTTGTTTTTGTGTAACTTTTTCGCTTTTGGCGCTGCCTTTTTGCTCAATGGACATTTGAGCAGAAAAATCTGACAAAAGTGCGTACTTTTTAACAAAGTTAATTTTTACGCTTCGCTTTCTGCTGCTTTGTTGCTTCTACCTTCAGCTCCTTTGTGCTATATTTTTTTACCACCCGTGGAACTGCAGTCTCTATCCCTCCAAAAAAAAAAACAAGTGCTTAATAAGTATCAAAGGGTTTGTGTGCGTGTGTTTTTTTAGGCTGCCAAATGGCAAAGCACTTTAATTATGCTCAAGAAGGTCAAGTGAGCCGTTTGGCTCCGGGCTCTACAAACTAATTGCTGCATGTGGGCGATGCAGGCAACGCGGCGTATGCGCAATAATTGACGCTTAACATTTCGGCTTTAGCCCGGTCGATCCACGGCCAATGACTTAACTTTGGGAATATATACTATATTAAGGGCTTAAGAGCTGTGACACCTGGCTAATTCTTCTAATACTTACAATAAAGTGTGTAACTTTAATATGTATGTAATATGTTCTATGCAGAAATACATACATATTTTTATTAGAGCATAGCTCTGGCAAACAAGGAATGATCTCTGTTCATTAAATTTGACGCTATAAGAGATTTAACAACATGCTTGAGTGCAAGCTAAGGGCAAGAAATAGTCAGAAGTAGCTCTTCATCATTAATTCATTAACTAATGGTTAAATTACGGCATCAGCTCTCAGATAAGGAGGGGTAGGCAAAAGCGAACGCAGAGTGCACACACTTTTACTCATGCATGTTGCAAGTCACACTTCGCTGGGTCCCCAGATACTTAGACGTGTTCTTCACCAGCGATAATCCGCAGTGGAAATCTGCCACAAACACGGCAAACAGAACACACACTCAGAGAGCACACGGACTCTGATTTGTCATTCGTCGTGACTTTTGGCACGCATCTCCTACGACCCACAGCGACTTACACACACACAGAGTGCAACGCCTTGCCCTTGCATTGGTCAAGCATCGGTGGCCCGTCCCTGTGCCAGTTGCTGGCTCTCTGGCTGGAGATCCCGCCTGCAGCAGGTGGGCTGCAGCGCAAATGCAATTTGCATATGCATGAGACTGTGGCCGACATTTTTGCAAATGTAAGAGGTGCAAATGACAGAAACCAGGGAGCGCGCAATGATTGCGCCACGCAAACAACAAGCCATGCCCAAGGCAGGCCAAAAACGTAGCATACTTTTCAGCTGCGGCTGCAGAGCCAGCTTAAAGTTAAGTCTTAAAGCGCCTCGAGGGGTTTGAAAAAGCTGCGCTGATTCCGATTTGTCTGCCTGTTTTATGTAATACTCCTGCTGCCGTTGCTGCTGTTGCTGCTGCTGACTAACTGCCACGCCCACTACAGTTTTTAATTAGTCATTTGCGTTGAAAGAAACGACGAGCGAGAGATGAATATGCAAACGCACCTGCTTCGTGTTAGCCGCGTCTCTAATTTCGCACAGGCTGCGCTTTCGTTTGCGTTCCCGTTTACGTTCTGGTCCTTGGTCCGCACCCATTTTGTGTTATTGTTTTTAATTTGAAATTCTTGAGAAGTTGTAAATTCATTACTTATTCACTTGACAGGCGCACAAAAAAATAAATTAAAAATGTAAATTAAATTAGTAACTTCAGTGCGTCTGTCAAGTGTTGCTGATTTATTTGCTAGTGGCCGCTGCTCAGATCCCTGCAAGTCCTGGCCCTGCCCCAATGCTCCTCAAATAATTGAAGCCCAAGGCAATGCCTTTCAAGGCCCAACTTGACCTTCAAACATAGCTTGGCACACACCCACACACACACACACACGCACACAGACACAGTGCTGGCAGCTAACTTTATTGCATAAATTTTTAAATGCCAGCGACTGCGGGCGGTTTGGGGCCAGATATAAATGTCACTGAAAATATTGCACGACTCTCTGCGCCGCTGCGATTGTCCCGCTGCGTGGCTGCAATCAGCCAAACTTGGCTGCGTCTGCGTCAAGATAAATGCACAAGTTCATTTTCGGTTCCATAATGCTCTGCACACACCGCACAGCAGACACATGGGGCTGATTAGCTAGAACAACCATGAAGACCCACAAAGTGCGTTCAAAAATTCATTTCACTTGGGCAGGCATATGTTTATTTATTTTTTTTATTTATTTATTTATTTTTATTTAATTATTAAGACACATATTTATTTATTTATTTGTTTATTTGTTTATTAATTTATTTTTTTATTTATTTATTAATTTATTTAATTATTCATTTATTTATTGACCAATGCTTGAAAGTTTTCAGTCTATCTTAAATTAAGTAATATTCTCTTAAATAACTAACTAGCTAAACAGAAAACATAAAACTAATAGAAAATGCAAAATATTCTATTATTATGATTTCTTCTAAATACATCAACAGGCTTTAACTAAATTTAACTTATCATGGTGAAAATATAAGAAACGTAATTTAATAAGAATTACCTTAAATCAAACAAAAGTCTTCAAATTTTTGCTGTGAATGTTAAACGTGTTTTGCGGCTTTGTTAAATGAATATTAGAGCATATTATGATTATATGAAAAAACGATCTTATGCAAGAATTAATTTGATATTTTTTTATATGTGATAAAAAAGTGTATTTGCTCGTCACTCTGCATTTATTTTTTTGCGTTAATACTCCCTGTTGGTTTTGGTAAGGAGGCAAAAAAAGAGGTTGTTGATGTTTGCTGCATGCCACGAGCTTTGCGAGCGCGCTGCATATTTGCCTTAAACTTTTGCGGCAGCAACAGCAGACACGGACAATGAGACAGACAGACGCACAGTTAGATACTCAGTGAGACAGAGACGCGCAGTCAGACAAACAGACAAGCAAAAGTTGTGACATACCCCACAAACACACACACATACTAAGTCGCATACCAACACCTAGAGTTGCACGGTTGTTGTTGTTATTGCTAGTTGATGTTGCAGCACAGACAAAGTTTTGCTACTTGCAACCGAGTTGACTACGCTTTGTGTTTACTTAGCTGGCAGAGAGAAACTTTTGTGCCACGGAGCACAGAGATTCACTTCACATGTCACAGTTGAGGAGAAAAAATATTTGTGCACATTCTGCTGAGCAAACAATTTCCCTTTAATTAACATTAAATCAATCTTTGATATAAGCTGCGTGCCAGCCTGCAAAGCTCATATACATAACGCACCGACCGCAAAACTTGTGCGTTTCTTTTCATTTGATTTTTTCGTCCTTGTGTCGATTTGCATACGCACTGCAGGATATACATAGAATGACTGCAAAATAAATTGGCATTAATATTTGGTTTTATTTAGGGGCAATTATTCAGCTTGCAAACTGGGAAGGAGTTTGTCCAATTGGATCTGACTAGCAAATGATCGCAGTCCAACTGGAATATTGTTTTAATTAGAAGACTTCCAGCAGCATTTTTTTTGCGAATTGAGCTTATCAGCTCCACATTTACTTAACAAAACTATATTATTAATGAACATTTCAGAAGTCTTCAATTTATTTTTTTGTGTATCATAGGCTTTTTGCTCACATACCAAGGAGTACCTGGGATAGTTCTTAGGGTCATAGACTGGCACCTTTGCTGGATTTCAAGGGGTTGCTTGCTGTTCTTCATAGTTGCATATCGCCTTGTAAAGACGAACTTTGTTCTCAAGTTCTCAGTTGCGAGCCCGGCCCTAATAGAAAGTACATTTTTCTATTTTTCACTTTGAGCTGCATTTATTTCGATTTTATGCTTCCATGTGAGTCTTCGGTCCATATACTAGTAGAGTGGAGCCATTTAATGACGTTTGATACAAGATTGGTTAAAATGTTGAACCGAATTTGTTGCATGTCAATCAAAAGGCGTGTTAAATACGAGTCGAAACAGCCATACCCATAAAAAGTATGCCGTCCTTTGCTCGAGATATAAACATGTAAATTTCGAATTTATGCTGATGCATATTTTGAATGGCAAGCTATAATTGAAATCCGTACAAGCTCAAATTGTACATTAATTAAAGATCTTACTTTATTTACCAGAAATATTCCAATGATATTTTGGAAAAACCGAATATGAGTGGAAATTGCAAAATCCTTATTATCTCAAAATCAACAAGGACAATTTGGGTGGTATTCTTTTGGGGCCTATTTTGGGCAGCTGAAGGCCCTTGTCGATACGAATTATTTGAAACTGAACATAAAACCAGTCCTGCCTGAAGAGCGACCAGTTGTATCCCAGTCGGGACTTCTGTCGGTGTGTGTGTGAGCGGCATGTTTGATCTGTATTTGGGATGCATTCGCTTTAATTATCGAAATGCTTCAAAAATTAGCAAATATTTTGCGCACATTGCGCAAATGGCGATGCGCCTGCAAAATATTTACAATGCGTATGCGTAATTTTTAATTGATTTGGCCGCAGCGCAAACAAATACACACACACACACACGCACACACACTCACACTCAATGGCAATGGGTCACGTAGGCAATTTGTGGTGGATAGGGGACTGAGGGTGAGTCAATAATGCGCTGTCTGTTGCCGTTGTATGTGTGTCTGAGCTCCCATTAAACGCCCCAATTTGTGTGTTTATTGTATAAATTAAAGCCCATTGCGAGCATATTTGTTTATTTAGTGGCTCTAACACACACACACACATACCCCTCCTTTGCTTAGTACGTGCTGCGTTGTGTGTAATTGAAAACAGTTGTTGCATATTCACTTCTTTGTCACTTAATTACCATGCAACGAAATGCAAATTTGCAATAAGATCAAACTATTCCACATGCTGACTGATGCGAGCATATGCTCTATAATTACGATTTTCCATTGCAATTGGCAATTGTAGTGGGCAGACTTGATGAAATGGTCACGAATATGTACATCAATCGAGTTATAAGCCATAATTAGTTCAAATTAAAAACATAATAAAAGATAAATAAATTAACAAATCTCTTTTACATATGACTTTACTAATAATATAATAGTAAACACGTAAGAGGCTCTAGTCGGGAGTTCCCGACTAGAGGATACCTTAAACCCTCTTCTGCCAACACCAAATGCCAGCTGCCGCTGACACGTGGCATGCCAGTATATTTATACCTACACGTTTTCTTTAATAACTTCTGTGTTTTTTAACCGATCTTGATGAAATTTTTAATAGTAGATCTTATTGTACTAAAGAATATTTGTATATTCTCAACAAGTTAATTCCATTGAAATTGTGGCTTTTATTGGTGGACAGCATAAATTGGTGTTTTTACTTGAGGTAGTAGCGGGAAGGTTGTAATAGCTATAAAATGATATATAAATATATATATACTTTTCAAAATGCTACAAGCGACGGACAGAAAGACGGACATGGCTAGATCGACTCGGCTATTGACATCATATTTATATAGAATATGTATACTTTATGGGGTCGGAGATGCTTCCTTCCATCTGTTACATATATTTGCACAAACACATATTACCCTTTTTACCCATTTTTAATGGGCTTAGGGTATAATAATTGTGATAAAAACTTAGGTCGTTTTTTATATTGAATTCAGGTTTGACTCCACAGGCAAAAAGCGTGCCGAAAAGAACTCTGACAGTCATAACAGACACTCATGAAACCTTTTGCTGACTGCTCGAACACATTTCAGTTACATGTCTGGGGTTAACCTAGTTTTTAATCTATTTGTCAGTTAATTGTCAAGTTGAGGGGAACTTAATCAATCACGTGTGATATATTTCATGTTAAAATTCAATCAAAGTTGACGTCCGTCGATTAGCGCAGCATCAGCTTAACCTTTCCGCGCACCCTTTCTGATATATTTACCTATAAAAATTGTTTAAGCATTTTATGTTTGCACAGCAGTTGCCAGATGCAAAAATAAAAAAAATATATATACAAAATAAACGAAAAGCTGAGGAACAGCATTTTTTTGCGACGATAAATTAAATTAAACATTTTTTTATGCCTGCCCTCAGTCAAATGTGTGCGTCGCTTTTTCGCCCGGATGGACGGGAAGTGAGGGGCAGGGTTCCAGGCAGGGGTTCAGGTCCAGGTCCGGGCTCGACTACGGTTTATATGTATATATATGTAGAGCGAGAGTCTGACAGGCGCGCTGCAAATAAATTTTGTATCGTTGCGTGTATCGCATGACATATGCATCAAAGCGTGGAGGAAGGGGCATCCCACTCAGGCGGGCGGGTAGGCGAGGGGGGCACATGCTGTCGCAGCTGTCAATAAGTGCGCTGAGCTGATGTTAAAAATCAGCCATTAAAATATGCTGTTAAAAATGCAGATTCCCGTCGCCGGCTGTTTGTTAATGCGCTCGCATAAGCCACACTTGCCGCAGCTGCCACAGCTGCCGCAGCAGCTGCATATGGCAAGCAAATTGAATGCGCAACAAAGCAACTTTCTATCAATTTAGTCATCGATTTTCAGCACAATGCTGTTGTCCTTACCAAAAGTCCAGGCCACAGCGAGGGCTGTCAGAGAAGTTGACAAACAACTTTAGGTAGATTTTATCTAATCTCTATATATAAAACTGTTTGTCATATATATAAAACTGTTGTCCTTGCCAAAAGTCCAGGCCACAGCGAGGGCTGTCAGAGAAGTTGACAGACAACTTTAGATAGATTTTATCTCTATATATAAAACTGTTGTCCTTACCAAAAGTCCAGGCCACAGCGAGGGCTGTCAGATAAGTTGACAGACAACTTTAGATAGATTTTATCTAATCTCTATATATAAAACTGTTTGTCCTATATATAAAACTGTTGTCCTTACCAAAAGTCCAGGCCACAGCGAGGGCTGTCAGAGAAGTTGACAGACAACTTAAGGTAGATTTTCTCTAATCTCTATATATAAAACTGTTTGTCCTATATATAAAACTGTTGTCCTTACCAAAAGTCCAGGCCACAGCGAGGGCTGTCAGAGAAGTTGACAGGCAACTTTAGATAGATATTATCTAATCTCTATTTATAAAACTGTTTGTCCTATATATAAAACTGTTTTCCTTACCAAAAGTGCAGGCCACAGCGAGGGCTGTCAGAGAAGTTGACAGACAACTTTAGGTAGATATTATATAATCTCTATATATAAAACTGTTTTTCCTGACTGACTGACTGACTGATTGGTGAGTACTGTAAGATTTTGGTAGCTGAAATTTTCATTATATTTACCTTTTGCGATTAAGCCGCAAGTTAAAACGGGTTTTCGGGAAATTCCACCCGCATGTGTTGAAAAATCGCCAATCACGTTTTTATTATCCAATTGGCCTCAAACTCGTTTGAAAAAATCTTTGTTCAAATTCATTTGAGGCATTCCTCCTTGGTGGAAATGGGGCTCAACGATTTGGTGGGTGACGTTTCGCGCTCAAATTCACTTTCAAGGATCTATATAAAAAATTATTTGAGACGTGTTTCACATTTGTCGCAAAATCAAAGTTTCTTCGGAGGAAATTACGGGTCAAATATTTTTTGGGGGCAGCTCTAAGTTTTGTCCGATCGGCCACAAACTTATATTCAAAGCTCTTCATTGAAAGTTTATTGTTGAAAATCTATCTATCTATACTCAAACACGCCCTTCGTGGATGATAGATTAAATTTTTTGAAGCACAAAGCTTGTTACGGGCAAGGCCGGGTAATGCCAGCTAGTTGCCTTCTAAGAGCTTCACTCTGATTACTTTAGAGTCTGCCCATTTGCGCAACTTCATTTGCTGGAAAAGTTTTTAAATAGTTGCTGCAAGTGGAAGTCGGCTTCTAATTCGATGCAGGCCGGCAAAAGGGATTTACAAGCTTTGGCAGCAGCTCTGCGAGTCGATTTCGATTTGCCAAAAAGTACACAAAAAACTTTTGTAAAAGAAAATGAAATGAAAATCTGGCAAAGCAAGCGAGTGTATGCCGCAGCATGTAGTATGTGAAGACTTTATGACAACAATTAAATGCATTTGCTGAAACCAAAGACTAATGCCACAGACTGATACAGATTTGAGCCAACACGATGTCCGAGCAATTAGAAATTGCAGTGTGCACAGACTTTCGAGCACTCAGTGTAACTTTCCAGTCTTAAATATTTATGGCCAACATATTGAGCCACGCATTCGAGTTGCGCGCCCGCACGCTCTGCCGCCAGTTAATAGCCAAACTAATAAAATAATAATTAAATGTGTCAAAGTTTCCAAAGAGTAATTAATTATACATATATCTGTATGTACATGTATATAAAAGATACACACACACGCACACGCACACACACAGAATGTTGTCCCAACTCAGCGTATAAGCCGGGCTAAGCGCAAAAGTTTCTTATTGGCCGGCGCATTAAATGTTTAATGGCTATCGGTAGCAACTACCTGAACCACAGCAAAATTTCAAGAAAATATATCTAATACGAGCGGGTGTGAACGACTGACAGATGCTCTATCAAGAGCAGAAAAATCTACTGGAGTTAGCTTCATTTATAACTATGTAATAAAAATAGAGAAAAATATAAAAAATATATATCTTTTTACGTTTTCCCAGTAATAACAAAAAGTTATCCATTTTTAAATTAATTTTTTGTATTAATAATTCATATAAATAATTAAGGATAAATTGGGGATATCTTCTGAATTCCTTCTTCTCAGAGGATTTCTATCCAACTTAACTTCATTCTGAGCATGTAGCTCCTTACCAAAAACAAAAATATATATATATAAAGCTATATACTAATCGATCAATTACAGGGTATATGGGGGGGCTGTAAGAAAAGGGTCAACACAGCACAGCAAAATTGTGTTGGGCCAAAGTTTTGTTCGGGTTACACCCAATCCATCAGTTAATAAATGTGACAAAATTGCGTTGCCCAGCCAAAGTGGAGCAAAAGGCTTAAGCTAACCCACAGAAGCACATTGAAAAATAATAAATCATAAGAAATTATTGTTATCCTTGTTGTTGTGGTGGGGCAAAAAACCCATTTCAGGACAGGGGCCAAAGGCAGCGTCTGTGGCAAAAGTTGAAGTCAAGCATAAAGCACACCTGTTCATGTGTGGCGAGTACACACACACACACACACACACACATGCATAGAACGTTGTGATACGTGCTGTAAACTATTTTTGCTGCCAAATTTATTGCAACTGCGAGCTGTGGCTGCCAAGACGGAAGAAGAGGAGCACTAGATACAATGGGCTGGGGGGGTGCGGGCAAATGAGTTTAATCACCTTGTGAAAGTGGCGAGAAACATGTCGGCAAATTGAGATGCACATCCTGTCGCCAGTTGACATAGTTTTTCCGAGGCTTTCTAATTGAAGTGTTGCTTAAACAAAAGCAAAACTTAAATCGCTGTGAAATTGTCCCCCTCCCCCTACCCCCTTCCCCCCCCTTCAGACAACTGGCAGACAAACTCGCAAAAAACGCAAGAGAACGAGCTGAAAAATGGCAAACGTTTGCCTGTTTGCCAGTTTGCCAGTTTGCCACTTGCTTTCACGCTTAAACACTCTGCGGAAAGTGCGGAAAGTGGTGGGCGGCGAGTTGGGGGCGTGGCGCCGCGTCGCCAACTTGCAACATTTATGGCATCGACAACGCTGCTTAACTGCTTGGAGAGCACTTGGCGCGCGCAATGCTTTGACCAAGAACCGGGCGACAAGCCAGCCGCTTTGTGGCTGTCAAGTGGCCTCCGTTCCTCTTCTTCGTCTTCTTCTATTTTCCATTTTTTTTTTTTGGCTGCCCGACTTTGACTCCACACATAAGTGCACTTCCCAGACGCGCACTCGAGCCACAGCCCGACTGCAACAATGTTGCAGACAGTGCTTGCAACGGAAAGTCGCAATCTTAAAGGTGCTTAATTAATGCACAATTCCAAACATTTTAAACAGCATAGCAGACAAAGGTTAAACCATTTGCAGAATATAAATCGGTTACGATATGCCTGATTTATGGGACTTAAAAGCTTATCAACTTTTATTAACAATTAAGAATCAGCTTGCAATGTTATTGGCCTAATATTAACTGTTTGGAATTACGACGAGAAAGATGGGCTTTGTTCGGAAAGCCGAAGATTTAATACCCTTGCAGACCCAACCTTTTTATAATGCTCAAAGTGTTTTGCCCGTATCTAAGAACATGGGAAAAAAGTTAATGACGAGTACGGTTAAGATATCTTGAAAAACAAAAAAGCTTCATGTTCGACCGATCGTTCATATGGAAGCTATATGATATAGTAGACCGATGCAAATAAGAGTTTACATAAATGTGGGGAAACTAGTGAAACTAATAAATGCCGATTTTGGTCAAGATATCTTGATATGCAAAAAAGTTTTCCATACAACTTAATTTTCGACCGATATGTTATATGGCAGCTATATGATATAGTGGTCCGATCTTAGTAAGATTTTGCATATACATGGATAGCATAGTAAAACTAATAAATGCCGAGATTGGTTCAGATATCTTTATAGACAAAAAAGTTTTTCATATAAGAACCTAGTAACAGACAGGCGGACGGACGGACATGGCTATATCGACTCGGCTGTTGATGCTGATCAAGAATATATATACTTTATGGGGTCAGAGATGTCTCACTCTATGCGTTACACATAATACGACAAAGTTATAATACCCTCTGCAAGGGTATAAAAATGAATATATCTATGTGCAATTGAAGCATTTACATAATAAGCTTGAATTTGAATTTAAATGCATAAACAATTTAGTTAAAATTAATTGCATTCATAACAAAAACACACACACACGCGCACGCACTCATTATGTAGATATAAAACATTTAAAGCGAATTAAAATTTGAAAATCGCATATGCTAAAAGCCGGAATCAAAAGGCTTAACTTAGCTGCAAGCATCATCGAACAAGGGATGCAGCAAAAGTTGCATCAATATCAGACATCAAAAAACTCAACACACACACAGATGCACACACACACACAGGCAGAGACATCGATGTTTGCCGTTAAATTTTCCAGACCTTTAGCTTTTTTGCGCGTAACTGATATGTGAGCTTTCCACACACACACAGAAGCATACACACTTGCTAAACTACTTAAAATATTTTGTTGAAGCAAAAGCAATGAAAACCCAAAAAGTTAAGCCAGCTTTCCCCGCCCCGCCCCGCCCCGCCCCAGCTGCCTTCATCGTCGCGTTGCTGTTGTTGGCTTCAAACGATTTTCAAGCGATTTTCCAAAAAGTGAGCAAACGAGTGTATCGTTTTCATATGGCAACAACACACACACGTACACACGCACACACGCACACAGCTCGATGTATCTTTCACTTTCCTGCATGCGGCAATGAACCGTGAAACCGTAAAATGTTATGTTCTGAAAATCTGAAATTTTTAGCGCGCTTCAAAGCGTTGTTCGGTATTGCCATCCTCATGGAACCCGACTCCTGACGCTGCCGGCTGCCGGCTGCTGCTGCTGCTGTTCCCGTTCCTGGCTGCCAATAAAGTGCCAGGAGCTGCGGCAGGAGTGGCATGCGCAGATGAATGTTGCCTAGGTAGCTACCCTGCCCGACAATGGCAGGGGATTTGTGCTGCTCTAGCATTGCGTCTCTGCGGCATTATTCCTCTGTCAGCAGTTCGCAGCATTTATACCCGTATACAAATCTTACCAAATCGCTTTTCCACAAATATTTGATGTACCTTCAAGTGTAGTTATTTATTTATTTATTTGTTTATTTATCTTTTTGTTTATTTAGTCATTTATTTATTTATTTACTTATCTATTAATGGTCGATAAAAACGAGTGTCTTCCTAATTATTTAATACATCAAATTATGAAAATTAAGTGCTAAAAGCCCAATTGGAATTTCTAGTAGCATCATCGATCGATGCAGGTGGTTTATTTGCCCGTCCGGCCAGGTGTGCCCCTTTTCTACAGCTAAGCAGGAAGGTGTTAGTAGAGAATAAAGTGTTCTTAAGTAAAAATGAAAAATAATCGTAATTTACCCTATTATTTAAGAAAATACAATAAATAGGAAAAAAGCAAGGAAGAAGTTATGCATAAAGTAAGGCAATTTATACTAGATATATAGAGTGTTGAGTAGATAAGATAAAAGAATGGGAAATTAGCGACCGGGTGGGGGAAATTTATAGCCTGTCCGGAAAATATATGTTATATCCTATTTCTATAGATATCTTTAGCTTTTCAACTACCCAAGTTTCACTTAGTCTTATGTTAGGAAGCTTTACGATCTTCGAATATGAAATAAACTAAGACTCACAATTTCCTTTATTTATAAAGTAAGGAAATTTATATAGATATAGATATAGATATAGAGTGTTAAGTGGATAGGATAAAAGAATGGGAAATTAGCGACCGGGTGGGGGAAATTTATAGCCTGTTCGGGAAATATATTTGATATCCTATTTCTATATATATCTATAGCTTTTCAACTACCCACGTTTCACTTAGTCTTATATTAGGAAGCTTTACGATCTTTGAATATGAAAGAAACTAAGACTCGCAATTTCCTTTATTTATAAAGTAAGGAAATTTTTACTAGATATAGATACAGAGTGTTAAGTGGATAGGATAAAGAGATCCCCATTGCTTATACTACTTAATATATATACTTCGTATGCTACTTAATTCATAGCTTGGTGTCACTATTAAGTTTCAAAATAATCGCAGTGTAATTGTGAGTGTAATTTTCTATCTTCCCGGCTTTAATAGTTTGGGCGCAACAAACATTTCTCTTTCAATCAATCTTATCAGTCAGTTAGAGAAAAATGGTATTATATATTTAATTTATATGATATTCAATTCAACCTTATTCATTTAAGCAGGGTGTTTGACAGCCATAACAAGCTTGCCTCGAACTGCTATTCTACTGTTTTTTTTTGCGAGCTTGTCAAGCTTTTAGGCGTTTAAAGTCTGCCTTTTTGAATCTACTGTTGGCTTAGCCAACATGAAGCCCTTGCACAACACACACACATACACACACGCACACACACACACATGTTCTCGCTGTGCCCCTCTACCTCTAGCCTAGTACCTAGCCCACTTGCATGTCAGCCATTTGGTCATGCAATTTTGCTCGTATCATTGCTTTATTACCATAGCCGCACACGTGCCGGGTTCAATAGACTTTAAGCGTTCTTTTCTCTAGATACTGCGGCTTAAGCGGAAGCCGACGAAGTTTATTTATCAACAGCTGTTGATAAATTGGCTGCTATTGATAGGCAGCACTTAGGCCTTATGCATTTATAATGCGACGATTGAAAGGTATTTTAAATCCGCACAAAAATTCAATGGGCCCCTCAGCTAAAGACAGCGGCAGCTAGTCGAACGTGCCTCGGTTCGTGGTCGAGGCACCCAAATGCACTCGAACGCAAATCCCTTTGAGTGGAAGAAACGAAGCGAACCGCAGGCCAAGTTAGTTGGTTGCTTGCCTCTCGCGTTGGGCCAACTTTCAGCAAAGCAACAGCCAGCACTTAATTTACGAATAAACGCGCATAATTTTATATCTATACAAGTCTTTCAGCCAACGCTGCCTCCGACGTTGTTCTCTAAGTTTTTGGCATATGAAAAGGTTGCCAACGTGGCGCGTAATAATAATTTTTCAAGCTACGCATGTGTGTGTGTGTGCGAATGTGTGTGCGGGTAGTTGGAAAGTTTTTAACCAATGTCTACTTGTGGCAGCCGCACAGAAGAACTCCTCAAGGTGTGCCTGGCACGCAGCGGCAACCGAGCGCTGAACGCCTCCTGTCTGACTGCTGGTCTTTTGTGCAACTTTTGCCAGCGCCGAGGCGCTGCCTCTATGCTAAAACTTAAGCTAAACTCGGCGCACACACACACACACACACACACACATGTACACACATGTATTTAGCTGCACCTGCACGCATGCGAAACCCTTTCGCATGTGCAAAAACTTTTTGGCAAAGTTTTCGTTGCGAAATTGTTGATGATGAAAATGCGCGAGAAGCAAAAGCCAAAAAGGGAAGGGGCGGGGGTTGCGCGTTGAACCGCAACCAAGTTAAACGCGAAAAGCACAAGCAACAACAACAACAACAACAAGTGCAACAAATCAAGCAACAACAGCGTTAATAGTTTGCATAAAAAAAAAAATCAAAATAAAATGGTTAAATAAAAGTCCGTCGCATACTCTAAATGCCTGGCGGGATTTATGTGATTTATGCGAAATTAATGGACCAAGCAGAATTATAGAGTGAGAAAAATCGGTACATTAAGATCTTGCAAAATACATTTAAAAATATTTATTCATTTATTTATTTAATATATTATTTTATTAAATTAGGTTCGATCTGATGCCTCTTTACCTCAAAATGCCAAATGCTTCTTTAGTATAACTGAAGAGTAGTTTACGAAAAATTGAATTTTAAACAAATGGAATCCATAAAGTCAATTGACCTTCGGTTGACATCGAAGCGATTATGTTTTGAATCGATCCTTGATTCGTCAACTCTTTTTTCAGCTCGGTTCAGATTCAGGTTGGACTAACTTTTGGTTCAGAATTCTGTTTAAAGTAAGACAACAAATCCAGGAGTAAGACAACAATGTAGGAATAATGGAATTCCGGATACGAATCGGTAAGTCCCGTTTGAAGCCCTGGCTCATTAGAAATATAATAGAAATAAAATATTATATATATTCAATATAATATAGTGGGCTAAATGAGTATTAAGATATTATATTATTAATTAAATTAGGCCTTGAAGTTAGTCGCAGCTCCTTTCTTCGATAGGTAGGGAACTTGCAGTTCGTTAATACCCAAGCAACATCTAAATAGAGCTTGACTTAGTCACACTTGAGTATGTTGTGTGTTGTGTTGTCTTGTTTTGGTGCGCAACGGGCCAAGTTCCCTTCGGAACAGTCACACACATTTGATACTTGACTGATAGACTTGTTGGCTGTGTTGACAGCCTTGGCGGCGCCCTGCGAATATAACGAAAAGCCACAAAGGCAACTGGCAGCTGCTCCAGTTAGGTTGGATGGAGTGCTTTATGGCGTATAGCCGCATCAGTATCAGTTTGATTGTATCCATCAGTCAATTAAAATCATTATGCAAAGCAGACATAAACCAACTGACAGGGCACACGTTCCGTGCGGCTTCGGTCGGGTCCAGTACCCATCGGACCGATCAGGCAGCTGTCAGCGTTGACAGCGAGAGAGCTGCGAGCCCAGATTAAAATGGCCGTGGGGCGCAGCAGTAAGAACACGAGACAAAAATCAGAAAGAAAGACTCATCGGACATGTGTCAAGCTCAGCAGCAGCAACTGTTGCTTGTTGATGATGGGAGGAGCGTCGGTTTCTACGGTAATTTCAACGTCAATAAGATGATGTTTACTGCATTTGCAGCAAATTGACAAACTCGTCGCTGTCAGCTGCCAGCTGGCAGCAGCTCCGCATTTTCCACACCCTTCAGCTGTAGCAACATGTACAGCAAATGAAAATTCAAAGCGAACGTTGTCGGTTTGCGGCTGTGTTCGATCAAAAGTTGTGGGCCAAAGCGAGCAAAAAAGAGCTGTAGCAAATAAATAAGTAAGAAATCAAGCAAGTCATGAGAAAAGGATACAAGTAATTTGCCAAGGGCAACACGGCCACTGCGGAAGTTAACATTGAAAAGGATTACCGCGACGCAGCCACGCCCCCTCTCTGTCAGTATATGTGCGTATCTGTCGCCTGGTTTGGGCACATTCAAAGCTACCCTTGGGTCGTTTTCACGATTTTATTTTCTCTTCTTTTATTTTCCCCATTTTGTTGGCGTCCAGGTAAAAAGTCAAAGACTTTTGCGATTTGGCATTAGTTGTCTTCGACTTTGACTTAAACTTGAAGTTTGTCTTTTTCAGCAGTTGGCAAATTGAAATTTGCATTTTGATTAGCTGTGGCTGATAAATATGCCTTTACGAGCCCCTTGTGGGTGCATGTGTGTGTGTGTGTGTGTGTGTGTGTGTGTGGGTGTGTATAATGACTTAATAATCCTGTGCGCAAAGTCCTTTTGCAAATTATGACATTTACGTACTAATTTCCTTCCTAAATACGTTTCGGCGACAATGAGGCGAACCCAAAGGCTGCCCGACTACATCTGACGGGCATAAGTTCCTAACTTAAGCTTTTTTCCCACACACACACACATAAAGTTTAGGCCCCACTCTTTGTGTGTGTGTGCTGAAGTCCTGGCGGAAGGAAATGAGAGAAATTTTAAGTGAACTAGATTTTTGGTCTGTTTGTTGGCTTTGTTTGCGTTTCACTTGCCTGCTGCAGCACCATTAACAACAACAACACATGGTTTTTTTTTGTATGGGAGGAAAAAGCATTAAAAGCCGAAAAGTGTGGAACTTGCACCCACTAAAAAGCCACCCACTCTCCGTATCCCTCTCATGGCACCACCGTTGGGTATCTTCACTTCACGAGGGGGAGATGGCATGAAAGCCTCAGCTAGATTCTCATCTATGATTGACGCGCGACGCAAGGATTTGATTATCACTGCCGCAATCCAATTGTTTTGCGAGCTTAGTAGGATATCTAGTAAGTCGTTGACTATAAAAGGTCTTCCAATAGTTTGACTAAGCTCTGCCCGTTCAGCAGAGAATCTTGGACAGACGAAAAAGACATGTGCACAACGGGTCCGTCCCGTGCTTAAACCAATATAGATAGGATTTAAAGCGTGTCCGTGTCCCGTCTGTAATTGAGGCAGGTAGAAGTCGGTCCGGACCGTGCTTTCTACTCACCCAAGGCCGTATGTTCGGGTTCAGCGATCGTGTCCAGCTGCCATTGGCAGTAGTTCTCCACCTCGCCTGCCATTCTGCCATAGTTTCAGCCCGCCTTATAGTTTGGGGGCTGTTGCTGCTCGTCTCCATTGCCATGAGTTTTAGTGGGATCATTCCGGCCAGTACTAGTACATCCTCAGTGCCGGCGCCCAGACTTTTGCGGCATACAGTATGATCGACCTGACCACACTTGCTATCAGCCACGTGCTCTTCTGCCGCGGGCCCGCATTATTAGCCATCATCCTGGCTACTGCATTCGCGGCTTTCGCCGCCTCTCCCCCGACGAACTCCAGGTGGTGCTTGAACGTAAGCCGATGGTCCAGCACTACTCCCAAGTATCTGATGGCTGATTGCTAGTGCTATGTTCATTAGCAAGTGCGCATGGCTGTGCACTGCTACCCTGGCAATTGCGCTGTGGCTGCCATTTGGATCTCCTTCATCCTGGCAAGGTCATCTTTCGTACCCTGGTCGATATGCCGCACAGCTGGCTTTTTGCCACCAACAGTCGCAAGGAGCCTGTCCAGAATAGCTCCCAGCTCAAGGAGTGTAGAATGCTGGTGCATACGCCATGCCCTTTTGGTTTTTTCCCTGGGCGTCCGCTTGTTGCGTTTGGGTAACTACATAAATCCCTGCTTCGCTTGATGTTCGGCGTGCCACTGTCCGCGTCTCTAGCACTGCTCCTCTCCGCCTGTGTTGCTTGCGGGGGGGTCCTTGACATCTTTGCGTTTTTGCGGAAGGAATCAATTTCTGTCGTTGCTGCTGTAGTGTTGCTTGTCGCATTGTCCGCTTCGATAGCCAAGTGGGCCACCATCGTAGTCGTTTGGTTGGTAACGGTTGTTGGGGCCTCCAGGATCCGTGCCCCGTGGGGAATCCGTGGGCTGTGCCACGGGTGGATTTTCACATGTGTGACTGCCACCTGGAGTAGTTTCGTTAAAACAATCCATTCCTTTCCATATTTGCATTTTATGCCTACTGCCAGGCTCTTGCAGTTTATACCAGCTGCCTGGTTTTGGTATACTGCCGGCCGATACGGCACAGACGCAGACCACCAAGCCGTTCAATGTGAAGCAGACGCTTGGTGGATTTGTGGTTTTGTGCGAGGTGCAGTCAAGCCTCCTCAGGAGTCCCGCGGTGGCTCAGAGTTTCCCCCAGCGTTTAACCGTTGGGAGTTATACCGCTCCGATTCGGTCACCAGAGCCCTCTTTAGGTACACCACATGCGTGGCGGGGTTAGCAATTGGTCGGAACCGTGACCTTATGTACCTTTTCCCCCGGTGAGAATCGTGACTGTTACTTCTAAAACTGCTATTATTTGCATATCAGCAGCTATTAATTATTGCGCCTTGTGGGTATGCTATGTTTCCCGCTTTTCAGTTGGCGTGTGTCCCGGCTAATGATCGGCAGCGCCCTCTATCGTTCATAATTAACGTTTAGTAGAGCGGCCAAGATCTGCAGCGCCACTACCGCCGTGCTAGCTACCGTGTCATGGATCGCATTGCACCTTACAGCACTGCCATCACCACGTGTCCCGGCTAATGATCGGCAGCGCCCTCTATCGTTGATAAACAACGTTTAGTAGAGCGGCCAAGATCTGCAGCGCCACTACCGCCGTGCTAGGTACCGTGTCATGGATCGCATTGCACCTTACAGCACTGCCATCACCATGTGTCCCGGCTAATGATCGGCAACGCCCTCTATCGTTGTTAAACGACGTTTAGTAGAGCGTCCAAGATCTGCAGCGCCACTACCGCCGTGCTAGGTACCGTGTCATGGATCACATTGCACCTTACAGCACTGCCATCACCATGTGTCCCGGCTAATGATCGGCAGCGCCCTCTATCGTTGTTAAACTACGTTTAGTAGAGCGGCCAAGATCTGCAGCGCCACTACCGCCGTGCTAGGTACCGAGTCATGGATCACATTGCAACTTACAGCACTGCCATCACCATGTGTCCCGGCTAATGATCGGCAACGCCCTCTATCGTTCATAATTAACGTTTAGTAGAGCGGCCAAGATCTGCAGCGCCACTACCGCCGTGCTAGCTACCGTGTCATGGATCGCATTGCACCTTACAGCACTGCCATCACCACGTGTCCCGGCTAATGATCGGCAGCGCCCTCTATCGTTGATAAACAACGTTTAGTAGAGCGGCCAAGATCTGCAGCGCCACTACCGCCGTGCTAGGTACCGTGTCATGCATCGCTTTGCACCTACAGCACTGCCATCACCATGTGTCCCGGCTAATGATCGGCAGCGCCCTCTACCAAGTACGTATTGGCGTTGTTGTTTACGCCAGTTCTTACGCGTTTTGTTTTCCTTGTAGGCATCGCGGCCCATGGGAAAATAATGGGAGCGACGAACAAAACGCGACCGCGCACTTTCACTTCTCCACACACTCTGACAACATGTATGTGCATGTATGTGCAGCCAGGTGCGCCTCACTGTGCATGTGTCTCGATTTCTGTTTGCGGCTCTGCTTGCAGGTTACGTATACGCCGCATAAGCCGCCCACAAACAGACACTCAACCAGCACAGATACCTCAAAAGGCCAGGCATAACTTGGAGCTGAGTAAGGTTGGGGAGAACTAAGTGACTGACGTCCAGGTCCGGCAAGGATTAACCTTGCCAGTGCTGCGGTGTGCCCAAAATCGTTTGGCAAAGCTAAAGAGCTAAGCTCGTAAAATGCAGCTGCTCTGCAAATGGCCGGGCTTATTAACTGGAGTGGGCGAAGGCAAGTCTTTGGAATTGTGCTAAAATTCCAAAAAAATTAAAATATCCATAAAATGTATTTTCTTTTTGGGGGAATAAATAGAGATAAATCTGTGTGCAGCAGGTAGCTTCGAGAGTTTTTTACAATTTGTTGCAAATGAGCTGGACACAAAACGTACTCAAAGGGGGTTAATTTACCCGCCATTTAACTGAGCATCTGCTGTGCATAATTTATTGGCCATGCGAAGAGCATTGAAGTGCAAATATTTGCTTAGCCTCCAATTAGCCATGCCAACAAGTTATTAATTTGCCTGACTAGCTCTGCCATTTATACCCTGTAGACACGTATCAAAAGGGACGTCAGGACAGAACATAGTTGTGCAAAAGGAAGAGTATGTTCAATGTTAATGGAATCACGCTGGTTTATTTAAGGCAAAAGGACAGCTGCAATTCCTTAGCTGGACACTAGGTATCTGCTAGTCGAGCACGCTCGAGTAGCTAACTCTTACTTGCTATACCCTGAACCCATTGAAGATGGGTAAAAAGGGTATAATGTATTTGTGCAAATGCATGCAACAGGCAGAAGGACAGGCATCTCCGACCCCATAAAGTATATATATTCTTGATATCCTTGTCCGTCCGTCCGTCCGTCCGTCCGTATGTATGATCGCAAGGATCTCAGAACCTATAAGAGCTAGAGAGCTTGAAATTTTAAAAGTAGGTCCTCCTGTTGCCTGCGCAGATCGAGTTTCCTTCAGATACTCGATAACTAATTCCAAGTGATCGCTAAAACTCGATATCGAAACCCCGTTTTTTGAGCAAATCTCGTAAGTTAAAAGAGCTAGAGTCAAAAAAAACTCGACATGTAGCTTCTTGAATAGTATATATTATATCAAGTATCTTTCATTTAATTTTTTTTTGTTTTTTTACTACTGAAGCAAACGAGCGCAAGCTGCATTTGGTGTTGGAATAAGAGAATTCAGGGTATGGCCTAGTCGGGAGCTCCCGTTTGTTTGTGTGTATTTACAAATTTATTTGCTTATATTTACTGTGGCTGTGTTTTGCTCATTAATTTGGCAATTTGTATGCAAAATGCACACAGAGCGGCCCCCGCCAGAGCCCCGCCCCCCATGTTAACTGTCACTGCCATTGTCTGTTGTAATTAGAATCATGTTAATGAATTTCATTTGTTTGTCGGCCTGTCGTCGCTTTCATTTCTTTATTTTTAATTCTTTTTAATTATTTTTTTTTTGCTCACTTTCGCCTTCGTTGCCCGTTGCATGTGCCTAATAATTTATATTTGTTTATTTAGCCAGCCAGAAACGTTTCTTTTGTTGGCCAGTGTATGCACAAGTGATAGTTATTTAAATTTTAATTACTTGTGAGCCTAAATTGAGTGTTTGAATCGTCCAATGAATACATTTAAATTGTGCATTCAAATGCGAAATTAAATTTGTTGCTCTTGCCAATGATTAAGTTTTTTTTATGCACATTTGTTGTTTTTCTTGTTTTTGTATTTGTATTAATTTTATTTCATTTTTTAACACTGTTTGTCCTTGGCAATTAATTGTTTAATTTGGTTATTTATAAATTAATGATGTGTTTTTCATATGTCAATGCACATTTGCGTTCGGCTTAATTTTATTTGTTAGTTTTTTTTTCACGTGCTGCTTTAATTTCGTTTTTAAATTACAAATATCGTTAAACATTCGTTTCAATTATGCAGATAAGCGCAAATGTAATGAAAGTTGAACAAGCGGATTAATGCGCAAAGTTGCCAAAGCGAAAAAAAGGTGGCTTAAAGTCAATTTAATGAGTTATAAAATGTGCAAGTCTGTGACAGTTAGTGGCAATTTGATAGGACATCAACGTGGCTCAAAAAGACTGCCGCATTAAGCCGCTCAGCTGCACAGTTTTTTGCTTTTAACTATTAATTATTTGATCTATTTTTTTTAACACTAGGCATACATACGAATCGTGTAAAATAAATAAGGTATATGCAATAATTTTTAGAAGAGGTTTACCCTCTGATATAATTGCAAGTAAAAAGGATCCATAAAAATATTATAGGTATGATTTTCATGGGATGTAAAATATTGTATACAATTTCGGGATTAAAACAAGACGATGTCGTAAAACAGATGAAATCAAATTTATTTGTAGCAAATAAATACACATACAAATATACATAGATAACGTGCAAGCACGTTCAACAATTGGTTTTAATTGTTTTGAAAGTTTCGTTTTTGCGAAATTGCTCATGATAAGACTCGAAAATAATTTATACTTTATTATATATATATATATATATATATATATATTTATTTTATTTTATATTTTATATAATATATATTATATATATATATATAGAATGTGCTATCAATCAGTATACAACATTTAATATTATATATATTTAATTCTTTAGCTGACGACTCCGATTTTTTTTTTGCTCATTATATACATACACTCGTTTTTTGTCGACCATTAATTAATTAATAAATAAATAATAGGTAAATAAGAAAAATCTCTGATAATAGTTGGGCCAGAGAACACTGACGCTTTATTCTGACGCTGATTCTGAAAGTATAAATAGTGTTCGCTCTAAAGTGAATATCTATATATTTTGAATTCTCTTTCTTTTGCTCATTATATACATATATACATTCAGTTACATATTTTCATTTTGTGATATTGACCTTCATAGGAACTAATAGGCTTCTATCATTTAATTTTCATAAAGTGATGTATTAAATAATTAGGAAGACACTCGTTTTATATTGGTTGGGCCTGAGAACAGTGACGCTGTAGATTCTGAAAGTATAAATAGAGTTTTCTCTAAAGTTAATCTCATTCAGATATTTTGTATATTTTTTGAAATGCTAAACTGTTACCTACCTTACTGTTTACCCTGTTGTAAATATTTTTGTCGAGGAGTTCTAACATCAAACGCCCTATCGCTTGGTTCCACTTTCTCCAGATCAGATTGAACTTGAGCTTCCAATTTAGCTACTTTGCTTTTCAATACTTCCGTTGCCTTGCGTTCTGCATATGTTACACATGTTTCACAATTGTTCTCCCCATTTTGCTCGCAACATTTTTTAAAGTACTTATCCTGCATATCGTACCAGTTACGCAGCAAAGCTTTACAAGTTTCAAAATCCTGTTTATTAACCTTGTCACATTGGGGAGGAGCTCCAGAGATAATTGTCAAGAGAAGTGCAAGCGCGATTAATTTCAGAATTGTGTTCATTGTTAGGCTGTTGTCTGGCGACTGCCCGTTTGTACGAAATCACAAGTATATATGGCGAACACTGAACGCATTAGACATTCTGAATCGAAGGTGCTCTCTTTTAGAAAGATCGCAATCTAATTATAATATATGCCGGTCGCAGTGTTCTCTCGGTAAAAGTATATAAAAAAGCGTTTTAATACTAGCTATTTTATGTTTCTGTTTACTTTTGTTATCTCTTCCGGCTTATTGCATTGGTAATCATAATCAAAATATAAGATCAAAAGCCAGAGTAGAAAACAAAAGCTCCACATGATTTTGTTTTTATTATGTTTTCTAGTTTATTAGCCATGCAATATTATTAAAACAGAATAATAAAAACCATTGTAGAAATTTGACTGCCGTGCTCGCAGATAAATGAGTAGAATAGTGCTCCTAAGTCTTGAGCCTGGAGAAGATATCTTGAAAAACTGAAAACTTCTCCCTACGAAATCTCATAATTGTCCCAGTAGAGTTCCATGATACAGTTGTCTGAAGTTGATGAGATATGGCTCAGATATAGGGAGCTAATGTACAACAAATAAATGGAAAAACAATGTTTTTTTTTTAGATGCAACAACGACCATTCATTTGGCAGCTACATGATTTTGTGGTCCGATCTACCGAGCTCTAATATATATACTGAAAGATAGGCCAATGCAGTCTCAAGACGATAGCTTTAAAGACAAAAGACAAGTTGTCATAGGAACTGGGAGGCGGACATGGCTATATATGGAATATACCCTAAATAAATTATAGCTTCCAAAAGCGTAAGCATGACATATGTTATTTATTATTATTGCTAGGTGCATACGTTGTGCTATGAAATCTATCGACATACATATATAATACTAGCGGGTATAACCCGGCCATGCCCGTGGCACGTATGTTATAAAAGCAATGTTCTCAAACAAATTTGAAATGATTTTGAAACTGATCGGACGGTAAACAAACAACTTTCATACAAACGTTTTCCGCCATTTTACCACTGTTGCGAGTGGAATTTCCCAAATCGGTGAAACACGTATTCATTACATTCTTACATTCTGTAGAGCTTTGAAAATAAGTTTGAAGCAAATCGGACACAATTTAAAACTTCGCCCAAAAAATCTTTAAATCGCATTCCCCCCGAAGAAGTTTGAATTCTGCGAAAAGTGTGAAACACATATCAAATGATTTTTCTTATAGATCTCTGGAAATGAATTTGAGCGCGAAACGTCACCCACCAAATCTTTGACCTCCATTTCCACCAAGGAGGAACGGATTTTCCTAAAAGTGTGAAACACCCCTCAAATGAATTTGAACAAAGATCTTTGAAAATAAGTTTGAGGCTGATCGGATGGTAAACAAAAAAGTTACATACAAACGTTTTTCGCGATTTTTCCACACTTGCGGGTGGAATTTCCCAAATCGCTGAAATACGTATTTATTAAGTTCTTATTTAGAGCTTTGAAAATAAGTTTGAAGCAAATCGGACACAATTTAAAACTTCGCCCAAAAAATCTTTAAATCGCATTCCCCCCGAAAAAGTTTGAATTCTGCGAAAAGTGTGAAACACATATCAAATGTTTTTTCTTATAGATCTCTGGAAATGAATTTGAGCGCGAAACGTCACCCACCAAATCTTTGACCTCCATTTCCACCAAGGAGGAACGGATTTTCCTAAAAGTGTGAAACACCCCTCAAATGAATTTGAACAAAGATCTTTGAAAATAAGTTTGAGGCTGATCGGATGGTAAACAAAAAAGTTACATACAAACGTTTTTCGCGATTTTTCCACACTTGCGGGTGGAATTTCCCAAATCGCTGAAATACGTATTTATTAAGTTCTTATTTAGAGCTTTGAAAATAAGTTTGAAGCAAATCGGACACAATTTAAAACTTCGCCCAAAAAATCTTTAAATCGCATTCCCCCCGAAAAAGTTTGAATTCTGCGAAAAGTGTGAAACACATATCAAATGTTTTTTCTTATAGATCTCTGGAAATGAATTTGAGCGCGAAACGTCACCCACCAAATCTTTGACCTCCATTTCCACCAAGGAGGAACGGATTTTCCTAAAAGTGTGAAACACCCCTCAAATGAATTTGAACAAAGATCTTTGAAAATAAGTTTGAGGCTGATCGGATGGTAAACAAAAAAGTTACATACAAACGTTTTTCGCGATTTTTCCACACTTGCGGGTGGAATTTCCCGAAACCCCGTCTTAACGTGCACCTACATCTCATGAGGTAGCTACAGTGAAAATTTCAGCTTCCTAGCTCTTACGGTTTGGGCTGTGCGTTGATCACCAATCAGTCAGTCGGTCAGTCAGTCTGTCAGTCAGGACAAACAGTTATATATATAGAGATTGATATTTTTGTGTGCTTCGATCGAATTTCGTTCAGCGGACACCTGACACTGCTTGGCTATTTGTTGCGATTGAAATTGCGATTGCATTGGCTCGTCCTCTTATGATACATTGCGCACTTTCTGGGCAAGAGGCGTGGGGGTGGGGTTAAGTTGAGGGTAAGTAATTACGTTTTACTTATTGCACTTCTTTTTCTCCTTACCTGCAAAATGATAAGGCAGAAGCGGGCAGCGGGCAGCGTGCAGCGGAGCAAACAGCATGTGGCTCGCATGACGATAACGACCCGTGATGAGCAGGATGAGGAGCAGAAGTAGAAAGGGGGGAAGGGGGCTGGGGTTAAGGCAGCCCCTGCAGTGCAGCTCAGCTCAGCGCTTGGCCCATTGTTTGTTTTTACAGCTGTGATTGAGGTGAAATTGCATATTTCTGTGCGCTTCTTTCATTTCATTTTGCACAGCTCCAGCCGGTGTGTGTGTGTGTGCGAGTGTGTGTGTGTGCGAGTGTGTTCCCATAATAATAGCAAACGTTTTATTGAATGTCGTTACCGTTGCCCGTCTTCAGGCTGACTGCACTTGACCGAGTTGCTCACCTGCCCTCGCTGCTCAGCCGCCACGTTTATTGTGCAAATACTCGTAAATGTCAGCTAGGGGAAAATGCTCGACAATGGATACCAATTTCCAGCTAGGCAAATTATTTGTTTAGTCTGGCAAATAAACATACAAGCGACCAACAACTAAAAGTTGCTTGTCTCTCGTTACATATTGAATCGACTTTCGGAGTTTGAGAATTTGTACCGAAATGGCAATAGGTTGTGAGCAGGCTAGAGGATAGCTGTCAGACAATATCTGTTATGTGTAAATACTCGTATATTATTATCGAAGCAGTCAACAGACCGTAGCTTTCCGACTTTCGTATTATATTGCTTAGCTTCCGCCCAGTTAAGTATCGATAGAACGTGATTATCCATTTAGTAAGGATGCACAACTTGATCAAGAGTCGCGCCGTTTTTGAGATATTGAAAAAGCCGCTGCCCGAGCTGATGCGTTTCTACAGAGAAAACGAGAGCGAAAGCGATTGCGAGGAAACTGCCGGAGACTTTGCAGATGCCGCAACTCCAGCTCCAGCTCCAACTGCAACTGCAGCGGCAGCAGCAGCAGCAGCAGCAGCAGCAGAATCAGCTGCTGAGGCAGCCAAGCTCAATGTGAACGCGAGCGTGTTTGTGCCGCGCTCCAAGGACGCCAGCGTCGTGGCCGAGGACGTGCGTCTGGGCGAGCTGAAGCGCCACTTCGAGGCCTTGGATGTGCGCAAGCCGGCGCAGCCGAAGCTGATGCTGCCCTGGAAGGGCTTTCCCAAGCCGATACCCGCCGACCGACCCAGCAAAGCGCGTAAGTATTGCGAGTAGCAACTCCTCCGCCCCCCAATCGCTTCCATTTCGCAACACATATCTCCAGCTTCGGCCCAGACCAAAGATCTGAGGGTTGCACTCATTGGGAATGATGATACAAAAAGCGAGTCGCGTCTGAAACGCGCTCAGCCGGACAAGGAGTCGTCCTCGCCGCCGGCCAACCGCAAGAAGCCGGTGAAGGAGCGTTCGATCATAAAGTCCGCTGTGCCGGACGAGAAGCGGCGCGAGCAGGAGCGCAAGGTGGCCCTCGAGGCGCTAAAGCTCGTCGAGCAGCGACGCATGCGTGAGACCTTGGATCAGCCACAGATCATAGTGCATCTGACACGTTCGCCCGTGGACTTTACGCCCGAGGAGCGCGTGCGTGTGAATCGGCTGCGCATCATCAAGCGCGAGCACATCGAGAGCGTGCTGCGCGAAATGCGCGACGAGCTGGAGCTGAAGCAGCAAAAGGCCGACGGCGTGCAGCCATCCAGTCGCTACATATGCCTGCAACGCGCCGTCAAGCCCGACACCCAGGCCACGCCCCAGCCGGAGCAGCAGCAGCTGCAACAGCTGCAGCAGCCGCCGCCGCCGCCGGCTAGCTCGACACCCAAGCGTTATATACCGACCGTGAAGCAGTGGGACGAGCGCTGCAAGGCCAAGGCCAACGAGGCGGCGGCCGGCGCCAACAAGGAGAACAACATGGCCGGCGGCAGGACTCTGGTCAAGCTCGAAGAGAACACGTCATCGCAGCGCGCCATGGGCCCATTCAGCCAGGGCAACATCATGCACACAGCTACAGCCGTGGGCCAGAGCAAGCCGCAGCAGCAGGGCGGCGCCAAGGATCGCGAGCTCTTTGTGCCGCGCTATTGGCCACCGGCTCCGCTGGTGGCCAGGGGCGAGAGGCGTCGCGGCAATCTGACCCATGCCCGCAATATAACGCGCGCCTTTGCCAATTGCGGCCTGCTGCCCACACCGTCTCCAGCTTGGGAGGCGAACGCCAAGGAGGACTACGAGATGCCGGAGGGGGCGAAGAAATCGGTGAAACGCTACGGAATGGAGGAGCTGCTTCAACTGGAGCCACAACCACACGAACTGGAGAAGCCCCACATCGCTGAGGCACTGCAAAAGCTCGGATTCGTATGCGAATAATTGCAGCTGCTCAGCCAAAACAAAACTTTTGGCTCTGCCGTATCTGTCCGTGTTTAGTTCTTTGTGTATTCAGTTAGTTTGTTCTTGTTCATGTTTTTTTTCTCCTTTCAACCAGTTGCATTTCCTGCTGTCTAACGTTGAGAGCTCTTTGTCTCGGCTAAATACGAGCTATACCATTTATATTGATCAACTCTGGATTTGCAACTCAATTATTATTAATAATAAAGTCTATCTGCAGCAAACTAAAATTTCAAATGTCCCAAAATCATATTACAAAATTAAGCTGAAATGTTATAAACCAATCTGCTTGAAGGCCACAATTTCAGCTGGGAACTTTGAAACCTTGAATTACCTGCTCAAAAAACTGCCAAACCTGAACCAAACCATATTTTAATAAAAATGCTGGATCACAGCTGTCTTTGATATGAACATCATAAAGCGAATATAAAAACTACATTATTTAATATTCAGCAGACCAAAATTATAACAAATTTAAATAAGAAATAAATTACCAAAAAAAACTCTTGGTAATTACTATGAGTTTTCCTCGGATAGCATATATTGTTATAAAATTTGATTCTGCGGGATTCCTTTATCGCAAAGTAAAAAAACTCACTAATATTTCAAATGTCTTGGCTGAAATGCAACACATTTTTGAGCCCTGTGTGCAAACGAAAAAATTATTAAATCAAATTATAAATCAAGCAGAAACGATATCAACAAATCTGGTTGAAAGCCGGAATATCAATTTTTTTTGACAACGAATTGACTTTGAAACAAATTATCTGCTCAAAAGGCTGCAAAGCATATTTAAAAAAAAATTGATTAGTTCGAAAATATCTGATATAAATATCATATATATACTTTTTTCAATATTTAACATACCAAAATTATAAGAAAATTAATTTAGAATAATCAAAAAACCGTTTTTTTTTTTTGTAATACTCTGAGATTTTCTCAGCAATATATTTACTATAGCTAACAAAATTTAAATAAATTATGCGCCAGCGGATTTCTTTAATGTAGAGGCAACTGTGCAGCTGTCTAATCGCAAAGTCAAAATATTCGGTAAAAATTCAAAAGTCGTGGCTGAAATGCAACTCACTCGAAGAAAATTATAAATCTAGCAGAAACGATACCAACAAATCTAATTGAAGGCAACCTTTGAACCAAATTATCTGCTCAAAAAGCTGCCGAACCTAAACCAAATCATCTATTTTCTTTGCAATATAGATATTTTATATAATAATAAATTATGGGCCAGCGGGATTCGTTTAATGTAAAGGCAGCTGTCTAATCGCAAAGTCTCGAAACTCGCGTCACTCACTTGTCGCGACCAACAGGATGTGTGCATTTGCTGGTATTTTCTTTAAAAAGGTTTCATTAAATTGATGTCGACCCGTTGATGCATCTGAGCTACTCAGCAGCCGGCTGACGGAAGCGGGAATGCTGGCGGTTGGCGAGGGGTCGCTACAGTGAAGCCATAACTTAAAGGGCGCCCGGCAGTGCATCCTCGTGGATGGCCAACAATTAACAGCATAAATTTAAATATGCAATTAACGAAACAGCTTGAGGCTGCAAAAGAAAAATCAAATAAAAGGCAACAGCAGCAGCTACTACAACGGACGCAACTATGAGCACTTTGAGTAAAGCATGCTCGACAACCAGATACCCATTAATTATTTACTAATTCAATTTGTGAACAAGTGGGAATGGGTAAATGGGTTCGATTAAGCTCCACAGCTGCACATTGTCAACCGACATGTTTTTATTGATTCTGTCGCAAATTGTTGCTTGTTTTGCGTATACCCTCCATTGTTGTCTTGTCTATAGGGCATGCAAATGTTTGCACTGGCTGTGGCAGTGGCGACAATGAAAGCCAAAGGTCATTTTAACACATGCACAACCACAGGCACACACACGCGCACACATACAGTGAAATGTATTTGATTGTTTGTGTTTTCCATTTTTTAAAAAACACACAACAAACAACGCGCGAAAAAAAAAACACACACACACACACACACAATTTAACGCTTTATTTACGCGATGGCCAGCAACAATACTCTGGTCATGTGATACGCTGGCCAGCCCCACCAGCAACATGCAACACCAGCAACACCCAACACCAGCAACACCCAACACCAGCAACAACTGTAGCACATGTCAATATTTTAACGCTCAGCCACAGGGGAAGCCCGGCTGCTGCCACATTCACTCTCGTTCCGCTCGCCTTTCGTTTGTGGCAATTGGAGTCGTGGCGTTATTGATGTGTAAAGTGGACGCCGTTGTTTAATAAAATTAAAACACAAATTTAATATCGCCTCCTGCTGGGCCCTGATTTCGCGCGTTAATAACAGCAGCAACAACAACAACAACAACAGCGGCGACAATAATGGTGAAAAATAATATTAATATGGCAAGGCAATGCATGCGAAATTGTTGACAGACATCTGCCTGCCGTCTGTCTGCCCAGCCCTGGCTGCAAATTATGTTTTACCGCCATGAAGTCAAAGTGCAACTGTCAACGGGCTCATTATCAGTGGCTAGTTAAGCCGCACAGTTAGTTAATGTGGCCTCGAAACACGCTTCTTGGGTTTTACGGCCAGCAGCTGGCAGCCGCAATGTCTCAAAGCAAACGAACAACTTTTCATCGTGCCGCCTCCCCGCCTGGAACTGCTTTGGCTGGCTCCTGAAGCTTGCACGCTTCCTTTCTATAATCATAACATGGCAATTTTATTCAATTTCCTGCCTTTTGTGTGTGCCACAACCAGCTGAGACTCAGACCACGAGCTAAATGACTGAACGCGGGCAGCTGGCCATATTCGACTTAAAGATGCCCTATAATAAAACTAAGCAAAAATTGTAGTGGCAAAACTAAAAATTAAAATCAAAACTAAGCGTGGGTATAGCTTGGGTTCGCACACCTGACAAAATGGAAGATAAAATATTTTTTACCCCCAAACATTATCTAGGCGATTATTCTGTCATTTTGAGACTATAATTTAAATTTACATATTATTTTAAAAAAATATTCTAGCTCTTTTAACTGATCGTTTTCTCGTATTCTGCTTATTAAGCGTTGAGTCTGATTTTTAGCACCTGGTGGATTACTCTGCTAGCTCATTTTAATTTTACAGGGCACCTGAAACTAGCTTTAAACGCTTCATAAGTCAAAGGCCATTAAATAAGCTACGTCGAAAGCGCCATAAGTTTTATTCTCTTAGAGCGCAGCCAACATTTCTATGAAATTATCAGGAAAAAAAACTGAAAATAAAATGAGCTGAGCAAAACTATGTGGACCACTTTGTGGCAGACGTGGTTTCAAAGAGCAGCCAACGCAGTCCACAGCCAGCACAAAGCGGCTTAAGCATTGGCGCTTGGTCCAGCTTGTGGTCCAGGTAAAGGTGGAAAACCAGGTGCACAGCCAACACAATGTGCTGTAAGCGGATTAACGGCTAGCCGCAAGACTTGTACACGGGCTGCTCAGAAAGATAGTTCAATTGGCCAAACACTTTGTAGCCCTAATTAAGCCACTTAACAATTTTTGCGGTCTTGTCGAGCCTGCAAAATCAACACGGCGTATGCGCAATAAATATTGCACATACAGCCAAAGAAAGCTCGCTCTTCGAACTGGTCCAAAGTTTTCAAGCCATGCATTTGGCATTCCTTTTTCTGCTTACAGTTTCTACGTGCGCATTACGCCCGAACTTGCCGGCAACTGGCACTTAAATTCATCGCAGCGAAACTCTGAAAACGACGTGACTTTTCTCCCGTCACAAAAACCACCTTGAATGGGCTTCATTTTAGTTGCCCTTTGATACAACGCGCTGCGATTGCACTCAGTGCAGAGGTAGTGCATCACGCATACGCCCCGGCAGCTTGGCAGCAAAAACTGACTGCAATGACAATTTGCATTCGCCTACGAAATCAGGACATTATGCAAACGTGTCAATAAAGTGGGCTTTCAGTGTTTATACAGAAATAATTTCATCTGGAATGTAAACTGGCGCTGTTCGATTACAAATTTAAATGATTTTGCATCCGTTTTGAACCCAATTGGTTAGATTCCGGAATTCCAATATATATTAGTTAACAACAGCCGAACCTTAAACAAGATTAGCTGGAGAGAAACAGCTCTACTTAAAACTTAATCGAAACATATTTTTACAATAGGTGTATAATTTAATTCCTACGGATCCCTACTATCAATTGGCATTCAAGCAAATTAAAAATCGATGGGTTGAAAAAAGCTGTGGCCCAAAAAACGATTCGTTTGTAAAGTCCACCTTTTTTGATGATTTTTTGGAATATCTCGGCCAAATAATGGCAGATTTTTTAATTTCATACCATTTTGGACTCGTAAGGATCAGTACTATCGATTGGCATCAAAAAAATGAAAATCTAAATTTTGACCAAAATCAACAAAATGGCAAGGGGTTACATCACGTTTTTTCTCAAAATCGGGGTCGGTTCGAAAATCAAAACATTTTTGATGATTTTTTTTGAATATCTCGGGTAAATATCGTCTGATTTTGAAATGTTATACCTTTTTAAATTTGTACGGATCCCTTCTATCAATTGGCATTCAAGCAAATTAAAAATCGATGGGTAAAAAAAAGTTGTTGACCAAAAAACGAATCGTTTGTAAAGTCAACCTTTTCTGATGATTTTTTGGAATATCTCGGCCAAATAATGTCCGATTTGGGAATTTTATACCATTTTGGACTCGTAAGGATCAGTACTATCGATTGGCTTTAAAAGAAGGAAAATCTAAATTTTGACCAAAATCAGCAAAAGGGGGCAAGGGGTCACGTTTTTTCTCAAAATCGGGGTCGGTTCAATCAAATCAAACATTTTTTAATGATTTTTTTTAAAAAATTTCAGGACAGGACATCAAAATCTCCTTTATTGTTTCCGAGATATGGATATTGTTATTTTAAAGGACATAAAATTGACCATCTTAAGGACCACTCTCATGTCCTTTGCATAACATATAGTCCTTGTCCAGCCAACATAGAATATATAACAAAAAGGACGAAAATCCTTCAAGGAGCTGAGGAAAAGAGATTTTTGTCGGTAGAGATAATAGGTTGTAGATCGGCCGTATACTTGCTGATCATGATGTCAGTTTGCCAACCGTAAGTCCTTATCTTCCAAATTCAGTATATATAATAAAAAGGACGAAAATCCTTCAGACAGCCTAGATATAAGTAAAATTCTTTCGTAAATTAACAAAGCCATAACTCGGCCGTATCCTTGCCGATCCTGACAAGTCCTGTGTCAAACAAATCGTTTACACAAGGACCTCAAACTGTTCAAAGGACATCAAAATCGTCCTTGCCGTTTCTGAAATATGCGTATTTTACCAAAAAGGACATTATTTAAGGAGCCATATCTTGGCCAAATCCTTAAGGATATCGGAAGGATATACCTTTTTGAACTCGTGGGGACCAGGACTATCGATTGGCATTCAAGGATTTCCAAGATTCGACAAAAAATTTCACCAAAATTTTTCATAGGGGGTTAGTCGCAAAAGTGCCAAAAATCGAAAAAATCGGGTCTAACTTGGCCATATGAAGGACTATCGGGATGTCCTTTGGACAGTAAATAGTTCTCACCCTCCCATTTAAGAAAATATACCAAAAAGGACGAAAGTCCTTCAAACGGCGAAGTTTTTTGGGCAATTTTTGCAAGAGAAAATAGGCCATAACTCTGCCATATCCTTGCGTATCCTTGCGTATCCTATGTCAAAAAAATGGTATTAACCAGGACTACAAGCTGGCCAAATTTCATAAGGATCGTCCTTGTGGATTCGGAAATATTCAAGGATTTGTGATTTTAAGCCATTTTCGTGCCTCCGCGACTGAAAATTTACAAGTAAAAATACAAGTCCTGGGCTTCTTAGATGACCCCATATTTTTTTGATGCAGTTCGATGCGGGGGGTCTATACGATCCTAACGAACCATGTCCTTTGAAAATCTGCAAGGACATGCCCGAGTTATGGCCCTTTTCCATGCAAAAAATGTCTCCTTATTTTATTTGTCTTGTTTAATTTAAATGTGTTTTTATCTTTTCAGACTGACTAATTATAGACTACAATGAGCTCTAAGGACCTCCACGACTGACAAAGCACATTTTTCCAGGATCGGACTTTAATTAAGCCAGATATAGCTATTTTAAGTTCAAATAAGCAACAATGACAATTTATGCTCAATTTGTCAATTAAAAACAACAATTTTATAAATTGAAACATAAATAAATCAATTTATTTAAAATAAACAACGAAAATCCTGTTTTTTTATTTAAAAATTAAAAATCCATTGCATACCCGCCAGGGGCGTCTGTTGGCAACCGCCTAGCTGCCGAGATTTTTCTTAAAATCTGACAAAATACCAGGCGAACATAAATTCCCAGAAGGTCGACAAAAAATATTTTTAGCTGCCGAAAAATTTCATTGCATACCCAAAAGGGGCGCCCGTCGCAGCCGGCTGGGTCCCAAATTTCCCAAAAGTACCAGGCGAACAGAAATGCCCAGAAGGTCGACAAAAAATATTTTTAGCTGCCGAAAAATTTCATTGCATACCCAAAAGGGGCGCCCGTCGCAGCCGGCTGGGTCCCAAATTTCCCAAAAGTACCAGGCGAACAGAAATGCCCAGAAGGTCGACGAGTTTTTCGAACAAAAATATTTGTTGCATAGCGTTAAGGGGCAAAAATGTAAAAAATTAAAATGAGTACTGTTAAGTAGCAGTTTCTGTAAACTGAGCGCTGTAAGGCCGCTGTTAAACAACAGCTGCAGCTGCATCTAATGTAAAAGGGCTCCTGAAAGAAAAATCATACATGTTTTTGGACCATTTTAATGCACATTTTGCAGGGATCTGATCCTTTAGGTTTCAAGGACTATATCGATGGTATGGGATAACCAAGGATATGTTAATCAACTAGTAACCATTCAGGGCTGGGCTGCTGCTGTGGGCGGCTGTAAAAGAAAAGCATACATATTTTTGGACCATGTTCTTGCGCATTTTGCGAGAACTCGGTCCTTTAGGTTCGCTAGGACTATATCTATGATATGAAATAACCAAGGATATATAGGTCAACTAGGTACCATGAATAGCGATCATTTGCTGGTTATATGTTACCCATGTGCGTGGCGGTTTTGGCTGAAATATAAAAAATAACAAATTAGTTAATTTAAAAAACGTCTGATTTTAAAAAGACTTATATTTAAGATATCGCGACATTGGACATTCGACACTGGAATGATATATCTTTTTGAATTCCACGGAATCCAACTATATATTGGCATTTAATTAAATCAACATAAAAGTTTTTGATAAAAAACGTGCCGGTTGGTTCGAATATCAAAACTTTTTTGATGATTTTTTTTAATATCTCGGGTAAGTATAGTCTGATTTTGAAATGGTATACCTTTTTGAATTTGTAGGGATCCCTATTATCAATCTGCATTCAAACATTTTAAAAATCGATGGGTTAAAAAAAGTGGTTGACCAAAAACCGATTCGTTTGTAAAGTCAACCTTTTCTGATGATTTTTTGTAATATCTCGGCCAAATAATGTCCGATTTGGGAATTTTATACCATTTTGGACTCGTAAGGATCATTACTATCGATTGGCATCAAAAAAATAAAAATCTAATTTTTGACCAAAATCAACAAAAAGGCAAGGGGTTACATCACGTTTTTTCTCAAATTCGGGGTCGGTTTGAAAAACAAAGCTTTTTTGATGAATTTTATTGAATATCTCGGGTAAATACTGTCTGATTTTGAAATGTTATACCTTTTTGAATTTGTTGCGATCCCTATTATCAATCTGCATTCAAACATTTTAAAAATCGATGGGTTAAAAAAAGTGGTTGACCAAAAACCGATTCGTTTGTAAAGTCAACCTTTTCTGATGATTTTTTGTAATATCTCGGCCAAATAATGTCCGATTTGGGAATTTTATACCATTTTGGACTCGTAAGGATCAGTACTATCGATTGGCATCAAAAAAATAAAAATCTAAATTTTGACCAAAATCAACAAAATGGCAAGGGGTTACATCACGTTTTTTTCAAATTCGGGGTCGGTTTGAAAAACAAAACTTTTTTGATGATTTTTATTGAATATCTCGGGTAAATACTGTCTGATTTTGAAATGTTATACCTTTTTGAATTCGTAGGGATCCCTATTATCAATCTGCGTTCAAACATTTTAAAAATCGATGGGTTAAAAAAAGTGGTTGACCAAAAACCGATTCGTTTGTAAAGTCAACCTTTTCTGATGATTTTTTGTAATATCTCGGCCAACTAATGTCCGATTTGGGAATTTTATACCATTTTGGACTCATAAGGATCATTACTATCGATTGGCATCAAAAAAATAAAAATCTATTTTTTGACCAAAATCAACAAAAAGGCAAGGGGTTACATCACGTTTTTTCTCAAATTCGGGGTCGGTTTGAAAAACAAAGCTTTTTTGATGAATTTTATTGAATATCTCGGGTAAATACTGTCTGATTTTGAAATGTTATACCTTTTTGAATTTGTTGCGATCCCTATTATCAATCTGCATTCAAACATTTTAAAAATCGATGGGTTAAAAAAAGTGGTTGACCAAAAACCGATTCGTTTGTAAAGTCAACCTTTTCTGATGATTTTTTGTAATATCTCGGCCAAATAATGTCCGATTTGGGAATTTTATACCATTTTGGACTCGTAAGGATCAGTACTATCGATTGGCATCAAAAAAATAAAAATCTAAATTTTGACCAAAATCAACAAAATGGCAAGGGGTCTCGGGGTCGGTTTGAAAAACAAAACTTTTTTGATGATTTTTATTGAATATCTCGGGTAAATACTGTCTGATTTTGAAATGTTATACCTTTTTGAATTCGTAGGGATCCCTATTATCAATCTGCATTCAAACATTTTAAAAATCGATGGGTTAAAAAAGGTGGTTGACCAAAAACCGATTCGTTTGTAAAGTCAACCTTTTCTGTTGTTTTTTTGGAATATCTCGGCCAAATAATGTCCGATTTGGGAATTTTATACCATTTTGGACTCGTAAGGATCAGTACTATCGATTGGCATCAAAAAAATAAAAATCTAATTTTTGACCAAAATCAACAAAAAAGGCAAGGGGTTACATCACGTTTTTTCTCAAATTCGGGGTCGGTTTGAAAAACAAAGCTTTTTTGATGAATTTTATTGAATATCTCGGGTAAATACTGTCTGATTTTGAAATGTTATACCTTTTTGAATTTGTTGCGATCCCTATTATCAATCTGCATTCAAACATTTTAAAAATCGATGGGTTAAAAAGAGTGGTTGACCAAAAACCGATTCGTTTGTAAAGTCAACCTTTTCTGATGATTTTTTGTAATATCTCGGCCAAATAATGTCCGATTTGGGAATTTTATACCATTTTGGACTCGTGAGGATCAGTACTATCGATTGGCATCAAAAAAATAAAAATCTAAATTTTGACCAAAATCAACAAAATGGCAAGGGGTTACATCACGTTTTTTTCAAATTCGGGGTCGGTTTGAAAAACAAAACTTTTTTGATGATTTTTATTGAATATCTCGGGTAAATACTGTCCGATTTTGAAATGTTATACCTTTTTGAATTTGTTGGGATCCCTATTATCAATCTGCATTCAAACATTTTAAAATGCGATGGGTTAAAAAAAGTGGTTGACCAAAAACCGATTCGTTTGTAAAGTCAACCTTTTCTGTTGTTTTTTTGGAATATCTCGGCCAAATAATGTCCGATTTGGGAATTTTATACCATTTTGGACTCGTAAGGATCAGTACTATCGATTGGCATCAAAAAAATAAAAATCTAATTTTTGACCAAAATCAACAAAATGGCAAGGGGTTACATCACGTTTTTTCTCAAATTCGGGGTCGGTTTGAAAAACAAAGCTTTTTTGATGAATTTTATTGAATATCTCGGGTAAATACTGTCTGATTTTGAAATGTTATACCTTTTTGAATTTGTTGGGATCCCTATTATCAATCTGCATTCAAACATTTTAAAAATCGATGGGTTAAAAAAAGTTGTTGACCAAAAACCGATTCGTTTGTAAAGTCAACCTTTTCTGATGATTTTTTGTAATATCTCGGCCAAATAATGTCCGATTTGGGAATTTTATACCATTTTGGACTCGTAAGGATCAGTACTATCGATTGGCATCAACAAAATAAAAATCTAAATTTTGACCAAAATCAACAAAATGGCAAGGGGTTACATCACGTTTTTTTCAAATTCGGGGTCGGTTTGAAAAACAAAACTTTTTTGATGATTTTTATTGAATATCTCGGGTAAATACTGTCTGATTTTGAAATGCTATACCTTTTTGAATTCGTAGGGATCCCTATTATCAATCTGCATTCAAACATTTTGAAAATCGATGGGTTAAAAAAGTGGTTGACCAAAAACCGATTCGTTTGTAAAGTCAACCTTTTCTGATGATTTTTTGTAATATCTCGGCCAAATAATGTCCGATTTGGGAATTTTATACCATTTTGGACTCGTAAGGATCAGTACTATCAATTGGCATCAAAAAAATAAAAATCTAAATTTTGACCAAAATCAACAAAATGGCAAGAGGTTACATCACGTTTTTTCTCAAATTCGGGGTCGGTTTGAAACACAAAGCTTTTTTGATGAATTTTATTGAATATCTCGGGTAAATACTGTCTGATTATGAAATGTTATACCTTTTTGAATTTGTAGGGATCCCTATTATCAATCTGCATTCAAACATTTTAAAAATCGATGGGTTAAAAAAAGTGGTTGACCAAAAACCGATTCGTTTGTAAAGTCAACCTTTTCTGTGGTTTTTTTGGAATATCTCGGCCAAATAATGTCCGATTTGGGAATCTTATACCATTTTGGACTCGTAAGGATCAGTACTATCGATTGGCATCAAAAAAATAAAAATCTAAATTTTGACCAAAATCAACAAAATGGCAAGAGGTTACATCACGTTTTTTTCAAATTCGGGGTCGGTTTGAAAAACAAAACTTTTTTGATGATTTTTATTGAATATCTCGGGTAAATACTGTCTGATTTTGAAATGTTATACCTTTTTGAATTCGTAGGGATCCCTATTATCAATCTGCATTCAAACATTTTAAAATGCGATGGGTTAAAAAAAGTGGTTGACCAAAAGCCGATTCGTTTGTAAAGTCAACCTTTTCTGTTGTTTTTTTGGAATATCTCGGCCAAATACTGTCCGATTTGGGAATTTTATACCATTTTGGACTCGTAAGGATCAGTACTATCGATTGGCATCAAAAAAATAAAAATCTAAATTTTGACCAAAATCAACAAAATGGCAAGGGGTTACATCACGTTTTTTCTCAAATTCGGGGTCGGTTTGAAAAACAAAGCTTTTTTGATGAATTTTATTGAATATCTCGGGTAAATACTGTCTGATTTTGAAATGTTATACCTTTTCGAATTTGTATGGATCCCTATTATCAATCTGCATTCAAACATTTTAAAAATCGATGGGTTAAAAAAAGTGGTTGACCAAAAACCGATTCGTTTGTAAAGTCAACCTTTTCTGATGATTTTTTGGAATATCTCGGCCAAATAATGTCCGATTTGGGAATTTTATACCATTTTGGACTCGTAAGGATCAGTACTATCAATTGGCATCAAAAAAATAAAAATCTAAATTTTGACCAAAATCAACAAAATGGCAAGAGGTTACATCACGTTTTTTCTCAAATTCGGGGTCGGTTTGAAAAACAAAGCTTTTTTGATGAATTTTATTGAATATCTCGGGTAAATACTGTCCGATTTTGAAATGTTATACCTTTTTGAATTCGTAGGGATCCCTATTATCAATCTGCATTCAAACATTTTGAAAATCGATGGGTTAAAAAAAGTGGTTGACCAAAAACCGATTCGTTTGTAAAGTCTACCTTTTCTGATGATTTTTTGTAATATCTCGGCTAAATAATGTTCGATTTGGGAATTTTATACCATTTTGGACTCGTAAGGATCAGTACTATCGATTGGCATCAACAAAATAAAAATCTAAATTTTGACCAAAATCAACAAAATGGCAAGGGGTTACATCACGTTTTTTTCAAATTCGGGGTCGGTTTGAAAAACAAAACTTTTTTGATGATTTTTATTGAATATCTCGGGTAAATACTGTCTGATTTTGAAATGTTATACCTTTTTGAATTCGTAGGGATCCCTTTTATCAATCTGCATTCAAACATTTTTAAAATCGATGGGTTAAAAAAGTGGTTGACCAAAAACCGATTCGTTTGTAAAGTCAACCTTTTCTGATGATTTTTTGTAATATCTCGGCCAAATAATGTCCGATTTGGGAATTTTATACCATTTTGGACTCGTAAGGATCAGTACTATCAATTGGCATCAAAAAAATAAAAATCTAAATTTTGACCAAAATCAACAAAATGGCAAGAGGTTACATCACGTTTTTTCTCAAATTCGGGGTCGGTTTGAAAAACAAAGCTTTTTTGATGAATTTTATTGAATATCTCGGGTAAATACTGTCTGATTTTGAAATGTTATACCTTTTTGAATTCGTAGGGATCCCTATTATCAATCTGCATTCAAACATTTTAAAAATCGATGGGTTAAAAAAAGTGGTTGACCAAAAACCGATTCGTTTGTAAAGTCAACCTTTTCTGTGGTTTTTTTTGGAATATCTCGGCCAAATAATGTCCGATTTGGGAATTTTATACCATTTTGGACTCGTAAGGATCAGTACTATCGATTGGCATCAAAAAAAATAAAAATCTAAATTTTGACCAAAATCAACAAAATGGCAAGAGGTTACATCACGTTTTTTCTCAAATTCGGGGTCGGTTTGAAAAACAAAACTTTTTTGATGATTTTTATTGAATATCTCGGGTAAATACTGTCTGATTTAGAAATGTTATACCTTTTTGAATTCGTAGGGATCCCTATTATCAATCTGCATTCAAACATTTTAAAAATGCGATGGGTTAAAAAAAGTGGTTGACCAAAAACCGATTCGTTTGTAAAGTCAACCTTTTCTGTTGTTTTTTTGGAATATCTCGGCCAAATACTGTCCGATTTGGGAATTTCATACCATTTTGGACTCGTAAGGATCAGTACTATCGATTGGCATCAAAAAAATAAAAATCTAAATTTTGACCAAAATCAACAAAATGGCAAGGGGTTACATCACGTTTTTTCTCAAATTCGGGGTCGGTTTGAAAAACAAAGCTTTTTTGATGAATTTTATTGAATATCTCGGGTAAATACTGTCTGATTTTGAAATGTTAAACCTTTTCGAATTTGTATGGATCCCTATTATCAATCTGCATTCAAACATTTTAAAAATCGATGGGTTAAAAAAAGTGGTTGACCAAAAACCGATTCGTTTGTAAAGTCAACCTTTTCTGATGATTTTTTGGAATATCTCGGCCAAATAATGTCCGATTTGGGAATTTTATACCATTTTGGACTCGTAAGGATCAGTACTATCGATTGGCATCAAAAAAATAAAAATCTAAATTTTGACCAAAATCAACAAAATGGCAAGGGGTTACATCACGTTTTTTCTCAAATTCGGGGTCGGTTTGAAAAACAAAACTTTTTTGATGATTTTTATTGAATATCTCGGGTAAATACTGTCTGATTTTGAAATGTTATACCTTTTTGAATTCGTAGGGATCCCTATTATCAATCTGCATTCAAACATTTTAAAAATCGATGGGTTAAAAAAAGTGGTTGACCAAAAACCGATTCGTTTGTAAAGTCAACCTTTTCTGATGATTTTTTGGAATATCTCGGCCAAATAATGTCCGATTTGGGAATTTTATACCATTTTGGACTCGTAAGGATCAGTACTATCGATTGGCATCAAAAAAATAAAAATCTAAATTTTGACCAAAATCAACAAAATGGCAAGGGGTTACATCACGTTTTTTCTCAAATTCGGGGTCGGTTAGAAAAACAAAGCTTTTTTGATGATTTTTATTGAATATCTCGGGTAAATACTGTCTGATTTTGAAATGTTATACCTTTTTGAATTCGTAGGGATCCCTATTATCAATCTGCATTCAAACATTTTAAAAATCGATGGGGTAAAAAAAGTGGTTGACCAAAAACCGATTCGTTTGTAAAGTCAACCTTTTCTGATGATTTTTTGGAATATCTCGGCCAAATAACGTCCGATTTGGGAATTTTATACCATTTTGGACTCGTAAGGATCAGTACTATCGATTGGCATCAAAAAAATAAAAATCTAAATTTTGACCAAAATCAACAAAATGGCAAGGGGTTACATCACGTTTTTTCTCAAATTCGGGGTCGGTTTGAAAAACAAAACTTTTTTGATGATTTTTATTGAATATCTCGGGTAAATACTGTCTGATTTTGAAATGTTATACCTTTTTGAATTCGTAGGGATCCCTATTATCAAACTGCATTCAAACATTTTAAAAATCGATGGTTTAAAAAAAGTGGCTGAACAAAAACCGATACGCTTGTAAAGTCAACCTTTCCTGATGATTTTTTGTAATATCCCGGCCAAATACTGTCCGATTTGGGAATTTTATACCATTTTGGACTCGTGAGGATCAGTACTATCGATTGGCATCAAAAAAATAAAAATCTAAATTTTGACCAAAATCAACAAAATGGCAAGGGGTTACATCACGTTTTTTCTCAAATTCGGGGTCGGTTTGAAAAACAAAGCTTTTTTGATGATTTTTATTGAATATCTCGGGTAAATACTGTCCGATTTTGAAATGTTATGCCTTTTTGAATTCGTAGGGATCCCTATTATCAATCTGCATTCAAACATTTTAAAAATCGATGGGTTAAAAAAAGTGGTTGACCAAAAACCGATTCGTTTGTAAAGTCAACCTTTTCTGATGATTTTTTGTAATATCTCGGCCAAATACTGTCCGATTTGGGAATTTTATACCATTTTGGACTCGTTAGGATCAGTACTATCGATTGGCATCAAAAAAATAAAAATCTAAATTTTGACCAAAATCAACAAAATGGCAAGGGGTTACATCACGTTTTTTCTCAAATTCGGGGTCGGTTTGAAAAACAAAACTTTTTTGATGATTTTTATTGAATATCTCGGGTAAATACTGTCCGATTTTGAAATGTTATGCCTTTTTGAATTCGTAGGGATCCCTATTATCAATCTGCATTCAAACATTTTAAAAATCGATGGGTTAAAAAAAGTGGTTGACCAAAAACCGATTCGTTTGTAAAGTCAACCTTTTCTGATGATTTTTTGTAATATCTCGGCCAAATACTGTCCGATTTGGGAATTTTATACCATTTTGGACTCGTTAGGATCAGTACAATCAATTGGCATCAAAAAAATAAAAATCTAAATTTTGACCAAAATCAACAAAATGGCAAGGGGTTACATCACGTTTTTTCTCAAATTCGGGGTCGGTTTGAAAAACAAAACTTTTTTGATGATTTTTATTGAATATCTCGGGTAAATACTGTCCGATTTTGAAATGTTATGCCTTTTTGAATTCGTAGGGATCCCTATTATCAATCTGCATTCAAACATTTTAAAAATCGATGGGTTAAAAAAAGTGGTTGACCAAAAACCGATTCGTTTGTAAAGTCAACCTTTTCTGATGATTTTTTGTAATATCTCGGCCAAATACTGTCCGATTTGGGAATTTTATACCATTTTGGACTCGTTAGGATCAGTACTATCAATTGGCATCAAAAAAATAAAAATCTAAATTTTGACCAAAATCAACAAAATGGCAAGGGGTTACATCACGTTTTTTCTCAAATTCGGGGTCGGTTTGAAAAACAAAACTTTTTTGATGATTTTTATTGAATATCTCGGGTAAATACTGTCCGATTTTGAAATGTTATACCTTTTTGAATTCGTAGGGATCCCTATTATCAATCTGCATTCAAACATTTTAAAAATCGATGGGTTAAAAAAAGTGGTTGACCAAAAACCGATTCGTTTGTAAAGTCAACCTTTTCTGATGATTTTTTGTAATATCTCGGCCAAATACTGTCCGATTTGGGAATTTTATACCATTTTGGACTCGTTAGGATCAGTACAATCAATTGGCATCAAAAAAATAAAAATCTAAATTTTGACCAAAATCAACAAAATGGCAAGGGGTTACATCACGTTTTTTCTCAAATTCGGGGTCGGTTTGAAAAACAAAACTTTTTTGATGATTTTTATTGAATATCTCGGGTAAATACTGTCCGATTTTGAAATGTTATACCTTTTTGAATTCGTAGGGATCCCTATTATCAATCTGCATTCAAACATTTTAAAAATCGATGGGTTAAAAAAAGTGGTTGACCAAAAACCGATTCGTTTGTAAAGTCAACCTTTTCTGATGATTTTTTGTAATATCTCGGCCAAATACTGTCCGATTTGGGAATTTTATACCATTTTGGACTCGTAAGGATCAGTACTATCGATTGGCATCAAAAAAATAAAAATCTAAATTTTGACCAAAATCAACAAAATGGCAAGGGGTTACATCACGTTTTTTCTCAAATTCGGGGTCGGTTTGAAAAACAAAACTTTTTTGATGATTTTTATTGAATATCTCGGGTAAATACTGTCTGATTTTGAAATGTTATACCTTTTTGAATTCGTAGGGATCCCTATTATCAATCTGCATTCAAACATTTTAAAAATCGATGGGTTAAAAAAAGTGGTTGACCAAAAAACCGATTCGTTTGTAAAGTCAACCTTTTCTGATGATTTTTTGTAATATCTCGGCCAAATACTGTCCGATTTGGGAATTTTATACCATTTTGGACTCGTTAGGATCAGTACTATCGATTGGCATCAAAAAAATAAAAATCTAAATTTTGACCAAAATCAACAAAATGGCAAGGGGTTACATCACGTTTTTTCTCAAATTCGGGGTCGGTTTGAAAAACAAAACTTTTTTGATGATTTTTATTGAATATCTCGGGTAAATACTGTCTGATTTTGAAATGTTATACCTTTTTGAATTCGTAGGGATCCCTATTATCAAACTGCATTCAAACATTTTAAAAATCGATGGGTTAAAAAAAGTGGTTGACCAAAAACCGATTCGTTTGTAAAGTCAACCTTTTCTGATGATTTTTTGTAATATCTCGGCCAAATACTGTCCGATTTGGGAATTTTATACCATTTTGGACTCGTAAGGATCAGTACTATCGATTGGCATCAAAAAAATAAAAATCTAAATTTTGACCAAAATCAACAAAATGGCAAGGGGTTACATCACGTTTTTTCTCAAATTCGGGGTCGGTTTGAAAAACAAAACTTTTTTGATGATTTTTATTGAATATCTCGGGTAAATACTGTCTGATTTTGAAATGTTATACCTTTTTGAATTCGTAGGGATCCCTATTATCAATCTGCATTCAAACATTTTAAAAATCGATGGGTTAAAAAAAGTGGTTGACCAAAAACCGATTCGTTTGTAAAGTCAACCTTTTCTGATGATTTTTTGTAATATCTCGGCCAAATACTGTCCGATTTGGGAATTTTATACCATTTTGGACTCGTAAGGATCAGTACTATCAATTGGCTTCAAAAAAATAAAAATCTAAATTTTGACCAAAATCAACAAAATGGCAAGGGGTTACATCACGTTTTTTCTCAAATTCGGGGTCGGTTTGAAAAACAAAGCTTTTTTGATGAATTTTATTGAATATCTCGGGTAAATACTGTCCGATTTTGAAATGTTATACCTTTTTGAATTTGTTGGGATCCCTATTATCAATCTGCATTCAAACATTTTAAAAATCGATGGGTTAAAAAAAGTGGTTGACCAAAAACCGATACGCTTGTAAAGTCAACCTTTTCTGATGATTTTTTGTAATATCTCGGCCAAATACTGTCCGATTTTGGAATTTTATACCATTTTGGACTCGTAAGGATCAGTACTATCGATTGGCATCAAAAAAATAAAAATCTAAATTTTGACCAAAATCAACAAAATGGCAAGGGGTTACATCACGTTTTTTCTCAAATTCGGGGTTGGTTTGAAAAACAAAACTTTTTTGATGATTTTTATTGAATATCTCGGGTAAATACTGCCCGATTTTGAAATGTTATACCTTTTTGAATTTGTAGGGATCCCTATTATCAAACTGCATTCAAACATTTTAAAACTCGATGGGTTAAGAAAAGTGGTTGACCAAAAACCGATTCGTTTGTAAAGTCAACCTTTTCTGATGATTTTTTGTAATATCTCGACCAAATACTGTCCGATTTGGGAATTTTATACCATTTTGGACTCGTAAGGATCAGTACTATCGATTGGCATCAAAAAAATAAAAATCTAAATTTTGACCAAAATCAACAAAATGGCAAGGGGTTACATCACGTTTTTTCTCAAATTCGGGGTCGGTTTGAAAAACAAAACTTTTTTGATGATTTTTATTGAATATCTCGGGTAAATACTGTCTGATTTTGAAATGTTATACCTTTTTGAATTCGTAGGGATCCCTATTATCAATCTGCATTCAAACATTTTTAAAATCGATGGGTTAAAAAAAGTGGTTGACCAAAAACCGATTCGTTTGTAAAGTCAACCTTTTCTGATGATTTTTTGTAATATCTCGGCCAAATAATGTCCGATTTGGGAATTTTATACCATTTTGGACTCGTAAGGATCAGTACTATCGATTGGCATCAAAAAAATAAAAATCTAAATTTTGACCAAAATCAACAAAATGGCAAGGGGTTACATCACGTTTTTTCTCAAATTCGGGGTCGGTTTGAAAAACAAAACTTTTTTGATGATTTTTATTGAATATCTCGGGTAAATACTGTCTGATTTTGAAATGTTATACCTTTTTGAATTCGTAGGGATCCCATATTATCAATCTGCATTCAAACATTTTAAAAATCGATGGGTTAAAAAAAGTGGTTGACCAAAAACCGATACGCTTGTAAAGTCAACCTTTCTTGATGATTTTTTGTAATATCTCGGCCAAATACTGTCCGATTTTGGAATTTTATACCATTTTGGACTCATAAGGATCAGTTCTATCGATTGGCATCAAAAAAATAAAAATCTAAATTTTGACCAAAGTCAACAAAATGGCAAGGGGTTACATCACGTTTTTTCTCAAATTCGGGGTCGGTTTGAAAAACAAAACTTTTTTGATGATTTTTATTGAATATCTCGGGTAAATACTGTCTGATTTTGAAATGTTATACCTTTTTGAATTCGTAGGGATCCCTATTATCAATCTGCATTCAAACATTTTAAAAATCGATGGGTTAAAAAAGTGGTTGACCAAAAACCGATTCGTTTGTAAAGTCAACCTTTTCCGATGATTTTTTGTAATATCTCGGCCAAATAATGTCCGATTTGGGAATTTTATACCATTTTGGACTCGTAAGGATCAGTACTATCGATTGGCATCAAAAAAATAAAAATCTAAATTTTGACCAAAATCAACAAAATGGCAAGGGGTTACATCACGTTTTTTCTCAAATTCGGGGTCGGTTTGAAAAACAAAACTTTTTTGATGATTTTTATTGAATATCTCGGGTAAATACTGTCTGATTTTGAAATGTTATACCTTTTTGAATTCGTAGGGATCCCTATTATCAATCTGCATTCAAACATTTTAAAAATCGATGGGTTAAAAAAGTGGTTGACCAAAAACCGATTCGTTTGTAAAGTCAACCTTTTCTGATGATTTTTTGTAATATCTCGGCCAAATAATGTCCGATTTGGGAATTTTATACCATTTTGGACTCGTAAGGATCAGTACTATCGATTGGCATCAAAAAAATAAAAATCTAAATTTTGACCAAAATCAACAAAATGGCAAGGGGTTACATCACGTTTTTTCTCAAATTCGGGGTCGGTTTGAAAAACAAAACTTTTTTGATGATTTTTATTGAATATCTCGGGTAAATACTGTCCGATTTTGAAATGTTATACCTTTTTGAATTCGTAGGGATCCCTATTATCAATCTGCATTCAAACATTTTAAAAATCGATGGGTTAAAAAAAGTGGCTGACCAAAAACCGATACGCTTATAAAGTCAACCTTTCCTGATGATTTTTTGTAATATCCCGGCCAAATACTGTCCGATTTTGGAATTTTATACCATTTTGGACTCATAAGGATCAGTTCTATCGATTGGCATCAAAAAAATAAAAATCTAAATTTTGACCAAAGTCAACAAAATGGCAAGGGGTTACATCACGTTTTTTCTCAAATTCGGGGTCGGTTTGAAAAACAAAACTTTTTTGATGATTTTTATTGAATATCTCGGGTAAATACTGTCTGATTTTGAAATGTTATACCTTTTTGAATTCGTAGGGATCCCTATTATCAATCTGCATTCAAACATTTTAAAAATCGATGGGTTAAAAAAAGTGGTTGACCAAAAACCGATTCGTTTGTAAAGTCAACCTTTTCCGATGATTTTTTGTAATATCTCGGCCAAATAATGTCCGATTTGGGAATTTTATACCATTTTGGACTCGTAAGGATCAGTACTATCGATTGGCATCAAAAAAATAAAAATCTAAATTTTGACCAAAATCAACAAAATGGCAAGGGGTTACATCACGTTTTTTCTCAAATTCGGGGTCGGTTTGAAAAACAAAACTTTTTTGATTAATTTTATTGAATATCTCGGGTAAATACTGTGTGATTTTGAAATGTTATACCTTTTTGAATTTGTATGGATCCCTATTATCAAACTGCATTCAAACATTTTAAAAATCGATGGGTTAAAAAAAGTGGTTGACCAAAAACCGATTCGTTTGTAAAGTCAACCTTTCCTGATGATTTTTTGTAATATCCCGGCCAAATACTGTCCGATTTGGGAATTTTATACCATTTTGGCATCAAAAAAATAAAAATCTAAATTTTGACCAAAATCAACAAAATGGCAAGGGGTTACATCACGTTTTTTCTCAAATTCGGGGTCGGTTTGAAAAACAAAGCTTTTTTGATTAATTTTATTGAATATCTCGGGTAAATACTGTGTGATTTTGAAATGTTATACCTTTTTGAATTTGTATGGATCCCTATTATCAATCTGCATTCAAACATTTTAAAAATCGATGGGTTAAAAAAAGTGGTTGAACAAAAAACCAAAACGCTTGTAAAGTCAACCTTTCCTGATGATTTTTTGTAATATCCCGGCCAAATACTGTCCGATTTGGGAATTTTATACCATTTTGGACTCGTAAGGATCAGTACTATCGATTGGCATCAAAAAAATAAAAATCTAAATTTTGACCAAAATCAACAAAATGGCAAGGGGTTACATCACGTTTTTTTTCAAATTCGGGGTCGGTTTGAAAAAAAAAAACTTTTTTGATGAATTTTATTGAATATCTCGGGTAAATACTGTCCGATTTTGAAATGTTATACCTTTTTGAATTTGTAGGGATCCCTATTATCAATCTGCATTCAAACATTTTAAAAATCGATGGGTTAAAAAAAGTGGTTGACCAAAAACCGATTCGTTTGTAAAGTCAACCTTTTCTGATGATTTTTTGTAATATCTCGGCCAAATAATGTCCGATTTGGGAATTTTATACCATTTTGGACTCGTAAGGATCAGTACTATCGATTGGCATCAAAAAAATAAAAATCTAAATTTTGACCAAAGTCAACAAAATGGCAAGGGGTTACATCACGTTTTTTCTCAAATTCGGGGTCGGCTTGAAAAACAAAGCTTTTTTGATGATTTTTATTGAATATCTCGGGTAAATACTGTCCGATTTTGAAATGTTATATATTTTTGAATTCGTAGGGATCCCTATTATCAATCTGCATTCAAACATTTTAAAAATCGATGGGTTAAAAAAAGTGGCTGACCAAAAACCGATACGCTTATAAAGTCAACCTTTCCTGATGATTTTTTGTAATATCCCGGCCAAATACTGTCCGATTTTGGAATTTTATACCATTTTGGACTCATAAGGATCAGTTCTATCGATTGGCATCAAAAAAATAAAAATCTAAATTTTGACCAAAATCAACAAAATGGCAAGGGGTTAAATCACGTTTTTTCTCAAATTCGGGGTTGGTTTGAAAAACAAAGCTTTTTTGATAAATTTTATTGAATATCTCGGGTAAATACTGCCCGATTTTGAAATGTTATACCTTTTTGAATTTGTAGGGATCCCTATTATCAATCTGCATTCAAACATTTTAAAAATCGATGGGTTAAAAAAAGTGGCTGACCAAAAACCGATACGCTTATAAAGTCAACCTTTCCTGATGATTTTTTGTAATATCCCGGCCAAATACTGTCCGATTTTGGAATTTTATACCATTTTGGACTCATAAGGATCAGTTCTATCGATTGGCATCAAAAAAATAAAAATCTAAATTTTGACCAAAATCAACAAAATGGCAAGGGGTTAAATCACGTTTTTTGTCAAATTCGGGGTCGGTTCGAAAAACAAAACTTTTTTGATGATTTTTATTGAATATCTCGGGTAAATACTGTCCGGTTTTGAAATGTTATACCTTTTTGAATTCGTAGGGATCCCTATTATCAATCTGCATTCAAACATTTTAAAAATCGATGGGTTAAAAAAGTGGTTGACCAAAAACCGATTCGTTTGTAAAGTCAACCTTTTCCGATGATTTTTTGGAATATCTCGGCCAAATAATGTCCGATTTGGGAATTTTATACCATTTTGGACTCGTAAGGATCAGTACTATCGATTGGCATCAAAAAAATTAAAATCTAAATTTTGACCAAAATCAACAAAATGCTAAGGGGTTACATCACGTTTTTCCTCAAAATCGGGGCCGGTTCGAAAATCATCGATTAGCAATCAATCGAATGAATTATTGGGAGCTTACATCAATGTTTTTACCAAAATTCCAATTATGGAATTATGTCAATCTTATTGTTGATTTTTTTGAAATATCTTGGGCAAATAATGTCAGATTTTGATATACCATTTCGGACTCGTGCGGATCAGTACTATCGATTGAGATCAAAAGAAGGAAAATTTAACTTTCGATAAGCAAGGCTACAAAGAAAGATTTCAGTAAGTAAAACTATATTTTTTTGATGATTTTTAGGAATATCTCAACCAAATAATGTCCGATTTTGGAATTTTATACCATTTTGGACTCAAAAGAATCAGTACTATCGATTGGCATAAAAAAAACCAAAATCTGAATTTTCTACCAAAGTTAACAAAATGGCAGGGGGTTACACCACGTTTTACTCAAAATCGGGGCCGGTTCGAAAATCATCGATTAGCAATCAATCGAATGAATTATTGGGAGCTTACATCAATGTTTTTACCAAAATTCCAATTATGGAATTATGTCAATCTTATTGTTGATTTTTTTGAAATATCTTGGGCAAATAATGTCAGATTTTGATATACCATTTCGGACTCGTGCGGATCAGTACTATCGATTGAGATCAAAAGAAGGAAAATTTAACTTTCGATAAGCAAAAGAAAGATTTCAATAAGTAAAACTATATAAATATTTATGTTAAATTTAATTTGTGATAGACTAACATGCCGAGGCTCGACGCAATATAGAGCTCATACATGTTGAAATCCAGGAATTGGTGAACAAAACCATGATTGTACTCTTCCCGATTATCCGTCACCCAATTTACTGACACACTCAGTTAACTAGAGTTGAAATCGGGTATTTTCGGTCAACATTGGGTTATCCAAAAAATAGACCTGTCGGTATCGAACTTTTCTGTTTATCGAAAGCCTTGATGCTATATCAATATATTTTTAAATGAAGCACAGGGTTCTAACCTCGAAAAGGTGGAAATCAGAAAAAATGATGCAAACGCGTATTTATAACGCCGTTTCACAGACTTCAAGCAAGTCGTAATGCAATAACCCATTCGGTAAATTGTTAATATCCTTGTTGCTTTGAATAGGCCTTGTTAACTGCATTTTTAAGCCCTTTAGCGAGTTTTAGACGAGCTGCTGTTGTTGTTGATGTAGTTGTGATGTTGCTCGACTTATTGGCTGGTTGTTATTGTTAGGCAGGATGCCATCAACAACATCATTGTCGGCACCATCAACTTTGATGGCCTGTTAAATTGCCTGTTTTGTGTTTGTTGTCTCCGCGTGCCACGTGTGGCAGAGCCACAGCCAGTGGCAGTGCCAGTGGCTGCGGCTGCGGCAGTGGCACGTGTGCTGCTGACTTGGTTAGCGCATGCGAGAGCTGCTGTTCAGGTGTGCGTGTCGCCTACATTATGTACATTAGCGCACATTATGAGAATGTTTGCTGACCCCTTTTCCTGCACGAAAAACAGGCGCACACACCACCCACACACACACACACACACACACACACACACACAACTGTAGCACTTTTCGACTGGACACTGAAACATTTCGTGACCCGTTTGGCAAGCATCCAGCGGATGACAAGCGTGGAGGCTGACGCTGACATCTGACATGCTTCAGCGTGGAACAAAATGATTTTTGACTCAAATTAGTCGCTTTGCTCCGCCTGTGGCGGCAACTGTCTCATGCAACACGCTGCATGCTGTTAATCCAATGAAAGCAGTGAAAAATTAAGTTAATTACGAGGCACCTGCCCACTCCAAGTTTCTCTGGGTGTGCTTGTGTGTGTGTGTGTGTGTGTCTGTGTGGTTAACTGACCCTCGGGCGTGCCTCTTGCTAAGTGTTTACGTGTGCCACATGCCTAATGCATACTTGTAGCACAGAGGCGTGGCTGCGGGCTCTTTGAACCAGAAAAACCTTACAATGCTGTCCAGCCAGCACGACAAAGTGCAAAGTGCTGCATCTACAGTGGCTGCTGAAAGTAAATGCACGCTTTTAGGCTGCCACTTGATATGCATTTTACGGAGCGCATGTCCTGCATTATATCACGGAATCGGAGAGATGAGCTTTAAATAAACTGGCTACTTATCCGCTGCATCCAAGGATAAGGCTCCTAAAGGGTGTCGTTGTGCTTCAAGCGGAATCTTCTTCAAATTTGAAAGGAAGTCGTTGAAAGTCTTAACAGCAAGTTAAGAGGGTTCGAATCTGGACGGACGTGCAAATAAGGAGAAGTTGGCCGAAACTTTGCTTGCGATTGATTCTGAGTTCTCAAAAATATAAATTCCTTTTAATTGGAAAGCTATTCATCGAAGATCTGGATTGATCAGAAAGCTTTTAATTGTTTTCTTCTAGAATTTCTATCTCTTCTTTTCTCCCTTACAGCTCCTTCCCACTCTTAGCTCATATTTTTTAACATTATATTGCCTATTGCTGCTACCTCGATTCCTGTTTCTTATGCCAGCTTAAACCAGTTTAAATATGAGTATTAATCCTAAGTAAATCGTGAATATGAATTTCCTTTAACTAAAAATAATCTTCAAAGAGCTGCTTTGATCTGACAGCTTTTTATTGTTTCCTTATAGAATTAAGAATTCTGAATGTATATCTCTGCTTTTCTCTTTCTTTCTCTCTCTTTCAGACTATAAGATTATATTTTCTTTATTCCTCGATTTCTGTGTCTTTATTCCAGTTTAAAGCCGGTTGGATATGAGTATTTATCCCAAGTAACTCGTGAAGCTGAACTTCCCCTGGCTAAAAAATACTCCGGACTATTTGCTATAAATTTAAAGGTCTCACTTAATGCAATACTCCACTTGAATTTGTACAGTCAGCGATTAACATAAATGCACACAACGCAAAGTAATTTATAAATTGAGTCTTACAATCCAATAATTTATGTGTCATTACTTTATTACAATAATATTTATGTGCGTGCAGTCTGTTGCACTCTGTCATGTCCTTTCAGAGACTTGGCTTGACAGTCGCTGATCTTTTTATTGCCCACGCAATCAGCCTCGCACACACACACACGCACACACACACAAACAGAGAGAGAGACACATGCACTGGAAATTGTGGCGCAACTTAATGACCAAATATTGTTGGTTGTTGGCTGTTGATTATTGTTGTTATTGTAATCCATTTATTAAACATAATTTTCACGCATAAATTTAAACACCATTTGAGAGAGTAAGTTTTTATTTCTGTTATTTTTTGCCCAACAGCAGCAGCTGTTGTTGTTGTTGTTGTTTTTGTTGCTGCCTGCAGTTGCAATTAAAATTCATTGTTATGTGCGGCTCATTTTGACTTTTTGTTGTCCTGTCGTCCTGTCGTCCCCCATTGTCCTGTGTTGGGCCGACCCAACGTGGTTAACTCCGCGTTGCCGACCAATTTTCAGTGCCATAATTATAAATACTCGTCTTTATGCATTTTACATACTCAGAAACCATAGCACATAGCCATGCTTAATGGAGAGTTACATTTAAATGCATTTAAGTAGCTGCCCCCTCCCCCGGCACGCCCTCCTGCCGCCCTGCACTGGGGGCTGCTGGCTCTTTGTTGCAGTTGTTGATTGGCGCTTTTGATGATTTCGGCTTAATAAGCGATAATTACATGTCAAGCGCTCTGCAAGGGGCAAAAGCCAGTCACAGGAATATTGTCTATGTGCGTGTGTGTGTGTGTGTGTGTGTGTGTAAATTGAATAACACACACATGCATTCAAAGTAGCTTAATGCAGCCAAGCCGATCAGAAGTGCTTTATCGGACCCCTGCTGCCAGGAGGGAACGCCTTGGTCTAACTACATTTAAACTCTTTTGTCAATATTTACCGACAACCTATCCCCATGCCAAATGGCCAAATCGTATTTAAGAGTGTTAAGAGTCATATGCACATTTTAAAATCCATAATGTGACATGTAACCAACACTCGAATTAAAAGTAATTTTAGGAAGCGCTTTAAATAGATCAGTTTTGCATTAATTTTAGTTATATCTATGCGCATAAATGCCTCGTTGAAATTCGAAATGTGGTTAGCCAGCGCAATGGATAATTGGAATGTTAATATATATGTGTTTATATATCTTTAAATTCAGCAACTATTTTAAAGGGACCGCATTTATACATTTGTAAGTGTGTGTGTGTGTGTCTGTGAAAGTGCACACTAATGCATTTTGTGGGAAACTCAAAATTGCCCTGCAACTGAGAGACAACACAACACAGACACAGTCGAACACTTACACACACACTCGCATAATTTTAATAATAAAATTGTTAACAGAATTGTGCTGTGCTTTTGGCCAGAGAAACATGTGTTAGCCTTGTTAGGGAGTATACAAAATGCGTTGCCTCTCAATGCCCTTAATGTTGTCTCTGTTGTTGTTGTTGTTGCTGCTGTTGTTGCTTTAGCTGTTGTCGTTTGGCTTTGTTGCGCAATCTAAATAAAATGGTCGACGTGTGTACGCACAACTTTTGCCATATTTAATCGCATTTGCGAAGGCAACAACATTTCTAAGCGCCTGACTGTGTCAGAGCGTTTGGAGCGCGGGGGTCGGGGGATTGGGCCGGAGTTGCCTGTGGTTTTTAGTGCCAATTGTAGCCGTGCGGCTGAAAGTTTTTGGCTTTTGGGCATTTGCTTATTATTGTTAAACTTTTTGCGCCCACAACAGGACACGGCACAAAACACAAAAACAACAACAACAACAACTGCAACAGCAACAGCAACAGCACGAGGCACACACATTGCCCTCTTTAGGTCGTCGCTGCATATGTGGGAATTTTTTGAAAATTTGTAGCACAAAATCACACCAGCAAATGCAGCTGCAAATAGAGGTGGCAACGTGTCAGCAACTCTTACCTGAAACAAAAAGAAAATCTATATAAAACAGATATTTTAGGAATGTATATGTATGAAGATAATTTGCTTATTAGTACATATATTATTTAATTATTAAATTTGATTTTATTGAATTTAAAAATTTACATACCTTTATACAATAAAAATACCGATAACGATAACGCTTTGATTAGCGTTGCCATCTTTCATCCATCGCCAAATGGAATTGAAACATTTGATAATCCTTTGTGTCAGAGCTGAAAGAACAAGAAATTCATATTATACAGACGTTATAGGCATATATACATATGTATGGAGATAAAATTCTAAGTATTACAAAATTATTTATTTAATAATAACATTATTTATTTTATTAAATTCAAAACTGTACTTACACGACAACAATAACGATAACGATAGTCAATGCGTTGCCACCTGGCCCATTTTGTTTCAGAGTTGAGAAAACAAGAATTTCTATATAGTACAGATATTATAAGTATATATTTGTAAGTATGGATATATTATACTTATCATTATAAAATTGATTTATATTTTATTAAATTCAAAACTGTAGCTAGTCTTACACAATAAAAATATCGATAACGATAGTTACAGCGTTGCCACCTGGTCCATCTCAAAATGGAAATGGAACAGTTGCTTACCTTTTGTGTCAGAGTTCCATTCTCTGCTGTGCTGTTTTGAGTTTTTTAAGCTTGTTTGTGACTCTGTGGGATAGCTTAAAACGTGCAGCTGAAACTTTTGCCTGGATGGAAGTTATAAGGCACAAATTTATGCCGCACACCTACACAACTAGCATGTGTGCATGGAAAGTGATTAAAAATTGGGTCAAGTGGCATATGCGTGCAGGGATTAAGCAATTTGGCACACAAATCAAAAGATTTGTCCATTTTTATGGCCCATTTAAGACATACTTCGATAGCCGAGTGACCAACTAACTTAAATTGAGCACCATAAAGAGTTGCACTTAATTACGAAAAGGAGACCAATGAAAATAAGCAACAGTGTGAAGTACTGTGACTGTAACAAGTTAACTGCCGGCCAAATCAGCCGCTGGCTGATGCCAAACCTCAGCGTTTTGGGCAAATGCAAATGCAAATGCCATTGGCCAGAACGAGCCACGAGCCGGCTCAAACCACTTACCAATGTGTGCCTTCATGTGTGCGCAAGGATCTACGAGCTGCACTCTGTGACTATGTTGTATGTGTGTGTCTGTGTGTGTGTGGGGGTGTGGGGGTGTGGGCGTGGCTGTCACTGGTTTGTTTTGGCTGCGGTTGCGATGCCAGCGGCACAACAAGAGAGCCAACATTGACAGCATCAGTCGATGCTTTGACTTGTCCACTTGCCAGTTGCCACGTTTCCACTGTCCCACATCAAGCGACATCTTTGGCTGCACAATATTTATTGTTCATAAAAGCTAAAAGAAAAGAAAAGTAGAAATTTCATTATAAATATATTAAATATGTATATTATATATTATATTAAAATCCCTTAGCGCCGAGAATTTATTTCGGTGTAAATATCATATTATATTATATAATTTTTATATTATATATTATTTAAATATAAAAGGTAAAATCCCTTAGCGCCGAGTATTTATTTAGGTATCAATATCATATTATATGTAGAATATTATAATATATATTTTGCATATTAAATATTATATATTATTTAAATATAAAAGCCAGAATTCCTTACGGCCGAGAATTCATTTAGTTATAAATATCATATATTTAAGATATTATTTTATATACATTTTGTATGTTATATATAATTAATTCTTTTCAATTTCAATTGCTTATTGCCTGGCGCTTTGCAGCTGCCTGCGAATGCAGCTTGCTGCAAGCCGATGGAAACACTTTTAGATGCATTTGTCAAATGTAAACAACTCCATGCCCCGTGCACTTGCATATTTTATGGGCATAGTAGGACTACACGAGTATAGTAGGTGCTGTGGAGCTCTGACCACATTGCAGAGACCCTATCTTTGGGGTTTTAATGGTTGCTTCAGCTGTTGTTTTTGTTGGCCCTGGCTTGCAGTAGGCAGCAATGTGTGTGCTTGTGTGCGTGTGTTTGTGTGTTAAACGTGCCTTAAATCACATTTGGGCTGTAATCAAGGTAAATAAATATGGGCTTGGGTGTCCAAGTGCCAATGTGCCGGGTTTTCGTTACATTTACTAAATTTAAAGCAGTCTCTTCTCTCTATCTCCCTCTCCCTCTCTCTGTTTTTCGCTCTCTCCTCCCCCTCACTTTCTCTCTGTGCTAACTGGGTCAATTGCTGCACTAAGCTCGACTATCACGGCATCAGGCAGGCTTCAAATATGCATATGGATGTGTGTCACTGCGGCAAGTAAACTATCTTCAGCCTGCCCAACGTCAACATTCTCATAATCATCATTATTCTAATTGTGATATTTCATGGAACGGATATATAAACTATGTGCCCAGGAAGGGCATTGCGAGTCCGATTGAAAAATAGCTATAAATCGCCGTCAATTCAATTAACATAAATTGCTTGATTAATGACGGACAAATGCTAAACAGACAGTCGCTGCTCCCGCAAGTAATTGACGCATAATTCCTTTATCATAGCTTCGGATGATGGTGTTCTGATAGCGATAAAGATGACGATGACGATTACATTGATGGCGCCCGTCATTTTACATTTGGCTACAGATTTGGCTTAAATAATTTTTTAATTCCCGCAACCGACAGCTCTCCCTCGGTCATTAATCATGCATTTGTCTGGCCGAGCGACCATGCGACTCACTCACTGACTCATTCACTCAGTCAATCAAACAATTGAATACATTTCAATCATTCCTCCCCTCACCCATCCCCCTGGCCACTCAGCACGAGTGACTGACGAGACGGCAACATTCGGCTCTGACCAGCTTCTGCCACAATTTGATTTGGCTTGTCTTGAGTCCGGCGGAAATCAAGGAGCTAGCGACACGCTCAAACTGTGAGACTTACCAGTATATCTGTGTGTGTGTGTGTGTGTGTGTGTGGGGTGTGTGTGTCTTCAGGGGGCAGTCACTGAAGTGTTGTTAATGACTGACATTTCATAAAGTAAGCGCCCATAATGCTTTGTGCTGTGAATTAAAAGATTTGCTAATCAAATTTGGATCATTATAATTGAAAGAGAAGAATATTATTTATAATGAATCGGGTAAAAATTACACAATAAAACAGAGGATGAATTGGAAAGTATTTAAGTTTGAGTGCATATTTGGCACAAAATTGTGAATACTAATTTTAATAAAAAAAATATTGTTCACTAATGTCAATTATCTTTAAAGTGCTAAATAAATCATGTCGAGAAAATGGTTTCAATCATGAGAATCAGTTAAGTTTTAATTAAGTTATGTTGGTTTATAATGATATAAATATAATATAATAATAAAAGGAGAAGAGCAAGAGAAGACCCCAGTTTTAATACAGTCAAAATAAATAGTAAATATTTTACTATTAAATAATATTCATTCAAAATACTAGGTAAATATTTATTTACTAAATAATTAATTAATCATTTATTAAACGTTCGTTGTTTTAGCAAGCACTCAATTGGCCACAAGGTAAACTGAATATAATGCACGTCATCTATTCATTCAATAATTTATGATACTCTATAAAGAAAACTATAATGATCTTAAAGGAGAATAGCAAAAGATGCTCCAAGTATTAATTCAGACAAAAAACTTAGTAAATAAATATTAGTTAATTATTTAACTAATCAGTTAATTTTGAATCAATTTATGTTGATTTATAATGATAATAATATAATATTATAATAAATGGAGAAGAGCAAAAGAAGATCGCATTCAAAATACTTAGTAAATAGTTATTTATTAAATAATATTCAGTCAATATTCTAAGTAAATAATTATTAATTAAATAATAAATTAATTATTTATTAAACGTTCGTTGTTTTAGCTTGCGCTCAATTGGCCGCAAGGTAAATTGAACATCGATGCACATAATTTATTTATACAGTCTATAGCTTCAAAGTGTGCATGGTTGGTTTGTTGTTTTTGGCAAATATTCGAAATTTCCGATTGCATAAATTAATTTTAATAAGTTCGTTTATGTACTTAATAGCAGGCATTATTTATGGCCATTGAAAGATCGTTAATTTGCCAAACATTTTAGCGTGCCATACTCAATGCATTTGGCCATTATGTTCTGGCCCTGGTCAGGGTCAGGACTGAACCCAACCCGCCCCCCGCCCCGCCCAAGGGTGCAAATTTATGCGCAAATGCAGACGGCAATTGCAAATGCATAAAACATTTGTGTGTTGCGGCCAATTGAAGAGATGTTTTGCCAAAAATTTGGTGTGGGACATGACAGTGGTAATTAGCATTGCATTAACTCTTGTAATTATTGTGTCCATTTAGCTGACTTTTAACGCCTGGGAACAACAACAACAACAACAACAACAGGATTCGCTCGAACTGCCCGCAGCAGAGTCGAATTAGTCGCAAGTTGTGCAAAGAAATTTGCATTCGTGCAGTTCGAGTAATTTGAGTCAGTCGAACAAACCTGCAAATGGCAGCCAGGCAGGCGAATGAAATGGATTGGGCAACCCTTTCAATCAGGCAACAATCTGGCAACTCGAGCGAGTTTTGTTTTTCTTGCCCTGTTGTGTTTTTTTCACGCTAATTTCCTGTGCGCCTCTTTTGTCAAATTAAAAAGCACAACGAAGAAGTTTTTCTTTGCCTTTCTTCGTCTTCTACTTCTTCTTCTTGTTTGTTGTTGGTTCATTTATCATGATTTGTTTGTCGAATTTGACGCGTGAGAGTGTGTGTGTGTGCGTGTGTGTGGGAAGTTTGATGGGCGGCAAATGTTTGTCTTGTTGTTGGCATTGTTATTCTGGATGCCAGCAGCAAATCGCAGCTGCCGATGGCATGCGACGACATAAGGCACCGATTGCCGCCCTCACACCCCCCCTCACACCCCCCTCACACCTCAAACGAATCCAAGCCCGACCATGAGCCCGTCTACAAAAATAGCTCTTTGTTCTTTGTGTCAGCCAATTTCTTGGCGCACTTTTTGTTTGTCTTCTGGCAGGCACCGAAAATTGCAAAGTGATTACTTTTGATTAGTTGTAAAAAGAAGCGTAATTTGTTTAACGTTTTCCATCCTCTTGTTGCTCTCGTTGTTATTGCTGTTGTTTGCCTTTGATAAATGTAATTTCGCCCAGTTTGCTGATTAGAGAGATCGAAGTTTTAAACACAGCCTAACGAGCTCCAATGCAGGGCAAGAGTTTTAACATTCCTGTCAACCACAACTGCACTGAAAACAACTCGAGCTACTTGCTTTTTGGGGCTAATTTTAGAATCTGTAAAGCATTGCTCCATAACCAAAGATAGCTGATATTCTTTGGAATGCGAACTGCATTGGCTTGGGCCGAACACAGTCTTCCAGTTCAAGTATCTCTCTCTCTGAGAAAAAAGTTTCACTTGGCAGGTAACTTTTTGAAGGATAATGAAACGTATTCAGAGCTGAAGGCTTGGACGCTAGCGCTCTTTTGTTGTAGTTAAATATAGTATTATTTATAATATGAATTTATTTTAGTAAATCCTAATAATAATAATAATAAAAAAAACATATTCACAAACCTTTCACTGTTTTCCGGCCGGTCCCATAATACCATCAAGACATTAGAAGAGATTCGCCTGACTGCGATGTGTTAAGCAGAGTTTGGGGATCGAGCCCCATTGAGTTTTATTAAAATATAAATTTTTTTCGTTTCTGTAATAGGCAAGAGCAGGTAATGCGAATTAAATAAAAAATGTCGATGCCACTTACGATTTCAATATTGTCCATTTGTCCAGGGTCACGCTGGAAAATGTTCTGCAGTTAACAATATTTCCATTCCGTTCAATATTTGCGCAGCTGTTTACTTAAGTGGGGAAGATTTGATTGCTGTCTCTCACTTGCCTCTTCCTCTCTAATTCTCCTTAAGGTACTTCTTATTAAAGAAGAAGCGGGTGCGCCTGTCAAGGCTTATGCAGATCCATGGAGCAGCAACTTAATCTAACCTGGCTGTGCTTACATTTTTAAGCAGCTGTCGCTGCCTGCATGCAAAATTATTACTTAAAACGCAGCTGGGGCTATATACTCATGTACCCCTGTACCCTGCCACACCCCGCCGCCCCCCTGCAGACCGTCGACGCACAGTTGCATACATCACGCTGGCAACAAAAGGATAACATTGGAGTAAGTTATTCATTGTGCACGCAAACATTACGGAAGTCATATGTTAAAAGCACAGAGCCCAGGTAGAAACCAAAGCAGCAGGCAGGTGGTCTGGCAGAGGGGTTGGGGGAAGGGTTTGGAGAGGGTGGCCAAGTTTTGCTGTAGCTCAAAAGAAGAAGGAGAAAAAAAAATATGAAATATGACTCCAAGTCGAATTGTGAAAACTTGCAGAAAGGTACGAATAAGCATATCTGGATCATAAATAAAACAGAGAGCTGGGAAATTAAATTTTCGACTAGGCACACACAAACAGAGCACAAAACCACACACATGTGTGTGTGCCTGCGTGTGTGTGTGTGTTGTGGGCGTGGTCGAGCTGGGGCTGTATTGAAATGAGTGCAGATTGCTAATATACGCAACGCGCTGCTAACTTTGATTTGAGAATAAATTATTTTTGTTCAAGCAAGGTAAAACGGCGCCAGCGCGTGCTAAATTTACAATACTTTTTATAAGCTGGCAAAGGGGCTCTCCTCTCCTCACCCCGCTTTGGCCCACGGCAGTGGGCTAACCAGAAAGTTAACTTGAACTTAAAATAAAAGTTTTGCCTTTTCGCCTGGGCAAGGCTGCTAAGAGCGGTTGGGCCTTGACTAGGGGGGTGGCATTTTCAGCGTCGCACAAAGTCAAACATCATAAAGTTCGCCACGCCTTTTTGCATATTTTATTTGCGCTCATTTTCGAAATACGACAAAAAAAAATAAACTGAAGCGAAGCTGGAAAAGTTTTTATTCTGGTTTTATGCCGTTGAGTTCTCAGTTCGGCTTCTGTCAAGGTTTTTGCGGCTCGCGTCTCTTTTGCAACAATTAAATTATTCAACCGAAATTTGTTCGAGTCTTCAAAAGTCACGCGCACTTGACGGTCAACAAAAAAAAAACAAAAAAAAAAAAACACAGAAACCTTAAAAAAAAAACAGAAAAACAAAAAGAAACTAAGTTCGTCGACGACCTTGTTGTTATTGTTGCAGTCGTTGCTTTAGTGTCTTTTATGCTCGGTTCAGGTTTTATTTTCCAAATGAAATGAGTTTCAAGTGCATTTGGTGGCTGCTCTTGTTGTTCTTGTTCTTGTTCTGGTTGCAGCGCTGGCGTGCGCCTTGTTTTAGAAGTGGGCGTGGCAGCAACTTTGGCACTGGCTACGCCTGCAGCAGCAACAATAGCTTGTTGTTGTTGTTGCTCTCGCTTTTGTTGTATTAAGCATTTTAATGGAAAAGTTTTTCAGTTGAAGGCGCTTTTCCAAATGATGTTTTAAAAGCTTTGCCCAGGCAACAACACACACAAAATATGAGAAAAACGAAAAAGTTGAAAACCAATTAAACAATTTGTGAGCTTCTATGCCAAATAAAATGATTTTCCCATATTTTGTTTGTATCTAAACTCACATTGCCTTGCAGATTTATTGCACTCTGCCCTTTGATTAAGACCTTTAATGATTTTAATTCTCAAATGTAAATGTAAGAAATTCAGGGTAAGTCAGCAGCATAATTTGATTTATTGTTAGGTTGAATATTTTTTTGTAACTTTTAACAACAAAAAAATCTTCTTTTAAGTTTAATTGAAACTCCAAGCCAAATTTGTATATTTTTTATTAATTAAATTTATGCTGGTTTATTTGTTTAAAAAGTTTACTTGGTTACTTGTTATAAGTATATTCCAAGCCAGTTGGAGTAGGTAATCTATTAGAAATTCCATTTAATTATAATTGATAATAATTAAAAGTTTTCTTTATTGTCAGGTTGAATATTTTTTTGATAATTAATTTTGTAACTTCTCCCAATAAATAAATTTTTTTTTTAATAAATCATATTCTTTTCAGTTTAATTGTAACTCAGAGCCAAATTTGTGCAATTTTTAAATTTAATTATTGCTGCTTTATTTGTTAAATATGTTAACTTGACTCTTTATATATTCCAAGCTCCAACTGGCATGTAATCTATAATATTGGTAATTCAATTAAAATAATATTTAATAATTAATAATGATTAATATGATTTATTGTCCAGTTTTATGAATGCTGTTTTATTTGTTAAAAAGTTACTTTTTATATATTCCAAGCTTCAACTGGCATGTAAACTTTTAGAAATTCCATTTAATTAATAATTAATAATACTTGACAGTAATTAATCATTAGATTTATTGTCCAGTTGCACGAATATGTTTTTGAAACTTAATTTTGTAACTTCTGACAATAAATAAATTTTGTTGTTAGCAAATCATAATCTTTTTAGTTTAATTATAACTCCAAGGCAAATTTGTATAATTAATTATTGAAACTAATGCTGTTTTATCTGCTTAAAAAGTTTATAGCTTTACTCTTTATAAATTCGAGGCTCCAACTGACATGTAATCTATTAGAAATTCCATTTCATTAGGCACTTGGAAAACAATTTGTAAAGTACATTTCCAATCTGGGAACCCTTCAGCGTTTTTCTCGTGCATCTAAAACTAACCATTGGCACTTTTCACATCCGCTTCTGTTTCTCTTCTTTTTTGTGCTAGAATTTCTCTCCGTTCGACTTGGCTGTACTAGGCTGTTCATGTCGGCAGGTCGGAGCATGTGTCACTCCATTCCAATTGGCTGCACGCATCTCTCGACTTGACTGTGCTGCACTTTCAGTTACATACACCTGTTAACACACACATACACACATACTCGCATACACACACTAACACACCTGTGCTCTTATCGTCTTTGCAGTTTACTAGGTTTTGCCCCCGCCTAATGGCGCAGGGTCCTTTTGGGCCTTTTTCGAGCTGTCAGCAGCTTTGGACGCCTTTTAGCCGGCGCTCGGGCCTTTCATTTGGGTCTCAACCCATTTGTGGGCGAATGTGTGTGGATATTGGCTGACAAATGAAATTAACTTTATTTGCACATTTTATTTATGCGCTTCATTAAAACTTTAAGTCCGCCTTATTTATATGCGTGCTGTGACATTAATATTAATATTAATATTTTTATGCATTCACAATACATTATCCTTGTTGTTGTCCTTGTTGTTGTTGTCGTTTGAATGACCAAGCAGACAATTGGCCCGACTCTGGCTTTGGTCAGACAGTTGGCTGGCGGCGTCTGCTGTCGTATAAATCGCACTCAATAAACCATACACAAGGCATAAATTATATTTTTATATATTTTCTTGTCCATTTTTATTGAACGTTAGCAGACAGTTAATGGAAAGAGAGAAACAACAACCGAGAGAGAGAGAGAGAGAGAGAGAGAGGGAGAGCGAATAAATTAAAGTACTTGAAACTTGAATGCAATTTGAAGCACTTGCTGTCGGCTCTAGTATTTTTATGCGCTTTTCTGTGTGTGTAAACTACCAGCAACAACAACAACAACAACAACAAGAGAAAGTACAACAACGACAAGAAGAAGAAGAAGCAGCACAGCAATTGGAGCACTCGCAGTCAAAAGTCGAAAAAATTAATGAGCGCAATAAACATTTTAAGTGGAATTGTTTGTGAAGTTGTTAATTTTTAGTGCAATTTATTTTTGGCAAGTGTAATAAAATTGTTTAAAATTGGCTAAAATTCGAGTGGTGTGGCGCGTGGGCGTGTGGGCGTGGCAGTGAGCCCTTTTCCTCTCGCGCTGTGCGATCATAAATAATCAGTTTACAAGTAAGTTACGCAGTTAATTTCTTTGCGCCTCCCTTTTAAACTAATTTCCCAGCGGATGGTACCTTGCCCAAAAATGTCGGCCCCGGTTTGGGCATTGTCTGACCGCCCGACCGCCCGCCCGCCCGGGCACGCAGCCGATGCGTTTGCTTATTGTGTAAGCCGGGCACGTCACCTGGCCAAAAACACATTTTTGGTTTTTGGTCTAGTTCTCTGCACAAAATTATTAATATTTGATGCTGCCACGCCCCGCTGTCGCTCAGCTAGCTCAAGCTGCCACACGGCGTCAGTTCTATTTGTGTTGCATACTTGATGGCGCTTTCATCTTGTTAAGTGCTTAAAGCCTTTCCCCAGTACGTGTATGTGCCTGAGCGTATGTGTGTGTGTGTGTGTGCTCGTGCTCCTGCGCTGAAGCTTCCTGTCATAATTGCGCAATCTGGCTGGCGTTTATGACATTAGCGGTAAGCAATTTGCGGACAGCGGCGCACACACGTGCCAAACTCCAAGCCGAAATGTTCTGAATGGAAGTTGTCTTCGAATTTGGACAGTCTGGGAATCTTATCCAGTAGCATGATAGCTAAGCACTTTTTCTTAAATCGACAAATTTCTTATAACAATTTATTTTCTACCAAAAGCCGCACTTTTAACGCAACCCGCTGCACAGTGTTTTCTACAAAAAATGTTTCAATTGAAATGAAATATAAATTAAATGAATGCAGTAAGAATATGGAGCCCGGCTCTGCATTCATTTGGAAATGACAATTTAGGAATAAGAAAAATATATTGAAATTGTTTGGCTTTATAAAAGGCTTTATCTTAAACGTGAAATCAAAGATGTGAACCGCCTACAATTAATTTTGTTGAAATCATTAATGTTATTCTGTTTAACGACTTTTCGATTAAAGATCAAGGCATCTTTCTGCCAAGCGCTAACGTTTCGATATATTTAATCTAAACGTGAGTGAAGGCGTAACTTGGATCGTGAATAGAACCGCTGACAATTTTTTCTGTTAAAATCACAAATATTCGAATTTTAAGCGTCTTTTTGATTAAAGATGCTTTGATATCTATCTGCCAAGCTCCAACTTTTCGATCTATTCTCAAACCTTAAATTAACCTGCGAAATGATCAAATTCTGATTCGATTTACGGCTCAACATATTCCATATAAACAAGTGCTTTACACTCTGGCCTTGGCTAAATATTAAAGCGTTATGCTGGCGAAACTTTAACCACCTACAACATATGGCTAAAGTGTGCACATATTTCCTCAAATTTGACGCTCAGCGGGTCGTGAACCGAGTGTCCTCTCGTGTGTTGGCATTGTGTTTTGGCTCCTGTGCACGCATAGCTTGGCGCACAGTCCGTTAAGCTTTGGCGTAGTATTGCTTTTAAGCAGCTCTTTTAATTTCTTGCCCAGCTCACACGCAACCAGCCTCGTTAAGCAAGTTGAGACGCCTTGCCACCTGCCAGCTGGCTGGCGACTGGCGAGGCCACTGGCTGTGAGCTCCTGGCGGCGTTAGCCTTGGTATTAACACTTTGTCATGTTTGCTAAATGCTTTCTGAGTCCGCCTGGCCGCAGTCTTAGAGCGGGTCGGCTTAGAGTGCGTGCGCAGGCGGCAGCAATTAGTAAGCCCAAGCTGTGTGTGTGCGTGTGTGTGTGTGTGTGTGTGTGGGGGGGGAGAACGGCACAGATTTTGGTATTGCCTAACACGGCCTTTGATTTCATTGCTGATGGACTTTTTTCGTAGTCAATAATATTTATTTATACATTTATTGCTTATCACAGCAATCGATGGCAACGACGGCAGCAGCAGCAGCAGCCGGTAAAAGCAGGCAGTAGGCCAAGAATAAATAAGGCTTAATTGGGTGTAAGCCTAACGGAGCCGGAGCCAGAGCCAGAGCCGAAGCTGGCGCCCCGAAAAGGCTGCTTTATGGCTTGCAAATGCGGGCCAAAACCATTTAAAGGTTATCCATGGCATTATTTTATCAAAGGGAATTAACACGCATAAACAACAGCAGCAACAACGAGCTCGGGCGCTCGCTGCTCGCTTATCGCGCGTTGCAGCAGTTAAACGCACGCACGCGCCCGCATTGCGTGTCCCGGGTGCAGCCGGAGCCAGAACCGCAGCCAGAGCCGAGGCACCAACATCACGCATACGCCGTGTGAGCTCTGAGCTGTGGCCTGCAATAAAAGCGCAAATAAATATTTGTGCCCCACACCTGGCAGCTTTCAAGAGGCTCGTCTATAGTTGCACTCGTTTGTCGACAAACCGAAGTATACACAATTTAATAAATCGAATTCAACTGATGCTCGGGCTTTTTCTTTTAAATCAACGCATTTGCAGTTGCGTATACGCCCCGTTTGACCTATGCTAAGCAGACGCACGCTGCAGCTAAGCTGCCACAATTTATCAACCTTTTTGGTTAAATGGGGTTCTATGGTTTTCTTTTCATTTTCTTCCCTATTAAATATAAAACTACTTGGTTAGCTTTGACAACATCTGGGTTCATGTATGCCGAGCTGATCTCTGAGTCAATAAGAGCTAGAGTATTGAAAGTTTTAATCCAGCTTCTCCTCCTATTTAGGTTAAGTTTGTTTCGGGCTTGCGTGGAAAATTTCATTAAGATCGGACAATAAAAAAATAAAGTTAATCACGAAAACATTTCTTATAGCAACCCAGCTCCTCCTGTTGAGATCTAGTTTGTTTCGGGCTCTCGTGGAAAATATCAAAATAATCGGACAATTAATAAAGGCTAGAAAAATAAAATAAATCTATAATGATCGTGAAGGCAGCAATCCGCTAGTTTAAGGGTATCTCCTCGTCGGACACTCCCCACAAAAGTAAGTTCACTTGTTTTTGGATTTTTCGTGTTTAGTTTGTCATAAGCAGACGTCGCCTGCCAGTTGCAGGGGCGTGGCAATCCGCTGCTACAAATTGATCATAATCTGTGCGCCATTTATCTTGTGGGAAAAGGGGGAGGGGGGGCGCAGTATTGGCCGGGACATCGACTGGTTGGCATTAGATGAATGGCCACGGAAGCTCGCACGATTGGGCAGCCGTATGAATGACACGCTCTGAATGGATGGCTTTGTTTGAATAGATGAATTGCTTGGCCCGCAGCCGCCGCCGTCGCCGCCGTCGCCGCCGTCGCCGTTGCCAGCCAAGGAACAAGGCCAACCTATCTGTTATCCCGACTGCTTTTGGTATTCCGCTTTTATCTGTTTTCGGGGTGTGCGATGTGCTAATTTGGCAATTTGTTTATCGATTTGTTGTTCAGCTTGTTGTGGCCAGCGCCAAGGAGCGATAGGTTCCAGCGTTAAGTGACCAATAAAAATCACTTAAGCTTAAGTGCTTGTGCAACACAAACTGTTGAGCCACAAGTTTTCGCATCGTCATCGTTCAAAACTTCTTCTGCTCATAATAATCCAAGTCGTTCACATTTCATGCCAAATGAAGGCGAGCACTGAAGAACTCAACGATGCCTGAGCCAAGCACAAGTATTATTAAAGAGAAAACTCCGGTAGAAATTTAAAGCCAAAATATTAACTAAAATTGTAATATGACAAGTGACCGATTGAGGAAAAAGTAACTTGAATTTAAAACCAAAGTATTAACTATAACTATAATATGACAAGGGAATAATTGGGGAAGAAATAGAATCCATATTAAAAAAAAGAATTCAAGTTTATACTTAAACTTCCTTCCAGGCGAATTTAAGCACGGGAATCAAGGTAAGGCCGATTTATTTCGTCTAGTTTAAAATAAGCCGAGCTTCATTTTGCTATTCGTATAAATAACACGTTTAGTTATTGTTGATGTTAAAGCCGGACGTTAGCTTGCCGGATAGGCTGCAAATTTTCCCCCACCCATTTTTCCATCTCTTTATCCTATCTACTTAACACTCAAGGAACTTGTGAGTCATAGTTTCTGCCATATCTGAAGTTCATAAAGCTCCCTCACATAGGACTAAATGAATCTTAAGTAGTTGAAAAGATAAGGATATATATAGATAATTAAAGTGGAATATAGAATGCTTGTCGGTAAAATTTCCCCCAACGGAATGGTGATTTCTTTATCCTTTCCACTTAACACTCTATATATCTAGTATAAATTGCCTTACTTTATTAATAACTTCTTTCTTTCTTTTTTCCTATTTATTGCATTTTCTTAAATAATATCTCTACTAACAACTTCCTGCTTAGCTGCAGGCTCTGACTTCTAGCATTTCTAGCATTTCATTTTTATAATTCGCTGTACTGAATAATAAAGACACTCGTTCTTATCGACCATTAATAAATTAATAAATAAATAAATAAAGCTCTCGATGGTTAAACAAATGCTGCTTGCCGCATCGAAAAGCAATAGAAGCACTTTACTTAGACAAAACTTGCTTATGTGTGCGTGTGCGTTCGTTTAATATATATAATAAAATCATTATTCCACTACATTTGTTGCACTTGCTGCTGCTGCTGCTGCTGTGGGAATGTGTGGCGTCAGCTTGTGTTTATCCACGAAGGGTTGAAACTGAAAGGTTGAAAGCTCGAAGACGTGGCTCAGTTTTGCAATTTGCCACTTTTAGCCAGCCTCTTGACCCAACCCGAGCCAGCCGGCGTTTTGCCGCAACATTTGTGTGACACAAATTTGGCGCAAGAAAACAAAGTAATACACAAAGCGGCGATGTGGGTGGCATTTTATGAGCACGCTATGCACATATTGATCAAGTGACAGGCTGAGTGACAAACAACATGGCAACGGGCAACTGCCAACTGAGCCTGTGCTTATTATGCAAATGTGCAGGGCAAATTGAACTGTGTCAGCAGAGTCGAAAACAAAACGCGGCGTATGCGCAATTTCCACAAAAAGAACCAGGAAATGTATGCAAATATAACGCGCATACGCCACGTAAACAATAAAAAAACGCAAATCTCACGCTAGGCGAAAATTGAAAAGAAATTCCACAAGAAATACCTGCCGTGAGCCAAATGGAATGATGAAACTTGAGGCGCACCGCCAATTGGCCAACAAATCGACATCAACAGCCGCAGACCCACCGAGCTCCACCTTGCCCCACCGAGCCCCACCTGAGTGGCTATAGAAATCTCGGCTTAAACTAATTTTTTGCTTGTTGCATTGCGGTTGGGGTTGTTGTTGCTATTGTTGTTGTTGTTGTTGTTGTAACTGTTGGCAGGCAACCGAAGTCGCTTTTGAATATTTAATAAGCCACGAAAGCCAAAAACGCGAGAAAACCGACAAAGAGAGAGAAGCTATGAAATGGAAAAGCAACACATTTTTTTGTAAGCCGCCAAAAACTTTACCCTGTAAATCTTAGGAAGGGACAATTTATAAGATTACTTTAAGGAGAAAATTAAAACAAATATATATGCCAATTAATTCAATTAAAAAACGGTTTATATATTTATTTATAATAAATATCTCTATTACTTGCTATATATATATATGTATTATATTTTCCTCCTACTCGAAAACGAATCTTTGTAAATGTTTACAATCTGTTAAATTCGTAAAATCTTGAACACGCATTGCTCGACATATCACAGACATCCTTAAAATGCAATAACACCCCATTTAGCAAGGGCAAATCGACAACAAAGCTTTGCGCAAAACTTGTAACTCCCGTGCAAACACACGCACACGCACACACACACATACACACTCGCAGACACGCACACACAAATGTCCTGGGGGAAATATGAATGAACGCGCAAGTTGGCAGGTAAGCTGCCGGTCCTGCCATTGTCCTGGCCCCGGCACCGGCGCTTTTGTGCATTGGCAATGCGTGTTGTTGGCCCTTTTCATGGCCATAAAGGGACGCCCAGCTCCGAAAATGTGTTTACAAATTATTGAACGCAAATAAATATATGTGCAAAGTTTGGCGGCGCGGGCCGCGACCCATAAATAAAATTGCGACAAAATAATTATAAAAAAAAAAAAACGTGAGCTAAAGAAAAATCCCGAAATAAGAAATAGCTGTGGTCAGCTTTTTCGATTACAACTTTTGCAGCGCGCTGCGAAATAGAAATAAAATTGGCCGCATTGTGCACGCCCACGTGCTCTACATATACACATTAGTGTGTGTGTGTGTGTGTGTGTGTGTTGACTACCTACACAATTTCAACTTAATGACACAACAATCAGAAATGCCATAAAACATTTTATATATGCCACGTATGTGCATCTGTTTGTATCTCTGTGTGTATTTTGTTTTCAAAAACTATTTTTGGTTGAGCGAACGCTGCGTGAATTTTGGCTTTTTTTTGCCTTTTTTTCGGCCAGCTCGTGCACATTGTTATTGCCGTTTGTCTTTTGGCTATTTGCACTGCAAAGTTTTTCTATTATATTCAAATTAAACTTTTTCGCCCCCCACAAACTCTGCGATCCCAGCAAAGAAATTGTTGCTTCAGGCGACACGTGTTTATATGTGTGTGGAGGTGTGTCTGCGTGTGTGTGTGCGTATCTGTGTGCGTGTGTTTTATTGCGGCACATTAGATTGTGATGCCTGTCTCTGCGAGGGAAGCTGCGGCACGTTCCGTCATTAAACTGCCGCCTGGCAACTGGCAACTGGCTTTTTTTCTTTAAAATAATAAATTTTGTGCACTTGCGCGGAATTAAATACACAAAAAAAAGGGAGCTGAAAAAATTGCAGGCTTTGCTAAAGTAGAAAAGCGGCGCATTTAGCAAGTTATCAAGCACTTGACTGTAATTCTGTTTATTGCTGCATTCGCCATTAAGCTCCGGCTACGGTGTGCACTCGCTAAATGCGCTGCAGCAATTCAGACGGCCATTAAACGGGACATAAACAAGCCGACAACTAGCCCGAGTCCATGCAACTGATGAATTTAGCAGATCAGCAGATTAATTATCCCTTTGATATATATTTTTATAAAGTTGATCAAATGTTCTGCCCGTATTTGTAGCTCGGCCCAAAGGTTTGGCCCTGGCAATAGCCGCTGCAGCTGCAATTTTTAACTGCCTTTTTCTCTAATTTCCCTCCGCATGGGAGGCGGTTTTTAGCACTTGCGCTTTTCTTAACTACCGCTCTCTCGAGAAATAGACGACGATGCCGGCCTCAGAAGAAGTTTATTTAGTTGGCGAGCAATGCTTCTTTACACACACACACACACACACACAGTCACAGTAGTCACTTACACCGACAGCCGTTGTCCATATTTCTTATTGATTTATCTGTTAATTAAAATTCTTAGCACGTAGCTGGGTGTGCGGGGCGTGCGGGGAGTGCGAACGTGGCAGTGGGAAATGGCATTGGAAATGGAGATACATACAATATGAAGTGCTCGTCGTTTCTTGTTGCTGCCACATGAAACATGAAACAGGCAGGCAACACGAAATACGAAATGCGAAATGCGAAATGCATTTCTGCTGCATGTCTTCAAATTGCAATGCCAATGTCTACGCACATTTATTTATCGCTGTGTGCGTTTGTGTGTGCTTGTGTGTGTATATGGATACATTGGCTGCCTTTTAATTTGATCAAGTTATAGTACACCCACAGCCAGGCAAGGGCAGCAGCTATTTGATTGATTTCTTAAAAAAAAAAACAGAGAGAGAAAATAACACACACACACACACACACTCGCTGGCAAAACCCAACGCAATAATAAATAACATGCTGAAAACTTTCAACTGCTGACAAAGCAAATTTGCTTACAAGACCCAACCAGACCCTACCCCTCCCCTCCCATCCCCCTCCCATCCCTCCACCCCACGCTGTATCCAGCGGGCGCTCGTTCCCATTCCTAGTCAGGCATAGCCATATCTGCAGACAGGCAAACAGACAGAGACATAAGCATATTACAATATTACGCTGTCACCGGAAGTAGCAGAAAAAGAGAAAAAACGAAAGTCGTAGGAGAGGCAAAGAGAAACACCGAGAAAAAGAAGAAGGCAAGCAGATTGTATGCGACAAATGGCTGATAATGTTGCTGGTACCCAGGGATTGGCATTGGGACTGCGACTGCGACTACGACTGGGACTGCGACTAAAACTGGGTCTTGAGTTGGGACTGTTGCGATGACTGCTACGGGTGAGGGGACTGGGGGGCTGGGGGCAGCTGATGAGCATGTGGCGCCCCAGAAATGTTGATGCGGGCGCTGCCCAAATAAAGACAGCCTGTCTATGACTCTGGCATTATTTTAACATTTTATGCTGGCACAACGCTAAATCTGACAGTTGACTAGCGCACAAAATATGCTACACACACACATACACACACACACAAGCACAGTCACATATATATTTATAAAGCTGACACATGGCAAATATTGTATTACATGCAGAAAACAGGCGGAAACGAGTCTCGAAAGTGTTAACTGCCAGCGTTGGCCCTTTGTCTTGGCCATGCTGGCGTTCATATTCAATCAGCGCCACTCATATATTCATCATCATCCCCTTCATCATCATCATCCCCTTCATCGTCATCATCATCAACCAGCGTGTAGTTCTTTGGCTGCATCTGCAGCTTGGCTCTAATAATTGGCCAAGCAGCTCACGTAGTGAATCAGTGATGAATGTTTTTATGCTTATTGTTGAGTTCACTGAGCGAAATGAGTTGTTTGTCTGACTGTGTGTGTGAGTGTGTGTGTGTCAATGTGTGGGCATAAAGTGTAAGCCCGGCTCATTACCTGGGGCCGTTTACCTTTTGCACGGGCAAAGGTTGGCTGGCATATATACAGATAAGATTTATAAAGCTTACATATAAGTTACACATTTATATGATAGTAAAGGAATATATGCTTGAGAGAGCATTAAATATGTCTTTACAGATTGTGCTTGGATAGTTTAAATGTTAGTTGGAAATGTGTAATCAGATATTTTTAGCTATTATTACTTTATAGCTAAAGAGCACTATTATTACATTTAATATATGCTTTTATCTAAATTAAATTGTTTTATATATATACAGATAAGCTTTATAAAGCTAACATGTAAGTTACACATTTATATTATGGAAAAGGAATATATGCTTGAGAGAGCATTAAATATGTTTTTAAAGATTGTGCTTGGACAGTTTAAATGTTAGTTGGAAATGTGTATTCAGATATTTTTAGCTATTATTACTTTATAGCTAAACAAAATATTTATATTATTATTTAAAATATGGAAAGGTCGCCAAATCAGCACTATTATTACATTTAATATATGCTTTTATCTAAATTAAATTGTTTTATATATATACATATAAGCTTTATAAAGCTAACATGTAAGTTACACATTTATATTAAGGTAAAGGAATATATGCTTGAGAGAGCATTTAATATTTTTTAAAGATTCAGCTTGAGCAGATTGAATGTAAGCTTTATAAAATTTATTTATTCAATTCAATATATACTTTGAATTAAATTAAAAAATGTTTCATTTGGTGTATTCTTCATAAATCAGCAAAAATAATAAATAGCCAAATATCACGCATACGCCCCATGCAACATGCGCCACACAAATATTGTGGTTGAACTGTTGCACAAATGCACAAAATATTAGTAATTGTCATTACCATCGACTGGGGATGCTCGAGGGCTTACACAGAGCCTGCCGAAATGAGCCCAATAAAATAGAGTTGCCGCAACAATTGTGGCAGGTGTGGCGGGCGCAGCTGTGCAGGTGGGCAGGCGGGCAAGTGCAACTGCAATTGCAATTTGCAATTATGTATTAATATTCATATTGAAATAGCGGCAACGCTTGCGCCACTTTACGGTCGTGTTTTTGTTGCCTAACAAGTTGGTGAGAGAAAACGGGGTGTTGCAGGGGCTGGGCGAGGGGTAATAATAAATTAGGTTGATTGCCGTGAGGCTTGCACTGCAGCTCTTTGAGGCTCCCCTTGCACAATTGCCAGTGATTTTTTTTTTTTTGATTTGAAATAGGCCACAAAAGTCGCAAAGCAAATGGAAATGAGGAAAATGGTTTGTTTTGCGGGCACGCCCGCACAAAAATAGCTCACAAAGGCGAGTCAACTCTTTTGGCATTTGATTACCGAGCCTCTCGTCGTCGTCTGGCCAACATCAATTATTCGGGCGGCATCAGCGAGCCGAGCGACTGGCGAGCCGCGGGCAACAATTGCAATAATTAGCGCATGATTTAAAACCGTCAGTAATCATCATTACCGTTGTCGTTGTCGTCGCTGTCGTTGTCGATGTCGTTCTCCTAGTCGCAGTCAGCGGCATCATTAGCCAAGGCGGCGGCACCGCAGCGAGCCGCCGCAGGCATTTCATTTTCAACTCGTGAAAATTTCAAGTGAAAATTCGCTGCGGTCCGCGCTAATGACGATAAATTGCGTCGCTCGGCCAACTATAAATAAGTTGCGCTCGGCTTACAGTTGCCAGCCCAGCCCAGGCCGCCTTTTTTCCCGCCACTTCTCTCAACCGTGGCCAGGATTCGCAATTGCTGGCCAACCGCCGGACCAATGCGGCAGTTGAATGCATCAGAAAGCGGCTTAAAAATGCCTCGCAATGCATTTCCATTATTGCCCTGACATTGCATTAGCTCAACAAATTTCGGCTCAATTTAATCAAATTCTGCAGCAAACTTTACATTCGAATTGGCGCGGACTTTGCAAATTGTGTGTCCGCAAAATGTGAACTGTTCTCTATAGAAGATTGAAGACAGACTCTTCATTTTGATCTTTGATAAATTGAATAAAAACTAATTTATATATTTAATATTAATTGATTTGGTTTCACTTTAAAGCATTTTTTTTTAAATATTATAATATTTTTACTGGATATTTTGAAGATTGAAGACACATTTTTTATAAATTCAATACTAATTGATTGTCTTTCCCTTAAAGGCATTTTTTTTAATTATTATAATATTTTTACGGGATATATATTTTTGATTTTGTCAAGCGAGGGTTTTTCAAATATTTTACCTAGCTGTTTACTCTCTCTCTCTCTCTCTCTCTCTCTCTGTCTGGAAATATTTGTAAGCCGTAAATTCCAACGGAAATTCTATAAATAATTAAGTTGAGTAAAGCCCATAGCCGAGCTGACAGTTGGTTGCAGCTCAGTGGATAAATTTCATTTCAGAGACTTTCCCTTCTATTCCGTGGCAACTTTTTCATCACACACATTCCAAGGCGACGAGGCGACGGCTCGATGGCCACTTCTGGCATAGCTGAATACTGTGGATGGGATCAAATTGATACGCTTAAGTCTATTAGCAGGGCATCATCGTCACACCCCACACGTAGTTCCATAAATCGCTCACCAAGGCAACGGCAACGGCGACGGCAACGGCAGCAACAACAACAAAGGGCGTTTGCCAACTTTATTTAGCTACTCAATCAGGGCCGCAAACAACACTTCACAACACTTGCCGGCTGTTGGCCAGTTGGCAAATGGCAAACGGCAAGCGGCAAGCGGCAAAGTAAATAAATGAAGGCGAGCTTCGCACTTTTGTCACAGCCAACCGTCTGAGTCGACCTGCTCGCCCAAACTCTCCGGCGACCGACTCTCGGGCGAGTCGGGCTCACCGTCACCCACTTGGTCAGTCACTTGTGCTGCACATTCAAGTGTCACTGATTTGAGGATAAGCACTTCACAGGCAACTTGATAGCCCTGCTGAATGGGACCCCCCCCCCCCCTTCCCCCCTTAGGGACCAGTTCCGTCAGTCACTCATTCAGTCAGTCGTAGTTGAAATATACAACAGTTGTAGTTGTCGTAGCTTTTATTCGAGTGGCACTCGTGCAAAACGAACTAATTTGAATATATAAAATCAACAACAACAGCAACAAGCAGCTAAGAAGCCCCGTAGCAAAGCAGACATCAGGCAAAGGGCAGACAAGAGCAGACAGCATAGCAAAATTGATGAAAACAAAAGCAGTTTTTATTCTCGAGTGTCCTTTGTGCTCATGAATGGTTCACTTTAATTGCTTAAATTTAAGGATCACACACACACACGCACACATGCGAGTCAGTTCATTAAGCTTGAATTCATAGACAAGCCATGATTTTGTATCTTAATATTCAGAAGGTTAGATCGACATAAACATGCGCTAAAACTCTCCTCGGTTACAGGGTATTCTAAGCTCAGAAAGCATTCCGACAATTTGCAGATACGGCCTGCAGACTCTGGCCTGCAAAGGATAAGACCCCAGAGAACATTCTGAAGAACTGTTCGGACAGACTTAGTTAATATGAATTGAAGGCTCTTCGACCCGCAGGAACTCGGTGAATAGCTACAACTCAAATATAGAGTGAAGGCACAAAAGACCCAATAGTTCGCAGTGAAGGCTTCAAATAACAATAATAGCCCCTTCGTTCCCAGAACTTGAGCAGGAAATGTTGATAGAGATAAGTTAATTTTAGAAATTTACCTAATAACCTCAGCAAATTGTATACTGGATAATTTTTGATATTCAGAAGAAAAACCATCAACAAGGAACCACATCAAAATTTCTTAAAAAAAGCTTCGAATTTCCGACTTAATGTTCTATAAATTGCTAGAAGTTGCGCTTTGGCGAGAATTGTGCTCTATCATATCACGCTGCAATATCTATAATTCTGCAACAACAACTAAATATTCTCGGTTCTTCGCAGAGAGTCTCTTAATAAAACATTTACACTATGTACATATTAATTACCTTAAGAAATAATTATTAAATTTTAAAATTTGTTTATATTTCCTAATTCATAATTGAATTAAATTATTTAAATGCACACAGTTGAATTAATTGCCTGGTAAAAGTTAAATATATATTATTGAATTATCATGCGACATATTAATTTACCCTTTCTCATATTGTGATTAAGAGGCACAGAGTTCATAAATAAGCGCTAGTTATTTGTGCAATTAACTAAAACACAAAAAATGGTGCCCATTAGCCGTGGGCTTAAGCCAAATGCACTGAGCCGGTTAATAAATTTCCAACATGGCTAAATGGCAAACAGCTAACAGCCGGCGGCTCTTTAGGAAAGCGGCGCATAAATTTATGCGTCTAACGGAGTCGCACATGCAAATTAGCAGTACGAATGCAAATATTGAAGCGAACCAGTAAAAGGGAGAGGGGAGAGACTCATAAAGAACCCAATAATGGGTTCAAGTTGGGTTACCAACTTGGATAATGCGGCTCTGTGGTGCAGGCAACAACTGTTGACAAAATGAAATCAATAAATTTAGCGCAAATCAATTAAAATACTCGTTTAGCGTGTGTGTGTGTGTGTGTGTGTAAGCGAACCGGTGTGTGTTATGCAAACTAAAATATTTGTCAATTTGCGGTTTGAACAAAATTAAATTTGTCACACAGACACACACACACTACATACACACACACAGACACCCTTGGCAATGCCAGGCGTCAGGCACAGTTTGCCATTCGCATGTCAGATTAGTTCTATATGTACTTGTGGATTGGGAAATTTATTCAAATTCACTTATATGGCTTATTAAAATTGTTGTAAGTGCATTATTTAATTAAATTTTTGTCAAATTTGATTTGCGAAAGCAACGCAAAACCATAAATATGCAAATAAATTGTTAAGCTGACAGCCACACGAATGAAAACGAATTTGTTTATTTAACCAGATTAAGATTACCTAAGACCTGCTCTGGAGGTATGCTTAACAAATGCGTAAATTAAATCGATACAGGTCAGAAATAAGAGCAGGCAGTCGGACAGCCTCCCAAGCTAAACAAACAAAAAGTGAAGCATACTTTTTCGCGCTCAAGAAGCACAGCTCATATGGACTTTGAATTTAAAGAAGTCTTTTGGATAGTAGTGCTCTTGTTTAATAATAAAAAATATTTTTACCTTTTTATACAACAAACAATAGTACAGGACAGAAATAAGAGCAGGCAGTTGGGGAGCATCTGGAGGCGAAGCAAACAAGTGTAGCATACTTTTGCGCGTTCTCAAAGTGCGGCCTGTGTGGACTTTCAATTTGAAGTTAGCGCAGCGCCATCTGTTTTTGATAACTCAGACATGCTATCATCAGCTTGGAATATTCAAATACTGGCAATGCGTGTCGGCTTATTAAAATAAAATCTCGACTTGTGCATAATTAGGCTACCTTGGCAATAGTAAATTTTCCACGCACACACACACCCACACACACGCAGTCGGGTATTGCCCCTACACTGCGCTCGTCTAATTGAAAAGCCATTAAAAAGCTTTCAGCTGCTCATTATACATTTAAATATTTGTGTGTTTTTATTTCGGTGTGCTCGCAGCTGACTGCCACGCCCCTCGGGCCAAGCGTCGCTTATTTTTAAAGTTTATGTACATGCGGTGTACAAAAAAAATATATTCACACAACTAACCCCGGGACAGATGGATATAAACGACTGCGCAATACTCTGTCCACAGCTGGAAATGAGGCAAGCGACTTCGGAAATGTAGCTTAATTTATTGAGAACATTAGATTCTCGCGGTATCTAATCCAAATAAATGCCCGGACTTTCTATCAAATTGGCGAAAATCGCCTAAATATACTCCCTTTACCCCATTCAATTAAAAGGGTATGAAACTAAACAGAACATTTGGAATGCGCGTCGCTTAACATGCAGCAGCCGCATTAATTCAGAGGCTTCACTTTTTCTGCTACACATTTTGCTAATTGCATAGACAGTGTAGCTGGTTGCGGTTGTGTGTGTGTGTGTGTGTGCGGGCAGGTGGTTGTTCTTTTGCATAAATTCGCTTGATTTAAATATAAGAAGATTAAATTGTGCCAACTGTCTCGAATGGCGGCCGCAACGCAAATAAAGAGTCAGAAAAAATGAAAAAAGAAACATTGAACTAATTAAATTACATTAAGTTTAAAAATAAATTAAATTGAATTAATTAAATCAATTAAGTTTTACTCGAGTAACAGGATATTCAATTGCAGATTGAGTTTTTTTAAGGATCAACATTTCGTCGGGCAATAGAAAAAATAGCGAGAAGATGAAATGTGCCAACTGTCCCAAAGAGTCAGAAAAAATGAGAAAATAACTACTTGAATTACATTAACTTTTAAATAAAATTAAATTAATTAAATCAATTAAGTTTCACTCAAGTAAAAGGATTTTCAAGTCCAGACAGAGTTTTTATTTTAAACGAAATACAAACTCTAAGCCACATTTCGCAAAAGCGCTTTTCGCTCAAATGTATTTGGAAGCCAAAGTTTTAAGCCTGCAGCTGGCTGGATGCAGGGCAAAAGGCTAATGCCAACTGCCAGCTAGAAATGCGAGACGTCAATAGCTATGCAAACCTAAATGATTAACCCACAACATATCAAGAAAGTGGCATGTGGCATGTGGCAGGCAAATGAGTCGCGCTCGACAGGAACAACTAGTCGGGTAGAAGGAGCAGGACGAACATTTGGACATCAAGAATGTATGCGTGTGGCCACACACACACGCGTTGAAGAACTAAAGCAAGCAGCTGCTGCTTAAATTCGAATTATTGCACTCGTTATTGAGGTACGGCAAAGAGCTGCAGCCAACTCCAGCTCCATAATCATTCGTTGCCGCTTCTGCTTGTGTCTAAGTGCGGTTTTGCAGCGCCTTAATGCCGAGCAATTTGCGTTGAATGCGAAAGAGATTAAAACAATGTTGCATTTCTAATTGTTTTAAGCAGCCAGCGACGACAACCACAACGAAGATGGCGATGGCGATGGCAAAGCCAGAGCCACACATGGCGTATGCGCAATGCTCCAGTCCCCGGCAATTGCAATTTAAGTATTTCCTATTTATTGCACAAGCCCCCCCGCCCCACAACGAACACAGACACTTGGTAGCCATGGCATTTTCGCAACCAAAATCAAGTGTTCAGATGGCAATGCCAACGCCTGGGCTAACAAACATATGCAGCTGCTTCAACAATCCAGCTCGAGACTCAATTTGCGCAGCTTAAGTTTCATAGTTGCAATTATGAGATTATTAAACGCACAACGCTCTGTCTCTTCCACTCTCTCCACAACTGCCCCAATTTGCGTCTTACTGTGGTTTTGTGGAACAACACTCAAATTGCTTTTTGATATTAATGCAGCTGGCGTCTGGCTGTCTCGTTGCCAGCATTAAGCATACGCCATGTTGCACGCTCAAATGAATGCCAAAATTTGTAAAATTCCCTGCAAATGGTCAACAAAAGAGACTCCAATCAATCGCGTTATGAAAAGTCATTCATTGCTCCTCACACAAATTTGTGCTAGCTCTTCCCGCACTTAATTGAAATCATTCGATGTTAATCAAATCTGACAAGAGGTTGCTCAAACTGAATCAAGTTCACATTCACGACTGTTTGAAAAGAATATTGCACAAATTATTATTAAAAAGAAAACAGAAGAAAGATAGGGAATAGGAAATATCCTTAGAATTTGATATATTTATTTTTTTAATTAAATTGCAATTCAATTTTGATAAAAGCGAATCTTAAACAAAGCCAAGTGCAGCATTTAAAGCCCAGCCAAGGGAAGTTACAGTCTCAAAGTGCAAATTACTTTGATCCCAACTATTGAATAGATTATATTATTATGTATTATATAATATTATATATATATTATTATAAACCAATTTGTTTTGTTTATTTATTGAATTAAATTGCAATTGCATTTTGACAGAACCGAACCTTAAACAAAGCCATTTGTTCAAAAATCAGTATTTAAAGCCAAAGGGAAGACTCAGTCGCAGAGGGCAAATAATTTTGGCCCCAACTATTGTATTCATAGATAACAATTATTATATGATAAGCCAAGGGTTATGATTCCTGAAAGGCCAAGTTATGTTTTCCAGCTGAGCAATTGATTTGATCATAACATAATTTGTTGAGCTTTTGATTTGTTACAGTGGCCATCAGAGACAAACGACAGCAATGGCTTTTAATTATGCTGGCCAAATGCTGATCAAATGTCATTTAGTGCAGAGCTGGGCAGAGCGAGCTGCACTTAACAGGCTGACCGCAGCATTTGGCAAGTGGTCGATAACATTTAGCCACAAATTTATGAATTGCTTTGGTTTTTGGTTTGTGCGGCTTGATATGTGGCAATTCGTTACGAGCGCCGATAATGAATAGGCAAAATTAATTGAAGCAATTTATGTATATATTTTAAGGTGGAGCGTTGTCAAAGCAAATCAACATAAATGAGCTAATTACAAAGGCGTGTCTGTGTGCGTGTGTGTGTGTGTGTGTGTGTGTGTGTGCATATGTCCAACTCTGATTGACTCAAATACAATCACAAATTTTGCTAACCAGCCATGTGCGGTGACACAGATTTGAGGTGTGAGTCCTCCTTGAGGGTCGGGGCTAACAGGCAGCTCAAGCCAGCAACTGATACGCTTGGCTAAGCATTACTATGCACACAAATACCCACACACACACACACACACATACCTCTGCAGTTGACAAGCGTGTTGCATGCAAATAGAATTGTTTTGAAGGCATTTGAATTAAGCAAACCACGAGTGAGGCACTCTATCAAACCCAAACAACCTGAATTATGTCCATAAAGCATATTAGGCTCAAACAGCTTTCCTATGATATGCTCCTCTATCCATTTATTCCAATTTGGCATATATATGTTACAAATATCTGGAAAGAATAACTAAAATAAACGCTGCTATTGCAAAAAAATCCATCTGTCTATTTCTCCGAAACTTGGGAAATCTCTGAAGAAGAAAGATCTGTCGGAGTAGTTCGAATCAGATCCATGTATCATCTAATTGCCTGTCGGAAAATAATTCCTAATTTCAACAAATGTCCTTCCTCTTTTAATATCCGAACAAAATTCTGCAAAAATTTGCTTGACTATGATCACAATCTGATCAACAGTTATAAGTCGCAAAGGGTATTTAATCTTCGGCACACCGAAATGATAAATAAATAATTAAAATAAAATTTAACCTATGCTATTATTAAGCAATTGATTGCAAATTAAAATTGCTAAAATACTCCGAAAATATGTTTAATAAATGGCAATTTGAATAATAAATGCTTTGCATTAGTTGAGGCAGGAAATAAGAAATTATACGAATAAACGCTCGTCAATTAAGAATGGTTAATAATGTAGGAAAGTAGGCTTGTAATTTGTTGCAGATATTGCAAGTCAGTTGCACTCGGACGTGTAATAAATTGGATTCTGAATGATGGAAAGGGACAACAAAGGACATTCTGTTTAAGGTTTCCCTAAGGAGCAGGCAGCTGCATGCTGTGTTTGTTATTGGCCACTACAAAAAGCATGACTAAAAACAAAATAATGCGGTCTAGAGCCCAAAAATCAAAGCAGACAACACACACACACACAACACATATGCATATTTTATATATTTTCTTAAGCTAAGAAAATGTATTTAATTTGTGAAGCATAAAATAATGCGGTAAGCAGCAAACTTGCGGTTTTATACGAAAACCCCAAAAACTTATTGCATACCTATTTGGGCAAAATGTTGAACCATTTGGCCAAATCGGAAACCGGCTGAATCAGTCAGCAAACAGCCAACAGTGAAGGCAAATTAAATTGCGGCACTTGAGACAACGCATTCAAAGTTGAGCTTGGGCAAAAAGTGAAAAGCATTTGCGAATCGAAGCGAGTCTCAGTCGAAAGAAAACTTTCTTACAAACGAACTCAAAGCGAAGCAACTGATTTTCCGCACAAGTTTCATTTGATGCTTTCAAAGAAATGAAAACTTGAGTCTAGAAAGCGAGAGCGCTCGACTTTTGCGGCAACGAAATGTTATTAGCCTAGTCCTTAAAGTAACTAGGCTTTTTTTATTTTCGAGTCGTGCTGAATGAGAGCTCTAAATACACTTCATTCATAGGTGAGGAGTGAAAGTTCAATTCAAAAGATATAACAATATTCAAAGAAGTTGCCAAGGACTTCATTTTAAATAGAATCAGTGCAAGAATTATTGAGTCGATCATTAAATACCCTCGTTGACAAATAGCTTTTGTATAAAAGCCGCAATAAATAAAAATAAAAGTATAATAAGGAGCTTAAAGGAGCAATAGTTTTTAAATATTCATCATGATTTTTATCATTTAATATAAATATGCCCCGTTGTCTGTATATTTCTATGATTTTCTACTAAACTTTAGTTTCAATAATAATTTTTTTCCAACTATTCAAAGCTGCTACCAAAGCCCTCACTTAAACTTGAATCAGTGAAAGAATTATTGAGCCGAAGAATAAATACCCTCGCTGATAAATACTAATAATATAAAAGCCGAAATAAATAAATAAATAATAAAATAATTATTAGGGCAGCATTGACAGCCATATTTAACTCTGCTTACATATATATATTTATCATTTAATATAAATATGCCCTGTTGTCTGATTATTTCTTTAATTTTCTTTTCAATGATATTTTTCCTCTATCTAACAATTATTGTTTCTTTGGCTGCAGTCGACAGAAAATGGAGCTATTAGAAAATTAAAAAAATGGGTGCGGCTGAGCAACAGCCAGCTGAATATTGTCTGTGGCAATTGGCAGCTGTCGGGTCATGCTGAAAAATGTACATAATGATAATTGCCTTTAATTTAAAAAGGCGAAAGAAATAACGAAAAGAATCATAATTGTCTCTGAGCATATATGACTGCCACACGCCGCACACTTTCCACACGGGCTCCACTTTGGCGTTATTGACTGCTGGCCGTGTCCCTGTCGAGGCATCCTGACAATAAACTGGGCCTGACAATGCTGTCGTCGCCGTGGCTGGAGGATCTCATTCAGGTTGTTGTTGCTGCTGTCGATTGTCATGTAGGGATTTAATAATCTGGCCGCTTTTCCTTCTCGCCACGCCTGACAACTTGAATGTCTTTTTCATTCTGTTGATTTACATTTGCTTATTGTTTTCGCTTCCTTCAACTGCCACACCTCCCTCGCTATCTCCAACAGTTTCACCTTGTTTCCCTTTCCTCTGAGCAAATAACGGATATGACATGAATTCACTTTTAAATGATTCATCAACGGTGCCAAGGACACATTGACGAGAGCCAGCAAATTGCCCGGCAAAGGTCAAATGAAAATCAACTGGATACGTTAAACATCATAAAAAATACATATCCATAATTGGCATGTGTCATTGAGACAGCGCCAACGCCAGCGCCGAAGGGTCAGACCTGATTGAGTTACAGTCAAAACAAAGTCGAGCGAACAGCAAATCGAATGCCGAATGCCGAATGTGCGCGTAATTTGAGCAGCAGCAATAAAATGAGGTTATATTTACGTACCTTTCACTTTTTTTTACCTGTCCACAATGTTTTATAATTTATGGGGCGGCCATTAAAGCAAACGCCAAGCCTATGCAAAATTGTGTCATTGTCTTCAAATGAAATATTTGAAATGTGAATTAAATAAATTTTTATATGTATATATATATTTATATAAAAAGCTATGTGATTTGAAGGTGTAGAAGTATCAAAAGCCAGCTTTAAGGCTTGACTTAAGTAAACTGCTTTAAGTTAAAGGCTTGTCAGGCTAGTAGAGGCAAGTGTCATTGGCTTTTCGTGCTGTAAATATTTGAAAAGTTCAAAACCATTTGCAACCCAACCAAAGCATGCTAGCAACTGCAGCGAATGCGTTCTATTTGGGCGGAAATTGCCGTGGACTCCCGAGCATTTCATAGCTATGCCGCGCACTCGCGCACCGAAAGGCAATTGCAAATGCGTTGGCTTTTATTTGGCCACCAGCCGTAGCCGTAGCTGTTGGCTGTCCCATGCGGCGTATACGCAACAAATTGACATGTTGCGGGCAGCCGTCAGTGCGTGTGTCGAGTGGAGTGTATACACTGTATATATTTGGAATTTTCGGGGATCTGTCTATTCATTGATGGATGCCGCACCGTGGCAAACGGCAAAAGTGTCGCACAGTTATGTGGCATAGTTGGCGCTTCCCGGACTGCAGCATGGGAGGGAAGCAGAAAAGCAAAAGAGACGGCGACGACGAGTTTAACTTATTGTTGGCAAAAAGTTTGCAGTCACTTCTGACAGTTTCGCTGTTTACATTTAGGTCTGGGCCAAAGCCAGTGTTGTGCTTAAGTTTGTGGGCGAGTTGCCTGAATTGAACCTTTGAGATATTTTCCCTTCACACTTGTCGACGCAACCAAGAAAAGTAACAGCAAGCAAGTGTGGCTACAATAAACACCAATATAAATGTTGATTCTGTGAATAACTTGAACAAAGTTTGCCAGCAGTGTTGCAAAACGATTCAAGCTGCAAGTACTGCATTGATCTGACCCACATATCGATTGGTTAACTGGCCGCAATCATCAGCAATTCTTCTACGCTGCAACAGCAAGGAAGTGTGGCTACAATGAACACCAATATAAATGTTGTTTCCGTGAATAACTTGGACAAAGTTAGCTAGCAGTGTTGCAAAACGATTCAAGCTGCAAGTATTGCATTGATCTGACCAACATATCGATTGGTTAACTGCCGGCAATTCTTCTAAGCTGCAACTGAAAGGAAGTGTGGCTACAATAAACACCAATATAAATGTAGATTCTGTGAATAGCTTGGACAAAGTTCGCTAGCAGTGTTGCAAAACGATTCGAGCTGCATTGATCTGAACCACATATCGATTGTTTACTGCTAACAATCATCAACTATTCTTCTAAGTTGCAACAGAAAGGGAGTGTGGCTACAAGAAGCACCAATATAAATGTAGATTCTGTGAATAGTTTGCACAAAGTTTGCTAGCAGTGTTGCAAAACGATACAAGCTGCAAGTACTGCATTGATCTGATCCACATATCGATTGGTTAACTGACTGCAACAGAAAGGAAGTGTGGCTACAAGAAGCACCAATATAAATGTTGATTCTGTGAATAACTTGGACAAAGTTTACCAGCAGTGTTGCAAAACGATTCAAACTGTAAGTATTGTATTGATGTGACCCACATCGACCCGCATTTATTCTAAGCTGCAATCAATGGCAATTACATTTAATTTTGCCAGCATTTTAGAGCGGGCAACTGACATTTATAGTTCGGTTCGGCGGCAACAATGCAGCCAATTTGACGGCAATTTATTTTAATTAAAATTTCACTAGCCTGCTAGGCGCATTTGCGTGATTAAAAAGTTGAAAAAGGACAACGACAACGGCAACTGCTTCCGTTTCAATGTCATAAAAATAGCTCACGTGTCACGCCCATAAAAGTCACACATAAAACAGCAAAAGTTACTATAAACACGGCGCGACAACAAAAGCAAATTTAATTACAAACAAGCAAACATTAAAATTTGTAATTCCATCATAAAAATGTTTTTTTTAGCTTGGGGTTGGCTAACGCCACCTGCTTGACAGCAGATATTTACATTTACCTACTTGTATTTCCTCAATAAAAGCGCGGCAGATTAGCCAATTCTCTAGGGGCAGCTCTCGATGGGGATACGGGATGGGGTGGGAGTCGGGTCTGGAAATTGCGGTTTTTAATTACTTTATTTTATTGCGCAAGTTTTTTGGGGCTGGCGCATTGAAGATTCCACAGTACATAAAATCTACGCGGTGTGAAATGGCAGAACCAGCAGAACCGGACAGAGCGTTAACATGCCACTTGGACATGGCACTTGCCTCCAGGGGGAAGGGGGGGCCCTTCCCGCCCTTGCCTCCAGCCGGCTGTTGTTGCCGTTGTTAACTGAAACTTGAAAGTCGGCAGGCAGGCAGGCAGCAACTGAATTTGAGTTGTCCGTTGGCAAGGCTTTGTTCCATGCGCAGTTCATTTTACTCGCCTTCATTCTCAGCACTCACAAAACATGCGTTGGCATTTGCTTCCCCTTCTCCTTCCCCTGCTCCCGCTCTCTGTCCCTGCCATCCCAGTTGCTGCAGTGCCACATGACACGTGTCACATGATGCCGCACCCACGGACAGACAATCTCTGACTTTACACCAAAAATTTGTTAGCAAAGAGTTGATGAGAATGGAAAGACAATGGGAATGAACTGTTACTTAAGACAGTTAAGGATAGAGATGAAAATTATTGACAAGGATATATAGATTAAGATATTGATATATAGAGTATTTAACTGAGTATCAATTTAAGCGGTGAAAAGGACTATGAAGCATTGGCAGCTGCCAGTGTTGTAAAATGATATACTATAGATACAGATATAGACTTGGCTATAGTTATATAGAGTATTCACATTGTTATAAATTGAAGCACGAAAGAGACTATGAAGTCCACTGTGCGACTCGAAGCTTCACACACACACACTCACACGCAGTCTCTTCAGTTTTACTGTTAGGCTTCCTTGCGAGACTTGGACTTGGCAGCATTGGCAGCTGCCAGTGTTGTGTAATGCATACTCGACCAGCCAGCAGCTACGTCGAGGTATTTGTCAATTAACGCTTATTGTCTTGGGCCAGAGTTTTATTTTCGTGTTTCATTTCAAATTGTTATTCCCATGAGTTGTTGCCAGAATTCATATGTAGATAGATAGGGTAGAAAAGGGGGCAGCGTTGCCAACACGAAAGATGTGAGGAACGGGCAGCTGCAGCGTTGCATTTCAAATTTCAATTTTACCGACAACTGTTTCGATTGTTTACATTGATTTATTTACGTTGTTGTTTATGCGGTTTCGCATAGTTCTGGCGCTTTTGTGAGTTCGCTGCACTCCCTAATCCACTAATACTCTCAAATACGCAGAGATTCATATCGATTCGGATCGGGTTTCGGTTACTCAATATAACATTTTATATTTTTCGACTCGCTCTCTCTCTCTCGCTCGCTCTCTCGACGGTATTGAAATGGATTTATTTGGCCTGGCAAAATATTTGGCAAGTCCCGATGCACGGCATTTTTATTTTATGCTCCGTGTTGGGCAACGCTTTTACATGCAATATATGTACTATATACAATAGTTGCTGTTTACATTTGTGGGCGTGGCCCCCCAAAAGCAGCTCAAACAGCACAAAAGCATTAAAACTAGCTGCATTGTGTTTTGCCATGCAGTAGTCCTATTGGAAAACATATATATATTTATATACAAAATAATATTATTTAGTTCAGCTGGCAACAATGGAGCAGTCAATGAACACGATTTCCGAAAATGTATAATTTGCTGAGTTTTCACAATTTCTATTCACCTGAATATGGCAGCAAATTCTAAGGATATCAGTTTCTCGGATTGTTTGTCGAAAAGATTTCATTAGAAGCATAATCGAAATAAAATGTAGAGCCTTACGGGAGCTTTATGTTCAAATGTATATAATACTCTTTTCTGTTCGTATATACTAAGCTTTGAAATTGTGTTCAAAAATTGTGAAGAATATGTAACTGCCAAATGTAAAACAAATCGAATACTTTTTTTTTATTAAGCTCCCAAACATTGGGAACTTGAAGCTTTTCGAAAAATCGGCAACAAGGGAAGTGCGTGCAGATTGTGATATCATAAGGCGCACCTATATACATATATAAGGATTTGGGTCCTTGACACACTTGTATATTTATATATAATCGGGGTAAAAATAAGAAGAGCCTTGCAAAAGCTGCCAACATAAGCTTAGGGAGATTAATTCGAATGTAAGTAGTATTAATTGGAAATTTGTTTCAGAACTGCAAGGAATAAGAATTTAGGAAGAATGCGCAACGATAGCGAAGGGATTGATGTAGGTACAACCACTGAGTTGGACGAACGTTCCGAGGTAGAGGGTGCCCTTGTGTCAGAGGAGGACGAATCCTACGTCCTGCCCAGCGGCAGTCGCACTCTGGACAAACGCCTAAATCCGGAGGCGCCCGACTTTGTGCCCGGCGTAAGAAACCGCTTGCTGGCCGCCAAAATAGTTGACGAATGTAGGTGGCCGCCCATCCCTGGGCTATTTATATATATATATATATATGTATGTATGTATAAATGTGTGTATTCTCTTCCAGTGGTTGGCTATACACGCTGGAGCAACGCCGCAGGCGAGGACATATCGTACGGAGCGCGCTATGATAGCATCTGGAGCGAGAGCTGCATTCAGTCCCAGACGGAGGCGCAGCTGGAGCTGGCTCCCCGCGCCGAGTGCGATGCCACAGGAGGCCTGCAACAGCTGCCCAATATCATCGAGTCTGTGGGCGACCTGGAGCGGCAGCCGTCGATGAAGAAGCGATCCAAGAGCCACAATCAATGCGAAGTCGAGCCAGGTGCCGAAACTGCACCGACTGGTCGCTGCTGTGCCTGCGAAATCATGTAGTTGTCCTTGTGTTCATTTTATCTATAATAGTTATACTTATTAAAGCATTGTCTCACTATATTTAAGAGAATAAACGCCTAACTGACACGCCCAACCGCTCCCATAGCATAAATCATGGCCCAGCCAGTCAGCCAGCCAGTCAGCCGGAGTACTTTGTCCTGACTTTCTAATGATGTTGAATATGCATTGAAAGTTTCGCCTTGACGCGAAAATTGCTGGCACAAAACTTGGCTTCTCGCCTGCTCCGCATGGAGCCTCACCTGTCTCCAGGTGCCCGCATCGTTGACTTGCCCTCAAGCAGGCTGCACTTGCATTCCCCCTGCCTGCCTACCCCTGCCTACACCCTGCACCCTGATTGTATCTGTGCGTCAAGTTAGGGGCGCCCATAAGTGGCTTATGTGTGTGTGTGTGTGCGTAATGAGAAAAGTTTCGTGTCTTTTCATGTCTCATTTAGAGCTGAAAGCAATGTACGCTGAATTGTTGCACAACTCGGTTAAACGACATCGGCGCGTTATGCAAAAGATGACAGACAGTCCCCCAAAAATGGACGCAGCTGCCCTTTTGGCTGACGACCCGCTGACTTTTGAATGATTAAAATGGGCTCGCGGCCATAATTGCACTCAGTCCGGGGCCAGCCAGCCATGTGAGCGCAGCTGTAGAATTTGGCGGAAACAATTACCAACTTGTATGCAAAAGTGCAAATTGCCAGCAAGCAACTTTGCTCAATGTCACCCACACACGCGCACGCACACACACACGCACACAAACTTGCAGACACACAGAGAGAAAGGTCAGCATGAATTTAAGAAACATAATAAATAGAAAGCTTGTCTGACAAGAGTTCGAATTTCTTGAACCAATAACAAAATTTATAATTATTTATTTCTTTCATCTTTCAATAAGGTAATTTAAGAAATTTATTTTACCACTGAACTTTTTACCAGAAAAAATTTAAGAATTAATATGCCCACAAACATATTCTGGGTTTTATAATTTGGAAATAAGGAATAGCTCATCTTTAATTAAGAATATTTTTTTCCATAAGTGTAAAAAAATTCCGCTTAAAAGAATTTCAGCACTTTTCAATTGGGGCTTATTTACGAATGAAATGTGCTTCGAATAAGCAGATGATTATCCCTTTTAATTGCCTTTTCTTAATTGTGGTAAATGTTAAAATTAATTGTACTAAAGAGAAGAAGACCGAGATAATATGCCTGTTATCCCATATAAAGTTTGTCAACAAAAGAGATAGAATATCTTAAAACAAGAGCAAAATTCCAAATTATTGCTTGCTTTCATCATTGAATTTTAGAAAACTTGTATTTAGATTGAGGTTCTTTTTAGCAGGAAAATTATTGAAATAATTTTGAAGCAAAGGATAGCTCATACTTAGAAGAACATTTTTGTGCGAAAGAGAGTGTAAATGCAACCCGCTTAAACAGGAACTCAGCGCATTTCAATGAAATGTACTTGGAATAAGCAGATGATTATCCCCTTTAATTGCCTTTACTTAATTGAGGTAGATTTTCAAATGATAAGAGGACCGATATGATTTGCCTGTTAACTCTTTTAAACACAAAACTCAGTCCTTTTTTTTCGCAGTGTAGCCACACGAACCAATGAGGCACCTGTGCCTGTGGCATTGTCAAAATGTGTCCTGCAGCCGTTGTCCTGTCGCTCCTCTCTGTCCCTCTGTCTGGTTATTCGCCACCTACGCTGGCAATTTCCGTGCAGTTTTGCCTGCTGTTTGTTTATGAAACAAGTCACGTAAACGTCGACGCTCGCTGCGGGGGCGTTGAACTGAGCACCACGTCGAAATGGGCGTGCCGGCACCTTCTGCTGCCAGGACCCAGTTGTTGCCACTTTTCGGCAAATCGAAAACGTAGCAATTGTCAAGTGGCACGTCACCTGCCAGGCAATTGGCCATGGCAAATGTAAGACACCCCCCTCCTCCCCCCTGCAGCTCCTATCACATTTTTTCTAGGCCAAAAAGTTTGATGATCTTTGGGGGCCCCGACGCTGATTGTTGACACTTGGCTGTTTGTTTCTTTGTTCAAGTTGTCGCTGCATGCATATTCATTGGGCAAATATTTTTGTTAGCCGCCGACCATGTTTACAGGCCGCAAGAAAATAAAAATATTATTTCGCAGATGGCAATAAATGCCGCCAGCTAACCGACAATGACACCATTCATGATTTATGCATCGATTTCAAATCACAAATGCACAAAAAACAACTTGCAAACTGAATGAAACGAAAAATCCGAAACCGAAACGCGCCATTGCAAAATAATTTTTAATATATGTATATACAAATATAAAATCGAAAATATAAATATATATATTTCGATATGATAAATAACATTCGTTTAAATGACAACCAGTTCAATAAGCAAATAGTTTTATACTCGCTGGCCAATAAGCCATTAAATGGGTTATATTAGTTAATGATTTATGGTGAAAGAAATCGCTTCAAAAATAAACAAAGTCTGCTCAGAAAATATTTTAAAATTTCGCAAACTCTATGTATATATATATAATATATATATATATATATATATATATATATATATATATATATATATATATATATATATATATATATATATATATATATACATATATTATGTGTGTGTTTGCTGTCGGTCACGAATTTTCTTCATATATTAATATTACTATTATAATTATTATTCATAATATAATTAAAATAATAATAATTATTATTATTATTATTATTAGTATTATTATTATTATTATAATTATTATTATAATTATTATTATTATTATTATTATTATTATAATTTTTATTATTATTATTATTATTATTATCATCATCATTATTATTATTATTATTATTATTATTATTATTATTATTACCATCATCATTATTATTATTGTTATTAGTGTTATTATTATTATAAATAATTTGCCATAATAACCGGACTTTTGGCAGGGTATCTGCTTGGTCCAGCAAATGCTTTGTTCGATATATTTTTGTCGACAGACAACGATGCCGGCAGTTTTAGTTAAATTGAGCAACAAACACGTTTGGCAATAAAACTGATTCCACAACCCAACTGTACTCACCGCTTGCTCCACTGGGAAAAGCAGCCCTTACCTTACTCCGGCTCCGGCTCCAGCTCCGACTCCGGCTCCATCAATAGTTGCTGCACCCCGAAAATGGCCGCCGCAATGCGCTGGCGGAGTTTTGCACATTCTAACAGATTTATTTCACTCGAAATAGTTTCATTTTAGTTGCATTATTGTTATTGTTGTTACTTGTTGTTATTGTTGTTGTGGCTGTTGCTCTTATTGCTGCCTTTGTTATTGTTGTTGTTGCCGTTTGCCAGAGCGACTGTAAAAAGTTTTTCTATTATTTTCAAATTTAACTTTGCCATTTGTTTGCATTTCGTGTGAGTGAGCATGGAAAAGGGTAACAACGGCTATCAGTGTGCGGGCTGGGGAGGGGAGGCAAAATAAAGGGCTGTAGCAAATACTTTGCTATCAGTTTGTTTTCGTATATGAATTATACTTACGTATTATTTATAGATATGCTAAACTTTTAAATGCACTCCCATCGAAGTGTCCACAATGTGTGAGGATAATCTGAAAATAAGGGAAAATTTTCTTTAAATTAAAATAAAATAAATCTTTAAAATAATAAAATAATATAAAATAAACCTTTCAAATAATAAAAAAAAGAATAACCGAAGCTTTAATGTAGTAAAGTAACTTAAGCTGAACATTTGAAGGCAAATACTTCTCAGCAACAGCTTTCAGTTCTCTTCTCTTTCTCGAGGCCTTTCAATATTAATTAAAGCTCTTCACATGTTGAAGACGCTCAGGCACAGCCAAATACTTTGCTATCAGTTTGATTTCGTATATGAATTATACTTATCCGATTAAAGATTAAAAAATAAAATATCAATAAAGGGAATAAATGGAACTCTAATGTAGAAAAGTACCTTAAGGTGAACATTTGAAGGCAAATGCTTTTCTGCAACAGCTTTCTCTTTGTTTCGAGGCGTTTCAATATTCATTCGCATCAAATTAAAGCTCTTCTCAAATGCACTTGCATCGAAATATTCACAAGGTGTGAGAATAATCTGAAATATAAGAAATATTTTCTGATCAAATAAAAATCGGGGCTTTAAAAAAGTAAATTGAATTTAAGGCATATATTTCTCTGCAACAGCCTTCAGTTCTCGTTTCAATATTCATTCGCTTTAGATTAAAGCTCTTCACGTGTTTGAAGCTCAGCTCGGGCACACGGCCTGTTTACAGATTTCAGTCGCTTGAATTTGATAGCACTTCTAACTCCTAAATCCCGGGTAACCCTGCCCCTTGCTCCCGTACTGCCGACACGCGTCCCTGGGTTCATTTGATGGCGCTGCTCGCTGCCCAAAACAAACACAGCGCAAAGGTGGCCAAATTACTGCCGGTCCATGTTCCTGTTCTTGTTGTTCTTGTTGTTGTCGCTGGTGTCAGTGTTGCCACCTTGTCGTACTGAGCATAAAAAAAAATGGGGGAAGCTAACAACATGGCCGCACAAACAGTTGCAAATGTTGCATTTGCATGCATGGCCAGACGCCCGGCAGTAGCCACGGCTACTCGTCCCCGTTCCCGCCCCTTACACCTGCGCACGAACACAGGTGAACGCCGCTGCTATTTGGACAAGTGACATATGCGACACACACACACACACACAGAGCTCATGCAACATGCAAAATGGTGTGTCAAAAAGGAAAGCTGCGCAGATAGCAGTCGACTTTGGCGTCGACGTTGCGGCAACACCTGCGGCGCTGCTGCGCTTAAGAGGAAGCGCTGGCTGCGCGCAAATTGCAGGAAACCGGGCAACGGCGAACGGCGAATGGCAAGCAGCAAACGAGGAGCGACAAACAAACGAGCAAACAAACAGCAGGCAGCAGCCAAACTAAACAACAAACTGTGCGCACTCTGTTTTAATACCCCGTATCCATTGATTATGCCCAAAACAGGGTATATTGCAGTCGTGCAAAAGTATGTAAAAGGAACTAGGTTGCATCTTCGAGCTTAAGTCGAGTCAATTTAGCCATGTTCTATTTTTATCGAGACGAAAGTAGAGCCCGGCTGTAAATAAAACATTTCAGAACCTAAATCTAAACCAATTCATATAAAAAAAAAAGAACGAGTTGGCTTAAAAAACTATTTCTGGAACCATGAATCGGAAAAATAAACGAATTGACTTAAAAAACTTTTTCTTTAACTATGAATCTGAACTCCAAATATAAAGCTTGCAACCTTGATGGAGAACTTTAAATGGAACATAAGTTCTCATAAAGAGAAATTAAATGGAACATAAGTTCTGATAAAGAGAAAACGAATCGATTTAGATAAACTTTTTCTTGAATCCTGATGCGGAACCACAAATACACAGCTTGCAACCTTGCTGAAGATATTGAAATGGAATGTAAGTTTTTGATGGAGACATCAAAATGGAGCACAACTTTTCGTATAACATTAAGTCTAATTTATTTCCTAGATTATTCCTTCTTGTTCTTCAAAATCGACAAACAGCATTTTATGTGACGGCAGCTTTTGGAGGTGCTGAGTATCTTCGAGTCGGGCACTTTCGACTGATGAATTATTTCTTGTTGTTTTTGCTGCTTTTCTTGTAACTGGCCCCTGTGCCCCTGCTACCCCTATGTTTTGACACAGTTCACAGAACTTGCAAGCGCAATTTTTTAGTTGTTGTTGTTTTTTGCTGTTTTTAGTTGCAATTAAACATGCAACTGCCATACGGAACGGGCAAATGTACAACTGCAGCGGCGACAAACGACTGACGGACAGACGCATCCGACAGAGCATCGCTCATCAGTGCAGAGTCCAATTTACATGTGTGTGCCTGAGTGAGTGAGTGTGTGTGTGTGTGTGTGTGTAGCCTTGCGTAGCTCTGTTATTGCAACTGAGAAGCGTGAAAAAAATAGTGTACAAAATGAAAGAAATGCGTGGCAAATTTTTGGTTGGCTGCAATTGAATTACGAGCAGAGCCAAACTAACTGATGACAAGAGCTGGGAGAGGCGGGGACAGAGAATGTGTGAGGCCCTACTTTGACCTATAAGTTAAAGTCTAAATAATTGCGTAATAAAAGGGGATTACAAGAATCATAATACTGTCACCTAATACACATTATAAACAATTTTTAACCAAATATTTGAAATACACACTCGAGCGTGCTCTCCAGTATAAAAATATGTGCATTAGGTAACAAATTATTTAGCCGTAGCTGGAGAGGAGGGGCCAGAATATGTGTGAGGCCCTAGTTTGACCTATACACTTAAGCCTAAAAACTACAATAATTACATAATAAAAGTTGATTGCAAGCATCATAATATTATCCCCTAATCGAAGTTATAAACAAATTGTTATCTAATTAAATGAAACACACACTCCCATGCGCTCGAGTATCAAAAATATGTGCATTAGGTAACAAATTATTTAGCCGTAGCTCGGTCAATAAATTAACATAAATTTGTGTACATTTGCAGTGAGATGGCCGCAAAGCAAATTGATTTAAATAATGATAGATCATCGCACGGGGCCATAGTTCATGTCAGCATTTGTCCGTCAACAATTTTGCCATATGACGCATTTCAATTAGTGCTATTATTTGAGTACAAATACACGTAATTCTTATACATTATTATGGTATTAAATTTCAATTAAATGGCTCATTCATTTGTACAGAAACTCAATCAATGTCCAATTACATGTGCACAACGGCAAAATGTGTTCATAAATAAATCATGGCCTATTTGTTTGCAAAAGTAAATACCAAAAATAATACCAAGAAACTTTGACGCTTTATAAATAATACTAAAAGTAAGCCCAGCTGCAAAAGTATATAAATAATTATTCGGATGGAAATGCGACAAACCTTTTAAATATTTCTGCACTATTTATTTTTCTGTGGCGACGGGCAATTTGTACGACATGTCCACACCCGCCGTGTGTATGAGTGTGTGTTGTGTGTGTGTGTGGTGTGTGTAAATAAATATTTCAGTTGTCCCGTCGCCCTTTGTTACTAATTAATTTATATCAACATTTCAATGCTAAGCCAAACAAAACAATCAGCTTAATGTCGGCCAAAGCACACACACATACACACACACACACACACACACACACACGCACGCACACACACACAGACACACGCACACTAAATCTATGTCTTTTCTTGTGAGTGTGGTCGTGCTCGTGGGCTGTTCTTAAAGTTTACACCAATATCAAGTAAAATTACCTTCACATATTTGTTTATTTTACATCTGCTTTACATTTAGTTATGTTAACTGACTGTTAATTTAGCAGTCTGTTATTAACATTTGCGTGTTTACATATGAAGAGGAAGTGAGAGATTATAATAATTTAAAAATGGCTCTTTAATTGCCTTAAAAATATCTCTACAAATGCTCACAAAACTGAATATGCATTCTCATTTTTTTTTTGGCAATATTCATAT